>CM061065.1:80022815-81222815 GCA_030762895.1 Sophora flavescens | reverse complement strand
TTTTTTCTTTTCTTTTTCTTTTATTTGGAGAACGAGAGATTTTTCAACTCAAGAGAATTATTTTTTTCTGATTCTTTTCCCAAACTTTTTCAACTACCTTTTTACCCTTTTGTAATACTTTAGAAGGTCCCATCAAACATATCTATCAAAACATTTCAGGGTACCAAGAAAAGCATTTTTTCATGTAGGCTCAAAATTGGGCAACTAAGGGGTAGCATTTCATCATTCAAAGCTCAGAAGGCCAGAAAAATACCTATTGCCTCAATCATTTTCAAAAATGTTCCCAAAAATTTTTAAGCTTCAAAATGGTTTCAAGTCAAGTTCTAGAGAAAACAAACCAAGAGGAATAACCACTCTACACAAAGAATGGGGTAAAATTTTATGAGTACCCCTTTGGCTCAAAATCTCACATTTTAGTTCAGAATCAATGAAAAACACAAATCCTCAGAACCATATGCTAATTATCAACTATCCAAGATTATCTCAAACATTTTCATTTGCAGCCATATCACAAGAATAACAAATTGGGTTCAAAAATTCACTATCACAAGTTATTTGGCACTTAGTTTTCACAATTGGATACAAAATCTAAGCAAGGGCAATCTAATCATGTGATCATGCAAAGCTATCATGCAAGACTATATGAATGCAATATGAACAATGCAAATGCAAAATACCCCTACCCCAAGCTTAAGAATTTACATTGTCCCCAATGTAAACAATCAAGATGGAGAAAGGAAAGAAAAATAAAATAAAGCAAAAAATTGGAACGACTTACCGATGCGGTAGCGGGTGTTGGCTTTCATTTCAGTCAAAAACTGCTTGAAAGTTGGGATGCTTTTTCTTGTCTTCTTGCTCTCCCTTCCTTCCTTCTTACCCTGGAATCACTTGGCAATTTTATTAGTAAAAGAAAACTCTTGATCTTCTCAAATTATTCAAGAGTTTAAAAATCAAAAATCAAATCTAACTAAACAACAAGGAAAAAGGAAAAAGGAAAAGAAAAATTGGGTTGCCTCCCAATGAGCGCTTCTTTAATGTCACTAGCTTGACTTATTAAAAAGCATCTACCTGGATCCTCCTCCCGGATCAAATGGAAATTGAAGTGGTGATTGTAGCAGTAAAATCACTTTATTCTCAATTCCACCCAGCCATTGGGTGGAAATTCCATTGACCTTTTCAACTAAAATAATGCACTTACTTCCTAGCGGGTCAAATGGCATTTTCACCAGGAAGTTTGAAAAACAAGGGGAAGGGACTAGTTTACCAATGTCCACACATGCATGCAAGCCGACATATTTGTCCAATGCAGAAAAATCAAACTGCTCAGCAAGCATGGTGGAATCCCCTACCACTTCGTCTTCATCTTGAACTATCCCCCAAACCAGATTTTCCTCAAATTGGGCTTCAGGTGACTTTTGCACTAACTGTTTGCAAATCTCCTCAACTTGCGTTTTGAAGTTCTGCTGCACAGTTTCGATACTGTCACAGTTGGCTCTTGCCTTGGCCTCAGAGGTGGATAGCTCTTGGGAATATTGTTCTAGAGCAGCTTTCATCGGTGTTTGCTCCTTCCATTCCCATTCCTCCTCATGCTTCATTATCACACTATAAGCTTGTGCATGAGGGCAGTGACGTCCCCAGAGCCCGTAGTCTCCCAAGACTACATTAGGCCCAAAGTGGTATTTTGTAACTCCATCCAAGGTGGGAAAGTAATAAGTCTCCATTTGTTGCATCCACCTTGTACAAACACAACTCAAAACAAAAAGATCAAATATATACAGAAAAATAAAAAAGAATAAAAATGTCTAAATTAGTTGCCTCCTCTATTACTAATGATATTGGCAAAACCAATCCCCGGCAACGGCGCCAAAAACTTGTTGACGAATATGGGCAAGTATACCCAGTCGTGCAAGTAATACGGTGGTAAGACCGGTTTATCGTATCCACGGGGATTGGATGTCAAGTACCAATTCGCAACCTCGGCAACTATCTAGACTAAACTATTGATCAAGAGAAAGTAAAATAAAGAAAAGAAAAGAAATAAAATCTTTTTGTCTTTTTGGGGACTTTTGACAAACACTTGGCGTGCAGAAAGGATATGTTGGGACTAGACTTCACCAAACCTCTAACTCATGCACTATCAGGACTAGATACCTCCCATTCATGCTTCAGATATTAAAATCAATCCACTAAACTACTCAAACCCCGATTCCTCGGATGGCAAGAGCCTAAATCCACTAATAGACCCTAATTCCTTTAGGTGGCCTAGATTAATGAATTTGCATTAAGATTAGGGATTACGCGATTACTAATAAACCTAGTTCCATTCCTAGATACAAGGCTTACTAGGTGATTAAATTCAATTCCGGTTATGATACGAACGTTCCCATTGCATACCAAAACACAAATCAAGTCATGGGGGTGCTAGCCACCACAAGCATTAAGCACAGAAAAATAACCACTAATACGAAGACATGAACATAGATTAATCAGTCAAGATAAATACATAAACATAAGTTTGATTACATCTAATCCCAACACAGGGATTTAACTACTCATAAAACAAAGAAAACCAAACCAGAGAAATAGGAAGGAAGAGGAGAGGAGAGGCTCCATGTGAGCTTTCCTTCTTCTTCAAAGCAACCCCTCTTGGCTCCCTTCTAGGGTTGAAACCCTAGCCCAGCTGCAGCCTCCAAATGCCTTCAAATGGACCCTCCAAAAAACTCCCTTAGTTCTGTCTGCTGCGTTCTTATTTATAGGTCTGTTGCGCGTCACGGCCGTGATGGCCATCACGGGCTGGCCGTGACGCGTTCTGTCCAAGGCGTACTTGCATAAAATGGGTTCTCGCGAGGCGAGCCCTTTGTTCGCGACGCGAATCATGAATTTCTGGTAGGTCACGGCCGTGATGTCTGTCACGGGCAGGCCGTGACAGTCTCTGACTTTTGCCTTCTGCTCTGCTTGATCACGGCCGTGATGATAATCACGGCCAGGCCTTGTTTACATGGCACACAAAAATTTACCTTGTTTACAGCCCAAAATTCAGAAACTAAAAGATAAAATCGACACTAAAAGAAGTACGTATTCACAGCGATGTACTTCTGGCCAAAAACGATGAAGAACGATGAACGGTAGCCATTTCCTTCAAGACTTCTTAAGAAAAACTAAGGAAAAACCTAAGAGATAAAGAGAGGCAGTTTTTCTGAGTCTTGAGTCATGGGAAATAGGGTTTAGGTCGAGTCTTATGGCATAAAAACAAGTTAGGGCGTAACAGGCTCCTATTTTAGTCAAAATTGTGTATAGATCGGTATTTAAAACATATCTTGAGCTATGAGTGTCCGATTGAGACGTTCTTGGTGAGACACCCTGTTGTGCCATTAATTATTTATTTATCTTAATCGCATACTTAACGTTAAACGTAACCCAAAATTATGAAGATATTAAAAACTTATTTATAACATAACCAACTTCGAAAGTTAACACACCACACCCTGATTATATTACACATACACACATATGTTTATTCAACATAAAACAGAACATTGTTTAGGGTATCCTATCAGTAGGATCCCTTGCAGGTACATACTTACACAAACTATTATAGTCAGCGGAAATAAACGTCTTATAAGACTCACTGGCCCTAGACACTAAACTACATCGTTGGAATCCACAGCTCGTCCTCCCGCATCCAGTTTACGGAATCCCATCCAGCTCCTCAGCAACTGGTTCCTCCATCGGATCTTCTCATAAGATCGCATGATCAAATATATACCAAATACAGAAAATAAGGGATGAGAAACAGTTCTATCATCAAAAGCGGAAAAGAATCATAGTATATAATATAATAACAGTCAAAGACACACGTCACACATAACTAACAATTATCCTCAAATTACGATATCATCCTCTACCCTTACTCTCATGCAACTAAACCATTAAGCTAACGTGACCACTACAATCTTGTCACACCATCTCCATCCTAATAGGAATGTTAGTCCTTCGTCCGAGCGAGCACTCCTCTCTATCATATATAATATAAGTAGCCTGATTGCTACACATAAAGTTATATCTATAGTAGCCCAATTGCTACACATAAAGTTATATAAGTCTCACCGACTCTTACGGGGTCATAACCTAATGCCTCAACCTCTCACTAGAAACTCGTATAAACCCTCAAATCATATCTCATAATCTCATCTATAAAACAACTTAATTAAGATAGGCACCTCTAAGTCACATTCATTCTCTCACCCACATGAACATCTCCCGAACAACATATATCTTTACTAAAAAGTCAACTAAGCACATTATCAACCCAGGCAGATCATGCATAACACAACAATCATAAAATTTTCAAACAACCAAGTAAACATCACATGCAGTAGAATACCTCAACCAGCGCATCACAAACAATTCAATAATCATAAATCAGACATCCGATAAGCCTTCGGCTTATCTAGTTTTATAACTAGATGGACTGTGGTTTTTGTGCAAATTATTCGAGTTCAATCTCGTTTTCGCCCAAATTTGCCTTGTTTTGTTCCTAAGTTAGACTTTGACTCGTTTTGCGTCTTTTGTGTAGTTTTTAGCTTATTTTGAATAGAATTACGCTTTTTGTTGCTTTTGGTGTTTTCAGGTCAATAAGTGAAGCTCCGGGAGTCAAGGAAAGTCAAGAAGCAGTGGAAAAAGCACTTCTGGAGATACTCGCCTCGCGAGTGGATGCTCGCCTCGCGAGCCTGAAGAACAGATAAAACAGCAAGGTCATCAATTCTGTCTCGCCACGCGAGAATATGTTCGCCCCGCGAATCATGAAGACCTGCAAGACAGAGACCATCACGGCCAAGCCGTGATGAAGACCACGCCCGTGACAGTTTAAGGTTTGAAGTCTCGCCCTGCGAGAAGAATATCGCCCCGCGAGAGTTTGAAGACCCTGGAAGTCAGAGACCATCACGGCCCAGCCATGATGAAAGTCACAGCCTAGAATTGAAGACTCGCCCCGCGAACACACTTTCGCCTCGCGAGAGTTCAAATTGAAAGCGCGCCAATTTTAATTCTCGCCTCGCGAGAGGCTGCTCGCCTCGCGAACGAGCGCGGATTAGGAATCCTATATAAAGGCTGTTTCAGATCAGATTAAGAGAGGTTGGAGGGCTTTTGGAGGGCCGCGAATCCTAGTAGTTTTCCACTGTTTAGAGTAGCGTTTAGGGTAATTTCTTTTCTCTTTGGAGCTGCGTCTCCCTTTTTCTTATGGAGATTATGTCCGATTGTTTGTCTATGAGCATGAGGAACTAATCCCCTCGTCCGAGGGAACGATGAAGCCACCCATGGCGATGTAAATCCGATATGATGTATGTCTTTCTCCTTTAATTCAATTCTTGTTTTCCAACTCTGATTTGATTGCGTTGATCATATGTTTTGCGTGATTGACTTGTTAAACGTGTTTGAGGCCGAACGGCGATTCGCGTTTTAGAACTTGAATTGGGATCACTAATCGAATATTGCACGAGAGTGAGTAGGAGATTAGTGCAACCTTATAGGGAACAAGAATTAATCAAATTCGAGATTAGGATTATGAGACCTAGTAAGTAATTAATCCAATCGTCGAATACGTCCTAATGAGCACGAGAGTGGATTTAGGAGAATTTGGGGGTCCCGGTTGACATTGTAATTGAACTTAGGGAGGAATTCATCATCACTTGGGAATACATATTGGGTAGGTGGATTTGTGACCTTGGACATTTTAATTTCTGATTTTTAGTTAATTAATTTATTAGATTCGTTAATTGAATTTTTGATATTATTCTCTTTCTCTCAACCACCTTCTGTAACTTGACCAAACGTATCGGATTTCCCGTGGATTAGTCGAATTGGTAGCCCAATCCCTGAGTTCGACCTCGGTAATTACTTACCGTGTTATTTTTATTACTTGCGACGACCCGATACACTTGCCGGCGTCACCAACAACATCCTCAAATATTCTAAAATTATCCTAACGTCGATAAACCTACAATTCCCAAATCATCATTGGTATTACAGAAAAGATTCCAATGCGATTTTGGTCTTGTCGGTTACTCGACCACTAGTAGGGTTTAGGTCGCCCTACACAATTATTATATTATAAACTACTTATCCATTCCGACGATAGGTTGAATCTTTCCCCCACCTGATTGACGTGCACGCTTTCTCATATAATCTATGAATGCGATCACGCTACTGGCACGAACCTCATCACGCTATCCAACAACATCCACAAATCTGCCACCATCCATCCTTACACATCCACCGTTCCGCTTTCCGTCCTGATTACACGTACGAGTATTTCAATTCGACGGAAACACCAAATACCAACCAAATCAACAATAGGGTTTCAAATAAATAAATATACTTGAATCAAGAGACAAAATCGATGGAAAAACTTATGAGAACAACGGCTGGACTTAGGGGAAATCGGATTCAAAATAAACTAATGAGTCCTAGGGAAAAGCTACCAAAACAGAGCTACTGTTCGAGCTCCATTTCTATGGACACAGATTTATTTAAAAAAATGAATGGTGACAATGACGAACTATCCTTCCTAAAACTTCTCACAACGTTTCAACCCGATCCAACGGTTAACCAATCTCAGATTGCAATTCTATGGTGACAGGTTAGATGGTATCCGGGTTGAGTTTCTCATCCTTTCAGTCCATTGTCCGAACTGAATATATCATGCTATCGAGATTATTTCAAAATTATGACCGTTAGATATGAAGAACCACAAGTCTTCAAGCTTCTTATAAAATTTGAGAACGATCCAACGGTTGAATAGTGTTTGGTGACTCTCTCACTGCGACTGCTCCAACTAGGTTTCAAAGCTTCCAACAAAGGCTTCTTATAACTATTGAGGTTTCTCTCTCAATTCTTCTCCTCTAATCTAAAGTAGTGGGTGATAAAGAGAGTTAAGGGGATGAGGAAGAGGATCCTTCATTGAAATTAAGAAAATAATGATCCAAGATGCAAGCTTTGTCATCATGGAGCCTTAGGTTTTTGAGAGAAATGACTTAGAGAATTTTGATGAAATGAATGATTGACTTTCCTCAAGTGATGAAGAGGAGAGGGCAGACACGAAAATGGCTATGTGTGGGGCTGTTACAGCCATATAAAATGAGTGGTTAAGGGATAGGAGACGTATCCTTAATAATCATAGTTGATGTTAACTAAGCTAGGTTAAGTTAAAAATATAGTATTATAAGCTAGCTAGTCTTAGTAATCATCATGGCTAGGAATGAAATGTTTGGTGGATGGGTGTTTGAAGGGTGTGACTAAGTTTGGACCACAAAATAGGAAGAAGAAGCCAATTTGTACATGACTTGCCTTAACCATGGTTAACATTTAACTAAGATAGGTTAGGGTAAGGGTATTTTATTCTTTTCACACCTTAAAATCATTTATTACATTGTGAGTCACACCATGACTCACTAAGCGACTCACCCCCCATGAGTCATCCATGACTCGTTGTCTCCATCCATTAGCAGGTCTCGGAAATCCTATATTCAGCTCCGTCGTTTATTCGATTAAGGTTTTTGAGAAGAAAATGATGAAACGAAAGAAAAATGAAATAGGTATGGTTTATTGGATTTGGCTGCACGAAATTGGAGAGATGTGGGAGGCTTACAACCATGTAAAATGAGTCATTAAAAGTGAGGAGATGTGTCTTGTTTATAACCATGAAAGATTGGGGGCATTTTGGTCTTTTTACCTTAAAAGACATAATTACTTGCATTAAATGCTCCATAAATACTTGGTGAGTCATGGTGGTGACTAACCCCATTACTCATCCCCTCCGGTGTCCGGTTCCGTCTCTGCAGTTCCGTTTCCAACTCCGTTGATTTCCCGATTAGGGTTTTCGTTCGTTTTTCGCCAAAATCCGCCCGAATAAAATCTAATATTTTATTTTTAGGCTAAACTTTGGAAAATAGACTTCCTCACAGACATAATATACAAATCTACAATTTTTCAATTTCAAGTCAAATTAGGGTTTTCTGCTAGTATAAAATTATACTGTCAGTAAAAACGCAGACCGGTTTCCGTCTGAGTTTTAAATCCGAATTTTAACCAGAGCTTCCTACCATAGAGTAGGTTCTAGATATGATTTTTTTCTCCAAAATCATTTTCCAGGTCTCGGATAAAAATATAAATAAATATATCTTTATCGGTAATACAGCGTAAACCAAAATCAGGGTGTTACACTTGGTGTCGTTAGAAATATTGGAGAAATGTATAAAATTTAATATTTCACAATCAAATCCTAAATTGGACTCTAACATGGTCAAAAGTGTGATGTAAGTTTAGAGACAGATTTGGTAGTTATTTCTAGATAGGATCCTTAGGAGATTATGATAAGATATTAAAGTGGCGTTTGGTAACAATAATGTTTTATTCCCAGACAAACTACATTCTTGGGAATCGCATTCCCGGGCATAGAGTTTTCCCATATTCACACATGGGAATAGAGTTTTCCCATGTTTCTAACTATCATACACTGATTTTATTCCCATGAATCTTTTATGCATGGGAATAAATTTTTAAAACTTGTACCAAACATGAGAAACTTTTATTCCTTTTCCAACATTCTCGGGAATGTTTTTTTAAAACTCGTAACAAACGCTACCTAAGAGATAACGAAAAAGAGGATTCTCCTATATTAATAAGGACTCAAATCTGATTGATTGAGAGACTAAAATCTAACAGTTACACTATCTCAATTTAAATACTAAATCACACGATATCTCGTACTATCATTCTTAATCACTTATTATTAATAAAATCACATATTATATATTAACATATAATTATTTTGGAGAGGAAGAAACATAAACCCTTTTCCCTGTATCGGTCAAAGCATGATTCATAGGAGCGGTATCATTCTTCAAAGGGACTGATTTATTCATCATCCGATTATTATCATCTAAATTTTTAGGAACATACCTGTTAACAGGTTTTTTCGGAGCCTTATACTCCTTGATCATTGCATCATATTTTCTATTCTTCTTACAGTTGGAAATAGAAATGGTGAACAAAAAGGAGGTAGTTTTTCATATTCAATACCAAACAGAAAAGTAAACCTTTCCCTCTCTACCAAGATTTGATCTTGCAATTGATATGATAAATCAAGACCCACCAAGACTTGTGCAAAATGTCCCAGAGACCTTGTAATCGTTGCATCATCCAGAGATAATGGAACTCCTATACCTCTAGCAATATCAAAAAGAGGAGGATGGGAGTGATTAGAATGGAGAGGAGAAAAAGACTCAGGGAAAAGGAATTCTTGAAACATCACTGGCTGCTTTATGGATTGACGACTGGCCCTACAAACCAACACGGGACTTTTGAGCATGCTTTGTCCTCAATCACACGCTTCCTAGGAAAACTTTCCAGGAGGTCACTCATCCCATAATTGCTCCAAGTCAAGCACGCTTAACTTTGAAGTTCTAAAGTGATGGGCTACCGAAAAGAAGATGCGTCTTGTTGATATATGTAGTACCAATCAATTCTTATAAGCCATTATTAACTGTATAGTCTCATACCTACACAGTCTCAGGATCCCTCTCATTCCGGTGTGTTATCAATTCACTCATGTGGCCCTCCACCTAGAAGCCTGCCAGGAGCAGTTTCTTGTCCGTGCCTTTTTGCACCGGTGACCATTCCTCGCCCTCGTCAGCCCCAGGTGTCACATGCCCACCAGCTTCCTCCTGGTTCATCCCCGAACCACACCGTACTGGTAAAAGTGTCGCTCTGATACCATTTGAAACATCCCTGGCTGCTTTATGAATTCACGTCTGTCCCCACAAACCAACACGGGTCTTTTTAGTGTGCTTTGTCCTCACTCACGCGCTTCCTAGGAAAACTTCCCAGGAGGTCACCCATCCCAAAATTGTTCTAAGTCAAGCACGCTTAACTTTGAAGTTCTTAAGTGATGGGCTACCGAAAAGAAGATGCATCTTGTTGATATAGGTAGTACCAATCAATTCTTATAAGTCATCCTTAACTGTATAGTCCTATACCTATACAGTCTCAGGATCCCTCTCATTTCAGTGTGTTATCGGTTCATTAATGTGGCCCTCCGCCTAGAAGCCTGGTAGGAGCCGCTCCTTGTCTATGCCTTCTTGCACCGGCGACCACTCTCCGTCCTCGCCAGTACCCAAGTATCACAATTCCCATGGAACCACAGCCTCCATGGTGGTGCATGTTCAAAACCCTAGAAAAACCATGCAAACTCTCTATTTCACCCACAATTAACTAGAGGTCCAAAAATATGAATTTATTTTCCTTTTTTATTATTTTCTTATCATACTTTTTTAAAAAAAAACAATTATTTTCAAATCAAACAGACCAATTAATAATATTTAATTACTATTCCATCTTTTTTTTACCAGACTCGATCTTATTATTTTTTATTTGACCAGCTAGATCCCATTTTTGGAGTATCCAAGAATAAAGGTCCAAAAATACAAGGACAAATTTGGGTATCAACAACTGCCCCCTTTGCTTTTTCATTCAGAAGGAATGGAAAGTTCTTGTGTTGATACAAATTTGGCCGTTGAATTTTTTATGGAATGAAATCAGGTGACTATAGAAGGCCTGAAAATTCAAAAGTGTCAGGTGGGAAACCCTAAGCCCTGGCAAAAAACTTGGGGAAAAAGTCCGCACGTCGAAGCATAACGAAAAAGGTAAAAAGCTTGCGGGATCATCCACCATCCAAAGCTTGACAAAAAGGTAACAAAATCTTGAGAGACTGTCCACCAGTTGAAACTTGACAAAAAGGTAAGAAAGGCTTGCGAGGTCGTTTACCCGTCGAAGCTTGAAAAAAAAAAGGTAACAAAAGCTTGCGGGGTTGTTGACCCTCCAAAGCTTGATAAAAAAGGTAACAAAAATTTGTGTGGCCATTTACCCATCTAAGGTTGACAAAAGAGGTAACAGAAAGCTTGCGGGGCCGTTTACCCATCGAAGGTTGACAAAAGTTAAAAAAGCTTGTGGGGTCGTTTACCCACCAAAGCTAGAGAAAAAAAGGTAACAAAAGCTTGCAGGGTCGTTTATCCACCAAAGCTTATCAAAAAGGTAACAAAAGCTTGCGGAGCCGTTTATCCACTGAAGCTTGAAGAATAAGAAAAAAGCAACAAAAGCTTGCAGGGTCATTTACCCGTCGAAGCTTGACAAAAAAAGTAACAAAAGCTTGCGAGCCTATTTACCTGCCGAATCTTGACAAAAAAAAAAGGTAAAAAGAAAGCTTGAATGGTCGTTTTACCCACTGAAGCTTGAAAAAAATGGCAAGTTCATCACTGTAGGAAGAGGGTAACAAAGCTCAAATATTATGCCATGTGTAATGATGCATCTGCATGCTTTTTGGACAAGACTTAAATTGATTTGTTTTCTTAAAAAAACAAGTTTTTGTTTTTTGTATTTAATCCACGACCCTTAAATGTTCGGCTATTAGCAAAGGCATGGATGAAAGAGAGAGAGTTTTTGTTTTTTGTCTTTAATCCACGACCCTTAAATGTTCGGCTATTAGCAAAGGCATGGATGAAAGAGAGAGAAACTTTGGCGTTTTATTCATCTTTTCCTCATTTAGCTGAACGCTCAACTGCTTGGTTGGATTTATCTTTAGATGAAAAAGGTTCTTAAATTTTTATGGTGATACCAATGCAAAAATCCTCGTCACTACATTCTGAACACCCCACATTTATCTCAAATGGAAATGGATTTCCCCAGTCTCATGGGTTATGAACATCTATTGTGCATTTGTAAAAGCATGTTTAGTGTCATTTCCTTCATTTTGACCCCAATTTTTGCCTAGGTCGCTCTGTTCAAGTTTTCAACCTATCGGGTCGCTCTAATTTTTGCCTAACCTATCTTTTCAAGTTTTTAACTTAACGAGCTATTTTTTTTAGGTTTTTTTCAGGTTTTTTTTATTGTTTTTTTCCGACCTAATAGGTCATGCTTTCAAGCATTATATTTCTTGACTGAATTTTAGTTCATAGGAAGTAGTATTTCTTTAGCATCCAAATGGGGAGAACTAAAAGCTTTATTTGAGAAAACTTTTTCTTTGCAACATGCTACTACCGTGATTGAGAATTCGTCTTCCTCTATGATCCTTTTGGATTGATAGGACCTTTTTTGAGTACCAAGTCTCCTTCTTGAAGTTGTTGAAGAGACATTTTCCTTGACCTTTCAAGATTGCCAAAGTAATTCTTGATACATTTCATAGTATTTAATGCATGATTCATATTTCAGTATATGTTACCTTGAAGAAAATGCATATTGGTGGGCTGTAGAGGAAAAACAGGATCATGAAAATGGTGTATGAGAAATACAAAGTTAGGGGAAGAATAGATATTTTACCCTTGAGAGCTTTGCAAGAAGAGATGAAGATAGGAAATGGTAAGGCTGGGTGGCGAAGAGATGGAAATGTTTTGTCATTCGTCTAGTGATACTCTCTAGAATGAGAAATGTTAGTCACCTTTGTGTACCATTTTGAACACCCCTGAGCTACCTCAATGAATTCAAACTGCCTTAGTTTGAGCCGTTAAAACACACAATTTTTCAAGAATATGATTTGCCCTTGTGTGATGTTTGGGACGTTGTCCTTACAATTTTTTCTTGAATCCAATTTGCTCCAATTTTGATGCCTAGGAGCACCATAATTCACATAATTGGATTATTAAGTCCAAATTGTTCCCATTTTGACACCTAGAAACACCATTCTCTTCACGATGGGCTATTAATGAATATGCCCTTTTTGATCTCCAAGAATATAATTGCCCCAGTCTTGAATTTAATATGGGAAAATAAAATGCTTATTTACATCATTTAGACATGAGATCACTTTAAAAGTGAAGAGTTTAAACTGCCCCTGTTTTGAGATTGTCAATAACATTCAAAATATTGATTTGCATCACTCTCGACTATGATCCAGACATTTGAATGCCCCAATTTTGAGGTTGTCATGGGCATCTTTCTTTTTTATTAGCTTAAAATCAATCGAGCTCGTGTAATCGCTTATTTTTTCTTTGACCCTAACTTTTACCTAGGTTGTCCTTTTCGGGTTTTCAACCTACCGGATCACTTATTATTATTGTTGTTGTTGTTGTTGTTGTTGTTGTTGTTATTGTTGTTGTACTCTAATTTTTGCCTAGATTGTCCTTTTTTAAGGTTTTCTTCTTCATCTTTTTTTTCCCATCTTTTCCAATTTTGAAAGCATGACACCTTTTGGATGCATTTGAATGGTAGTCCTTCACTATTTGGCATTGTTGAGAACACTTTCAGTCACGAGCGTTTCTTGATTATCCCCCTTTCTCTTGCCTTCATGTATGAATGTGTGGATCTTGACTCTCCATTTTCTTTTCATCTTCCTTAGATCTGAAATTGATTCTTGTAACACTCTGTTTTCTCGTCTCTTGACCGGTAACTATTTTTTATATTATTATTGGGGATCTAGAAAATGATTTTGAATAAAACAAAATCATATTTGAGACCTTCTATATCGAAGGAAGTTATGGTAAAATTTTGGGTTTAAAACTTAGACGGAAACCGGTCTGCGTTTTTGCTGACAGTATAATTTGGTATCGGTAGAAACCCTAATTTGACCCGAAACAAAGAAATTCTAGATTTTATCATTATTTCAGTGATAAAGTCTATTTTCAGAATGTTCGTTAAAAAATAAAGTATTATATTTTATTCGGACGAATCTTGACGAAAAACGATCGAAAACCCTAATCGGGTAAACGACAGAGCCGGTTACGGAACTACAGAGATACGTCGGAAGACAAAACTACAAGTCATCCATGATGACTCATTAAGGATGAGTCACCATGGTGAGTCATGGTAATGACTCACCACCATCATGATTACTAATATGAAATATCTAGATATTTATGTAATGAAATGACCAAAATGCCCTTAACCTTCTTGGTTAATTCCAATTTGATCCTTCAATGTTTTGGACAAAAATTCCCTCCTTTAATCCTTGATGTGCACGGCCTACTCCACCTCCACCATCCTTTCATTTTCTATTTTTCATACTTAGCTTTATTTCCATGAAAAACACCAAAATCATTTCCTTTGTTCTGCATGGAAAATTCGGCCATGGCTATGATTTTGAGCTTTAATCTTTGTTTTGGTTTTCCAAGAGCATATCCTCACTCACTCACTTCATTTCACTTCTAAGCTATAATCTAAATTTATGAAACAAAACTCCATTCTTTTCTACATATAGAAATTTGACCATCACCACCTAAACACCTTCCAATCACTTGCTTAGAAAACTAAGAATAGATCCTTACTCCTCTTATCATCCGAAGCCTCTCTTATCTCACAAGAAAATTAATTTGGAGCAATCTTGAACAATGGATTTCCTAGACCTAGAACTCGACCAACACCTCTAGTTCATCAACCATTCACTTGTTTCACAATATAAGACCAGATCCATCATCCTCTAGTCATTCTAGACATAAGTCATTTACACAAAAATACCTTTTGAGCCTTCTACAAAAATGGGTATGTCTTGGTCAAGAACACCAATCACTTGATCATCAACCTTTTGGCTTGAGTTCAGTGATTCAAGTCTTGACTTTACTTCCTTGATTATGTCCAAATTCATGTGTGTAATCCTTTTGGGTTTGTTGTTGGTTTTGCTAGATTTTGAGGGACAAAACTATGGCCACCTCTTGGAGGAACTCACCATCATTTGCTTGTTTAAAGTGAACTACAAGAGGTATGTGGGAGAATAACATTCATCTACCTTATTGTGGGTGTGTGTGTGGTTTATATGGTTTCTGTGTTGTCTTGAAAGCCCTAAGTATTAGGGTTATGGCTTTGTGTATACGTGTTGCCTTAAAAACATATGTCTTTAAGCTTGTGCAAGTATACACAAATCATAGCAAGTAGTATAGAAAGTAAGTCATATATCGTTCTCACGAGGATTATAATGCTGTAGCAAAATTCCAATTTAGACTATATGCTCTTGAAGTTAGATTGGGTAACAAAAATTGGTGGTGAGTGCAAAGTAAACATAAAATAGGCTTGTGAAAATCAAAGTTTCAGAATATAAGATTGAGAAGAATTGTGTTGTCAAATCTGAGAAAACAGCCCTATGTATACTTTTTCATAAATCTTGCTTAGCTTATATTAGGCTTTACGTATGATGCAACATTTAACTCCGTGAAGTAAATATGTGTTTTCCAACACTTAAAGACCAGGTTCATTAAATGCTTTCTATTCCTAGATTCAAATTAATTACACTATCTTCTTAATTAGCTTGTTCCAGTTAGTTTAAGGACTTGAATAACTATTCCTAGTCTATTCAACACCATTTAATTTTCCAATTAATGGTTTAATCCCTATCCTTTATCCCTTTCCACTTTACTTAATTTTTCCAAACCAAGTAAGTTCAATATTTAATTAAGTTGATCAGTCTTAACTAAACAACAAACAACACGTGATAAAGGAAAATGAAGAACATAGCATTGCATAAAATTCAGCTAACCATTCGTTACAGAAGCATACCTAAAGCTACGTACAGCAAATTAGCTCATGCTGAGCTTAAGTAAAACAAAATCTACAAATGAGAAAGAGTTCATTACAATGGTGAAGAAAACCAAAATGGCAGAAAACAAGAAGGTTGAAGATGAAGAGCTCGGCACTGCCCACTTCCCTAGGTCAGACAACATAGTTATTATGTCATAAAAGTTATGTCATGTTAGCGTTACTAATGCTTATATTCCTCTACCCTCTTTCATTCCTTTTTGGGCCAGCATTAAACAATATTAAATTAGGACCCTGGCCCATTTTCAAACGTGTAGGAGCGTTGATCCCTATGCACGTGGGCTACACAATGCAGGGGTACAAGCACGCCTATGAGGAGAGAGAAAAGTGTCCACATCAGCTTTGTCCTCTTGTGCAGAGCTTCTGAAGTTCAACTTGTTGCAACAGTCAAGGACTCCTTACTCAATGCTTCATCCATGCTCCAGCAATTCTCTGTGTAAGCACATAGAAATACATGAGACAATGATATAGAATTATAAGACCACATACTAATAACGATTTGACTCAACCACAAATATTTACAAACTTGCATATTTATTGGCAAAAACAGAGACTTATACTTAAAGATAGCAACAGATGAGAGTAAAAAAGTAGTGAATAACTCTTCTTTCAAAGAGTTATCAGTATGTGATCCTCTAAAAGGACTTGATGTGATGATTGTGGTTTCAATGACCCAAAATGGTTCTAATTTGAGTTTAGGACTTAAGAGAACAAAAATTCATGTTTTAACAGACTTAAAAACAGAATTATCATGAAATCGAACACGTAAAATGAACAAAGGTTATAGTTTCGACCAAAACTGTTTTTGAAAGTTTGAAACTATTTTTGAAGTCCATTTAAGTTTCCTAAGACTCCAAAATGAGTTTCGGACCCTTAGATTTAAAAAACGTTGAAAAATGAATTATGCGATTTTTGAACTTAGCGAAGTTCGGTCGAGTTTTAGGGTTTTTGAGCAAACCGTAACGTGAAGTTGAAATTAGTATTTTTAATACCTTAACATAGGTATTGTAACTTAGGAAAGTGAAATACTCGAGAAAAAGAGTTGGACTTTTGAAAATACGGAGTCTCGGTTCTAAATACAGTAAAAAGGGGCAAAACCGTCTTTTAAGTATTTCAAGTATTTTCGGGAAACTATTTTAAGAATTTTGGGACTAATACGACTAAGTTCAAATCTTACTTTGAAATTATTTGGTTTTAGCTAAAGGTTTTGGTTTTAAACCAAAAAGGATGTTAGTCTTCAAAGACTAGTATTTACAGTAAAGTGCAAAACCTAAGTCATAGATGACTTAGTGAAAATATGAACCTAATGATTTATGACTTATGGTGAAGCAAGACCATGTGTCATAAAGTGTGGATAATTCAATATCCATACATCCATAAGACTTAATGGACTCGGAATAATTTGATTTCTTGGAAGCCAAGCAAAAGGCTCCATTAGAAAAGTGTAAAGAAATAAATGATTGGACCGCCGATCCAATTTCATAATGTGTTAGGACTTGTAAGCAAGTGCCTTAAAACATCTTTAAACAAACATGGAAAGTCTGCTTGAGAACTATGGTTCAAATGAAAGGCTGGTAATTCGGACCGAGGATATCATCCGTCAGAGATTGACATTAAATGGATTCCATTGGAATCACGAAGTTTATCTGGTAGATAGACACATTGGACGTATGCCGATAATTTTGCCAAAACACATTGTTGATACTATGTTCAGTGAGGCCGTTGTTATTCATAGAGAGTTTGAGATCACATATAATTATGATTGTACGTACGTTATGATTTAAGCCTTGTGTGCCTAGTATGCTAGGCACACATGGTGCCTGAGGTGGGTGGATGTGAAACCTATACTGACCATTTCCTTTCTAAAATGTCAATTAGCTCCAGAGTTATGATCAAATATTCTTCGAAGCTGTGTAGGTATGGGACTATGCAGTTTCAGTCAGTGTCTGGTACGCTTTGATAAGTTTAATATTTAATTTGGTAGTGTATATTCTTGGAGTTTTAAGCTGCGGAATGAGAATGGAAGATAATATGGATATATGTATGTTGTAACATGTATGTGGGTCGTACCACTGCATACCTGCTTTATGTGTATGATGAATGGGGATCTCACCTCATTTTCTGCGTTTTCTGGTCTTCTGTTTATTTTATTTTCTGCAACAAAGACGGTAGTATTGGTTTACTATCATAACCAGCTTTGGATATGAGACGGACCGGTTACGAGGACGCACCTTCAGAGATTAGCATATGAAAGATGTGAGAACTCAACTCCAGTGTGACGATGTATCGTTCTCAGTTGTTATTGTTGTACAATGATGACACCTCGTTGTTGTGTTGTACAGGCCAACATGATGAGTCCTTGTGTTTAGAATTTTTTTATGGAGCTGCGTCTCCAAGGTTATTTATGTTTTTCTTAGTCGTGTTATTTTAATGGCGTTGTTATTTCCGCCTGTAGTTGTTTCTGTCTTTACATGATTTTTATCTTTTAAAAGAAATTATGAAGGTACTATGTAAACAAGGAGAATGTATGATTATTTACTACTTATTTTCTCTCTTTTTTTTGGATGTATATGTTTTAGGTCTGTTAATGGTTGGGAGAAATGTGAATAAGTATTAAGTATTATCTCATTTCTTATTTGCGATAAGGAATAGCGAAAAATAAACCCGTATCTTCAGGAAATTTATTTTCCGCATTAAACGATTTTGCGACAATGTCAAGACAATGTAGTTCCGAGAAGGGTTTTACAATTCTTTTATTCACAATGGCATTAAAAGTCATTGAATCTTTCTAATAAGTTCTCAAATTCCTTAATTTTTCCAACGTAATCATTGGGGTGACCAAAACCATAACACGGGATCATAACATTGCCACTTTTGAGAGAATCACTTCAACAAATGTATTTGCTCAAGTTAATGAAATAATGGACATATAAAGGAAAAAGAGAATCAAAAGAAAATGGTCAAGATGAGGATTAACTCAAAAATGGTAAGATATTTCAGGGAAGTTAAATTGAGAAACAAAATGCATTTATTCTTGATAACCATACTGAAAATAAAACATGGATGCCTATTACAAAACCCTATCTGGCCTTGGGCAAAGCCAAAGGATTGATATCAAGCAATCACTATGAAACTCTAGGATCAAAGAAAAAATCATCTATTTCTCAATAAATTATTTTTCCATTCCTTAGTCCAGCTTCAACCCTTTCGCCGACAATGATGACAACATCTGAGAAACTTGACAATACACTTCCAGTGATTCGATCATAGAATGGGGTCTGAAGTGTGGCGATGAACATAACAATCATCTTTTTCTCTAACAATGGGGGGTTCTACCTGTGTAGCTACTTCTATCCATCGTTAAGCATATTACTTGAAGGTTTCAACATCTTCCTTAGACATGCCTTGTAATTGCATTCTATCAGAAGCCATATCAATTTATACTTATACTGCTTTATAAAGGCATCAACTAGTTCCTTCCAACAACGTATACGAGTACTCTCAAGATGCATGTACCAATTTAAAGCTGCTCCCGTTAAGCTATCTTGGAAGAAGGGAATCAACAAGTTGTCATTACTAATATGCAAGGTCACCTTTCAGCAGTACATGATTAAGTGACATTTTGGGCAAGTGGTTCCCTTATACTTTTCGAATTTTGGCACCTTGAACTTCGGTGGAATTATCACATCCGGCACGAAACATAGTTTTGAGGCATCAATAACTCCATAATTTCCTTTTTCCTCTATGGCATGTAACCTTTGTTCAAGAACGTTCCATTTCTGCTTACGCTGGGATTCAAACAGTGGAGTGAAAATAGGAAAAACTATAGTTCCAACTTGAGGATTTATTGATTGAATTGTGGTGGAACAAAACTTGAAGTAGTAGTGATCAATGGAGGGATGAAGCTCGAAGTGGTGGCGGTTGTATGTGAGAGGCTTCCACCATTTTCAACACCATAGACAATTGTTCCCTCAACATGGAAACTTCATTCCTCAACTCTTGTTGAATCCTCTCGTGCTCTTCTTCAACCATGATTCTTGCTTGAAGCCGAGTCCTTTAAGGGTACCACGGAATAAATCTTGTTGCTTGGTTTGTTACTTTTCTAAATAAGACATATTATGAGTATGTCGGGAAATATGTCATAATTTTTTATTCATTTCTTTTATATTTTTTAAACGCGAGGATGCTGAAAAACCGTAAGTATCATAATTTGTTTGTGAGTATCTCGGTTGACTTTGCTTATCGAACGCCTCGTTCGAAATTGAGTCTTACCCATAATTTGATCTCATATTTCCACCTGATCATAATTTAGTTGTCAGCGTCACAACTAAACTTAATCCTTTTTAATTTATAATAATATAACATTGTTTTAGTGGTCTTCAAAACGTGAGAAGCAATTAATATCCACTATGCCATATTCATGAATGAAGCCATATCCCTTCACTATATAAATGGTGATAATGTGAAGAGCAGAAGCATCCCGTGGGTGATCATGTGAAGAGTGGAAGCATCCTCAAGTGTGGGTGATCATTTGTAGTGAGATGAGTGTTTATCATTCCTTGTAACTCTTTGAGTGGGATACTCGGGTTTGTAGGGTGATACACAAAATGGAGCGGGTTACAATTCTTGTAATCAATCATATCTGAGATAGTGAAACACATTGTTGAGGCGTTTTCGTGAACGTAGGCAAGAGGTGCCGAACCACGTTCAATCTTTGTGTGTTCTTCTATTTTTCTCTTTGTGGTGTGCTTGTGTTTGTGTTCCATCAAAGATCCTTGGGCGTGTGGGAAATTCCGTTGGTGCGTGCGATTTTACTCAACAGTAAAAAAAATTTGATGTGGAAGTTTGGAAATTTTAATTGAGGGAGGAATTGTTGGAAAAATCAATTCAAATTTCCAAATATTAATTCAAGTGGATGGAAATTAAATTGGCACAATTCAAGAAGTGAAGTTCAATGTTTTGACTCATGGGAGTCTACAATCATCTTTGGAGGAAGGAATGGATATTAATGGTCTTGAAAATGTGAGAAGCAATTAATATCTATTGTCTCTCATTCATGAATGAAGGCACATTTCTTCCACTATATAAAGGGAGTCTTGTGAAGAGTAGAAGCATCCCCAAGTGTGGGTGATCATGTGAAGAGTAGAAGCATCCCCGATGTTCATTTGTAGTGAGATGAGTGTATGTCTATCATTCCTTGTAACTCTTGAATGGGGTACTCGGGTTTGTAGGGTGATACAGAAAATGGGGTGGGTTATAATCTTGTAATCTTATTTGAGATAGTGAATACATTTGTTGAGGTGTTTCCGTGGACGTAGGCAAAAGGTGTTGAACCACGTTAAATCTTTGTGTGTTCTTCTATTATTCTCTTTAATATTTATATTTTTTGAAATGAAATATGATTGAATTGAGTTTTTGTTTTGAAACAATTTGTAACAATTTCGAAAGGTAAGCATTCCAATAATACTTTGGCTAATCACACGAGTATCTTAATCTCAAACCCAAAGAACAAATAAATTAAGGACATAACCTATTGCTAAGAAACCAGCAAGAAAGTGAATAAATATTGATACGTAAATATATTTATGTCTAAAAAAAAGAAACAAGAAGTAAACACATCATTGCATCCAAACTTTTACAGTGTAAGGCATGCATCCAAAGAAAGAATCAACAACTTGCAACATATGTTGTTTTAGCAAAAAGACAAAACATATTAAAGTAGACTAATCAAATCCTATTTTACATGAAAAGAAAGAGGAATGCACACAAATATTATAACCTTCAGAGTAAATGTGGAAGGGCAAGATCACATGGATGCTTACGTACCTGAGACTGGGAGAGAAAGGAAAAAAGGTCTGAAGGCTCAAAGACATGAATCTTCCCCTATTCCTTCCTGAGCCCTTTTAATTTTATTTTTTTGAAAACATAGAGGTCAATCTCCCTCTGTTATTTACACCCTTATTCAAATAGATGAAACCATTGATATATAAAAATCATCTCTCACTCTCACTAAACCCTTGTTATTATGTCTTCTTTATAGATCACTAGAACTGAGACCCGTGCGTTGCACGGGCTATTCTAGTATTTTGAATATATTTGTTTTTTTGGTTTACTATGAATATATTTGTTTAATTAAATTAATGAGGACCTATGTATCTTTTTTTGTAATGATTTTGAAGAAAAATACCTATTGAAAATGAGTAGTACTTGAAGCGGAATTATTGAAATTATTATCATGACATGAGTTAAATATATCATATTGTTTAAAAAGGAAAACCTCTTGGACAGTTACAGTTTGACATGTAACATAGTTGGTGAGGTCCCTATAAGAGTGAAAGTGAACTAATAAAAGTTTGATTTATACTTAGACAACCAATAAATTTAATAATTTTAGAGTAACTCACCTAGATTAGATTTTGATACACTTTTTTGTAAACCACATTTATAGTAGTTCTTGAATTTTGGCCATGGTCACATATTAGTATCTTCAATCCAATACAGGAGGTAACTCTTGATAGTGCGACATACAACTACCCATGCTATAAAAATGTTTGAGGAAGACAAAGTCCCACGTGTTTGAACGGTTGTCCTTGACTCTTATTTATAGTCATTGCAAAAGAAACAGCAATTGGGAATTGTCTCAATTGAAATTTGAATGGAATCTTGTTATCAGAAGGCGTCAATGACAATCTGTGAATAAATACCCTTTGGCTACTATTGCTTCCTGAGATGACTTTTCCTTCTAGAACATAGTTTCCCAATTATAAGTCGAGTTCCATTGCACATTCGCGAGGATTGTTCTATATTTTTCAAATACATTATTGGAACCTTAATTTTGAGTTTTTACCCATGTTTTGGAAGTCCCGATGAGTTAATTGTGTTCAGGAACTCAAGTGTATGAACATCATCCGTTGTATCAATATCTCCATTCATCGTGCAAGGACTATCATTACTAAGATAAGTTTTTTCTTCTCCGGGAACCAAGGACATCATGTAATGATATAACATCTCAACAATTTCATTTGTTTGTGGTAAAATTTCCCAATGTTGAAAAAATGTTGTATCGCTCATGTTTTCTAATATCGATGGATACGTGATGTTTGTAATAGAAGCAAGTGGTTCACCTGTATTTTTCTTATGAGTAGATCATCTGGTATTTTGATTCATTCATCTTTGTCGTCCTTTTGAGTATTCTTTCCATCCCCAATGCTTAACAACCGCTTTGAGAAATTATTGATGGCATCAACATTAGAATATGAAATCCACTTTTGAAATCTCATGTTTTTAGTCAAGTTTAATACTTGATAATATTGCCATAACTATGATGCATTAATGGCGGTGTGAACAATATATTGTCTTGATCCCTCGATATTACTGGTAGAATTTGTCTAAAATCACCACCAAGAATAATAACCTTTCCTCCGAATGGGAGATGTAAGCTTCCTGGACTGTTGAATCGAAGTGTATCCCCGAATGTTCTTTCAACCGCTTCGAAGCAGTATCTGTGAGTCATTGAAGCTTCATCCCATATAATAAGCCCAACTTCAATTATAAAATCACACTTTTGGAATTCCATTGTGTAAATCATTACACAGTGAAGTAAAATTTCAAATTTAGGGATATTAATGATTAATTAGACTTTTAGGATGTTAGAACTACTCAATTGGATGGAAATCAAAACTCAAAAATGTTTGTACAAAAGTTTTATAACTATTAAATGATAAATAAATGATTAATGAAAATTATTGGTTGAAATTCAAACCGGCCTTTACTTTTCCAAAAACATGCCCTTGCTTCATCTTCTTTATCAATTGTTGTAGTTTAATCTTGAAAACACGACAAACCAAGTCCAATCTGACTATGGATCTTAGTCCAACACCTTCGAAAACTCTAGATAATTCTGGTCATTTCTGATTGCAGGTAATTGTAATGATTAGATCTTGATATCCCACCCATTGACAAATTCCCACTGCTAATTTAAATTGGCTTTGTATGGAAAAAGTTTTTTATAACAATCTCTTATGTTTGGGTTATAAGCTTAATTTTTAAAAAAGCTTTTATTGGTTAAGAAAAGCTCTTTTGAACCATCTGATGCTATGCACTGGTAGATTATTTCATTCTGATTTTTTTTGTTTATCAAAACTTCATTTCTCATTTTAACCCCCACCCATGATGTTGAATATTGGCATATGGGCGTAAAGTGAGGGTTGATGCTGGTGTTGAAATTGGCATGTCCACCAATATTGTGCTGGAAGCAACTAGTATATTATTTAAATATTTTAAAATTTAAATAAAAGTTAGATTAAAATAAAAGTATTTAAAAATTTAAAATAGGAAAATTTGATGACAAAATATAAAAGAAATAAACATTTTAAAATGTCTTAATGTTAAAAAAACATCAAATATTATTAATATAAACAAATAATTTGATATATTTTTCCTAATTTACTATATAAAAGTGATTTTTTTGCACCATCCAAACAAAATAGATTATCTTAAAATCACTCTTCAGCAAACGGACCCAAACAAAAACAGTACCTGATTATAATCGATTATTACAATAATCGATTATACAAAAATTGATTATCAGCATAATCCTTTTTTTTTCCAGTTTTCCCAAACACACTCTCATATTATAATAACTTTGTTAAATTAAAAGTAAATATCATCATTTAATTATTTAAGATACTCCTCTTTGGACGGAAGAAATACCCACAACCTTGAAACAAAATCCCTATTTAGACAATAAAAAACTGCAACCAAATTAAAAAATCTTTCTAATTATTGTTATTTTTGTGAATTAAGATTTTGTCTGTTTTGAAATATTTGACTGTTTAAATAATTAGAAAGGGCCCATCAAAATGCCAATTTAAAAGACAAACCAATGCCAATTAAAAAGGCATGAATGCTGTAACATTATCAATTAGAAGAAATAAAAAGATTCATTAAATGATAGACGCTATAGTAAAGGTCCAAAAAAAAAAAACTTTAGATTGGCCGTTGATGAATAAGAAACCCTCTAAACATTTCACAAGTGCTAATTAAGGTTGACCGTTTTGAAGTAAATGGCAATTAAGGAAATTAAATAAGGCCAATCAAAATGAAGTCATTGATGCAATAAAATAAGGCAATCAAAATGAAGCCACTACCAAATTATCATCATAAGCTGTTATTGGAATAAATGACAATGAATTTAAAAGACCATCAAAATGCCAATTTAAAAGACAAAAACCAATGCCAATTAAAAAGGCATGAATGCTGTAACATTATCAATTAGGAGAAATAAAAAGATTCATTAAATGATAGATGCTATAGTAAAGGCCAAAAAAAGGATGGGGAATGCCAATCAAAGGATCGACAAAACCATGGGTGGGGAATTGGTGGGACGTTTCAAATTGCGTGAGACCGAAAGAAATTACTATTGAACTTATAATTATTGAAAAAGAAATTTAAAAATTTTAAGGTTAATTTATTATAGGTAAAATATATAGTTTGTAAATGAGTGTAGCTTAAGGTGGAGTTGTAAATGAGTGTATCGAGAGACTGAGACAGTAACTTCAACAATCTACATTTGTATTTGAATATAGTTCAGTCATTGAAAAATTATAGTCGAGACTCATTAAAAAAAAAAAAAAGAGGATGAAATAGTCACCCATTTCCGTATCCCAATTTCTAGCTTTTACTTTTATAGCTTTCTCTCTAAAAAAGGAAGAAGGGACAAAATACAGGACAAAATTGTAACAATTACTGGAAACAAAATGAGTGTATTGAGAGATTGGAAATGTAAGTTGAACAACCCACATTTATATTTCAACTAGATCTTGTATCCGTGCGTTCCACAGAGCTGTTGTATGTCTCTACAGTAACTCGATTGGCTAGTTATTTTTTATATTGCTCATAAAATTAAAATTCATATTTTTTTAGCTATTTGAATGAAAAATTGTTGATTTGGTTTTATGTGTTTTGAACTTTTAAATATGTTTGTATGTTTAGTAACTTGGCTAGATAGTAGAGATCCTTATATTCATGGTGGGATCGAATTCACTGATCAATAATTTTAAAAACAAAATTTTAAGAAGCTTGCACCATAGAAATTATGGAAATAATAAAGATCATGATTTATATTAAGAAATGAAAAATTATTGAATTTGTGTTATGTGTTTTGGATCTGTAAATATGTTTTTATATTGAGTTACTGTTAATGTTTGTATGGAACCTATATAAATTCTCTTTAGGCATAAAAGTCAAACATAAAGGCCAATGTAAATATAAGTTTATAGACCTTCTTCATTTTTTCACTAATGGACTCATTTGTATGTTTTAATTATAAATTTTATCCAATCAAGGAAATGGAGTCGTAAACACAATAGATTAAGTATGAGTAATTAACCTATTTTGAATTCTGAAAAACTTCTTTGGAAACCACATTAGAAGTGATGTTGGAGACCTGATCTTCCTTGTCACATAATGGGGCAACAAATTTTCGGGCCTGACCGGGCTGGGTTAAACTTTGACTGGGCTTTAATTTTAACAACCCAACCCATCATTTATATCGGGCCAAACGGATCAATCCATCGGGCCGGGTATATTTTGACAGTTCTACTTATAGAGTTACCACACTTTTTTAGTTATTTATCCATTTACAAAATTAAAGCTATTTATATTTATTAATATATCATTAGTCGTATTTTAATCTTTAAATACAATTAAGATGTAGCAGTTTTACAAAATTAGGTTTGCTGGAAAGTCTTTTCTTACACCTGGATGACAATAACATGCAATATTTGTAGACTCTTTGGTGCAATATTTCAGTTACAAAATTATTCCCTAACAATCAATTGTACGTCAATTAATAGGGTCAATAAATGGTGGATTAATAGCTTTGATAGCTATTGAAGATTAGGAAAAAAAACTCATTGACAGATTTACCTCTAAAAAACTCATTGATACCCCTAAAAAAACTAATTGTTCCAAGTGATTTTACAAATATATCCCAACCACCACCTTCCTTTTAATAATAAAGATATAGTTAAGTCATAGTAAAATTATAATTAAGACTTATAAAAGTAAAAAAAAAAAATAAACAAAATATACCTACCCATAGTGAAAAAAAAAAACCTTTCTCTCTACGAAAAGGAAGAACGAATCAAAATGTAGTGACAAAATGGTAACAATTATAGGAAGAATAAAGATTATAGAAAGAAGACTCCTGTAAAGAATATAAAAGCTGTGTTTCATTGATGTTACACTCACTTACAAAACTTATGTACGTAAGGAATATATATAGAGTACAAATATTCAAACAAGATAAAAACTGATCCAAAACACGAACTGCACCAACTAAATAAAATAAGCTGATCCTAAGTGCATGGCCTGATCCTAAGTGCATGGCAAAGAACACAAATCGCACCAACTATACAAGATGACCTGATCCTAAATGCATGGCAGCATATAAGGGAAGGAACTGCAGCAGCTGATCCGAAGTGCATGACAGCAAACTTGTGATCCGAAATGCATGGCAACAGCATAGCTAACTGCACCAGATGCATGATAGAATAATGAGCTGATAGTAGGTTAGGTCAGTACTCCAACACGCCCCCGCAAGATGGTGGTGGATGAAACAACACCAATCTTGGAAGTGAGAAACCTAGGTCTCGGATGGAGGCAGACTTGGTTAGAAGATCGGCTAGTTGATGACTTGAGGGTATGTGAAGAACCTGAAGGTCCTTGTTGGATACTAAATCACGAACAAAGTGGTAATGGATGGCAAGGTGCTTCATTCGCGAGTGAAATACCGGATTTGCACAGAGATATGTTGCACCAATGTTGTCAGAATAAATGGTGGGCTGCAGTTGAACAGGAAGATGAAGCTCTTGGAAGAGCTCTCGAAACCAAAGAAGTTCATCCGCAGTAGAGCCAATGGTTCTGTATTACGCTTGATGGATGATTTGGCTATGGTTCGTTTGCTTTTTGCATGACCAAGAGATGGCATTAGGACCACGATGAAACTATGAAGGCAGCGATGGACTTCATATCGGAAGAGTCACCACCCAATCGAAATCACGAGAAGCACGCATTTGAAGATCATTGGAATGACGAATGTGTAAGCCATAGTCCGAGTTCCTTTGAGATACCGAAGTGCACGTTTGGCGGCTTGCGGTGGAGAGTGGTAGGGGCATGCATGTCTTGAGAGAGTTTGTTGTGATGAAAGACATATCCGGGCCGAGTGAGAGACAAGTCTTGGGAGGGACCCCACAAGGTGGCGATATTCATGGTGGTTACAGGCGAAGCATCTCCGGTGGCAACCAAGTTTAGTGTGGAGGACATTGGAGTTGAGACAGGTTTTGGTGTCATGCATGCGGATATTCCAAGCGGTGTCACGTACATAATGATGCTTTGTGTTAGAAAGATGCCATCCTTCGTCGGAACAAACTCAATACCAAGAAAGTGACTTGGAAACCCGAGATTCTTGAGAGAGAATTTGGTGGAAAGGGCCGTCTGGAAGGAGGTGAGAAAGGTTGAATCATTACCCTGTAAAGAGAATGTCATCAACGTACACCGGAAAGTAAGCTATAGTGGTTCCACGCTTGTAAATGAATAGGGAGGTATCTGACTTTGAATTGGTGAATCCATATTGGAGCAAGAAGGCCTTGAGAGCATGATACCACGCACGGGGGGCTTGTTTAAGACCATAGAGAGATTTCCTCAGTTTGCAGACATGGTTGGGAAATTGAGGATGGATGAAGCCAGGGGGCTGAGACATGTAGATATCCTCTGTGATGGTGCCATGGAGAAAGGCATTGTTGACATCCATGTGATTCAAGGACCATCCTTTTGAAAGAGCTACACACAGAACAAGCTTGATGGTCTGTGGTTTGATAACAGGACTAAAAGTATCATGGTAATCAATACCAGGGCGTTGGTGAAAGCCCTTGGCAATAAGTCTCGCCTTGTACCGAGCAATAGAACCATCAG
The DNA here is from genome assembly GCA_030762895.1 of Sophora flavescens. Classification (NCBI taxonomy): domain Eukaryota; kingdom Viridiplantae; phylum Streptophyta; class Magnoliopsida; order Fabales; family Fabaceae; genus Sophora; species Sophora flavescens. Next base: position 81,194,270 of record CM061065.1, on the reverse strand, counting down.
TGTTGCGTTTGAGCCTGTAAACCCATTTGTTGCCAATGATATGAAGGTGATCTTGCTTGGGCTCAAGCGACCAGGTGCCATTTGTGAGCAAGGCGTTGAACTCTTCTGACATGGCAGCCTTCCATTCGAGGTGTTTGAGAGCCCGAGTAAGGCAAGAAGGCTCCACGAGAATCCGGTAGGGGAACTTGATAGCCAGGTTGGCGTGTTAGGGTTTGAAAATACCGTTTTTGGAGCGCGTAACCATGGGATGTGAGGAAGAAGGAGGGGGAGGAACTTCTACGCGTTCTTCTGCTGATGGCGTGGTGTACAAGTCAGATGTATGAGGAAGTGATGGTGAGGCTGACAAGGAAGAGGAGGGCATACTAGGCATTTTTGTAGTGAGAGAAGGATGAGATGAGGAAGGCTTGGGAGGTTGAGATGGAGAGGTGTTGGAGTTATTAAGGGCGATGGGTACCATGGGGAGTGGTGCAGATTCGGTAGGAGATGAGGGAGTTTGGGAGGTGATGAGGTTGGGGTTGATGGTGTTGAAGACGTAGGGTGAGGAGACCCGGATAAGGGTTGGGAGGAAGAGGTTGGGGAGGCAAGGGAATCAGAGTTGGATGTGGTGATGGGGGTTTGAATTACTGAGGGAATATTGTGGATAGAGGATAAAGGTTGAGAGGGTAAGGTATGAGAACGTGAACTTGGTGGATCTGGTGTTAGAGGCGGATGATGCTGTGCAGAGCAGGGAAAGATGTCCTCAACGAAAGTGACATGTCGTGAAGTGTATAGAGATCCAGACTCAAGGTTAAAGCACTGATAAGCACTTTGCGTGAGGCTATAACCTAAGAAGAGGCAGGGTTTGGATTTTGGTTGGAGTTTGTTGGTGGTGTAGGGACCAAGCCAGGGAAAACATAGACAGCCAAAGACACGTAGTTTCGAGTAGTTTGGGATGCGGTGGAACAAAGTTTCAAAGGGAGAAGCCATGCTTAAACCAGGGGTTGGCATACGGTTTATTAAGTAAGCAGCGGTTTGGATAGCATAAGTCCAGAAGGATAGGGGAAGAGAAGCATGATTAAGGAGGCAACGGGTGGTTTCTACTAGGTGTCTGTGTTTTCGTTCCGATAAGCCATTGTGTTCAGGTGTGTATGGAGGAGTAGTTAGATGATTTATACCATGAGTTTGAAGAAAGGACCGGAGTTTCATAAATTTGCCACCATTATCTGAGTAAAATGATTTGATTTTACATTCAAACTGTTTTTCAACTAAAGATTTAAAGATGGGAAAAATAGTTGCAACATCCGATTGGAGCTTCATGGGATAAAGCCAAACATATTTGGAGAAATGATCAATAAAAATGACATAATATGAACATCCATTTATTGAAGTTATTGAGGTGGGACCCCATACATCAGAAAAAATAATTTCCAAGGGTTTGGAACTGGACAAAGTGGATTTGGAAAATGGCAATTTGTGTGCCTTATTGGCTAAACAATCTAAGCATCTAAAAGAACTGGAAGATGGCTTGTTGGGAAGGATGTGCTGAAGGACTTGAAGGTGAGGGTGACCAAGACGCTGGTGCCAAAGTGTGAGAGAAGGTTGATGTTGAACATGGTAGGTATGGGGACGAGCGGGTTGAAACTTGTACACCTGATCTTCATTCCTTCCACGCAGAAGGACCTCCCCCGTTCTTAGGCTCCTTACCTCAAAATGCCATGGAAAGAATTCAACAGAAACTGAGTTAGTTTTGCAAAGTTGAGATACAGAAACAAGATTTTGAGTGACAGTGGGAACATGCAAAACATGGGATAAGTGGAGTGGTGTAGAGGAGGTAGAGATGTTGGTGTAACCATAGTGTTTAATGGGAAGAGCCTTACCATTAGCTACCAGAAGTTGGTCAGAACCAGTGTAGTCATTGGACAAGGAAAGTTGGCCAAGGTCATGGGTTACATGGTGGGAGGCACCAGAATCAAGGAGCCAAGAGGAATCCCCGGATCACCGGAATGAACAAAGTTGGCTTGACACCGGGATGATTGTGCGGGCAGCCATGCGAGACGATAGGAATCACCTTCACCGAATGAATGGGGTTGGGTTGACGTCGAGGATGATTGGCTGGGTAGCCATGCAGGTATAGCGATTGTCAATGATATGCCCACGAGCGATGACGATATTTGCACACCGGCACGAAACGTTTGGAGCCGAGAATGATCCATTGTGGAAGCGAAGCGTCACGAGAGTGAGAGTAAGAAGACCGTGAGGGTGAGCGGCGACCAAGGAGGGGGCCACGAGAGGAGCGATGAGCGTAGTTTGCGGTGATAGGGAGAGACTGCTGTTGGGCCTCGTCGCGTTGAAGGAATATTTCAAAGTCAGTGAGTTTGTCAAACAGTTCATCAAAGGACAATGGAGAGTCTCTCATGCGAATGGATGTAGAGAATTCACGAAAGGAGGAACCAAGGCCATTAAGAGCAGCAATAACAAGGTCAATATCATCAATCGGATGACCTATGAGAGCAAGTTCATCTCCAATAACTCGGATGGATCGAAGATAGTCACCAACACTGGAGGTGCCTTTGGAGATTGATGCAAGACGTTCTTTGAGAGACATAACACGAGTGCGAGAACGATTCGCATACTGTTTGTTCAAGCGTGCCCATACAGCAGCAGCTGATTCAGCCGAGGTCATAACAATTTGAGCATCGGGGCCACACGAACCAAGAAGCGCAAGGTAGACATAGTGGTCTTGACGTTTCCAGAGAGAGTAGGCTGGATTGTCAATGGCAGTGGCTCCAGAGCCGATTGTAGGTTCAGGACAGGCAGTGTCACCTGTAACATAGCCATAAAGTTCATTGGCCTTTAGAAGATGAAGTAGCTGATTGTACCAGGAATGATGATTTCCAGAGTTGAGCTTGATAGGAAGAGTGGAAGCAGTGGTGAGTTCAACTAGAGATTTGTTGGAAGCCGTGGGAGATGCCATTGGAGGAGGGAGGATCGAAGGAAAGTGCTGTTAGGCTGAGGCTTAAACTGATACCATGTAAAGAATATAAAAGCTGTGTTTCATTGATGTTACACTCACTTACAAAACTTCTGTACGTAAGGAATATATATAGAGTACAAATATTCAAACAAGATAAAAACTGATCCAAAACACGAACTGCACCAACTAAATAAAATAAGCTGATCCTAAGTGCATGGCCTGATCCTAAGTGCATGGCAGCAACACAAACTGCACCAACTATACAAGATGACCTGATCCTAAATGCATGGCAGCATATAAGGGAAGGAACTGCAGCAGCTGATCCGAAGTGCATGACAGCAAACTTGTGATCCGAAATGCATGGCAACAGCATAGCTAACTGCACCAGATGCATGATAGAATAATGAGCTGATAGTAGGTTAGGTCAGTACTCCAACACGCCCCCGCAAGATGGTGGTGGATGAAACAACACCAATCTTGGAAGTGAGAAACCGGTGTCTGGATGGAGGCAGCGACTTGGTTAGAAGATCGGCTAGTTGATGACTTGAGGGTATGTGAAGAACCTGAAGTTCCTTGTTGGATACTAAATCACGAACAAAGTGGTAATGGATGGCAAGGTGCTTCATTCGCGAGTGAAATACCGGATTTGCACAGAGATATGTTGCACCAATGTTGTCAGAATAAATGGTGGGCTGCAGTTGAACAGGAAGATGAAGCTCTTGGAAGAGCTCTCGAAACCAAAGAAGTTCATCCGCAGTAGAGCCAATGGTTCTGTATTCTGCTTCAGTGGATGATTTGGCTATGGTTCGCTGCTTTTTGCATGACCAAGAGATGGCATTAGGACCACAGTAAACTATGAAGGCAGCAGTGGACTTCATATCAGAAGAGTCACCAGCCCAATCAGAATCACAGAAAGCACGCAGTTGAAGATCATTGGAATGACGAATGTGTAAGCCATAGTCCAGAGTTCCTTTGAGATACCGAAGTGCACGTTTGGCAGCTTGCAGGTGGAGAGTGGTAGGGGCATGCATGTACTGAGAGAGTTTGTTGACAGTGAAAGACATATCTGGACGAGTGAGAGACAAGTACTGGAGGGACCCCACAAGGTGGCGATATTCATGGTGGTTACAGGCAGAAGCATCTCCAGTGGCAACCAAGTTTAGTGTGGAGGACATTGGAGTTGAGACAGGTTTGGTGTCATGCATGCGGATATTCTGAAGCAGGTCACGTACATAATGATGCTGTGTTAGAAAGATGCCATCCTTCGTCGGAACAAACTCAATACCAAGAAAGTGACTTGGAAACCCGAGATTCTTGAGAGAGAATTTGGTGGAAAGGGCCGTCTGGAAGGAGGTGAGAAAGGTTGAATCATTACCTGTAAAGAGAATGTCATCAACGTACACCAGAAAGTAAGCTATAGTGGTTCCACGCTTGTAAATGAATAGGGAGGTATCTGACTTTGAATTGGTGAATCCATATTGGAGCAAGAAGGCCTTGAGAGCATGATACCACGCACGGGGGGCTTGTTTAAGACCATAGAGAGATTTCCTCAGTTTGCAGACATGGTTGGGAAATTGAGGATGGATGAAGCCAGGGGGCTGAGACATGTAGATATCCTCTGTGATGGTGCCATGGAGAAAGGCATTGTTGACATCCATGTGATTCAAGGACCATCCTTTTGAAAGAGCTACACACAGAACAAGCTTGATGGTCTGTGGTTTGATAACAGGACTAAAAGTATCATGGTAATCAATACCAGGACGTTGGTGAAAGCCCTTGGCAATAAGTCTCGCCTTGTACCGAGCAATAGAACCATCAGTGTTGCGTTTGAGCCTGTAAACCCATTTGTTGCCAATGATATGAAGGTGATCTTGCTTGGGCTCAAGCGACCAGGTGCCATTTGTGAGCAAGGCGTTGAACTCTTCTGACATGGCAGCCTTCCATTCAGGGTGTTTGAGAGCCTGAGTAAGGCAAGAAGGCTCCACAGAATCTGGTAAGGGGAACTTGATAGCCAGGTTGGCGTGTTTGGGTTTGAAAATACCGTTTTTGGAGCGCGTAACCATGGGATGTGAGGAAGAAGGAGGGGGAGGAACTTCTACGCGTTCTTCTGCTGATGGCGTGGTGTACAAGTCAGATGTATGAGGAAGTGATGGTGAGGCTGACAAGGAAGAGGAGGGCATACTAGGCATTTTTGTAGTGAGAGAAGGATGAGATGAGGAAGGCTTGGGAGGTTGAGATGGAGAGGTGTTGGAGTTATTAAGGGCGATGGGTACCATGGGGAGTGGTGCAGATTCGGTAGGAGATGAGGGAGTTTGGGAGGTGATGAGGTTGGGGTTGATGGTGTTGAAGACGTAGGGTGAGGAGACCCGGATAAGGGTTGGGAGGAAGAGGTTGGGGAGGCAAGGGAATCAGAGTTGGATGTGGTGATGGGGGTTTGAATTACTGAGGGAATATTGTGGATAGAGGATAAAGGTTGAGAGGGTAAGGTATGAGAACGTGAACTTGGTGGATCTGGTGTTAGAGGCGGATGATGCTGTGCAGAGCAGGGAAAGATGTCCTCAACGAAAGTGACATGTCGTGAAGTGTATAGAGATCCAGACTCAAGGTTAAAGCACTGATAAGCACTTTGCGTGAGGCTATAACCTAAGAAGAGGCAGGGTTTGGATTTTGGTTGGAGTTTGTTGGTGGTGTAGGGACCAAGCCAGGGAAAACATAGACAGCCAAAGACACGTAGTTTCGAGTAGTTTGGGATGCGGTGGAACAAAGTTTCAAAGGGAGAAGCCATGCTTAAACCAGGGGTTGGCATACGGTTTATTAAGTAAGCAGCGGTTTGGATAGCATAAGTCCAGAAGGATAGGGGAAGAGAAGCATGATTAAGGAGGCAACGGGTGGTTTCTACTAGGTGTCTGTGTTTTCGTTCCGATAAGCCATTGTGTTCAGGTGTGTATGGAGGAGTAGTTAGATGATTTATACCATGAGTTTGAAGAAAGGACCGGAGTTTCATAAATTTGCCACCATTATCTGAGTAAAATGATTTGATTTTACATTCAAACTGTTTTTCAACTAAAGATTTAAAGATGGGAAAAATAGTTGCAACATCCGATTGGAGCTTCATGGGATAAAGCCAAACATATTTGGAGAAATGATCAATAAAAATGACATAATATGAACATCCATTTATTGAAGTTATTGAGGTGGGACCCCATACATCAGAAAAAATAATTTCCAAGGGTTTGGAACTGGACAAAGTGGATTTGGAAAATGGCAATTTGTGTGCCTTATTGGCTAAACAATCTAAGCATCTAAAAGAACTGGAAGATGGCTTGTTGGGAAGGATGTGCTGAAGGACTTGAAGGTGAGGGTGACCAAGACGCTGGTGCCAAAGTGTGAGAGAAGGTTGATGTTGAACATGGTAGGTATGGGGACGAGCGGGTTGAAACTTGTACACCTGATCTTCATTCCTTCCACGCAGAAGGACCTCCCCGTTCTTAGGCTCCTTACCTCAAAATGCCATGGAAAGAATTCAACAAACTGAGTTAGTTTTGCAAAGTTGAGATACAGAAACAAGATTTTGAGTGACAGTGGGAACATGCAAAACATGGGATAAGTGGAGTGGTGTAGAGGAGGTAGAGATGTTGGTGTAACCATAGTGTTTAATGGGAAGAGCCTTACCATTAGCTACCAGAAGTTGGTCAGAACCAGTGTAGTCATTGGACAAGGAAAGTTGGCCAAGGTCATGGGTTACATGGTGGGAGGCACCAGAATCAAGGAGCCAAGAGGAATCCCCTGGATCACCAGAATGAACAAAGTTGGCTTGACACCTGGGATGATTGTCTGGGCAGCCATGCAGACGATAGGAATCACCTTCACCTGAATGAATGGGGTTGGGTTGACGTCGAGGATGATTGGCTGGGTAGCCATGCAGACGATAGCAGTTGTCAATGATATGCCCACGACGATGACAGTATTTGCACACTGGCACAGAACGTTTGGAGCCAGAATGATCCAGTTGTGGAGCAGAAGCGTCACGAGAGTGAGAGTAAGAAGACCGTGAGGGTGAGCGACGACCAAGGGAGGGGCCACGAGAGGAGCGATGAGCGTAGTTTGCAGTGATAGGGAGAGACTGCTGTTGGGCCTCGTCGCGTTGAAGGAATATTTCAAAGTCAGTGAGTTTGTCAAACAGTTCATCAAAGGACAATGGAGAGTCTCTCATGCGAATGGATGTAGAGAATTCACGAAAGGAGGAACCAAGGCCATTAAGAGCAGCAATAACAAGGTCAATATCATCAATCGGATGACCTATGAGAGCAAGTTCATCTCCAATAACTCGGATGGATCGAAGATAGTCACCAACACTGGAGGTGCCTTTGGAGATTGATGCAAGACGTTCTTTGAGAGACATAACACGAGTGCGAGAACGATTCGCATACTGTTTGTTCAAGCGTGCCCATACAGCAGCAGCTGATTCAGCCGAGGTCATAACAATTTGAGCATCGGGGCCACACGAACCAAGAAGCGCAAGGTAGACATAGTGGTCTTGACGTTTCCAGAGAGAGTAGGCTGGATTGTCAATGGCAGTGGCTCCAGAGCCGATTGTAGGTTCAGGACAGGCAGTGTCACCTGTAACATAGCCATAAAGTTCATTGGCCTTTAGAAGATGAAGTAGCTGATTGTACCAGGAATGATGATTTCCAGAGTTGAGCTTGATAGGAAGAGTGGAAGCAGTGGTGAGTTCAACTAGAGATTTGTTGGAAGCCGTGGGAGATGCCATTGGAGGAGGGAGGATCGAAGGAAAGTGCTGTTAGGCTGAGGCTTAAACTGATACCATGTAAAGAATATAAAAGCTGTGTTTCATTGATGTTACACTCACTTACAAAACTTCTGTACGTAAGGAATATATATAGAGTACAAATATTCGAACAAGATAAAAACTGATCCAAAACACAAACTGCACCAACTAAATAAAATAAGCTGATCCTAAGTGCATGGCCTGATCCTAAGTGCATGGCAGCAACACAAACTGCACCAACTATACAAGATGACCTGATCCTAAATGCATGGCAGCATATAAGGGAAGGAACTGCAGCAGCTGATCCGAAGTGCATGACAGCAGACGTGTGATCCGAAATGCATGGCAACAACATAGCTAACTGCACCAGATGCATGACAGAATAATGAGCTGATAGTAGGTTAGGTCAGTACTCCAACAACTCCGACACTTAATCATGAACCACACTTTGGTTTTGCCCTTGCTTGCCCCACAATGAGCTTCCAATGGTTATCCCCTCCAATATGGTGGATAGTTATCAGAAGCTTCTGCCCCAACTTTTTGTTTCGGTGACTTCCATTCAAACTTTCATCTGAGTTAAAATATAAACAATAATTAATTAATATTTTCTTGATACAAATAAAACAAAAATTAAACTTGGATGGCACTTGTATGCTACTAAAAAATATTAGTATATATAATCTTTCATGCTTTACCTGGGAGAATTTTCCTTTTGTCAAATTAGCAGGTACAACCACAATATGCAGATATAGAAGGGATAGAAACTACAGGCTCTAAACATCAATCCACAAAAAATAACGAACATGTGAAGCATAATATTTATATATATTAAGCACCTCATAGTCACGGATTGAAAGGTTTAACACCATATATTGGGTAGAAGAAGCAATGAAATAATCAGAGGAAGCCCTATTTCCGATCTCCAGGAAATAATCAGAATCAAGGCACAGTTCAATCAGAGGAAGCCGTATTTCCGATCTCTAGGAAATAATCAGAATCAAGGCACAGTTCAACGATGCCGCAAGTGTGGACAGTCAAATCCTGTTACTGAAGATTGTAAGCTAAAGGGTACACTATGTTTTAAATGTGGGAAGATTGGGCACATGGTCAGAGAATGGCCTGCAACAAAGTCCGAGTTTGCTGCCAACAATTCAAAAACTGATAGACCCACGGCAAAGGGAAGAGTTTACACCATGAGTGGTGCTAAAGCTTCACAATCCGAGGATCTCATAAAAGGTAGTTAGGACATCACGGGTGATCTTTAACTGTACTTTTGATTCGGTCGTAACACATTCTTTATTTCGATGAATTGTGTGTGACAATTGGAATTGCTTGTTTCTTCCTTGTCATATGAGTTTATTATTTCAAACTCTAACTGTTGAACCAGTTATTGTGAATTATATATGTTTGAACTATCCTATTTGGGATAGACACTTTATTTATAAGAGAAGTTTCTTGATGAAACTTACTCTAGTCACTTTTACTTTTGGTAGATGTGATCCAGTCTGAATTTTTGCTAGACTGTTTCCTTTTAAATCGTCGTTTTGTAAATTCTTGGTACGAATTGAATTCTCTTGAGGTTAGGAATTGTCCATCTTTTGATTTCCTAATCCGCTGGAAGTTCTTGTGAAAGAAGGAACTTTATTAGAGTCATGGTTGTAAACATGTATTAGCTATGCATTTTTACACTCACGAACCTATTAAAGAATTTTTTTTTACATAGTGGACACTCGTATCTTTCAAATTGATCAAATTATTCTTTGTTCTTTCTTGTGAAAGTGAAATCAAAAAATTTCCTGTCTTGAAGATTTCTTTCCCTAATCCATAAGGCCTAGACTTGTTGTGGTTCGATAAACTTTATTCCTTTCGGATCAATTTGCACCTTATATCTTTTCAAAATGTCATTAACGTGTGACCTACCTTATAAGTCATAAGGATGTTTATAAGATCCTAGTTAGTCTCGAGTTACGAAATTTTGAGGACGGAAATTTTTTTTTAGTGGGGTAGTAATGTAACACCCCGATTTTTACTGTTTTTCAATAACAGTAAAGATATATATATATATATATTATCAGAGACTTTGAAAATGATTTTGGATAAACCAAAATCATATTTATACTCTACTTTATCATAGAGAGTCACGGTTAAATTTTGGGTCGAAAATTCAGACAGAACCCGGTCTGCGTTTTCACTGACAGTAAAAGTTTACTGCTCAGAAAACCTAATTTTGACTCGTGAACGAAATGGTTAATGTTTATATCGTATTTGCTACGATATTGGTAGTTTTGAAAATTTTCGCATGAAAATAAAATATTATATTTGATGCAGGCGAAAACTTCAAAATATCTTGAGGAAAACCTGAGTCGGGTAAAATGACGGAGCTAGATACGGAGCTGAGGTGACTGATGTGACTAACAATGCGAGCATTTATGGCAATCCTATCTGAGTCATAATGGCCATAATGCCACATACATGCCTTAGGATATTTTGCAATGGAAATGACCAAAATGCCCTTGGTTTTCCCTGGAAATTGCAATGCTTGCCATCACAAATTTTTGACCAAATTGCCCCCACCTCCACATGGCTACACCCTTTCCTTCCCCTTGGTCACTTAGTTCATTTATCTCATCTTCAACACTTAACACATTTTGCTCCAAAAACACTAAAACTCCGTTGTTTTAATTTGCAAACAAGACCAAGACAAAGCCAATTTGGATTCTCCTTCCTATTTGTGGACCAAAACTCAGCCACACCACCCCCTTCACTCTTCACCGCATATTTTTCTAGTCATGATTATTGTTAACCCTAGTTAAGTATTATATTATTTTACTTAACCTAGTTTAGTTAACATTAACTATGGTTATTAACAAATGATTATTAACAATGACACATATCCTCTCCATAAACCACTCATTTTACAAGGTGGAAAACCCCTCCACACCTAGCCAATTTGTGGCTGCCCTCTCCCCCACACTTAGACATTTTCTTCTTCTTCATCAAGAACACAAAGAAAAGCTCCATTGACTCCCCAAAACCATACCGAAATTATGACCCTCTTCTGTTCAGAAACTCGAAAAACTTCCTACATGATCGTTATTCCTCTTACTCTGTTATTTCCAACGAGATAAAGATCATCAAAAACGGATCAGTATATTGGGAGATATTCCCAAATTACCAAAATAGCTCAAAATCCTCAACATCACACACTAACAGCAGAAATAAGGCTCTTTATGCCCATGTTCTGACCTGAATCAAACACAACCTTCAACATAAAAGTTGTGCATATCTTTCTTACCTTTCCAACAAGCCAAAATGTGTAATTTTTAGATGAGTATATCGTGAGATACACTCATAACACCACCCCATCCTCAAAGCTGTCAAATTTTTAACAAGCTTTGGTTGATCATTTCTCTTCATCTCTTCATCATTCAAGAGGTAATCTCTTCTCTCCATGATCAATCATGACTTCTCCTTCAATCATTTTAGTTGTTTAAGTCATGAATCATGATTTTCCATCTTCATGAAGCTTTCTTCAAAATCTCTAGAAAATTGTAGAAAAATCCATTTGACATGAAACCAATTTCTATGAACTCACTATGATCTCTATATTCATGAATCAAGAGAAAATTTCTTTCCTATTCTTCCATAGTGGGCCGAATCTAGGTCTTAGAGAGACTAGATGAGTTTGTTTCAATTTCTATGATTTAACACTTGTTTTCATCTCTCTAATACCTATGATTATTGAATCCAAGAGATTATAAACCAAATCAAATTCCTAGCCTAATTTGTTGATGATGGTCGAAACCCTAACTTTTGGTGTAAGAAAGTTTTTATTTCAATTTTTGATTCATGACTATTGTTTTAGTCTTTCTAATGACTAAGGATCATTGATCCAAAAGATTGTGAAATTTTGACATCCCTAGCCTAATTAACCTATGAAGGCCGAAACTTAGCCATAGGGATTAGATGTATTTTTTTGTTTCATTTGTTGATTTGGATTTAATTTTTTGTGAAGGACAAGTATTGTTTGTCGTTGTGAGTTTCGTGGAGAAATCAGGATTCCGAGAAGAAATTTAGTGAGAAGGGGAGTTTACCTGATGAGTTTAAGATAGCCATATGCTATCTTAGAGTTGTCTGTAATTTTATCTGTTTTGGTTTTTCTGTGGCTTTAAAGTAATTGTGGTTTCATTTGCTATATGTTTTGGATGTGATATGTGGAATTGTGTGATTATAACTGAATTGTTGAGTTATAATTTTGACGCATGCAATAATTGTGATGTATGCTATATTGTGTTGTGGTGAAATTATCTGTTGTTGAGTGATGGATTGAGAAACCTGACAGTGGTCAGTGTTCAAATTAATTTGACGATAAAAGCTTGATAAGCTTATATATTTAATCAAAGTGATTAATTTGGGGAAATTTGAGGAAAAGTGAAAAAAATATTATTTTAATAATATTTTTGGTGAAAGATTTGTCAATAAGTGACAGTAAGGGCGGAACTGTGAAAAATTTCACAGGCGTTAGTTTTTCCAAAATAAATTCATTTATATTATAAAATGTGATTTGAAATAATTAAGTTATGAAAACAGTGTGATATTGACGTCGGAATAATTATTTACAACAGAAAGGTCATTTTGAGTTATGAAAGGATTTTCACGGCATAAGTTTTTGGAAAAAAAACAATTTTTATTTTGTTACAAATTTATTGAGAAAGGACTTCCAAGAAGTTGGTGTTTTTATGAGAATGATTTTCAAGCATGAAGGGATTGGAGAAAAATGAATTTCTCTGTGAGTTAACGTTTTATAAATGATTCTCGGCTGAAAAGGTTTATCTGCAAAGGAGTTTTAAGTTAGGGGAAAACATTTTATAAAATCGTAGATAAGTTTCGGAACTTCGTTTTGATGAGTTTTTTTTCACAGAAAGAAAACAGTGTTTGAAAGTGGAAGCTGTGAGGACCTAGATAATCGAAAACATCGGGCTACTGTTCCGAGAAGTAAGTACGTAGACTACGTGTCCTATATTTGTCATGGGTTAAAGTCCCAGTTGACACATTTGAAATCTGTGTCCTGTGTGTCATGAGTTAGAACCCCAATTGGCACATTGAAAATCTGTTGTTTTTGTGTCATGGGTTAGAGTCCCAGTTGGCACAGTTGAATCCATATTCAATGTGTTGTGGGTTAGAGTCCCAGTTAACATATTTGAATCTTCATTCGGTGTGTTGTGGGTTAGAGTCCAAGTTAACACATTTGAATCTTTGATGTGTCTGTCGTGGGTTAGAATCCCATGTCACACAGTTGAATATATGTTGTGTCGAAGGTTTGAGTCCCTAGTCACACAGTTGAATATCTGTTGTGTTGTGGGTTAGAGTCTCAAGTCACACAGATGAATATCTGTTGTGTGTCGTGGGTTAGAGTCCCAAGTCACACAATTGAATCTCTATTGTGTGTCATGGGTTAGAGTCCCAAGTCACACAGTTAAATAGCTATTGTGTGTCGTGGGTTAGAGTCTCAAGTCACACAGTTGAATATCTGTTGTGTCTGTCGTGGGTTAGAGTCCCAGATCACACAGTTGAATCTCTATTTTTGTGTGTCGTGGGTTGAAGTCCCAGTTGGCATGTTTTGATTTCATGTCCGGTGTTGAGAATGAATGAACTCAATGTTTAAGTAAGAATAGTCGTGAGCTGTAAGCCTCGACAAAGAAAGAATGAATGAAAGAGAAAAGTAAGAAAAATGAATATTAAAGTTGGGTGATGGATATTGAAGTGTCATGTAATTTTATAAATTGCGATGACTGCCGGGTATGAATTCCTTTGACAAAAAATTTATGTTGTTTGGATAATTCCCATATATTGTGAATACCATGTATATGATGTTTTGTGTGTCGCGCATGTCATTGTCTTATCAAAACTCATATATTGGTATTTCACCCTTGCGATATTTCTGTTTTACTGGTGTTGTTGTTGTACCATGGTATGAGAGCAGATGATGCAGAGGATTTCATGTTCGCTCGAGGAGTTTAGTCCCGATCCTTGAAGAGGTCAGTGATAGTGGTAAGGACCATGGAGGTCTTTCCCGTGGATGTTGTCTAGAGTGACTAGCTTAGGATTTTCTTGGGGTGTGTGTGTTTTCCGAAAGTCAGTAAACTTAGTCTTGAGACCCTTTATGTGGTTTAGTTTTAAGTTGGGAATCCTAAAATACTTTCAGGAAAAACGTGTACGCTGTGAAAGATTTAATTTTGAATATACTAAATTTCTGTGTTGATGAGTATTATATAGTGTTACCGTTGTAATATGTGTGGCAAATTTTCAAATGTGTTCCATCGAAGAGAAAATATTTACCCCTATTTTCAAACTTATACAAAATTATAAGCATTATTTTCCGAAAGAAACCAGCAAATTCCTTTTAATTTTATTTCTGCACGTGTTCATGATGTAATGCCCAAGGGGGGTGTCACAGCTTGTTTTAGAACTAAATAAATCTTATTATATTCCAGTTATTGGTAGAAACATCAGTCACATGATATTTTCTATGATAGCACGTTTTTGGATAATGGACTTTATGTCCTTAATGCTCATACGTCCATCTATAATATAAATTCAAAAAGGGTTAAACCAAGTGCTTTTAGGTCATATAGGTGAGAAACCCGTGCTTTTATGACTTTGATTATACGTATGATGACTAGGTTTAAGACTTGGATTAGATGATTAATATGTTGATTAAGGTCTAGGAACCTTTGCATGGGAAGTACGCGATCATTTGGCATCTGAAAGAATGTGAACGTAACCTCGGGTTTTCTACTATCGCTTAAGAATTATCAAAAGTGTATGATAAGCAACTTATGCTTAAGAATAAGATTGGGCATTTTTGAGGGCTTGAGATTGTTCCTTAGGTATAGAAGAGCCTATATCTCAAAATTAAGATCAATCGGACGTCAAACGGACTTAGAACACGACGAAATGTAAGAGTAGGGTTCTTGATCAACGGTCAACGCTCAAGCGTGACCTACTCCACACTCAAGCGTGGAGGTCAACCAGACCAGCTCTGGGGTTGACTCCACATGGCAATCCCTGATTGGTTGCATGCGCGGTGGCTTACCTAACCCCTCATGCTCAAGCGTGGAAGGCTACACGCTCAAGCGTGAGCACGCTCAAGTGTGGCACTTCCCACGCTCAAGTGTGGCCAGTGCTGAGGAGATATAAAGAGAGAGTTAGAGAGAGAGAGCTTTGAGTTGAGAGTTCGAGCAATCCGATCGTCCCTACGAAATTTCGAATACGTCGTTGTGATCGTGACAACAACGTCTTCAAAACCCTAGCTTCCTTTTCTTCTCTAAGCTAAGGTAATCTATACCCTTTTATACCGAAAAGTCGTCAGTGACGGTATAAGGCTTATCTTTCAATTCGTTTATCGATTTTTAATTCTGTCTTGATTAGGGTTTGCAAAACGTACGCCTTGTAATGTGGTATTCGGGTGATATTTGAAGGCCCGGAGACCCTTGTTGCACAAAGGCGATTTGAGAGGAGAGAGGGCGTGTTCGTTTCGTCACTTCTTGTGACACCCTAAAACCCAGCATCACATGGTTACCCGTTGTGGAAAAGAAACTTATTTAAAACGCTGGTCGCCTTCGAAAAAATAACCTTTTATATAGGGTTACTGAAAAAGGGTACTCAAATTTTTTTTAAAAAGAAGTTAAGAAAAGGTGATGAACACTTGGAACATAAAAATAAACATCATTCCTATAAATATAACTGTCCCACTTGGGATCTTAGGTTTGATTACAAAACAGGCCTTGTCGAACTGGCCAACATACACTAAAACAGCCACTGAAGAAACAGGTAAGAAAAAGAAACATCAAACCGGGGATAGGGACCTGGGTACAAGACTCAAAAGATGGCTCTAAAAGCCTAGGGACTATCGGGACAACTCCAAAAGTCGACGAACGATCTACCAATGCCTCCTGCATGCAGAGTGACCACAGACGCTACCCCCAAACGAGATATAAAATGCCGGATCGATAACGTCACCGCCATCGTCGATAGGGACGTCGTCATCTCCGGGATCCTGCGGATGGTACTCTGGCTCCTCCTCGTCCACGACCTCTATCAGCTTAAGAGGTTCTTCCTTGGGATCCTCCTCCACTAGATCCTCCGCAAGCGGTTCAACTGGATCAAAATGCCCATGAAAGAGACCGGTGACTTGTAGTGTATGAAGGTAGTACCAAGGAGATGGAAGCGCAACAATCCTCGTCTCGACGGTATGAATCCTTCTTATGGGCACTCCGTTAGCATTCGTCTCGATAGTCATGACTGGTCCTCGATATGTCACGGTCGTTCTACCCTCATGTATAATCCAGTTCCATGTCGTCCCAGCATGATCAAACACTTCGCTCCTCGAGCTCGACTATGCCAAGGGAACGTTCTGATCCATCAAAAAGCACGCGCATACCCGGTACAAGAAGAAAAGAACATAACATACAGATGTACAAGGGTGAGATACCGTCATAAGATATATCCCACAACAACCATATACATGATACATACATCACATAATCATATAAGCAGTTAAATCATGCATATACATAACATAACAATGTTATATCAAAGGGTTTCAAACCCGCACAGTCAATCTTTGAAAATATGCATGGTGTAACACCCCGATTTCTGTTGTTTCTATATCGATAAACAAACATCTGTTTATATTTTTTTTTCTGAAACGTAGAAAATGATTTTGGTAAAACCAAAGTCATATTCATATCATACTTATTTTTATAAGTATACGGTGAAATTTTTGGTTGAAAATTCAGACGGAACCCGGTCTGCGTTTTCACTGACAGTAAGATTTTAATGATCAGAAAACCTAATTTTGACCCGTGAACGAAATGTATGGAGTTTATATATCATTTCCAACGATATAGGTCATTTTTGAAATTTTAAAAATAAATAAGTTCTTATACTCGATTAGGGCGTAAAACACTAAATCGCGTAATCGACGGAGTCGAGAACGGACGTGCAGAGACAAAACCCGACGACGGATGTTGAGACCTCTTGCCACCTAGGATGGTGAGTCATGTGGATGAGTCACCCATGTCATGATTACTTTTTTACAAAATATCTAGATATTTCTTTAAACTAGTGTAAAGACTGTTTTGCCCTTGGATGATTTTACCCTTGAACTTTCATCGAAATGACAAGTTTGCCCCACAATTTGTGGACACAAATCAGCCACATCCTCACTCATTTCTCACCACATGTTGGTCATGATTTCTTTTTGGGAAATGATCATATTGTCCTTATGTTGTCATAATACCACAAAAATGCCATTTTGTGAGATTACTACTTTGTCCTTGAATTTTTTATGTGTTGGACTCTTTTACCCCTCAAAGGCCACGGCCCTAGGCAGCCAAGAGGCCCATTTTCACTTCTATAAAAGGCCATCTTCATCTTCTCCATCAAGCTTTGCCATTTTTGCCATTAAAGCTCTAAGTACCATAGCTTGATTTTGTGAAGGAAGTAGGTGATTCCTTGCCCATTTTTCATTTCCAAGAGGTATACCATACTTCTCTCACTCAATCATTATGATGTTCTTCATTGATTTTGTGATTTGAAGTCTTGATCATATTTTTCAATTCCAAGATCTAGAAACTTTGAAAATTCATAGAAATTCATAGAAAAATCCTTTTAAAGTGAAACCAATTTCTATGATCTTAGTATCCTCTCTATATTTAAGATCCAACAGGATAAATGAAACCAAAATTTCGTTCCCTTTTATTTTGTCAAGGTCTAACCCTAGTTTCTTGTGGGGGAGGACTTTGTTCATTTTGTTAACTAGTCTTGCTTGATTCAATCTTATAATTCATATATATGTTGAGTCCACGATTATTGAATCAAAATCAAATCTCCAGGCCATTATTTTACTCATGGCCGAAATTATTTTCTTGAGGAGTTGAAAGATTTTGTTTCATTTTTCAACTTATGATAACTTGTCTTAACTCTACACTACTCTAAGGTTATAGATCTAAGAGTATGTGGAATTTTGAAACCTTGAACCTATTTTCTTAGCTTGGGAAGAAACCATACCCATAGGAAAAAAATAGATTTTTTTTCAAAGTTTAATTAGTTATGTGTTGTTTTGTTAAGGATTGTGTTAGTAGTTGTTGTTCGGACTTCGTGGAGGAAACTGGACTTGAAAACCGCAACTTCATTGAATCAGAACTTGAATCTTCAAAGGTAAGGGGAGTTTGCCTGAGGTTCTTCGATAACTATATGTATAAATTGTTTGGTGTGTCTGTAATTAATGGTTGTAGTTTGCGGTGTTTGTTTTAAAATTATTGCGTAATATTATGCGACGCATGATTTATCTGTGAAAGCATGCTATAAATTGTGATGTGTGAATTTATTTTTGGTTGTGAAAGTATGTGACAAATTGTGTTGTATGAAACTTTCTGTTGATTTTGTGATTGACTGGAAGCCTGACATCGGTCAGTGCTTATTGAAAATTAAGGATAAAACGTTAAGAAAATTTAAGGGAAATTGTATGTTTTTGAAAATTAGTGGATTTAATTTTAAGGCAAAAATAATAATATTTTAATGAGTTTTAATGAAAGAATAAGTTAATAAATGACAGCGAGTACGTAACCGTGAAAAAATTTCACTTTCGCACTTGTTTCGAAAACATCGGGAAAATGGAAATAAAATCTTAATTTTAAGAAAATTTATTTTAAAAATTGTTTCAAGATTGATGACAACTAATTTTTTCAAGAAATAAGGGTTTTTGCTTATATAACGGTAGTATGAGGAAAAACGATCTTTTTACATGAGAAAAATAAATATATGGATTAGAAATGATTTTAAAAATAATTAACAGAATTTCAGAAATAAAAATAAAGGATTTAAGGGAAAAATGATTTTCGTTACGTTTTAAAACAAATTTCATCGGAAAAGGATTTTGTTGGAAAAGAATTTAAGAACAACGAAAATTTCCGACAAACTTGGATAAGTTTTCAGAATTTTTGTTTTTGGTATTTGTGTTTCACTGAACGAAAATTCTTTGGGGAAAAATCAAGGAAAGGATAAGGACCTAGATTGTCGAGATGTCGGGCTAGTGTTCCTAAAAGGAAATTGCACTTGGAAGGGAAAGGAATTGGAATACCTAAGGAAGGCTAGTCGGGAGCTTTAAGCCTCGACAGAGGAAAAACAAACGACAAAGAACAATTACGATAACAAAGGATTTTACATGCATTGTCTGGCAAACATGCCATATTTGGGCAGACATGCCTTGGGTATTGAGCTACAATTTCACAAAGGGTGAATTGGGTAAATAGGTTAGTTACGGACCAAAGATAAATTCTAGGGTCTTTAGGTCTTAGGGACATTCGGGCTTCGAAAATCCAACGAATACTTGGGTCCTTGTAACCTCGGGTCGTGGAATTCGGTTACCCGGCACGAATGTACTCAATAGGGAATTATTCCAATATTATTTTAGGTTCTCCATCGTGATATTCCCTGAACAATTGGAGCCGGAACTAAATTTAGAGGCCGTTCTCTTGAGACAATTGTGTTAAGGGTATCGCAGCCTAATCATTGCTCGAAGAAGGGAAGTTAGGGATCTCCGGAGAATAAAGGTCAAGACTCATAGGAATGGATATTGAAGTGTCATGCATTTTTGAAAAAATTACGAGTGGATGATCGGGTATGAATCCCATTGGTAGGAAATATTTATAATATGTATACATGATGTTTGTTTGAGTGTCGTGCATGTAGTTATCATGATGAAAACTCAATGATGGTATCTCACCCTTTCTTTATTTATTTTCATGTTGGGTTTCTACTATGCTTCTATATATATATTCGAGTACAGATGAGCCAAATGAGTCTGATATTGTACACGGGAATACGTTCCCTGCACTTTGACGAGGCTGATGACGGAAGCGTGTGGAGGACTAACCTAGATACTTCTGCGGGCGGGGAGTTCTCGAGAGGATTTCCCAATGGGTATTCTTAAGTATGACCAAGTGTAGGATTCTGATTTGGGTTCACTTTTGGAAAGTAGTACCGCTACTATATAGGTTTAGTTTATGTGTGTTTTCCTTATGCTATGGCTTAAATAATGATTGTAATATAAAGTGCCATATGTAAAACCTTATTGATTGATGCATGTATATGTATTCGGTTGTTTGTTAATTATAACGGTTTGGGTTGTATCATTTGAGGGAAAGAAAAAGAAAAGTCTATCACTAATTTTCAAGGAAGTTAGGAAATTGAGAAAATTATATTTTTCCAAAAGCAACCAGTGTAATTATTTTCAGTCTTTTAGTTTCAACATGTAGTGCCAAGGGGGTGTTACATTAGTGGTATCAGAGCTGGTCGAGTCTTTCCGGAACCTTGGGGAGTAGGTCTGTTATGTTTTTGTTGTCTGATCTCTGGTTGAATCTTGTTTGAATTGTTTCCTTGTCGAAGCAATGTGTGTTGGACTATAAGTAATGTTTTTTTTTTATCTTGATGGGTTATACGAGTTTTGACTTGTAGGAACCCATGGCTAGTAAAATGTGTTTTGGGTCCATGTGTGACACTTTGGGTTATCCTTTTGGATTGTGTGAGACATCTAGAATTGCCTATTTCTTCCATGTCATATGATCTGATTGTTTCAACTCTAACTGCTGAACCTGTTATTGTGACTTTTATATGTCTAAATTGTCCTATCATCATTCAGGATAGACATTTTCTTGTTAATCTCATATGTTTGCCTTTAATTCAATTAGATGTAATTCTAGGCATGGATTGGTTATCATCCAACCATATCCTTTTAGATTGTTCCCATAAGACCTTAGTTTTTCCCGATCCTGAGATTTCTGGATTTTTATCTACCACCAAATGAGAACTTCTTCGAAAGAAGGAGCTCAGGAATACTTACTTCTATCTAACTTGGAAGTTGAGAGGGAAATTGACTTGAGTATGATACTTGTAGCAAGAGAATTTACGGATGTGTTTCCTAATGATATTCTGGGTTTGTCACCTGTCAGAAATATCGAATTCTCCATAGACTTGATTCCAAGAACTAGTCCAATTTCAATTGCTCCGTATCGGATGGCACCGACAGAACTCGCTGAGTTGAAAGCTCAATTGGAAGATCTTTTATCAAAATAGCTCATTCGACTAAGTGTTTCCCCGTGGGGAGCACCAGTTCTGCTAGTAAGAAAGAAGGATGGAGGGCCGAGACTCAGCGTGGATTTTTGACAACTCAATAAAGTGACGATCAAGAAAAAATATCCTTTACCGCGTATAGATGATCTAATGGATCAACTAAGAGGAGCCGTTGTGTTCTCAAAGATCGGTTTCGGATAGAGACCCGAAGTTCACTTCACGTTTTTGGGGAAGTTTACATCAATCGCTAGAAGTTGGGATGATCTTTTGCCACTTATTCAATCGTTAGAAGACTTGCTGAGAGCATGTGTCTTAGAGAATCAAGGAAGTTGGGATGATCTTTTGCCACTTATCGAATTCACATACAACAACAGTTTTCACTCAAGTATAGGGATGACACCCTAAGAGGCCTTATACAGAAGGAAATGTCAAACACGTGTGTGTTGGTATTAAGATGGAGAAAGTGCAATTTTAGGACCAGAAATTGTGCAGCAAACAACGAAAAAGGTTAAACAAATTCGTGAAAAGATGAGAACGGCACAAAGCAAGCAGAAGAGTTACTCTGATCAGAAGAGACGACCCCTTGAATTCCAAGAAGGAGAACATGTATTTTTGAGAGCCACACCCACAACTGGGGTAGGTAGAGTTTTAAAATCCAGAAAACTCACTCCAAAATTTATCGGACCTTACCAAATTCTTCGTCGTATTGGTCCGGTGGACAATCAAATTGCTTTACCACCTTTTCTTTCAAATATTCATAGTGTTTTTCATGTCTCACAATTAAGGAAGTATATTCCTGATCCCTCTCACATAATTGAACCCGATGAAGTACAATTAAAAGAAAACTTGTCTTATGATACTTCACCTGTACGAATCGAGGATAAGAGGATTAAGCAGCTAAGGGGTAAACAAATTTCCTTAGTCAAGGTTATTTGGACTGAGACAACGAGAGAGGCAACATGGGAAGCTGAGGAAAAGATGAAGTTACAATATCCTAATCTTTTTCCAGGTACGTAATTTCGAGAACGAAATTTTTTTAGTGGGGTAGTAATGTAACACCCCGATTTATGCTGTTTCTGTATCGATAAACAAACATCTGTTTATATTTTTTTTCTGAAACTTAGAAAATGATTTTGGGGAAACCAAAGTCATATTCATGTCATAATTATTTTTGTAAGTATACGGTGAAATTTTTGGTTGAAAATTCAGACGGAACCCGATCTGCGTTTTCACTGACAGTATGATTTTACTGATCAGAAAACCTAATTTTGACCCGTGAACAAAATGGATAGCGTTTATATATCATTTCCAATGACATAGGTTATTTTTAAAATTTTCAAAATAAATAAATTCTTATACTCGATTCGGGCGTAAAACCCTAAATCGCATAATCGGCGGAGTCGAGAACGGACGTGCAGAGACAAAACCCGACGTCGGATGCTGAGACCTCTTGCATCCTAGGATGGTGAGTCTTGTGGATGAGTCACCCATGTCATGATTACTTTTTACAAAATATCTAAATATTTCTTTAAACTAGTGTAAAGACCGTTTTGCCCTTGGACGATTTTACCCTTGAACTTTCATCGAAATGACAAGTTTGCCTCACAATTGTGGACACAAATCAGTCACATCCTCACTCATTTCTCACCACATGTTGGTTATGATTGCTTTTTGGGAAATGACCATATTGCCCTTATGTTGTCATGATACCACAAAAATGCCATTTTGTGAGATTACTACTTTGTCCTTGAATTTTTTGTGTGTTGGACCCTTTTACCCCTCAAAGGCCACGGCCCTAGGAAGTCAAGAGGCCCATTTTTACTTCTATAAAAGGTCATCTTCATCTTCTCCATCAAGCTTTGCCATTTTTGCCATTAAAGCTCTAAGTACCATAGCTTGATTTTGTGAAGGAAGTAGGCGATTCCTTGCCCATTTTTCATTTCCAAGAGGTATACCATACTTCTCTCACTCAATCATCATCATGTTATTCATTGATTTTGTGATTTGAAGTCTTGATCATATTTTTCAATTCCTAGATCTAGAAACTTTGAAAATTCATAGAAAATCATAGAAAAATCCTTTTAAAGTGAAACCAATTTATATGATCTTAGTATCCTTTCTATACTAAAGATCCAAGAGGATAAATGAAACAAAAATTTCGTGCCCTTTTATTTTGTCAAGGTCGAACCCTAGTTTCTAGTGGGGGAGGACTTTGTTCATTTTGTTAACTAGTCTTGCTTGATTCAATCTTATAATTCATATATATGTTGAGTCCATGATTATTGAATCAAAATCAAATCTCTAAGCCATTATTTTACTCATGGCCGAAATTATTTTCTTGAGGATTTGAAAGATTTTGTTTCATTTTTCAACTTATGATAATTCGTCTTAACGCTACACTACTCTAAGGTTATAGATCTAAGAGTATGTGGAATTTTGAAACCTTGAACCTACTTTCTTAGCTTGGGAAGAAACCATACCCATAGGTAAAAAAATAGATTTTTTTCAAAGTTTAATTAGTTATGTGTTGTTTTGTGAAGGATTGTGTTAGTAGTGGTTGTTCGGACTTCGAGGAGGAAACTAGACTTGAAAATCATGACTTCGTTGAATCAGAACTTGAATCTTCAAAGGTAAGGGGAGTTTGCTTGAGGAGCTTCGATAACTATGTGTATAAATTGTTTGGTGTGTCTGTAATTAATGGTTGTAGTTTGTGGTGTTTGTTTTAAAATTATTGCGTAATATTCTGTGATGCATGATTTATCTGTGAAAGCATGCTATAAATTGTGATGTATGAATTTATTGTTGTTGTGAAAGCATGTGACAAATTGTGTTGTATGAAACTTTTTGTTGATTTTGTGATTGACTGGAAGCCTGACATCGGTCAGTGCTTATTGAAAATTAAGGATAAAACATTAAGAAAATTTAAGGGAAATTGTATGTTTTTGAAAATTAGTGGATTTAATTTTAAGGCAAAAATAATAATATTTTAATGAGTTTTAATAAAAGAATAAGTTAATAAATGACAGCGAGTACGTAACCGTGAAAAAATTTCACTTTCGCACTTGTTTCGAAAACGTCGGGAAAAATGGAAATAAAATCTTAATTTTAAGAAAATGTATTTTAAAAAGTGTTTTAAGATTGATAACAAATAATTTTTCAAGAAATAAGGGTTTTTGCTTACCCAACGACAGTATGAGAAAAAACGTTCTTTTTACATGAGAAAAATAAATATATGGGTTAGAAATGATTTTAAAAATAATTAACAGAATTTCAGAAATAAAAATAAAGGATTTAAGGGAAAAATGATTTTTGTTACGTTTTAAAACAAATTTCATCGGAAACGGATTTTGTTGGAAAAGAATTTAAGAACAGTGGAAATTTCCGACAAACTTGGATAAGTTTTCAGAAATTTTGTTTTTGGTATTTGTGTTTCACTGAACGAAAATTCTTTGGGGAAAAATCAAGGAAAGGATAAGGACCTAGGTTGTCGAGATGTCGGGCTAGTGTTCCTAAAAGTAAATTCCACTTGGAAGGAAAAGGAATTGGAATACCTAAGGAAGGGTAGTCGGGAGCTTTAAACCTCGACAGAGGAAAAACAAACGACAAAGAACAATTACAATAGCAAAGGATTTTACATGCATATTTCGACAGACATGCCTTGGGTATCGAGCTACAATTTCACAAATGGTGATTTGGGTAAATTGATTAGTTATGGACCAAAGATAAATTCAAGGGTCTTTGGGTCTTAGGGACATTCGGGCTTCGAAAATCCAGTGAATACTTGGGGCCTTGCAACCCCGGGTCGTGGAATTAGGTTACCCGGCACGAATGTACTCAATAGGGAATTATTCCAATATTATTTTAGGTGCTCCATCGTGATATTCCCTGAACAATTGGAGCCGGACCTAAATTTAGAGGCCGATCTCATGAGACAATTGTGTTAAGGGTATCGCTGCCTAATCATTGCTCGAAGAAGGGAAGTTAGGGATCTCCGGAGAATAAAGGTCAAGACTCATAGGAATGGATATTGAAGTGTCATACATTTTTGAAAAAATTACGAGTGGATGATCGGGTATGAATCCCATTGGTAGGAAATATTTATAATATGTATACATGATGTTTGTTTGAGTGTCGTGCATGTAGTTATCATGATGAAAACTCAATGATGGTATCTCACCCTTGGTTTATTTATTTCATGTTGGGTTTCTATTATGCTTCCATATATATATATATATATATATATATTCAAGTACAGATTAGCCAAATGAGTCTGATATCGTACACGGGAATATGTTCCCTGCACTTTGACGAGGCTGATGACGGAAGCGTGTGGAGGACTAACCTAGATTCTTCTGTGGGCGGGTAGTTCTCGAGATAATTTCCCAATGGGTATTCTTAAGTACGACCAGCTGTAGGATTCTGATTTGGGTTCACTTTTGGAAAGTAGTACCGCTACTATATAGGTTTAGTTTATGTGTGTTTTCCTTATGCTATGGCTTAAATAATGATTGTAATATAAAGGGACATATGTAAAACCTTATTGATGCATATATATGTATTCGGTTGTTTGTTAATTATAACAGTTTGGGTTGTATCATTTGAGGAAAAGAAAAAGAAAAGTCTATCACTAATTTTCAAGGAAGTTAGGATATAGAGAAAAATATATTTTTCTGAAAGCAACCAGTGTAATTATTTTCAGTCTTTTAGTTTCAACATGTAGTGCCAAGGGGGTGTTACACATGGCACTTCAATATAAGGCTCTAACTTAATCTCATGAGATATCAAAACCGTTTTCCACTGGTGAAGAATTAGAGTTGGTCAATCTCTAGCCCACAGGGCAGTTGCCTCCATACCCTTATGCATTTAAGGTCTCAGGACGAGCAACGTCACATGCGCCTCTGAACCAGTCACATGGACCGACTCCCAGATACCACCTTGTATCTGATATGTAAGAAAGCACGTCTGCCTGGGGAAATGCACATGAGAAAATATTTCATTCAAAAGGTTTTCTTTGTGTTCATTCTTTTTCATTGTCGCAGTGCAAAGCTAACAACTTAATCATCATTTCCCCATCACTTGAAAACTCAAACATAGGACACACAGTCCGAATGCTCAATCACAACGCCCGAGACCGATGCACCAGTCCTAGGCTAGTGGTCGTAGAAAACAACATTCACCTTTAACAACGTTAATCACAACGTGGTTAGGACACAGAGTTCACAACAACGAAATCAGAACGCATTGTCCTCGATTTCGAGAATTGGACTCTCAGTCCAAAACATCATGAATAGGACTCATGGCCCCGAATTAACACTGATCCAAGATCACGTGCGTATAACTGAATACTAGAGGCGACGTCTCGCGTACTAGATTCTCTTTCTTAAGTACTTATTTTTCGTTCAATGAAAATCAAATTCAAAACCGAATCCTCGATAACCTATCCAGGCTATCGGAAAGTTTCTAAAACATTTTGTAGAAAACCTTTTCTTTGAAAATATTTTATAAAGCATCTTTGAAATAATTTTATCTTTGAAAATCCCCAGTAGGATATTGCCAAATAATCTTGAAAGTTTTCACTTGAAGACACATAGTTCGAAAAGGATTTTTCTCTTGTATAACAATAGTTCACCAAAACCATTTCAACATTTTAAACAAGTACTTTAAGTTAATAAGCTTTTGGAAAAGAACATCAATCCCTTCATCTTCAAAGTTTATTAAGGTTTTCTAATCCTTATAACAGTTGAACACAGACACAAGTCTGGCTTAGCAAGCTTTCAATCAACCGCAGTATATATTCTCAGTTCAATGCTAATATCACAGTTGAAAGTAGTTCATCACAGATATGCATTATAACATTTAGAACAAGCACAGTTCAACGTCAGATAGTCGCATAACAGTTAAAGTACATTAGATAACCAAGTAAGCTCAATCAACATATAAATATCCAGTTAAACACATACACATATGCATACAGTTCTTGAATATCTTTAGGAAATCCCCTTTTACCACACGTCAGAGTTAAGAGTTTTGGATTTGAAAAGAAGGTTCACGAACGTCCTCACTTCTCCGGCGATGGAAGTCTAAGGTTACCAACATAAAATCATGAGTTAAAAAATATCAACTCGAGAACACTACCCACAAGGTATAGGTTCGGTTCATACAATAAACTAGGATTAGGGGTTTCCGAAATTTATGCGACTCTTGGATTTATGATCCTTAAGTGCTAGAAGTTCATAAACAACAATCTTTTAACAAAGTTGAATCAAAAATCCCACTAAGTACTTGATAGGCTAGGAATTTCTAAACTTTCCAATCTCTTTAGGTTAGCATCCATACATAGTAAGGAGCTTGAAACCATGATCATTTCGGAAAATGGAAGAATCAAATGTCTTAGACCATGAACTCTTAGGTTCGGCCTTAACAAGTTTGTGAGGTTAGAGATCTTTAAATCATCCAATCTTTTGGACATAGCATCCTTTAACATTAAGGAGCTTTAATCCATAATCATCTTGAAAAACAAAATAAAATAACACGTCCTAGGTCAAATGTTACATTCGGTCATCATAGGAAAATAAAGCAAGAAAATATTTTAAACTTTCCAATCACTTAGACATAGCATCCTTTAACATAAGGAGCTTTTTAGTCCATGATCACTTTGGAAAACAAAACTCAACATCTTTGCCATAACCATTTAAGGTTTCGGGCTTTTCAAGAAATAGGGGTTAAAAATCTTCAAACTTTTCAATCTCTTGGACTTAGCATCATTCTATATCAAGGAGTCTTAATCCATGATCATTTTGGAAAACAAAACTTAAACACCATTGCCTTAAAACTCATTGGTTTTGGTCTTTATGTAAAAATAGGGTAAAAATATTTGAACTTTCCAATCACTTAGACATAGCATTCTTTAACATAAGGAACCTTGGTCCATGATCATCTTGGAAATGAAACTCAAATACAAACTCATACATGTAAAAGTTGAAACAAGATCCACCAAAACCATATACATGGTTTCGGCCTCCTTAGGAAGAAGAGGTTAGGAAACTTTGTTTTACACAACCTTTTAGTATGTGATAGTATGAGTAAATTTAAGAATATAGAAAGTGGTTTCAATTCAAAAGGAGTTTTCTACCATTTTTGAGAGGTTTTAGAAGTTAAAAGCACATAAAGGACATATGAAAAAAAAACTTTGAATCAAAATATGAAACTTTGAAAAAGAACTACGTAGAAGTATTACCCTTAACAAGATAAACAACTTTGATGAAGAACTCTAAGAGAAAAGCTTGATAAAAATGTAAACTTTGTAAGAGAGAAGAAGAAGAAATGTAGTAAAGTGAAAATGTGAGAAATGGAGGAAAGTGATGAAGTGTGGAAATGGAGAGTATTTATAGAGGGTGAGAGGAGAGGGTCATGGTTTTAGGAGAGGAAGAAAGAAGAGAAGAAAGAAGGTGGGTTGCTTGTAGAGAGGATAAGGAGTTAAGGTGATGTGATGTGATGTGATTGGAGAGAGAAAGATGAAAAAGTGAGATTTTTGAAAATTAGTCATGATTCACCTTTTGAGGTGTGTCATAACCTTCACATCAAGTCACTTCATGTCACTTCATCCTCTTGATGCTCTGCTCCATTGCGTATTAGATAACTTCCCCGATCGTATTTCCCGATGATTTCACCCGGGAAATCCCTAAGATTTGTCCCCGAACAAGATTTTTCGAAAAACTCCAAACCCACACAAAACATCATAAAAACACTAACCATCTCATTCACGAATTAAAATTTGGTCTCTAGCTTAGTAAACTTGTGCTGCCAGTGAAAACCCAGACCGGTTTTCGTCTAAATTTTCGACCAAAAATTTTACTATGACTTCATACGGTAAAACAACACAATAAAATGATTTTATTTTAAATAAAATCATCATCTGGATTTTATCAAAAATAAACACATTAAATCATGTATTTATTGATAAAGAAGCATACGAAAAACAGGGTGTTACACTTCTCGGTTATCCTACAACAGCTCGGGTGGAGGAAGAAGCCATCTAACGTCGGAAATGACTAGGTGACATTTATTTCAATAGTGGCGTAGGGCGACCTAAGCTCTACTAGTGAGCGAGTAACAGACAATATCAATATCACATTAGGGATTACTTAGTGATACCAATGATGATATTGAAATTGTAGGTATATCATCGTTAGGTTAAAAATATAAAATTCGAGGTTGCATGGTTTTGTCTGTTAGACTGCTCGTGGTGTGCTGTTTGAAATATGATAATTTGTCTGGAGTAATTATGTTTATTTTATTATTGGGTTATTTATATATTGTTTTCATATTTTAAGATACTTGAAATGATGAGATGATTGGTGACTATATTGTGCTTAGTAATTTCTAAGTGTTGATACATGATGAGTTATGGCGATATATGTGGGGGTACATGACATATGTTTTTAAAGGTGCCTAACCTAAATATTTAATATTGTATTATGATGAGATTGAGGATATATGATTGTTGAGGTTATTTTATGAGATAGTGATGAGAGGTTCAGGCATTAGGGTATGACTCGAGATATGTCAGTGATATTTATTCATATGCATGTTGCGGATCCGTGTGATGGGAATACACGAGGTTCGGATTCCTCACGGGACCATCCCAATTTATTATTTGGCTGTGCAGCTATAGTTTCATTGTGATGCATAAGCACCCTCGAGAGTGAACTATGGTGTGCACCGACGGGAGATGTGCGGCTATATTCTCACCTCGGATGAGGATGTGCATCGGGATTTGGGGACGCGTCGCTTGGACAACTGACTGAGCAGAGGAGGAATATATATATATATATATATATATATATATATATATATATATATATATATATATATATATATATATATATATATCCGGATTGGTGGCAGCCACGTTATCATACATATGATTTGCATCATAGTGAATCGTAGAGGAAAATAATGTGTTTCGAGGATAATTGCATATATAAATATGTTGTGATGCATGTTTGTATGCCATATTGATTAAATGTTACAAAACCTTTTCCCTGTTTGATATTAGATAGTTTTTTATTCCCTTTTCCTTTCTTTGGTGTTTGTATTTTCTATCGTTATACGTACAGACCCGGATACTACAGATGGTGCACTAGGGGCATCCGTGGATGGAGGCTCCGGCAGGGTTCCCTCTGACGGGGACTTTTGAGTTGGAGTTTATTGATGAGAACGGGTGGATTATGGACCCGATCACTCGCCAGCTTTATACGGTCCTGTATCGGTGACTACGGGCATAGGAAATGGAGCACCTTTCGGTATGGTCGGAACTTTTAGAGTTAGCCAGACCTTCCAATTCCCTATTGGTTTTCCAGCAGCACCGATTCTGGCGATGCCACCGATGCCCGAGATGGTACCAGTTCCAGTCCCTGTACTGATTGATGTACCTGCACCAACACCAGTACTTATTCTCGCACCGGCACATGATGATGAGCAAGTGGTACCGGATGTAAATCACTTGATTGTTCCAGAGGTGTCAGAGGTTGCAGATGTGAGAGCAGCAGGGTCTGAGTCCTCCAGATCGTCATCTCGTCACAGCTTTGCATACAGACGCTTGTTTCAGCGACGTTCTGGTAGGAGCTCTTCTAGCATTAGTAGAGGAGTGGTGGGACCATAGAGGCCCCGAGGTGATAGTGAGGGTAGTAGTAGCCGTATGTGATAGTACCGGCCAGTGCTATCCAGCTAGATGTACATAGGTGTGTGGTGATGTCTTTTGATGTATTTTTTAGAAAGGGCTGGGTGTGGAGTGATAGCAAGGCATCTTTTGTTTTAGATCATTTTGATGTATTTTATTTTCGACCCAATTTGTATATATACAGGATCCTATGATGGGATTCCCATTCATCGTATCTTATGGCCGTACTTAGTTGATGTTATGTATGTATGTATATATATATATATATATATATATATATATATATATATATATATATAGAGTGTGATGTTATGCAGTATGTGATGGATGTTTTATCTAAGTTTTTATTTCTCTGTTGTTTTATTTATCCGTTAAATGCTAATATCATGATTAGGTTTTAAATAAAATATGCTTTTCTTTAATGGGACATCGGGGTGTCTCAAAACACATCTCCAAGCTCCATAAGGATGGACTCTTGGACTCATTAGATTATGAATCGTTTGATGTATGTGAATATTGCTTGTTGGGGAAGACGACTAAGGCCCCTTTCATCGAGCAAGGTGAAAGGGCCAATGATCTTTTAAGCTTGGAGTATTTTGAGCGTAATAAAGTCCTTAGAATAGGCAATTCATTTGATGAGACATTAAGTATGAGACTTAATCGTGAGACCTCATTAAATAATAAGAACGATATTCTTAAATATTCGTAGTCCAGTATTATTGTAAATTAGGACGAAAATAATACATAGAGACTATTGTGTGAGTAGACTCATGGCCAGATCTCACGGGTAGTGAAGTAGTCCTTTGACTTGAAGTCACTACGATTTCTATATGAAAACGTCACACGTAACTAAAATGGCACAAAACAACACTAGAAGGGGGGTTGAATAGTGTTTTCACAAAACAAAGTTTTCTTAGCACAAAATAAAATTCAGTGCTGATAAAACGCTTTTTGACAGATGCCTGTTTCAGTAAACTGGATTACTTTAAGCAGCTATTAACACTCCCCAAAATATTTGAAAGAGTAAATAAATAACTGTAAATAAGTAATGAGATAGGGAAGAGAGTACTCAGAGATTTATCCTGGTTAAACCATAAACTTTGGGCTACATTCAGTCATTGACTTCACCAAGTTTTAACACTACAACTGATCAAGGTTACAGACGAGTATTATTTGCACACTTAGCCTCTCCAGGCTCAACGACAAGTATTCTTTGCACACCTAGCCTCTTCAGGCTCAACCACATGTATTCTTTTACAAGCCTCTTCAGGCTCAAAAGCAAGTATTCTTTCAACAAGCCTTTTCAAGCTCAAGGAGATGAGAGATGTTTTGAAGCACAACTTCACTATTACGAAGATGCGAATCAACTAGATTTACATTGCAGAGAGTGAATAAATATTTAGGATTAGGTATATTGTAGAATGAGATATTCTCTGAATAATTTGTAGTTTGGAGAGAAGAGGATTAGAGTATGAGAGCTTTCAGCATGAACATTCTCAATTAATGCTTTTCTCTTGATAGAGTATGTCTATCACTTGTATATGAGTTTTTATCTAGTTGCTTCTCTCCTATCTCTATTTTTTAGTCTTTGAGTCCTTCATTTTATAATTGTCCATAAAAGATATGTTGAATCACGATCTTTACTTTGCAGAGATCTTCTCTTTGTCTTCTAGACATAAAATGGTCGTTCTGACATAGTATTAAATGATGTCAACTAAGTTTTTCAAGACATATTTTAGCTATTTTCAAAAACATATTTCAAAGACATGGCATTTATCTTTTAACAAAGCTCCTAGCTTTCCTTATAGCTCCCCCTAAACCTAAACTTATGCTTTCTCTTAAACTGATATTTTCAGCATCCTTAGAGAATAAAATCATATACTTTCTTTCTTTTCTCCTTTTTTGACATTAGTTAAAAAGGTAAGTACTTTGATACTTAGAGAGGTACTTTGGTACTTGAGAAAATAAGATTTTTGTTAGCGAGATACCAAATAAAAAATATAAAGACCAGATACTTCAAATATCAAAGACATAGAACATCACAGAAGTATGACATCCATATCAATTATATTATCATTGAAAATAAACATGAGTTCATCAACCCAATTATAAATATCAAATCCAGAATAAAGAAAATTGTTCAAACAGATTATCAAAAAAATATGGTTCAAAAGATTTCCATATCATTGAAAAGTTTTGATGTATTTTTTTATTTCTTAATCAGCTTCTGCAAGAGGTCAAGGATCACATCCAGCTGGATCACGGACATGAACTGCATTAGGCTCAGAGGGTTGCTCGGAGGTTGAAGCCTGTGAGAAATTTTGGTTAGAGGGTCTATACTCAAGGGTCTAGACTTAATCAAATTCTGACTTGGCATTAAATGC
Organism: Sophora flavescens; assembly: GCA_030762895.1. Classification (NCBI taxonomy): domain Eukaryota; kingdom Viridiplantae; phylum Streptophyta; class Magnoliopsida; order Fabales; family Fabaceae; genus Sophora; species Sophora flavescens. The sequence continues at coordinate 81,161,325 of CM061065.1, read as the reverse complement.
TTATAAACGTTGGAGGTCCTTTGTTGACCATTGAACATAGCAGAGATGCTTTTCTTACCTGGGCAGAGTAGCTTTCCTTATTTGTGTAATATTGAGAAAAGCTCAAAGAAATGTGCTTTTTGTAACATCCTTCATTACATTAGTAGTCCAAATTAATTTTCTACAAAACCTTTAAAACATTTAAATTAAATAATCTAGTCATAAATTTTTCATAATAAGTCCGAAAGTATCTCGTATATTCAAAATAATTAAATAAAGTAATAGTGTTAAATAAATCATTATATCCAAATAAAATAAAGCATCATAAATATTAATTATTAAAAACCACAACTCTTTTACAATTGTTTTTGCCTCAAAACATGGACGTCTAATAAACCAAAAGAAATAAATAAATAAATAAATAAATAAATAACTACAGACTTCAAGAGTTTCTCAAGCCGCCGCATCATATGTGTCATCACCTGTAAACTCTAAAAGACAACACCACTAATGAGATTTATAATCCCAGTAAGCAAATATAGTTCTAATATGTTTTCGAAAAGATGTTGTTTTCAACCGGCGCGGTAATCGGAAAAACAACCATGGTAATCCGCCATTTTCAAAAATAATATAATCTCAAAGTATTTCAAATAATAACACAAATAAATCACATCACATACAATAATATCAACAAAACAAACATATGAGGGCAATGACATCTCATTGCCTTCTCTTTGTAGGAATCCCTTTGCCATTGTCTCGCATTAGGCCAATCTGTCATCACTACGAGTTAGGTCCTTTGCCATCTCTACGAAGGAAGTATCCACAACCTTGCAATGTCCAACATTGCATTTTCCATGTAGGAGGCCTTTTGTCATCGCCTCGCATTAGGCCAATCTGTCATCGCTACGAGTTAGGCCATTTGCCATCTCTATGAAGGAGGTACCCATACCATTACAATAATCATTATTGACTTCTGAGGGAGACCATTTTTTCATTGCCTCGCATTAGGCCAATTTGTCGTCACTACGAGTTAGGCCCGTTGCCATCTCCTCAAAGGAAGTATCTCAAACGCTTATCTCTCCCTAAGGGAGATAATCAAACAAAGCATATTACCATACAGTCATTCCAAAATAATCTTAATTCATAATATCATGTCACATGCATTAATATTCATTAAGTTCATATCAACACAACACTAAGGCATCACAAATAACAAAAAGACATACCAAATCATAATAATCATATCACCCTATATGTTTAATATCATAATAATTAATCACCAATAAAACATCAATTTAATTTTAAGAATAAATCCTAATTAATTATCATTAATTTCATACCCAACAACAACAACAACCAAGCCTTATCCCACTAGGTGGGGTCGGCTACATGGATCATACGGCGCCATAATGTTCTATCATGAATCATGTCAATAGTTAAATCATTGGCCTCCAAATCTTTCTTAATAGTTTCTCCTATAGTTTTTCTTGGCCTACCTCTGCTTCTAGCTATTGGATTGCCCTCCACCTGGTCCACTCTCCTTACTACAGAATCTAAAGGTCTCCTCCATACATGCCCAAACCACCTAAGTCGAGATTCAACCATCTTTTCTACAATAGGTGCTACCCCAACTTTCTCTCTAATGCTTTCATTCCTAATCCTATCACGTCTAGTTTTTCCGTTCATCCAGCGCAACATTCTCATCTCTACTACATTAATTTTACTCTCGTGTTGATTTTTTACCGCCCAACACTCCGTCCCATACAACATCGCGAGTCTAATAGCTGTACGGTAAAATTTTCCCTTTAGCTTAAGAGATACCTTTTTATCACACAGAAAACCCGAAGCCTTCCTCCATTTTGACCACCCTGATTGAATCCGATGGTTTACATCCCCCTCAATTTCTCTGTCATTTTGTATAATAGACCCAAGATATTTAAACCGTGTGACTTGTGGTATGTTGTGGTCTCCAACTTTCACCTCTAAGCTAGAGGTGTTTCGCCTTTTGCTAAACTTACATTCCATATACTCCATCTTGCTTCTACTCAAACGGAAGCCATGTGCCTCTAAAGCTTGTCTCCAACCTTCCATTTATATCATCTCTCGACTCTCCAACTAGAACTATATCATCTGCGAAAAGCATGCATCGCGGTGCTGGCTCTTGAATGTGCTCCATAAGTACATCCAAGACCAAGGTAAAAAGATAGGGGCTTAAAGCTGACCCTTGGTGCAGACCTATGGTTATTGGGAAATCTTCTGTGGCTCCACCCTGCGTTCTCACACTGGTCGTGACCCCCTCATACATATCCTTGATAGCTCGAATATATGCAATCCGAACACCTTTCTTTTCTAGGGCTTTCCACAAAACCTCTCTAGGCACCCTATCATACGCTTTCTCCAAATCAATGAAGGCCATGTGTAAATCTTTTTGATCCTTTCGATATTGTTCCATTAATTTCATACCCAAACCTATTAAAATTTATACCTTGTAAGTTTAAGAAAAAAAAATGTTTACTTACCTATTTAGATCTTCAAAAAAGCTCTAAAAAAATATTTATGACAAAAAAAATGCTTCACTAAAAGTCTTCCTTCTTTTTACTAATATATTTTGATCTGCGTGACTCCCTCCTCAACACTGCAATCACACTCTCAGCCTCCTCTTTTTCTTTCCCTGCGGCGCTAACCCTTAACACACCCCCCCCCCCCCCCCTGCTGACGGCCTATTGCTTGGCTTAATATAGTAGAGAAACTTATGCTATAAGAGAATAACATCTAGGCTTACTACATTTTGTTTTTATCATAATAATGGTGTGGCCCATCATTTTTCAAATAAGAATTCATATTGAATTCTTCTTGAAAGCTCACCCCACGTGAGTTATAATTTGGCTTGGCTGGAGGCCAAATCATAAATTTCGTGAGGCATTAAACCCTTTTTTATATTTATTTATTATTCTTTTGTAATTTTAACATTTTATTCTTTTATAATTTCTAAAAAAAATCTCAATTAATTTTGATACTAACAATTTTCAACATTAAACCTCATAGCAGTTAAATCTTTTTATTAAAAAAGACTATATTGAAATTTTAGAATGTTACACTTTTCATTTATTACATAAAAGGAGAGTTGTAGCAGGGTCTTTATCTTTTCTGCATTTTTGTACTTAATCGAAGACAAGGGAAATACCATCATATACATTTGAAAAATTGATTCATTTCTTCGATAATACTCTTCCATTTAGATTCCCAAGTGTTACTTCAAGAAATATTTTATTTTAAACGTTACTTAGCAATGAGAAAACATGTCCTTATGCTCGAATGCTTCTTTTATCATGCCTTCCAACAAATGTATGGGCTTTAGACGCATTATGGGTGCTTTGCTAGCTCTGACATCTTTTTATGTTTATGTTTTGTTAGTTCTGACTTCAAATATTTTATTAAGTTATGTTTATGTTTTGAAACAATGTGACGCATGTTATCTTGGTTATGCTTCTGAAGATAGATTGAAGACCAAATTCAAGAAAGATCAAGTCACAGATATATTTGATTAAGTCTTCAGAATATCTCAAAAGAAGGACTCATGCAATATTAAGATAAGAGCAGGAGTGTCGTGGAGGGGTGGGAACCAGGAGGACTCATGCAATATTAAGGACTCATTAGGGGCACCAATCCAGATATACATATCTCAATCAATCAAACGACGCGTCTGAATCCCCGGTGCACATCCTCACCTGCGGTGAGAATGCCCATGCAAAGCAATGGCACTATAGTTGCACGACACACGCAGGTGCACACCCTGGTTCTCTCGCGAGGGTGCTCATGCAATGCATGAACTATAGCTTCAACTCAAATAATAATAAATTGGGACGATCCTGCAAGTATTCTGAATCTCAGGAATACACCCCATGCATATGAATAATATCACCTACCATCTCTCGGGTCATCCTAGTGCCTTAAACTTTCATCACTATCTTATAGATAACCTCAACAATCATATATCATCAGTCTCATCATAATATCAACATAAATATCTCGGTTAGGCACTTCTGAAAACATGTATCATGTACCCCCACATTCATCAGCATAACTCATAATGTATCAACACTTAGAAATTTCTAGGCACAATAATTACCATCATATCATCATTTCCAATCATCTCAAAAATAATATATGATTAACCAATAATCAAATAATCTCAATAATTCCAGGCAAGTCAACATACATCAAACATCGCATCATGAATAGTCAAACAGACAAACCATGCAACCTCGAATATAATATTTTTAACCTAACGGCGATAAACCTGCAATTCCAATATCAGATTGGTACCACTAAAGAGTCCCAATGTGATATTGATATTGTTCGTTACTCGCTACCTAGTAGGGTTTAGGTCGCCCTACGTCATTATTGAAATAAATGCCACTTCGCCGTTTCCAATGTTAGATGGCTTCTTTCCCCCACCTGAGATGTCGTACGATGACCTAAACGTAACGAAACGAGCCCTCCTCAACTCCTCTCCATTCTGCCATGTACAGTTCTAGGATCCCTGGGCCTCCAAAATTTCACGTGAATACCACATTACGAAGCGTACGTTACAAGGAACCCTAATATGAAGTCGGAATTGAAAACTGATAACCAAAATGAAAGATAAGCCGAATACCGTTACTGACGGCATTTCGACACAAAAAGGGTAAAGATTACGAAGGTAGAACTATGAAGACGACGTTGCCACAAACACAACGACGTACTCAGAATTACGTTTGGAGGATCGATCGAGTCGGGAACTCTACCGGAAGCTCTCTCTAGTTTTCTCTCTTCCTCTCTCTAGCTCTCCCTCTATGTCTTCTCTCAATTCTGCTCCCTGCCTTCATATTTTTCTTCGTTGAACTTAAGTGACTTATGTCACTTAAGTCTTTTTATTTTTGCAAGTTTACGCGCCAACGCTTGAGCGCTGGAAGTGCAGAGCGATCCAACGCTTAAGCATTGGACCCTCCACGCTTGAGCGTTGGAGGTAGGTAGCACCACCGCGCATGCAACCAATTAGGTGATGCCATGTACGCCATCTTATGGCACGTGGAGTCAATGCCAGAGCTAGTCTGGTTGAACTCAACGCTTGAGCGTTGGGTATCCCACGCTTAAGCGTTGACTGTTGACCAGGAAAACTACTTTCACGTTTCATTGCGTTCCGAGTCCGTTCGGCGTCCATTGATCCCAAATTTGAGATATATGCTCATCAAGACCTAATAAACAACCTCAAACCCTTAAAAATGCCTAATCTCATTCTTAAATCCAAATTTCTTATTCCACACACTTATGCCTTTTTAAGCATGATACGGAAACCCTAGATTATGCTCACATTCAAATTCACTTCAGATGATTGCGTATTTTCCATGCAAAGGTTCCTAAACCTTAATCAACCTATTAACCATATAATCCAAACCTTAAACCTAATCATCATACGTAAAACAAACTAATAAAATCAGGGACGTTACACATGCCACAATGGAACCTCCACACCCGAGGAAAACTCCCTTCGAGGTCCCATTGTCGCGTTTCATTGTTTGCTTTTCGCCCAACATATCATCTTCACTATAATGATGCATGTTTTTCTCAACCATGTGAAAACACATGTCCAACCATCGCTCCCATAATCAATTACATTGATTATCATCCATGACCATTAACAATGGCTATCAACAACGTCTTAGCATCAATTCATCATTATCGTAGCCAATAACATTGACTATTAACCATGATCATTAACAATAATCATTATAACATCTTATCATTAATTCATCGTTATCATTATCAATAGTGTTACTACTAGTATTCCAACTTTATTGTTATCATTAACGTCCTCACTTAGATCATAACTCAGTCTTGTTAACTAAACCTCGATTTACAACCCTTTTATTCCATTTCATCATCAACTCCCAATCGCCTCGCGATGGCGAACCAGAGAGCCCAATCTGGTTGTGCCAAATTCGCCTTGCGAGCCAGAGAGCCCATTAAGCTACTCTCCTCGATTCATCGGGCAAACACTCATTCGTCGGGCGAATCCTGACAGACAGGAAGTCTTCATAATTCAAAATAACTCTCAATTCTCAGGATTTTACCGCTCAAATCCATAACCTTTGTTTTCTTACTAATCCAGTGGTCATCAACCTCACTCTTCACACATAATTCGTCCATTAAGGGTATAATCAGTTAGCCTATTACAATATCCTTATAACATAGATTAACCTAACATCACAATCATGGCATGAACACACATTAATTGGTAATATCTCATTGGAACATATAATAACATCATAAAAGCAATATATATAATCAAGTTATTTCATCACATCATTCATCCATCATGTCATACATCATAATAACATATTTTCACATATACAAACATACACATAGGGGTCATGGGTTAACCCCTTCATCTTAACATATTCTCGTAACCCACATATTCATAATGATTCTTCCACCCATACCTGGTATGACAAATCGAATTCCAAGGAAGAAGAAAGTCTAAGATCCGTTCTTGATTCTATCTTAGGGTTTAAATGCTTGATCAAGAAACATAAAAGAAAAGAATGTATTCAATTCCTAATCCAAGAGAATTTAAGGAAAAAGGATGAAATCTAGGGTTTACATAACATACCTTGATTAGAACCTAAAAGAACCAATCTATCCCCTAATTGCAAGATCAAACACCCAAGGGTATGTTCTTGATGAAGAACAATCCAAAACAATGGTTGAAGGATTGCAAACTTTAGAGAGAATTCAAAGGTTTCAAAAGAAATCCAATAGAAATGAAGAGAGACAGCTTTTTTGAGGTTAGAAATGTGTAAACAAGGGTTTAGATCGTGGTTTAGAGGGTTAAAACACATTCGAGCACGATTTGGGCTTAAATAAAACCCAAAACAAATTTTCTGGTTCTGCACGTCTCGCGGGGCAAGCTCCTGTTCGCGGGGTGAGCCCGAGAACCAATTTCTGTCAATAGAATTCGCAGGGCGAACCTGAGAGCGCAAAGCTGTTTTTTAGATTCTCGCAGGACGAGCAAATGTTTGCGGGGAGATTCCTTAAAAGCCGAATTTGGCCAAAACACCTGAAATAGTACTTGTAGATAATTATCTAAGATTTTCAGTGTAACATCCCATTTTTAATGTTAAGCCTTAAGTGCTTGTGTGTGTTCATTATGTGTTAGGTTTGACCTTAGGAGTGTTATAAAGGGCTAAGTGGGACTTTTTAAGTGAGAAATCCCTCCTGGTGCATGAGCAAGACCGTGCTCATGTATCAGCACGCCCGTGCTCAAGGCGCGTGCTTTGTGGCTGTCTGAGCCACAAGGTGCTCAATGTACTCATTGATGTTGTTTTTTCGTGATCAGTGCTTAACCAAAGACGACACTGCAGTTGAGTTAAGCATGGTCGTGCTTAGTGGGGTGCATGGTCGTGCTCGAGTCTGAGTCTATATGAACATATCAGTCTGCGAGGGTTACGAGTGTAAACCCTCAAATTGGCACATTGGGCAATCCTAATGTGACAGAAACCTCTTCCCTTTCCCTCCCCTTGAACCCTTCGAAGTTCTTAGTGCCCTGGAGTCCGTTTGGGAGAGAAGTCACGTGCTAGTGCCAATTAAAAGGTAACAGTTTGTCCCTCTTTAATCTCTTTTCCTATTTCTTGGATTTGAGACTAATTGGTTAATCCTTTTGTGTTTGGTCAAGGCTTGGGAAACTCATAGAGTCGCTCGAGGGAACGAGTTAGGTTTGCCCGCTTCATCTTATTGGGAATCTTCATACTAGGTATGGGGAGAAGGGCTAGTATAAACATGTAGGCTATGGGATAGTGTAAGAGGAAGGGTTAACCCATGACCCTATTGCTTGCTAATTGCTATATGTTATAAATGTTTAATTGTAATTGGTATGCTTAAATGAGTTGTTATTAGTATTGATGTTGTTTATGTCATGAATCACTATTTGATTTGATATGTTGTTTATACCATGAATGACTTGGTTGATGATGTTGTTTATGCTGTGAATGGTTTAATTGGTTGGTTGTCATGAATGTTGAGATGAATGATGATGTTTATAAGACGATAAAAGATGTTGAATGAAACTAAGGGATAAGTTCCAATTGTTCATAAGACTCGAACCATAGTAAAGAGTGAGATTATTGTTCGAAGGCTTAGTTAAGACCCTAGGAGTGACTCTTTAGTGTTTAGGGACATTAATAACGAGACAAGAATTAAAGGATTATTTCCCCTTAGTTATAAGACATGGAAATTAATTGAGAATAATGAAACTGATGTGAATGATTAGTAAAAGTCAATAGGAATGGCCTTTAATGCCCTAGAGAACTTAGCAAGGGTTCTTCAACCCTTTTACCCAGAAACAACACAGGCATGCTCCAGTGAGCACGGGCGTGCTCAACTGTTAGCACGACCGTACTCAACTTAAAGTTCAGCACGCTCGTGCTGGGGGCAGTACGCCCGTGCTTCCCTGTTCAGATCAAAAAACAGAAAACAGAAAAACGGTATTTCACCCCAATTGTTCCCAATGATGAAATAAGACACCAAATGAAGTAAAGGCAAGCTAGATAACCCAATGAAGACTCAATTAAGATAAATAAATAACAAGCAATAAGATGTTAAAGATGGTAGAGATGTGTTATCGCATGTTGTTGTACCTTGGTAGCCGAGTGGCCAAGGGGGTCTTGATGCTTATTTGTCAAGGTGTTGAGCTCAGGTGCTTATTGACCAGATTGTTAAAAGATGATGTTGTACCTTGGTAGCCAAGTGGCCAAGAGGGCCTTGATGCTTAATGGTCAAGGTGTTGAGCTCTGGTGCTTAATGGCCAGAGTGTTGTTTAATGATTAAAGATTAAAGATGGTGTTAACTTTGGTGCTTATTGGTCAAAGACGTTAAACCATAATAATGGTATTGATGGAGGTGGTGGACAACGATTGTTTGTTTGTATGCATGCATTCATGCACGAAGTCGTTAGGGGAGGTACGACAACTAGGGAGGTCGTTCGAGACTAAGGCGATCTGACCGTCCGCGGTGATTCGTGCGAGAAGGGAATCATGTACACCCATGGTGGTGCATCCAAGAGTATGGTGCGTCGACTATCCATGGGGTTCACCCATGGTTTTGTGGGCTGTCGGCGTTGGTGCTTATTGGTCAATATGGACATGTAACTCCAAAGTCGTATGCCCGATATAGATGGATCTGCATGCATTCAGAGTAGTGGGTCACATTGCATTATATAATGTTGATATATGTGATATGCTTTGTGACGTTTGGTTTCATGTGCCATGCTATATTTGCTACTTGTTGTATGTTCATGTTGCCAACTATCATGTTGCTGTTATGTTTATATATATGGTTCTTACTCCCCGTTCTTTTGTCTCTATGTTTGACATGTACCTTTTATCCAGAGGACGATGAGCAGCCAGTTGAAGAGTGACTCTGAGGAGCCGCTACTCTTAGTTAGGATTTGTTTCAGTTTTAGTTTGTTTATCCGATTTGTTTTATCGGATTGGCTACAGCAGCTCTGTAATGTGACATCGGGGTTGGGTTTTCTTTTATGTTATGTTTGTCATGTTTTATTTCGAACTTATGTTATTTTTTGCGTTCGAGAAGTTGTTACAATGTGGTACTTTCTATCCAGTTTTTATTTCATGAACTAAATGCATGTTTTTATTTTTAGATCTTTTATAAATACATGCGGGGTAGAGGGTGTCACATTCAAAGCATCCAAGATCATCTCAATCGGACATCTAGAACTCAAGATATGGCAAAAACCGTGGCACGGGTTATTAGGACTCTAATTGGATTAAACATTTCTAAGGCTAAACTTCCCCAAACATGAACTTAGACATCAAAAACAAACATAACAAGTATATTCAAACATTGCCATCCCTAACGACGAAGGGGTTGTTGAAGGGGAATGGTAGAGAGGGCTGAGAGGCAATGTTTTGATATTTGCTATTGTGACGCCTAATATTTGCTTTTGAATATATTATTGTGACGCTTTTCCTGTCAGAGTTCTATGTGTGTTACTTTCTCTAACCTGATTCAAATGACCTAAACCAACAATTGTTTGATCGAGTTGGCTCGGTTCAGGTTTTTTTTTTAAAAAAAATTGCACAAAATCGACCCAACTCAACCCGAGAAGTATTTAATTGGTTCGGGTAATAGGTTGAGTCAAATCCGATCTGACCCAAACTGACTCGTGTACACCCCTAGCTTTGCCGCCCTTTTGGTCCACCCGGCTCGAAAGGATTAGTGTCAGTAGTTGTGCTCGGAGGATACACTCAAACCGAAAAACATATATGTATATGTGCGTGTTAAATAGACCAGCCTGTTAGGCGTTGTAAGATTTTTTTAAAGCCTTGGCTTAACCTCCTTAACTATATGAACTTTTTAAAAAACTTTGACTTCACCTTTTATTAAGGGCTCGTTCGGTGGTCAGGATAAGAGAGACATGATATGATAAGCTATCATTTACTGTCTTAAACTATTGTTTGGTGAGTTAGCATGATAAGATAAATCAATCATGTCACTTATCCTGTCCATCTAATTAAAATTTTATCCCGATGAGAGGGTTGAGTTAGAAATCAACAAGATAAGATAGAGTGATTTAAAATATAATAAAAAATATTAATATTAACTATAATAAAATATAAAAAATAGTTAAAATAAAAAATAAAAAATAAAAAAAATAAAAATTTAATATTAAAAAATAAATAAATTTCAATTAATAGAAATATATAAAAAAAATTAAAATTAATTTTTAAAAATCATACATAATTTTACAAAAAAGATTAAATTTGTCATTTCATATAATATAAATAAATTTAAAAACTAAAAAACTGAAAATGTAAAATAATAATAATTTAAAATCTAAGACAATATAAAATTATATAAAATAAAAACTAAAAATAAAATATTAATTTAAAAAATATAAAATTAATATAAATTAATAAAAAAAATTATTAACTCTAAAATTTATTTTTATTTTGTCAGATGGCTAATTTTTTTATTTTATATTATTTTAAAGAATTGTAAAATATAAAGGTTATTCTAACAATTTAATTATATTTAGAGTGAAAACTAAAAATGAATATTTAAAATTATAAAAAATTAATTTAAGTTAAAAATATATTTTAAAAGTTTATAAAATTATATGTAGTTTTATTACGAGGATAATTTGTTTTTTTATATAATTTAAAAATACAAATCATAAAAAACTAAAATCTAATAAAATATGAAAATATTTAGAATAAAAAACGAAAATTTTAAAATTCAATTTAAAATTATGGACAAGACTTAGGTACAATTTCATAAGTACATCAGGAGCTTTTTTCAATGACAATAAGACATGTGTAACAGCTCATCAATGAAAACATAACATGTATCAGAATTATTGCACATGTCCTATTGCCATTAGAAAATAACACGTAAGGTACCTATGAAAATGTACCTAAGTCTTGTCCTAAAATTAAAATATTTTCTGATTGGTTATCTGGTAGATATCAAACGTCGGATAAGATAATAATTTATCTAACTTTTACCTTATATCATACTTGTATCCTCTCTTTTATCCTATCTGTTACTAACCTATCTTAAGTTCTTAACCACCAAACAAGCCTAACGCAGTGTTTGGTATAGGTGAAAACCGAGGGAAAGAAAATGAGAGGAAGGAAAAGTGAGGGAATCTTGTATTTTCCACCGTTTGGTTCAGAGAAGAAAAAGGCTGGAAAGAAAACAATTTGGTGGGCCCCACCCTAAAATTGTTTCTGCATATATTGAGGAGAAAATTGAAGGGAAAGCTGGTTTTGGCGCAAAATGACATTAGTATCCCTGAGTTGCTTCTATTGTCTTTTTCTCTTTCAAATTTCAAACCCATTTTCCATCACAGATCTAAAGTATGTTCATCTTCTTTCTTCTTCTCCTCAACTTCATCTTCTTCTTCAAATCGTCTCATCCTCCCCCTCCTCTATCGCGACCACATTACAGCTGAGCCTCCATCACCCCTTCACGGTTTGCCACCACCTTTCGCACCTTCTCCATCGTGCCTTAAGCCCTCAACCGCACTCCGTCGTGGTCCTATTTTTGTTGTCGTCCAAAGCTTGGTGGCTGGTACAGAAGCGATTACTGGGTTGGATCTAGAGAGAGGTGGGGTGAAGAGTAAAGCTTGAGTTTCCATGGCCATGGTAAGGTGACTGGTAGGGAGGAATAGTTGAGGGAAGAGGAGGAAGCTTTGCTTGTGACATATATCAGTATATCACTGGTATTTTTTTTTTTGAAGGAAGTATATCACTAGTTAATACTCCGTCCGGTCCTTGTTATAAGAAAGGCTAAATTAGTATTTTGGTCCCTTATCTTTATTTTAGTTTTTATTTTGGCGACTTATCTTTTTTTGGTCGTTTTGGTCCCTTATCTTTTATTTAGTTTTCATTTTGGTCCCTTCTGTCAGTTTTGCACTGATAACGTTAGGTATCCGCCGTGAGCAGTCGGAAACCGCTGCCGTCGTCGAAAACTTCCACTGGAAACTGGTTTTAGAGAGAGAAAATCGTCTCTCTCTCTCCCATTCCTTCTTCCTCCTTTCTTCCTTCTTCCTCCCCTTCCTCCTTCCTCCTCCTTCTTCCTTCTTCCTTCTTCCTCCTTCTCCCTTTCTCCTCCTTCTTCCTCCATGAAATAGTGACAACATCAATGAGATTTAAGGAAGGGGAAAGGAAGGAGGAAGAAGGAAGGGGAGGAAGAAGGAAGAAGGAGGAAGAAGGAAGAAGGGAGAGAGAGAAAAATGAGATTTTATCTCTCTAAAACCCAAATTCCGGTGGCGGTTTCCGACGATGGTGGCGGTTCCGACGACTGACGGTGGCAGTTTCCGGTGACTTATGGCGGCAGACTGACGGAAGGGACCAAAAATAGGCTAACGGTTGAAAGATAAGTGACAAAAACGACCAAAAAAAAAAGATAAGGGACTAAAATGAAAACTAAAATAAAGATAAAGGACCAAAATAAGGGTTTATCCTATAAGAAACAAAACCCTAAAACACACAGACCAAGGAAATGCATTGAAATAAGCTAATTGTAATTAATATTCATATAAATTTACAAAAATATCCATTCTAATCTTAATTAATGTTCCACTTGTATGAAAAGTTGATACAATATCGTACATATAAATCCTATAATAAATGAGAGTAAAGTTGGAAATTAACATTTAATATGTATCAAAATTGATACATATTTCTTATATTTTAGACAAAAAGATACACATTTATTTTTTATAATAAGAACCGGACGGAGTACTCTGAAGTTTGAATTGATGAAATAAAATGTCATTAGGAGATCTTCTAAGGGAATTTGGATGGGTGGTGTAAATGTTTAGATAAGGTAATATATTTGAACCAATGAAAATGTATCATTTTGATTGTTCTCTCACCAAATCCTCCCAGCTGTTAGTTGTTCTCTCACCAATGGTAAATATAAGTTTTTTAAAAAACTATTTAAAGAAATTTATTGTTTAACGAGCTACACGGATGTTTAAAAAATGAGAGGATATTTAATATTTAAATGTTTAAAAAATTTTGTTTATAAAAATTTTCTATTTACAATTTTTTATAAATATTTGGTAAATTTTCTCTCAAAAAATAAATAAATATCTGGTAAATTATTAAATAAAAAATAATACAGTTAACATTTAACAGTATAAAATTATTTAATATTTTTTATTCTATTTATTACTTCTCATTTTTTGTTAAGGGTATTTACATCATTTCATAAATATGAGTTTTCTTTCCTCTCATTTTCTCTTCAACCAAACAAGAGAATAGAAAAGTTTTGGTTTTTCTTTCTTCTCATTTTCTTTTCAACCAAACAACCAAACAATCCTTTCATTTTCCACTCACTTTCTTTCCTCTCCTTTTCACTGCTACAACCAAACAAAGTGTAAATGGATTATATAGGCTAAACCAGTAACCACGTAGCCGCAGGCCGCAGGCTATTCTCAGTGTTGTTATCGGGGGAACACAGGAGCTTAAATACTACTAATTTATTATTATTATTATCAGATACAGACACCAACAGCAGTTTTCTCGTCAGACCAGTAAAGCTAGAAGCGAAAACGATCTTCTCTGCACAGCAAAATCGATTCAAAACCCATCATCATCATAATCTCTAATGCACACTCGAACCCTATAGAATCCCCTTATTCCTTCCAATCCGCCGCTAAATATGGCGTCTCCGGCGCCGGAATCGATCTTCCTCGAAGACTTCGGGCAGACGGTGGACCTCACCCGCCGCATCCGCGAGGTCCTGGTGAACTACCCGGAAGGAACCACTGTCCTCAAGGAGCTCATACAGAACGCCGATGATGCCGGCGCCACCAGGATTTCCCTCTGCCTGGACCGCCGGTCCCACGGCCGCGACTCGCTGCTGTCGGATTCGCTGTCGCAGTGGCAGGGACCTGCGCTGTTGGCGTTCAATGACGCCGTTTTCACGGAAGAGGATTTCGTTAGTATCTCGAAGATCGGTGGGAGTAGTAAGCAAGGGCAGGTTTGGAAGACCGGCCGGTTTGGGTAATTTCTATTTCTCCTTGGTTTGATTGATGTTTTTGAGTTGAAGTGTGATTTGAGTGATTGTTTTGCTTTTGTGTATTTGTTTTTGTGTTGATAATTGGTTCTGCTGTTGTTGACTTTGATGTTTTTGAGTTGAAGTGTGATTTGGTCGATATTTTTCTCGTGTATTTGTTTTTGTGTTGATAATTGGTTCTGCTGTTGTTGACTTTGGTGGTGGAGAATCAAAACTAGGAATTAGATGTGAAGTTGTTGTAGTTTTAATGGGAAAATAAATAGAGGTGATAGAAATATGGTTGTTGTGTAAGAAGTTGTATTGTTATAGTTTGCATGTTTTTGGCATTGTATCTACAGTTATGTTTTAGGCACCATATGTGACAACATACATATTTATCTCTATCTCTCACTTACTTTTTATCTTCTTGTATACACGCATTTCAAGAATACATACAAAAACACAGGGATGCCGTATAGTGTCCCTATTTAGGTGTTCAAAAAACATAACATTTGCCTTGTATTTATGTTATATGAGTATATGTTACAGTAGCTTTGTTTTGTTTGTCTTTTGTTTTTCATCTTCTGCAACAATTGAAGCTGGACGAAATTTCTTTCCATATTGCAATGACAAGGTTCTAATATTTGAGGGAGTGGCTCAGTGGCATGTTGGAATGTCATGATAGTTTTTACTCAGAAAATTAACGTGCGATATTGTTGAGTTTTACTATGTAATTCATAGTATGTCTATATATAATTGTGTGTGTATGAAATATTATGTCGTCTATTTTAGTAATCAACATTTTTTTTCTATCATCTATTTTTGTAAATATCTCTCATATTGCCATGATATATTTGGGTTAGTTGTATTTCTCTAATTCTTGTCTTCATTTTTGTTGTCTATGTGTTTTCTAGGGTCGGCTTCAACTCAGTGTACCATTTGACCGATCTTCCCTCCTTTGTGAGTGGCAAACACGTGGTATTGTTTGATCCTCAGGGTGTTTATCTTCCGAGAGTTTCTGCAGTAAATCCTGGGAAGCGAATTGACTTCACTAGTTCATCTGTCCTCTCCTTCTACAAGGACCAGTTTTTTCCCTATTGCGCTTTTGGATGTGACATGCAAAATCCTTTTGCTGGAACTTTATTCCGTTTTCCTTTGAGGAATGCAGATCAGGCAGCCAGAAGTAAGCTCTCAAGGCAAGCATATTCACCAGAAGACATTTCCTCCATGTTTGCTCAGCTCCTTGAAGAAGGAATTTTGATACTCCTCTTTCTGAAGAGTGTGCTGAGCATTGAAATATATGTGTGGGATGCTGGAGAACCTGAGCCAAAGAAAATTCATTCATGTTCTGTTAGTTCAGTAACAGATGATACAGTTTGGCACCGGCAGGCACTGCTCAGATTATCCAAGTGTTTAAATACCACTAGTGAAGCGGATGCATTCTCATTGGACTTCTTAAGTGAGGCAGTAAGTGGAGTTGAAACTGAGAGACAAACAGAGAGATTTTATGTGGTGCAAATCATGGCCTCAGCACCTAGTAGGATCGGTTCTTTTGCTAGTACTGCATCCAAAGAATATGACATTCACTTGCTGCCATGGGCATCAATCGCGGCATGCATTTCGGATAATTCACCAAATGTAATTTGCTATATCTTATACTTATGTCTTCATGTCTTTTGCTGTTGCCCTAATCCCCTCAACCACACACGCACAAACACACACAGATATAGAATTCAAGTTGTTACTTGCTACTATACTTTTGGAAGCTTTTGATTCTGCAACTGCATCTTTAAGCATGTATTAGGTTAACTGCCGTCTTACTGTGAATGTGAACACCGTTGAAAGTAGTGTCCCATTTTACTGCATTTTTGGTTCATCCAGCACAGCAATCAATATGACCACAGCTTTTGATCGAAAGTTAGGCATACAACTGTTTAAAGTCTAAAACTTCTTGGGATTGTTTACAAAACTTGGAGAGATTTTACTTCTCTGGTTAGAGGTTTTGGGAGATCAATGGCTTATAGTTTCATTCAGAAATGCAATGCTTGATGTTGCTTGTTGGTCTTGGTTATAAAGGAATCCTACAATCTTAAATGCAAATTCATGCTTTTATGACCATTATTGGGTTAATTTGTGTTTTTCGGCATCTTTATGCTGTTCTAGAAATGGTATTTGAATCAAAGGTTTATCTTTGACAGGCTATCAAGAGGATTTGAGCTCTTTACATGGTACATCGTACACTTTTCTTTGTTTTTTTTGGCTTTTGCTCTCTTCCATTTTTTTTATTTGTAGGATGTGGCATCCTCCGTTATATGCTTTTACTTTGAAGCAGTAGAATTGTTCTTTGTTTATCCAAAAGGAAAGGTCTGAAAATTTAAATTCATCTATGGTTTTTTGTTGTGCTGTAGATTTATTTTTAGAATATTGTTCAGCAATAAACTACCATTGTGCTGAATCTGTTATGTTGAAGAAATTAGGTTTAGGGTTAGGGAATAAGGAAAAGAGAGAGATAACTATAAACTCAGAAGGAAATGATGTGATTGATATTTTGCAAGGTGATGTGATTTGATACAAAAGATAAACCCAACAATCCATTTATAGTATTAATGGATTTAGTCCTAATTAAAAATTAAAAAAGAAAACAAATCAAGGACTATAAATAGAAAACAAATTGTAAGCGATCTTCTAGGATAATAATCTAAGATACTCCAAAATATTCTAAGATAAAATCAAGATATATTGAGATATTTTCCAGATATTCTCATTGTCCCTCGAGCTAAAGCTTTTAAAATTAAATGCAAAAAAAAAAAACTAAAAAAAACTTCGATGTCTTGGAAAAGCACTATGAAAGGAGCACCATTGTGAGGGCGCACAATGAAAGGAAGGTCGAATTGCATTTGGGATGGAACTATACTTCAGTTGCTGTTATACCATGTTAGAAATCGATAGAGAGTTAAGAGAGAGAGAGAATATTTCTGAATTTCTATTCTGATTTTCATTACTTGAGTATTCTTCATACATCATATTTATACAAGGCTTAAGAGCCTGGGTTCAAGCTAACTGAACAGCAACTGAATACCAGATTCAGTTGCGTGACGCAAGTTGCGTCTAATTGCTAGGGTAGTGATCTAGTGTGTAACACTAGTCATCTAACTATGTACTCTAACAATAGTAAACAAATCAAGGAGTATAAATAGAAAACAAATCATAAAAGATCATTTATGGTAATCATATAGAAGATATAAAATTCTTCTAAGATATAAGATATAATTGTTGAGAGCCCCACATCAACTAGAGATATGGTCTAAGTAGTGCTTATAAAGCTTAGGCAATCCTCATCTTAGAAGCCGATTTTGTGGGGTTGAGTTAGGCTTAAAGCCCAAATTTAAGATGGTATCAGAGCCTATCCTAGATCTGTTATTGTGCCTAGATCTCTGTTATTCCATCCGCATTTGTCCACACTCCAGATGTTCAGTCTTTGGATCCCTGTTGAGATCCCTGTTATTCCTCCCACATCAGTCCATGCTTCAGATGTCCAGTCCTGAGTGTGAGGGAGTGTGTTGAGAGACCCACATCGACTAGAGATATGACCTAAGTGGTGCTTATAAAGCCTGGACAGTCCTCACCTTACAAGCCGGTTTTGTAGAGTTGAGTTAGTCCTGAAGCCCAATTTTAAGATGGTATCAGAGCATATCCTAGATCTGTTATTGGGCCAAATTCTCTGTTATTCCACCATCATTTGTCCATGCTCCAGATGTCCAGTCCTGGGCGTGAGGGACTATGTTGAGATCCCTGTTATTCCTCCCACATCAGTCCATGCTTCAGATATCCAGTCCTGAGTGTGAGGGGGTGTGTTGAGAGTCTCACGTCAACTAGAGATATGACCTAAGTAGTGCTTATAAAGCTTATGCAATCCTCACCTTACAAGACGGTTTTGTGGGTTTGAGTTAGGCCCAGAGTATTATAAGCACTACTTATGTCATATCTCTAGTTGATGTGGGACTCTCAACACACCCTCACGCCAGGATCGGACATCTCAAGCATGGACCGATGCGTGAGGAATAACAGGATCTAAAAAATAATCAAGATATATTGAAATATTTTCCAGATATTCTAGCATGTTATGATTTGATATTGTTATCAATGATGCATCTAGTAGAACTTTTTCTCGACTTTAATAAGATATAAGTGATAAACTCAACCCATGACAAAGATTGGGGCTTTATTGATGACAGACCTTGAATCTTTTACAGGCAGTGTAACCTCCGACAGTGCCATCTAGGTATATGTGAGAGTGATGGCGGATTGCAATATATGAAACTATATTCTCCGATTTCATGTACAAGGCTACCTACTGTTCTGCTGATACTATTGTACTTTGTTTTTGGTACCAAACCGAAGTGCTTCCAGTAGATAACATTGCAAGCTGTTTGTTGCATGAGACACTTAATCCCTTTCCTTATCAACTAGCTGTTGAGCTCAAGCAATCCTCCAACTTTTTCCCTACTTGCTGCTGCAGTGAATGGATCTTTTTCTGATACCAAAATAACTGAGTCAAACCCTTCAAGCCATTAATGTTTATGAAGAGATATTTGGAAAATAAATGTGGTTGACGGAGGACTAGATGATACACACATAAGAGATTGGTCTTGTGGTCCGAGCTACCACGGGAAGAGAAGAAAGTTTCTTCTTGGAAATTTAAATCTCAATCCTATTTGGTACAGATTTAAAACTCCTTTTATAGAGTAGAGAGCTTAATAGAACAGAAAATTCTGGCTCTTAAAAAGTATTTGTTGTCTTGTTCATCCCTAAAAAGTTATTAAAAGACAAAAAGGAAAGAAAACAAAAACAAATAAATCTGCTACACTAAGTGAGCCACTGTAACATGAGTGATTTGCTATTGCTTTAAATAAGTCAAATTAGGGAAGTAAAAATTGAAGGCTTGTCCAGGTCTTCAAGGTGGCACTGGGAGGGGCCTTCCCTAAGTATTAGTATTCACAGTGATGAGAAAATGCAAGAAAAGCAGAGAAAATTAACAGAGAGAAGGAGAGAATCTGAATTGTATCGATCTGAATAGTTGTGTACAAATTAGAGATTACATTAGTGAATACTTATACTATCAGTTATCATCAGAACTGTTGTAACTGTCAGAAGCAGTTACAGCTGCCAGTAACAGCATCTGTTACTTGGGAAGCAACTAGACTGTGGCCCTTAGATGGGCTGGTACAGACGACTGAAGGCCCAATCACACAGTGAACAAGGGCCTTGCTACCTACACCCCTACAATTTGGCATCCACCCCCACACGCCTCCCGGCATTTAAATGCCGGATTTAGAAACTATGTTTCCGGCATTTAATTGCCGGGAAATTCTTAAAATTTGAAAAAAAGTGTTTCCGGTAATTAGATGTCGGATTCAGAGTTTATGAATCTGGCATTTAAATGCCGGAAGGTGTCCGGCAATTTTAGATGCCGGAAACATGGTTTCTGAATCCGGCATTTAAATGCCGGACTCAGAGTGGGGGTGGATGCCAAATATGGGGAGTGTAGGTAGCAAGGCCCCAATGATAAGTACAGCTAGTATATTCGTAATACCAAGTAATCACTCTTCTCTTGCATCTGACTTATATTAAATAAAAGATGGCACACAACTATTGGTCTTTTAGTTTATTGAAAGGATAACTGCAGAGCACATTAAAAGTTCCACTTGCTTTTATGTATTTCTTCTTTGGTGATCCATGGTCCATGCCTCATTGCCATGTATGTTTTTTGCAGAAAAATATTCTTAGGACTGGTCAGGCATTCTGTTTTCTTCCACTGCCTGTTAGAACTGGACTTAGTGTACAAGTCAACGGATTCTTTGAGGTCTCATCAAATCGCCGTGGCATTTGGTATGGGGATGACATGGACAGAAGTGGTAAGGTTCGTTCTACCTGGAATAGGCTTCTTCTGGAAGATGTTGTGGCTCCTGCTTTTATGCATATGTTGCTTGGTGTGAAAGAGTTGCTAGGGCCAACAGACATTTACCATTCTTTATGGCCTGTTGGTTCTTTCGAAGAGCCATGGGACATTTTGGTTCAACAAATATACAAAAACATTGGTAATGCTCCAGTTTTGTATTCAGATCTCAATGGTGGAAGATGGGTATCACCAGGTGAAGCCTTTCTTCATGATGAAAAATTCACCAAAAGCATGGACCTTGGTTTGGCTTTGATGCAATTGGGAATGCCAGTTGTGCATTTGCCTAATTCATTGTTTGATATGCTTTTGAAATATAATTCCAGCAAGGTAGTTACTCCTGGTACAGTACGCCAATTTCTTCGGGAATGTGAAACATTTAGTTATTTGAGCAAACCATACAAGCTTCTATTGTTGGAATACTGCCTAGAGGATTTGGTTGATGATGATGTTGGTAAAGAGGCACGCAATCTGGCCTTCCTTCCTTTAGCAAATGGCAATTTTGCATCATTTCTGGAAGCATCTAAAGGAATTTCTTATTTCATTTGTGATGAATTAGAATACAAGCTACTTCAGCCAGTTTCTGATAGAGTAATTGATCGGAGCATTCCTCCCAACATTTTCAGCAGACTCTCTGCTATTGCCAAGTCCTCAAAGACCAATCTTAATCTTTGCAGCATTCACCATTTTGCTCAGTTATTCCCTTGGTTTATGCCAGCTGACTGGAAATATAAAAGTAAAGTGTTCTGGGATCCTGAATCCTGTCAAAAGCCAACATCCTCATGGTTTTTTCTATTCTGGCAATATCTAGGAAACCAGAGTGAAATACTGCCACTATTTAGTGATTGGCCGATTTTACCATCCACATCTGGGCATCTGTTAAGACCTTCCAGACAATTGAAGATGATCAATGGAAATGATCTCTCTGATACATTACAGGATATCCTTTTGAAAATTGGATGTAATATATTGAACTCAATTTATGTAGTTGAACATATGGATTTATCTAATTATGTATGTGGTGGCAGTGCAGCAGGTGTTCTAGAATCAATTTTTAATGCATTTTCAAGTGCTGACATTATGCAAGTTTCACTTAATAGTCTAATCGCTGAAGAACGAAATGAGCTCCGCAGATTTCTTCTTGATCCTAAATGGTATGTTGGATGCTCTTTGGATGAATTTAGCATAAGGTTTTGCAAAAGATTACCTATATTTCAAGTCTATGGAAGTGATTCTGCTCAAGATTCCCAATTCTCTGACTTAGAAAATCCTCAAAAGTACTTACCACCATTGGATGTGCCAGAGTTTATTCTCGGCACTGATTTCATTGTCAGATCGTCAAATATTGAGGAAGATATTCTGTCAAGATATTATGGAGTTGAGAGAATGGGTAAAGCACAGTTTTACAAGCGGCATGTTTTTAATAGAGTTGGGGAATTGCAAGCTGAGGTTCGTGATAGTATAATGTTATCTGTACTACAGAATTTGCCAATTTTGTCTCTTGAGGACATGTCTATCAGGGACTTGTTGAGAAATTTGGAATTCATCCCAACACTTACTGGTGCTCTGAAGTGTCCTTCAGTTTTATATGATCCTAGTATCGAGGAACTATATGCATTACTAGAAGACTCAGATAGTTTCCCATCTGGTGCTTTCCAAGAATCTGAAATACTTGATATTCTGCGAGGCCTGGGCCTTAGAACTTCTGTGTCTCCAGACACAGTTTTAGAAAGTGCTCGACGTATAGAGCATCTGATGCATGAGGATCAACAAAAGGCATATTTGAGAGGGAAAGTGCTTTTCTCTTACCTAGAAGTTAATGCATTGAAGTGGCTTCCTGATCAAGTTGTTGATAATAAAGGAGCAGTTAACCGAATATTGTCACAAGCAGTAACTGCTTTTAAGTCTCGCAAAATAAAATCTGACCTTGAAAAATTCTGGAATGACCTCCGACTGATTTCCTGGTGCCCAGTTTTAGTCTCTACTCCATTTCAGTCGTTACCATGGCCAGTTGTGTCATCAATGGTTGCTCCTCCAAAACTTGTGCGGCCACTAAATGATTTGTGGCTAGTCTCAGCTAGCATGCGAATACTGGATGGCGAATGCTCTTCCACAGCCTTATTGTATAGCCTAGGATGGATGTCTCCGCCAGGAGGAGGCGTAATTGCTTCCCAGTTACTTGAGCTTGGAAAAACAATGAGATTGTGATTGATCAAGTTCTTAGGCAGGAATTAGCCGTGGCAATGCCAAGGATATATTCAATATTGACAGGAATGATTGTGTCAGATGAGATTGAGATTGTAAAAGCTGTTCTTGAAGGCTGTCGGTGGATTTGGGTGGGAGATGGGTTTGCAACCTCTGATGAGGTTGTCCTTGATGGTCCTCTTCATTTGGCTCCATATATACGTGTTATCCCAGTTGACTTGGCAGTTTTCAAAAATTTGTTTATGGAACTTGGTATTCGAGAATTCTTGCAACCTGCTGACTATGCTAATATTCTTTGTAGGATGGCAGATAGAAAAGGATCATCTCCTCTTGACACACAGGAGATTAGGGCTGTCACACTAATAGTGCATCATCTAGCTGAAGGTTACCTTAATGAACAGAAAGTCCACGTCTATCTGCCAGATGTCTCCGGTAGACTATTTCTTGCTCATGACTTGGTTTATAATGATGCCCCTTGGTTGCTTGGCTCAGAAGATCCTGATGGCTCATTTGGCGATGCATCAACTGTGCCTTGGAGTGCAAAGCGAACAGTACAAAAATTTGTGCATGGAAACATTTCTAATGATGTAGCAGAAAAGCTTGGTGTCTGTTCTCTTCGAAGGATGTTGCTGGCTGAGAGTGCAGATTCAATGAATTTTGGTCTGTCTGGAGCTGCCGAGGCTTTTGGACAGCATGAGGCTTTGACAACTAGACTTAAGCATATACTTGAAATGTATGCTGATGGACCTGGGACTTTATTTGAGCTGGTGCAAAATGCGGAAGATGCAGGAGCTTCTGAAGTAATATTTCTTTTAGATAAATCTCAATATGGGACTTCCTCTATTCTTTCTCCTGAAATGGCCGATTGGCAAGGTCCTGCTTTATACTGTTTCAACGACTCTGTTTTTAGTCCACAAGATCTTTATGCAATTTCTCGTATTGGTCAAGAAAGTAAACTTGAGAAGGCTTTTGCAATCGGAAGATTTGGACTAGGATTTAATTCTGTCTATCACTTTACAGACATCCCCATGTTTGTTTCTGGAGAAAATATTGTAATGTTTGACCCTCATGCCTGTAATTTGCCTGGGATATCTCCTTCTCACCCTGGCTTGCGAATTAAGTTTGTGGGAAGGCAGATTTTGGAGCAATTTCCTGATCAATTTTCTTCACTCCTACATTTTGGTTGTGACATGCAACACCCTTTTCCTGGTACCTTGTTCCGATTCCCTCTTAGAACTGCAGGTGTTGCCTCCCGAAGCCAAATTAAAAAGGAAGTATATACACCTGAAGATGTCAGATCTCTCTTTGCTGCTTTTTCTGAGGTTGTTTCTGAAACATTACTTTTCCTGCGTAATGTGAAATCTATCTCTATTTTTGTGAAGGAAGGAGCAGGACATGAAATGCACCTATTGCACCGTGTACGCAGAACCTATATTGATGAGCCTGAAATTGGATCTAATGAAGCCCAGGAGATGTTCAATGTCTTCAAGGAAAATAGACTTGTTGGAATGAATAGAGCTCAGTTTCTGAAGAAACTAAGCCTATCCACTGACAAAAATTTACCTTATAAGTGCCAGAAAATCTTGATTACAGAGCAAAGCACAGATTGTCATAATTCACATTATTGGATCACCGCAGAATGTTTTGGTGGTGGGAATGCTCCAAAGGGCACATCTCAAGCATCCATTGTCAACTGTCACAATTTTATTCCTTGGGCATGTGTTGCTGCACATTTGAATTCTGTTAAGCTTGGTGGGGACTGGGTTGATAGTCCAGTAGTGGATGATGATCATCTGGCTTCTCCTGATCTATTTCAAGGTTCTAATTCGCCTACACATCCACTGGAGAATTTTGAAGGTCATGCATTCTGCTTTTTACCTTTACCAATCAGCACTGGTCTTCCTGCACATGTAAATGCATACTTTGAATTATCATCAAATCGCAGGGATATCTGGTTTGGTTCTGATATGACCGGTGGTGGAAGAAAACGCTCAGACTGGAATATTTACCTCCTTGAAAATGTTGTTACCCCCGCCTATGGTCACTTGCTTGAGAAGGTAGCATCAGAGATTGGTCCGTGCAATTTGTTCTTCTCGTTGTGGCCATCAACATTAGGGTTAGAACCTTGGGCATCAGTAATACGGAAACTTTACTGTTTTGTTGCTGAATTTAATCTCCGTGTGTTATATACAGAAGCTAGAGGAGGTCAGTGGATTTCAACCAAACATGCTATATTTCCCGATTTTACTTTCCCCAAGGCAACTGAGCTTATAAAAGCATTGTCTGGTGCTTCTCTGCCTGTAGTAACAATTCCACAGTCACTTTTAGAAAGGTTTATGGAAATCTGTCCGTCATTACATTTTCTGACACCTAAGCTATTAAGGACTCTGTTAATCAGAAGGAAGCGCGAATTTAAGGACAGGAGTGCAATGATTTTAACCCTTGAATATTGCTTGCATGACTTGCAAGAATCTTTGCAGTTTGATACTCTATGTGGCTTGCCCTTGGTACCACTTGCCGACGGTTCCTTTACATCAGTTGATAGGAAGGGGGTTGGAGAAAGAGTTTACATTGCACGTGGTGATGAGTTTGGCCTTCTCAAGGATTCCATTCCCCATCAACTTGTAGATTGTCTTATTCCTGAAGAAGTTCATAGAAAGCTCTGTTACGTTGCCCAAACTGATAGTACAAATATTTCTTTCTTGTCATGCCAGTTGCTTGAGAAACTTCTTGTGAAACTACTTCCTGTGGAGTGGCAACATGTTAGACAAGTAAATTGGACTCCTGGTGTTCATGGCCAACCAAGTTTAGAATGGTTGCAACTACTGTGGAACTATCTGAAATTATATTGTGATGATCTTTTGATGTTTTCTAAGTGGCCTATATTACCTGTTGGGGATGACTGCCTGATGCAGTTAACACCAAATTTAAATGTGATAAAAAATGATGGATGGAGTGAGAAGATGTCTTCTTTGTTGTTGAAGGTTGGATGTTTATTCTTGAGACATGACCTGCAATTAGATCACCCAAAATTGGAATACTTTGTGCAGTTACCAACAGCAAGAGGTGTATTAAATGTGTTTCTGGCTATTGCTGGGGAGCCACAGAAGATTGAGGGGATCTTTACAGATGTATCTGAAGGGGAGCTTCATGAACTTCGGAGTTTTGTTCTCCAGTCGAAATGGTTCTCTGAAGAGCAAATTGATGACACACAGATTGAAATAATCAAATACTTGCCAATATTTGAGTCATACAAAAGCAGAAAACTAGTAAGTTTGAGTAAGCCTATCAAATGGCTTAGTCCTACTGGTGTTCGTGATGATCTTTTAAATGATAACTTCATAAGAACTGAATCGGAAATGGAGAGGGTCATTATGAGAAGGTATTTACAGATAAAAGAACCAACGAAGGTGGAATTCTATAAAGATCACATATTCAATTGCATGTCAGAGTTCCTTTCAAAGCAAGAAGTTGTTTCAGCCATTATGCATGATGTGCAGCTTTTGATTATAGAGGATATCACTCTCAACTCTGCGCTTTCAGCTGTACCGTTTGTTCTGGCAGCTGATGGATCTTGGCAACAACCGTCCAGGTAATATTAGAATTTTTTTTTTTCATTTTGCAACAACTTTCGTCTCTCGTAAATGAGATGTTTTCCTTTGTTATATAAAAAAAGCCTTTTCTATGATTTTGCTAATAAATTTTATTAGTGAAGATGTGCCACATTTCTTTACTAGGAACAACATTAATTGCAAGTTTGTAATGTAACATGTTCTGGTTTCTTAATTTGGAATTTAAGTTCTTTCAAGGAAGAAATCAAACAATATATATTTTGCCTGCAATGTTTCCTCAGCTCTTTGTTTTTTGGTGGGGATGCTTTGACAGATCTGATTATTTACAGTCATTTTAATAAATTGAATGTTTTTATTACATTATAGGTATAGGTATTTTGTCAATAAAAATGTGATAGGAAATGTCTTGCAGATCTGCAAGGTTGGTTCCCTGACCTTCCATTAGAAGGCTGTTTGTTATGGTCGAGTTGTATTTGCCATTGCAGGATTAGTTTCTGCTGTCACTCATCTTTCACAGATATAATATTTGGTAAAGGTTTATATATGATCAATATTTCCAAATTGCAGCAATTTCTTTTTACTTGCAGATTTTTGGCGTGTGACTTCTTCACCATCAAAGATTCCCTCAGCCCTGAAGCTCTTACATGAAATCATTTTATTTTATACCATCTGAAGCTGACATTCCCCCTTACATGTAATTGCTTGCGGACCATAAGGCTCGACTAACATATATGAAGACATAGTGCTGATTTGTATTAATGAGAAGGGGTTTATTGACATTTCAATGGTCTCTGTAAAATGAATCTTCTCTAGTACCATTCCTAGAATGACCTTAACTTGCAAGCTAATTTTGATGGGAAATTAGTTCCACTTTGATATCAACATTTGTTTGCACAGATGTTGGAGTTGAACTCAAACAAAAGGAGTTATGGGTCAGTTAATTAAAATGTACTGTAATTAGTTATCAAAGCACTTATGAATTATTCAATGTAATTTATATAAATGCACACATTGAATTTCAGGTGCATGCTATCATATATTGATGTTTTATCCTTAAAGGTCTAAGCTGCTTGAGAAATATTTTACTTGCTTAAAAACTGACATTGTTTGGATTGCTGATTAGCATGCCATTGCAGGCTTTATGATCCTCGGGTTCCTCAGCTGAAAAAGATGCTGCATGGGAATGTTTTCTTTCCTTCGGACAAATTCTCAGATCCTGAAGTTTTGGATACTTTAGTTAGCCTTGGACTTAGGAGAACTCTTGGATTTACTGGTTTGCTTGATTGTGCTAGATCAGTATGCCTGTTGCATGATTTGGAGGACACTGAAGCCTCCAAGCATGGTAGAGAGTTGCTGATATTTTTAGATACATTAGCACTTAAGCTCTCAAATACAAGAGAAAGTAATAATGATGATCAACAGGGTGGCAGGGCTGTGGGAAGCAGCAGCATAATGGATGATGCGGTTGTATATGATGGCTTTCCTAAAGATGAGAACCCTCTAACAGATGATGTTGATTCATTTGTAAGCAGCTTGATTGATGATATGGTAGAAGAAGAATTTTGGTCTGAATTGAAGCTAATCTCTTGGTGTCCAGTAATTTCTGAGCCACTTGTTAGGGGACTTCCATGGTTACAATCCGGCAACCTAGTAGCACCCCCAACAATTGTGAGGCCTCGGTCACAGATGTGGATGGTATCTTCTTCAATCCACATATTAGACAGTGAATGTGACACGGCATATTTACAAACTAAACTTGGATGGATGGATTGCCCAAATGTAGTTGTTTTATCAAGACAGTTGATTGAGCTATCCAAGTCCTATCAGCAGCTTAAGATACATTCATTGCTGGTTCCTGGTTTTGATGCTCAGTTGCAAAAGGAAATTCCTTGCCTTTACTCAAAGTTGCAAGAATATATTAATACTGATGACTTCAATGAACTGAAAACTGGATTAGACGGTGTTTCATGGGTCTGGATTGGTGATGATTTTGTATCACCAAACGCACTTGCATTTGATTCACCTGTAAAATTTTCTCCTTATCTGTATGTCGTTCCATCTGAACTGTCAGAGTTTAAAGATTTGATGATAAAGTTAGGAGTCAGATTGAGTTTTGGTATTTCAGACTATCTTCATGTATTACAAAGGTTGCAAAGTGACGTGCAAGGAGTTCCTCTTTCAATAGATCAGTTAAATTTTGTCCGTTGTGTCCTCGAAGCCATAGCAGAATGTTGCCTGGAGAAGCCACTTTTTGAGCCCTTCAATAGTCCCTTGTTGATTCCTGATGCTTCTGGAATTCTGATGCATGCAGGAGATCTTGTATATAATGATGCACCTTGGATGGAAAACAGTTCTCTTATTGGGAGACATTTTGTCCATCCAAGTATCAGCAATGATTTGGCAAACAGGCTGGGTGTACAGTCAGTTCGGTGCCTCTCTTTAGTGAGTGAAGATATGACTAAAGATCTGCCATGCATGGATTACGATAAAGTAAATGAGCTTTTGGCCCTGTATGGAAACAATGAATTTTTATTGTTTGACCTTCTTGAGTTGGCAGATTGCTGCAAAGCCAAGAAAATGCACCTAATTTATGATAAGAGGGAACATCCTCGCCAGTCTTTGCTGCAGCACAATTTAGGTTATTTTATTTTATTTTATTTTATTTATATTTTTGCAAACTTGCCATGTTTCGAATTAAGGTAAATGTATAGGCAATTCTTTCAACGGAACTGTTGATATTAATGTAGTTGGTGCTTCTTTTACTGTTGTTATGCTCATCACATGAGAAGCTCAAGTTATTTCTCATATAAATTTTTTTTCGATTGATTGATTGATCTCTTCTGTTTGATCATTTCCTCACTAGTAAATGAGGATTTTGTGGTGTGTCATGTTGCTGCAGTACAGTGTTTATGGTTGGATCTGGCTCCTTTAAATGATCAGGTTGTGCTGCTGCATGCTTGATTGTTTAATGGTGCACTGCCTTTCTTCTCTCTCTGTTAGGAACCTCTTTTCAGATATAGGAAACAGTCCTAACAATAGTGATACAGAAAGATTGTAGAAAGAATATACTTTATTGATGATCAAATGAAAAACAGTAACATAGAACAAGGTTTACAAGTATACCCCCAAAGGAGCACTCTCCTTTCACACTAGGAACACCCAGTCAAAACACAATATTCAATAGCCGCCTCTCTTCATCATTAGAGGTCTTATTTTTAGGGGTTACATCCCTCCTATTAACAACTACTAACTGACACAAACTAACTCAGCTAACAACTAAAAGTTTGTTACAAGTTTGACCCCCTTAACTGACTTCTAACTACTAAGTATCTTCTAACTAATACCTAACAATACCACCCTCCTCATAAACAACCTTGTCCTCAAGGTTGAAGCATCCACCGGGGTCCCATAGCTTGAAGCATGATGACCAAACTATGCGTGAAACAGAGAAATTTCCTCTTGGGTAAAATGTTCTGTTTTTGGTGGCATTTTTGGTAAAAAAACAGTGTGTCTTTGCTGCTCTGTCAGTGACTCAGTGCTACACGAAAGCACCTTCTTTGTTCCGATGCATGAAGGGCCTCCATCCATTAAAAAAATCATTACGGTGCAACAAAGATGGGCTTGACCCATACCATCAGAAAATGAACCCATTTCTTGCTTAACTATAAATAAATAGGATCGTTAGGTTAGTATTTTGTCCACATCATTACACATTGTATCAATCTAGTATCTTATTATTCAGTCTCTCCTTCCCAACCTAAATGCTTTAGTTTCAACTTTCAACTATGTTCTTTCAGAGTTCTAGGTGTATTCTATACCTTTCTCCCGTGACAATAATGTTGCCACCTTGTGACCTGGTGGTTATTGGTTCTAGTGGCATAAACAGCTTGTGTGCACAAGCATGTAGGAGGCTGCATAAATTGATGCTTCCTACACCCCAAAATGCTGGGAGCCTTGTGCTTAGGGCCTGTCCATTTCTTAGAAATGGAAAAGTTTCAAACATACTCCTTGCCATGGTGTTAGCAAACTAATTATACTCATCGAATATTCAAAGTTTTTCTGCACCTAAGGGTATATCAAAGCTTGTGCTGTTTGTTGGTTTTGAAATAATCATGCTGTGTTTTTAACTGTTTTTTATAACTTTTTTAAGTTGTTCTTAACATGGAATGATTTATACAGGTGAATTCCAAGGGCCTGCTCTTGTAGTGATTTTTGAAGGTGCCTGCTTGAGTCGAGAGGAATTCAGTAATTTCCAGCTCCTTCCTCCATGGAGATTACGGGGAACTACACTTAATTATGGTTTGGGATTGGTTTCATGCTATTCCATATGTGACCTTCTCTCAGTTGTTTCTGGTGGCTACTTTTATATGTTTGATCCTCGTGGTTTGGTACTTGCTGCACCTTCAACTAATGCCCCTTCAGCAAAAATGTTTTCTTTGATCGGTATACTATGTATTCTTCATCTAAATTCATGTTAACTAATTTCTTCATTTTTACTTTTTAGCCTCATTTATTATTTTTTACTGCATTAAAGCTGACAGCTTTATGTTTACTATACTGTAAGGTCTGTAAGTTGGATTTCTAAGAAACATATTTTACAATTTAGATGATAGGGACGGTTGGTTCTGAGAATAGTTAGGGCTCCAACATTTTGTGTATGTGTTGGAAATAGAATAGAATTAGAATAGAATTAATGTTCCATTTTTCAACTAGCTTAGATTCATCATATAAAAGTAGAATAGGTTCAATGTATCTTAGGACATGGAGTTAGCCTAATCATTCATCTTGTAAGTTGCATTCAACATTTGTTATCTTTGTAAACCAAATGTGTATAAATATATGTTGGAGTCCCACATTGGATAGTGATATGGCCTGAAGAGTGCTTATAAGTAAGGAGCAACCATCACCCTATAAGCTAGCTTTTGGGGTTGAGTTAGGCCCAAACCCAAATTCTAAGATGGTATCAGAGCCTATCCTAGATCCGTTGGGCCACCCACAGATGTCCAGTCTTGCAAACTTCACGCTCCAGATGTCCAGCCCTGGGTGTGAGGGGGGTGCGTTGGAGTCCCACATTGGATGGTGATATGGCCTGAAGAGTGCTTATAAGTAAGGAGCAACTAAGCTAGCTTTTGGGGTTGAGTTAGGCCCAAACCCAAATTCTAAGAATATGTCAATATGTTGAGTGCTATACTCAAACATATTCAATTTTTTTTAAGCAAAATAGGTAAATTGGTCCTATACGTTTATTTTATTTTTCACATTGGTCCTATAAGTTTTTTATTTTTCAAATTGGTCCTACATGTTACGTTCTGTTTTCACATTAGTCCTTTCCGTCAATTTTGACCTAACGCCGTCAGTTTTGATCTGACGTGGCTATCATCTTAGTTCGACAAGTGGCATCAATTTACCTTTTTTTTTTTATCTCATATGGTATTAGTCCGATCTGGGAGACAATGCTTCCGCAAACAATCACTAATCCTAGGTTTCCTTCAATCCAACCCCTTTAGAACAAACCCTTTCTCTTTTCGGCACCTTTATTGTGCCGTTTGTCCAGACCAACAGATCCACCATTGACCACTGCAATTCGTCGTCAACCATTGTCGTCAGTCGTTGACCACCATCGTTCAGACCACCCTACCAGCAGAGTCACAGCACTGAGACCGGCCAGATCTGGGAAGGCTTTAATAAATAATCGTTGAACATGCCCTCACGCGCATCCACTCGCTGCTCTCCAGCTACCGTACGGGTTGCCTGCTTGTCTCGTTGTGATTGTCCTCCTAGAGTCCAGTAGCAAATCAAAGTTCACTATCCTGAGCTTGGAGGAGGTAGAGAACATAAGAGCTTTCTGTAGCAAATAGCAACCTAGAGAAACCATCAGGTACATGTGCTTTGGCATATTTAGGTAAGCTTCCACTTTCTTTCGAATTTAATGTCTCAAAGACACCCTTTATTCATTTCTGGATACTAGATTTTGGAGCCACATGCCATATGACACCTAAACAATTCTCCACATATTCTCCTTGTCCCAGCAATAAAAAAATTGCCGCACCAGATGGTACCCTTGTAACTGTAGTTGGCCTAGGAGACATCCAAATAAGTTCCTCCATTGCCTAAAAAAATGTCCTCCATATTCCAAAACTATCCGCAAACCTTGTCTCTGTACAGAAACTTGCAACGGATTTATCCTGTAATATGAATTTTCACAGCGATTGTTTTTCATTTGAGGACAAGGATTTGGCAAGGAGGATTAGATGTGCTAGAGAATGGAATGACCTTTACTATCTAGAAGAACCAGGTCAATCTACCATAGCCATAAATCATCTTTCTCATTCCTTCATTTGAGAGTCTTGTACTCTCTAATAAAGAAAAAATATTTTTTTCATTGTTGATCAGGTCATTCTTCTTTTAGGGTCATTAAAGTTTTTTTCCCTCTCTATTTAGTAGGATAAATATCAAGAGTCTTCATTTTGAGGTGTGTGAGCTTGCTAAAGACAAGTGGGTACCTTTTTCTTACTCAAAAACAAGTTTGAAGTGAGTAACGTTTTCCAATTTTTTTTCTTCATGATTAAAAATCAATTTGGTGTGAACATCAAAAGACTTAGGTCTGACAATGCAAAGGAGTACTTCAATCATGTCCATACTCCATTCCCTCAAAAGGAGGGAGTTGTCCATGAGTTTTCTTGTGTCAAAACATCACAACAAAATGGAATTGCATAAAGGAAAAATGAACACCTTTTAGACCAAACCCGAGCACTATTGTATCAATGAAATGTTCGCAAAAATTTCTGGTGGGAAGCTGTTCAACAGTCACATCTTATTAATCAATTGCCGTCTAGATTCATTTGGTTCAAGAGTTCTATGATATTCTTTCTCCCTTTTATCCCAACTTGTCAGCCACAAATATTCTTAAACCTCGAGTCTTTGGGTGTGTGTCATTTGTCCATGTTCATAGTCAAGTCAAGACAGGGGAAAACTCGATCCTAGAGCTCTAAGATGTGTTTTTGTTGGGTATTCCTCCACTTAGAAGGGATAAAGGTGTTTCCATCCTCCATCTAAAATTTTGTGTCATGGGATTTAACCTTTTATGAAGGGGAAACTTATTTGACACAACCTTATCTGTAGGGGGATAATCTTAGGGAGGATAAGTTTGAAACACTTGATCTTCCTTGTCTTGAGTTAAATACACATGTGTCTTAATCTATATCTGAAACTGAATCTGAGCCTGAGTCAAAGCTATCAAATTCATATGCAGCTGAACCTGGATTTGAAGTTGATGTATGATTTGGGAAAAATCTAGTGTACACAAAAAGGTTAAAGGTCATTCTCGAATCAACACACGTTCAGTAGCCCGACTCAGCTCTTTCGAATGAGATAATTCATTTTCCAGATTTACAGAATGAAATGAAAACCCAAAAAGTAGATGACCCAGACCTCCCAGTTGCCATTAGAAAAGGAACTAGAAAATGCACCAAATAACTGTTATGTCCCCTTTCAAACTAGCTGTCATTTAAGAAATTCTCACCAACACTCAAAGGCTTTCTCGCAGCTAAGCACTACTTCCATACACACTACTATTTCTTAGGCATTGTCCGATGAAAAATGGAAACGAGCCATGAATGTGGAGATGGAGGCATTAAAAATGAATAGAACCTTGGAGTTACTAGTTAGTTACTTTACTAGCATGGAAGAGGCCAGGCAAGGCAAAGGTATTTTTATATCTCAACAGAAATACATTACAAATTTACTCAAGGAGACAAGGAAAATAGCGTGTAAATCTATGAGCACTCCTATGGATCCAAATTTGAAATTGGGAAATGCAAAAGATGCTATGGCAGACAAAGAAATGTATCAGCATTCTGAAGGGAGATTAATTTATTTGTCTCACACCAGACCAGAAATTCCATATACTGTTAGTTTGGTTAGTCAATTCATGCATTGCCCAAGAGGTTCATTTACAGGTAGCTCATAGAATTTTGTATATCTTGAGGGAACTCCAGGAAGTAGAATTTTGTTCAAAAGAAATGAGAATGCAACACTTGATGTCTATATTGATGCTAACTATGCGGGGTCGATTGTTGATATGAGGTCCATTACAAGGTGTCGCACCTTTCTTGGAAGAAGTCTTGCGACTTGGAGGAGTAAAAAGCAAAGCGTAGTAGCACGTTCTAGTGTTGAAGCTGAATTTCAAACTATGGCACAAGGCATTTGTGAATCACTTCAACTCAATTATTTTAGAAGATTTAAAGATCAAATGGGAAGGACCTATGAAGCTTTAATGTGATAACAAGTCAGCAATCGGTATAGCACATAATCCAGTTCAGCGTGATCGAACCATGCACATCGAGGTTAATAGGTATTTCATTAAGGAGAAGCTCGATAGTGAGTTGATTTGCACTCCATATGTGCCCTCACAAGGACAATTTGCGGATATTCTTACCGAAGGGTTTAGCAGCCCAATTTTTGAACGAATTGTATCCAAGCTGGGAATGGAGAATAATTATTCACCAACTTGAGGGGGAATGTTGGAAATAGAATAGAATTAATGTTCCATTTTCCAAGTAGCTAAAGTTCATTGTTTTGAAGCAAAATAGGTTCAATGTATCTTAGGGAATAGAGTTAGCCATATTGTTCATCTTGTAAATTGCATTCAACATTTATTATCTTTGCGAGCCTGATGCATATAAATATATCAAATTCATATCTCATAGTATGTTTATACTGTAAAGTTTGAGCAAGGAAAGGAGTTGTACAATCAGGACAGGTTTAGCTCAATAACACTCAAACCAGAGAATTACCCTCTCACAGTAATAATTAAAATGTTTTATTTTTCTGTACCTCTGTCCAAATTTATCAAGGTCCTCAAAATCTGTATTTTTTTTTTGTTAAAATTTTAAAAAATTATAAAAAATAAATAATGATTTAGAAAAAAGGAGAAGGGAGAGAAAAATAAGACAAGAAATTCAATAGAAATTAAAAATAGAGGAAAGAAAGAAAAAAACGAAAAAAAGGAAGAAAATGGGCTTTCGAGTTAGGATGATTATATACTGACCACGGCAATTAACAATCGAAACTTGTATTTTTTTCATTAAACACGGGGAAATAGAATTGGGAAGAAATACACAAGAAGCGAAAGGGACAAAATACGATAACGAGGGCCCAGACGCATGACAAAACCCAAAAAAAAATTAATGAAATTGAAAGGGAAGGAAATAACGAGAAGAAAAGAAGAAAAATATAATGTACCAATTAGGAAAAGAGAACCGACTGAAAAAAATTCCACCTACCGTCAATATAAAATAAAAACTGACAAACTTTATTCATTTGATTAGATTTTCTTCTAATTTTTATATATTGCAAATACCAAACAACAAAAAAAAAAAGAAAAAAAGGGGAGGGAGAACTTAGTCATCTAGTTTTTTTGTAAAGTTGGATTTAACAAAAATGTGTTAAGTCCCTTTGGTTTATTTAATTTTATTATAAGCCAGATCACGAAGGTATTTAATTTGGGAGAGGGTAGAGCCCCCTTGTAGATGAGTAACCTCTATGCCCAAAAAGTAGTCTTAAATTGCCTAGCTGTTTCAGCGCAAAATCTGAATTCAGAGCTTGATGAGACTCTGAATGTGAGGCAAAAGTTACGTACCAAGTATGTCATCAACATACACCAAGAGATTAGTTTGGGGACGGGGGAAGAGGGAAGGGGTCACACTTGCTTGCCACAAAGCCTCTAAGAATCAGGGCAGTTTCCAGTCTTTCAAACCCAGGCCCTAAGTGCCTGTTGGGTCATATAAGGTCCCCCCCCCCCACCCCCCCCAGAGGTTTTGTCTTCCACCTCAAATCCGGGGGTTGTTGCATGTAGACTTCCTCATGTAGGTAGCCATTGAGAAAGGCATTGTTCACGTCCAATTGCCTTATGGGCCATTTACAAGACACAAGCAACTGTCGTACAAATCATTCCGAACTGTCACTGGTTTTACAACTGGAGAAAAGGTCTCTGTAAAACCACAACCAACTTGCTGGTGAAAGCCCTGGCCACTAAGGGCCTTATACTTATTGATACTGCCATCGGGGTTTTCCTTAACCGGAACACCCATTTGCAAAACCAATTGGGGTTCTATTTGGAGGAGGATGAACAATGTCCAGGTGTGATTGTTCATTAATGCATCATACTCATCCTTCATGGCTGCACCCCAATGGGGAGCAGACAAGTCTTGCTTAACAGAAGTTAGTTCCATGTGAGTTAGTAGAGGGGGGGGATAAGCCTAGGCATAACAATTCCAGATTTGGACCTTGTTTGCATGGATGTGTGTTTTGAGGGAAAGGTGGAGGAGAAGGAGAGGACTCGGGTGAGGAAGAGGATGGACTTGGTGAGACCTCGGGTATACCAACAGAAGGACTAGATGACTGATTTGGTGAAGGGTGTTGGAAAGGTTGATTTGTGAGGTTGTGAAGAGAAGGGGATGGACTTGGTATGACCCGAACCGGGGTGAGGGTGAGAAAGAGGTTGCTGGTGACATTAACATGAAGGAGAACTGACATTAGGAGTTGCATAGGGAGTGGGAACAATAAAAGGGTAATGTGGGAGGCAATTTGGGAGGTATGGAAGAAATTGGAGGTAGTGTGGGCCTCGGTTGAGGTGTAACGGTTGCTTTGTAGAAAAAGTTCAGGATATAAGCAAAAGTTCATTGAAAATGATATCTTTGGAGATGAACATTCGACCATCAGGACTTAGGCATTTATAGCTCTTGTGGGAGGAGGAATATCCCCAGAAAAACACCTCTTTTGAGTGATAAAGAGAAGCTTGTCGTGGTAGGGACGTATGAAAGGGTAGCAGGCACATCCAAAGGCTTTAGGAACTTAAGGTTGGGTTTCATTGAAGCAAAGTGAAGTAGGGTGATTTGTTACTAAGAACAGGTGAAGGCATTCGTTAATTAAGTATGCAGCTGTTAGGAAAGCATGATCCAGGAGTGAAAGGGTAGGGATGCATGGGCCAAGAGAGTGAGGCGGTTCAACCACATGTCTATGTTTGCTTCCACAAGGCCATTGATGATGGGTGTGGGGACAAGCAGAGTCTGTACAATTCCAAAGGTAGACAAATACTTGGAAAAGGGACGAATTCCCACTCTACACTGGACAAGTGTTAATTTTGGTATTAAATTGCATTTCAACCATAGCAGAAATTGAATGAATTGGGAAAGTGTGTGGACTTTCGTTTTAAAGGAAAAATCCAAGTGAAGGCGACTAAAGGCATCCACACAAGTCGGGAAATAAGTACATCCACTGAGAGGATTGGATTGGGACAGGTCTCCATAAGTCACAGACAACAAGTTCAAGGGAAGTTTGTAAATGGTGTTGGAAGAGGGGGAGGGGGCGATGTGCCTTACCGAAGTAACACGCGTTACAAAAATCCAATGGGTTTTTGTGTGGAACAACAAGATTAGAGGATTTAAGTGCTTCTCAAGTGCATCATGGTGTGGATGACCTAGCGAGTGTGCCACAATTTATAAGAATAAGGAGACATGCTGGAACCAGAAGCTATTGTTATTCACATTAATTGTTGGTGCATGTACATCAGGTATGGAATTAACATTGAAAACAGAAACTGAATTACAAGTGGAGTGCGGTGTTTGTAGTAAAGAATTACAACTAGGAAGGGAGGCCATAGGCGAGGGAGAGAGATTATCAAACTTGTAAAGACCATCTGGACCAACACTACCACGTAGCGAGTTTGGAAGAATCTGTGATTTGACAAGACAAAAGAAGGGTGAAACTCAAAATAAACATGATTATCTCGAGCAAATTGACTAACACTTGATTAAATTCTTTTGTAATTGAGGGAACAAGAAGTAAGTTGTGTAAGGTGAATTTAGTGTGGGGTTGGGAAGGGGTGCCAAAACACATAGAACCAATTTTGTTAATGGACAAACCTTGGCCATTTCCTAAGAAAACCTGATCGGACCACTGCAAAGAGGCGGTCTTAGTCGAGTTGGAAGAGTGCTGGTAACATGGTGAGATGCTCCTAAACCAGTGCAGGAGGCCCAAAAGCGGGACTCGGTGCACCGTGAGATAAGCTTGTGGGCTTGTGGCACGGTGGTGCCACGTAGGAGGCTGAGGCAAGCGAGGAGGCCTAGAGGATTGAGTGAACAAAGGGAGGGGTGGCCTCTGATACATGAATGGTTGCCAATTCTGATGTTGTGGAGGTCCTTGGTAACACTTATTGAATAACTTGGAGATAATTTAGACAAGTGTTTGTGAAATGCTTGAGTTATTTTATTCATCATCCTTTGATATATATATACACTCAATAGTAAATACAATTTACAAGGAAATGAATGATAAGCTAAATCCTAGGAACACCGGCCCACATCCGTCCACAGATCCACCGTCCAACTAATTCCTAACACTCCCCTCAAGTGGAGCATACAAATCAAATGCTCCAAGCTTGGAACAAATATTCTCAATTCTCGGTCCACTTAGAGATTTTTGTAAAGACGTCGATTGATCATTAGAACTAGCAGTTCGGTGGCGACTTCTTTAGAAAGGACTTTTCTCGGATAAAATGACAATCGATCTCAATATGTTTAGTTCTCTCATGGAATCTTTGGTTGGAAGCTATATGGAGAGCTGCTGGTTATCCCAACATAACTTCATTTGTTGAGTATCTCCAAACTTCAATTCCTCAGAAGTTGTTTAATCCAAATGAGCTCACACGTGGCTACGGCCATAGCTCTATATTCAGCCCTCTGCACTAGACCTTGCAACAACATTTTGTTTCTTACTCTTCCACGAGACAAGATTTCCTCCAATAGACACGGATATCCTCAAGTGGAACGCCTATCAATAAGTGATCTGCCCAATCTGCATCGTAAAATCCAACTATTTGAGTGCTTCCTTTGTCTTCATAAAGTAGTCCTTGTCTCGGAGTCTTGTTAATGTATCTCGGAAATTGAATCGCATCCCAGTGATCATTATGAGGAGAGCGCATGAGTTGACTCACCACTCCCACTTTGCAAAGGAAATATCTAGCCTTGTAATAGTGAGATAGATGAGCTTCCCAACCAATCTCCGATACCTTTCGGGATCGGAATAAGGCTCCCCACGGTTGGGTAGCAATTTTTGATTCGGATCCATGGGACTATCAATCGTCGACAATCTAACATACCCGTTTCTTCAAGTATGTCTAATGCATACTTCTCTGTGAGATGATAATCCCATTCTTTGGTTGAGCAACTTCAATTCCAAGAAAATATTTCAATTTCCCAAGTCCTTGGTCCGAAAATGGCTACATAAATGTTCCTTGGTGAGAAATTTTCTCCCGATCATTTCTGTGATGACTATATCATCTACATAGACCACCAAGTAAACGCATCTATTTGTAGAGGTATAGCAATAAAAGATGAATGATCCGCTTCACTACGTTTCATTCCAAAAGCTTGAATAATCGGCCCGAATTTTCCAAACCAAGCTCGTGGAGATTGTTTGAGTCCATAGAGAGATCAAGCCGTAGCAAACCAAACCGGACTCCCCCAAGCAACAAATCGAGGAGGTTGCTCCATATAAATCTCCTCTTCTAACTCTCCATGAAGAAATGCATTTTTAATATCCAAGCGATGTAATGGCCAACGACGCAGATGGCAGCCATGGCAAGAAATATTTGAGCAGTGATTTTGGCGGAGGGGAGAAAGTATCTCCATAATCAAGTCCATAAATCGAGGTAACCTTTGGCTACAAGTCGGGCTTTGGCCGTCGATCTGTCCATTGACTCCACTTTAATAGCATATACCCATCGGCAACCAACGGGTTTCTTTCCGGAGGAAAAGGAGTCAAGTCCCAAGTACCGCTATGCTCCAAAGCTCCGCATTTCATCAATCATGGCTTGTCGCCATCCTGGATGATCAAGTGCCTCACAAACATTTTTAGGAATGGAAGCGGAAGATATAGATGACACAAAAGAATAATAAGAAGGAGAGAGACGATGGTAACTTAAGAAATTATAAATAGGATGAGGATTTCGAGTAGGCCGAGTACCTTTCCTAAGAACAATGGGCAAGTCAAGGTTTCCTTGGTGGAGTCCGTAGTAGGGTCATCTGCTTGGAGTCGGACATGGTTCAGGTGGTCTTTCGGTGCCTTCCATTGCAGTGTTAAGAACTTCGTGGGCGGCGATGATATATGATGGGTGACCTTTGAGATTGCTCGAGTGGGGGATCGTTAGGAATTGTACGTCGAACCGATTAGACAAAGGAGAAGGTGATGGACCAAGATACGGAATCGGAAAGACTTTTTGAATAGTCCGAGACTCAATGTTGATGGTGAGAAGTAAAACTTGTCTTGAAGAGCGTTACATCTGCACACATGAAATAACTGATTCTGCACGGGAGTAACACTTGTAACCCTTACCGTAACCTGGAATATCCCAAAAAAACATTTGATGGCTCGTGCGGCAAGCTTATCGAGACACTGGAGACAAGTCATGAATAAAACAAGTGCATCCAAATATTCGTGGAGGCGACATGAAATAGTGGCTCTTTAGGGAATAAAACGGAATGTGGTATTTTATGATCAAGAGGATGAAGGCATCCGATTAATTAAATAACATCTTGTCAAAACTGCATCACCCCAATGTCGGACAAGTACATTCGCATGGAGTAACAAGGTCCGGCGGTTTTTCAACAAGATGTCTATTCTTCCTTTCGGCTATGCCATTCTTACAGGGGTATGAGGACAAGCTGGATTGATGGAGAATGCCTGTGATGACAAAAAGGAAGAAAGAGCGAGAAGAAAAGTATTCCCTTGCATTATCACTTCTAAGGATTTTGATTGTCTTACCAAATTGGGTTTTGACTTCATTAA
The DNA here is from genome assembly GCA_030762895.1 of Sophora flavescens. Classification (NCBI taxonomy): domain Eukaryota; kingdom Viridiplantae; phylum Streptophyta; class Magnoliopsida; order Fabales; family Fabaceae; genus Sophora; species Sophora flavescens. Next base: position 81,120,195 of record CM061065.1, on the reverse strand, counting down.
CGAAAGTGGTTAGAATAGACGAAAGTTCGGATCGTTCTTTCATTAAGAAAACCCAAGTGCAGAGAGAACTCATCATAAAAGGTAACGAAATATCGGAAACCATTAGAAGACACACGACTCGGTCCCATATATCTGTATGGATAATTGAAAAGGGAGAATCAACTTCGGCTTTCAACTTTCTTTGGGAAAGGAAGAGCGAACATGCTTGCCTAGTTGACACGACTCACGGTTCAATGATGACATTTTTGCAAGATTCGGAACCATTTGCTTCAATTTTGACAAACTTGGATGGCCCAATCGTTCATGAAGAAGATTTGGAGACTCATTGCCAGTACAACTTACGAAGGAGCTGATTGGAGGTAATAAAGACCATGTGATTCATGTCCTACGCCAATCATCCTCACGACCGTACCGCGTTCTGTATAGTAAAAGAACCAACATCAAAAGTTACTGAGCAGTTTAGAGAGCGAGTAAGTTGACTAAGGGAGATCAAATTAAAAGGGCAACCGGTATAAACAAAACAGATTTTAAAGTTATAGAAGGGGTGATTTGAAACATGACCGATTCCTTTGGCGCCGACCTTAGAACCATCCCAAAGAGTAATGAAGTGAGGAAATTTAGGAGAAGATATGGAGGAGAATAAAGAAGCGATTACCAAAGCAATATGATCGAGGCACTGAATCAATCATCCAAAGATTTTGATTGTTCTGGGATTGAGATATGAAGGTGTGGAGTCATGAACACCGATGGCGGTGAGACCCGTGAGATTGATGGGCAGCTTTCAATTGAAGATACTCTCGGTACTCGGCTTGGAAAATTTTTTCTTGAACATTTCGGCATTGATTGATTTTTGAGGAAACCCGTGAAGAGAGTAACAAGTGTTATGACTATGACCCATTCGCTTGCAATGTGTATTGAGGGCGACCCATTCGAGCCAAAAGCAGAGAGAGAGGCGCCTTAACACCCGAGATTGTAAAGAGACCAGCGGCAAGCAACAGCCAGAAACAGGAACCAAAAATCGAGAGGAGACTAAAGGCAAGAGACCCACTTTCCAAACAACGAGAAAAAGTGAATTTTGACCAGCTAGACAGGAGACGAGGAGGTCGAGGCGAACAGTTCTAGGTGGTCGTGGTGGTTTTCCGGCGAGCGGGGTGTGGCGCGTGAGTTACACGCGCCGGAGAAAGGCGGCGGCGTGGATGCGCGTGGCACTTTATCCGCGGCGTCGCTTGGTGGGAAGGCTGATCGGAGACTTCGAGGCTATTCCGCGATGGTGGAAGCCGGGTTGGTCGAGACAGTGACTTTCGGAATGACTTTTGATCTTGAGAGGTGTTGTTTGGTTGGGGACGGTGTTGTTTGAAAAATAGAGGAGGTTGAAGGACGGTTGAACCGGAGGCGAAGACCTCGTAAAGGATAAAGGTTGACGGTACAAGATTTCCTGCTAGACAGGGCGAGAAACCTTCAAAGGACAAATGAACTCGCTCTTGATACCATATTGAATAACTTGGAGATAATTTAGACAAGTGTTTGTGAAATGCTTGAGTTATTTTATTCATCATACTTTGATATATATATACACTCAATAGTAAATACAATTTACAATTTACAAGGAAATGAATGATAAGCTAAATCCTAGGAACAGTCCGACGGCCTACCGTCATACCGTCCAACTAATTCTAACAACACGATCAATGTTGGAATTGCGATAGTGACGTACACTCGCATCGTGATTATACTTTTTGCGGATACGGCACTAGGCGTTGGAGCGACCATCGGAGGCGTCCACCACCGCGACCTCTCGGACTGGCACCACCGCGAGCGGCCGCCACCGCGGTTACCATGATAAGCTTCACCTCTGTTTCCTGATTCACCTCCGAGTAACATGGGAATAACTCATGGAAATTGTGAGTTTTGGGGCGAAGCATTTGGCGGAGGCGAAGGATTGAAGTTTCCATTGAAATGTCCATTGCTCGGGTGCGGAGACGATGATTGAGTGAGATTGACGGAAGCGAGATCGGGGAAGGACATTCTTCTTGTTCTTTTCAAGTCGAGCCCCCATGAGCTAGAAGAATCGACTCTAGTTCATCAAGAGAAATGAGTTCGGTCTTGCGGTTGATCGCGGTGGCGATTGGATCATAATCCTCGGGAAGCGCTTCAAGTGCAACTTCCAGAAAGATTCGAGGCGGAATTGGATCTCCGATGGAGAGAAGTGAATCGGAAAGAGAACGAACATGAAGGACGAATTCAAAGACTGATCGATTACCTTTTGATAGGGATTGCAACTCGAGCGAAGTTGCCTAGCTTTTGTACTCGAGAGAGTGTGGAAGTGCTTATGAATTTCGTCCCAAATCTGCCATGAATGAACACAATTGACCACTCGAGGGAGCAGAAAATCAGAAATCGAAGCTAGTAGCCAAGTGGAGATCAACGCATCTTCTGCTCCCAATCACCGTATGCAGGATTCACTTCTCCATTTTCTTGATCGGAATCTGTGAGAAACCTAGGTGGAATTCGCGGAGCGGGTGACAAATTTCTGGAGTTTGTGGCCACAAATTACTCCCTCAATCTGTTGCTTCCATTGCCGAAAATTGTTGTCATCCAACTTCAGCGAGATTGGATGCGAAGGTGTGAATTGTGGTGCCCTAGGGTTTCCAAAGGATTAACAGAAGCCATGGCTTCAGGATCTAAAGCTCTAGATACCATACTACAAACAGAGAATTCAGAGAGAATAGAAGAGAGTAAAATTGATGAGAATTTGTATTATGTCAATGTGAATCAGTACAGAGAGGCTACTGCTATATATAGCAGTAGCTGTGACAGTTAGAAAACTAACTGCTTAACAGAAACTAACTAAATAGTACAGCTGTAACTAACTGAACTATAAACTGAAACTAATCTATTCTCTAACATTACTATTTCATTGATGTTGATAATTTTGAATATGATAGTCAGTTTTCTCTTCATTAAACTGAGTTGTTTGCTTTTGAGGTTTCAGGTACTGACCTGACACAACGATTTTGTCATCAATTTAGTCCAATGCTCATTGATCAGAATGACTTATGGTCATTATCAGATTCTACCGTTATCCGCATGCCTCTATCATCTGATTGCTTGAAGGTTGGATCTGATTTTGGATCAAACAGAATAAAGCATATTACTGACATATTTATGGAGCATGGTTCTAGAGCACTCCTATTTCTGAAGTCAGTTTTGCAGGTAATTTTATCCTCCACAATTTCAGTCACTCTTTTTTCTGTTATAAGTAAAAATTTATTCTTGGAATATACCTTTATACTTAATTTGTCCTTTCTGTATAACTACATAACCAAAAGGATCTGAAGTTCAAATAATTAAGCTTAAAGCGCATGTTACCCCCCACCACCACCAACCCCACCCTCCCCCCCCCCCACCCCCCCCACCCCACCCCCCCCCTCGAATTAGGGTTGTATCAGCCAATCCTCCCTGTTGTTTTTTTTTCTTTTACTTAACTGGTCCCCACTGAGAAATAACGTTTTCTGTTAAAACAAACATGCATGTGTTGTGCACGTGACTTTCACCTTCTCTCAGTAACCCTAGCGGGCCATGCCTCGTCTGCCATGGTAACTGGAAACAGACCTACATGCTCTCTTATTCCATGTTTTCCACCTTAACCCACTTTCAAACCAAGGGAAATCACATAGACCCAAAACAAAACCACTCATATGTGACCATGTGCTCTAGACCATGTAACCAAAGCCCTTGTTATTCTTAGTCACCCAAAACAGCAATCACTAACTGCCCAAACTTCCTCAGTCATCATGCTTCATGCCTAAAACTCCATGCAAAGCAATCTAAATATGCCTACCATTGAAAATCAATACTTGGCCATTTAGCAGATTTTACCTAGAAGTAAGAATATTACAATGCCATCTGGAACAAACACATAGCCGTGGAAGAGTTTTAGATCACAAGTTATGCTTCCTTTTCCTCCATAATCTTTTGGTTGGATGGTCCCCAAACCCCCCTTCATTTTCGCTCTCTCACATTTTCAGTATCATTGGTGACACCCAGAATTTGAAAACAATTACAACACAAGCAACCTCTAGATTACAAAAATTCTGGCATCCTTTTCCCCTTATTTGAGAGATGTTGAGTGTTTCCTGTATAAGTGATTGCCTTTGTCATCTGGAAAGTCTATATTCAATCTGGTAAAATCATGATTGTTTATTGTTCAATATACATGACTGTGTCCAAAAGCTAAGAGTACCAATGTATTTGGTATAATAGACCTCACACGAATCAAACCTTTCTATGAATGCTTGTGGAGTCTGGTAGTGTAGAACAGCTCTCAAAGAAGGTATACCTTCCTAGTTCCAACTCTTCTGCCTGTTGGCAACTTCCAAGGAGCAATCAAGGTTTATTCATCATTGGATGGAACCTTGTGGCCACTTCAATTATTCTGAGGTTTTTTTTTTTGATAAGCCAATTATTCTGAGGTTATAAGTTTAATCATAGAGGAAGAGTTGTTGATTGGTTTTGCATGGGCTCTGCGTTTTGCAAGCAATGGGTTAAATAGTGAGGGGGGAAAAGTCACATGCATGAAACATGCACGTTTGTTTTAACAAAAAATGTTTGTTTTCAGTGGTATGTACTAGGTATGAATACGGGTGTGGTTTATACATACCATGCTTCAGAGGCCCAGTTGAATAACCTAATATATAACTATCCTCCAGCATCATTGTAGCCATTGAGAGAATTCTTGTTAGGGATGCTTTCATAAATGTATTTTGTACTTGAGTAAAATTGTCATGTCATCAGGTATCAATATCAACATGGGAAGAAGGAAGTTCACATCCCTGGCAAAATTTTTCTATCAGCATTGATCCATCATCTTCTGTTCTGAGGAATCCATTTTCCGAGAAGAAATGGAGAAAGTTCCAATTATCCAGACTATTTAGCAGCTCCAATGCTGCAATGAAGATGCATGTAATAGATGTGAGTTTATATTCAGGGGGAACTACAGTAGTTGATCGATGGCTTCTTGTACTCAGCCTAGGTTCTGGGCAGACAAGAAATATGGCTCTTGATAGGTATATTTTTATGTGAAGAATGTAGTGGAAATTATGCATCTACTGTTTATGCTCAAATTGTATGGATGTCAATAACTCACATTGATGTCTTACAATAACTTTGTTTTTGATAGAGCATCATGATATCATCGTTTAATCCAAGTTGATGTCTTACAATAACTAGGTTTTTGTTACTGTTTTTATTTTATTAACTTGAATTGAAAGCCCTTTTCACTTATTTATGACTCATTTTGAGGAAGCATGTGCTTGCTAGATAAGGCGCTTTCTCTTATCTTAAAAAAAAGGCATGAAGAAGAAAAGAAAAAGATCCAGATGCTTATGAATGTGTGTGGTTAAGTATCATTCATAGTTTGGTTTATTTTTTGGAAAATATTTCTTTTGGGCATTGTTCCTTTGTCTTGATTTAAAGCAAGAGTTCACACTTTCACCATGGAAGCTTATTAGGAGGGAAGCTAAAGCAACTGCTCATAATTTAGTTCAATGTTTTTTTCCAAAACAATTTCTTTGCGAGACTTAGATACTCTGTTTTATATCGTGTTTTAATGTCTGTTGTCTTCTGCCTGTCCATGTTTTTGTTGTTGCTTTATATTTTACTACTTATGAGAAAAAGAGCTAAGGGAGAAAAAAAACCACTATTTCCCAAAAGCAGATGTCATCACCTTTACTTTGATGTAGAATTTTAAATCTAAATTTTAATTACTGTTTGAAGCAAAGTTTGTTTAGGGGCTTCCTTGATTGCATTGGTTTAATGGATTGGAAACTTTGTTGTTTACTTCTTGCCCTTGTTCTTGATATTAGTTGAGACTTTATTTTTAAGAAATAGTTGATCTTCTTTCTTGTAAACTTTGTTCTTCTGCAATTAATTCTTTATTCTTTTTCATTTAAACATTGGGAGAAGCAAACAAGTCTTAACTTACCTTTGAACTTGGTTAAAAGTAAACATGATTAAAGTTTCACTTTCCATATTGTCTATTTCTCACTGAAATTCTTAATCTGAAATAGTTTGTTTGATAGCATCTATTATTAAAGATCCAAATTTTCTGCTCAGGAGGTATCTTGCATACAACTTGACTCCTATTGCCGGAATAGCAGCTCTGATATCCAGAAATGGTCATCATGCCAATGTTTTCTCGAAGAGCTCGATTATGTCACCTCTTCCTTTGTCTGGTTATCTAAACATGCCCATCACTGTCCTAGGTTGTTTCCTTGTGTGTCACAATAGAGGTCGTTATCTCTTCAAATACCAAGACAGAGCTTCAGCTGAAGGACATTTTGATGCTGGAACTCAATTAATTGAATCTTGGAACAGAGAGCTGATGTCTTGTGTATGTGATTCCTATGTTGAAATGATTTTAGAAATTCAAAAGCTAAGAAGAGATGTTTCAAGTTCTATAATTGATTCCAGTGCCTGTCCTGCAATCAGTCTCTCTTTGAAGGCTTATGGAGATCAGATCTACTCCTTCTGGCCACGTTCTGAGAGACCTGTTCCGATTGATCAACTTGGTGATTGCAATAACACACCTACAGGTGCAACAGCAGTTCCTAAAGCTGACTGGGAATGCCTTAAAGAACGGGTAATACATCCATTTTATTCTCGTATTGTTGACCTTCCAGTGTGGCAGCTATACTCAGGGAATTTAGTCAAGGCTGAAGAAGGCATGTTTCTTTCACAGCCTGGGAATGGGATGATTGGTAGTTTACTTCCAGCTACAGTTTGCAGCTTTGTAAAGGAGCATTATCCTGTATTTTCGGTGCCGTGGGAATTGGTGACTGAAATCCAAGCTGTGGGTTTTTCAGTGCGAGAAATTAGACCTAAAATGGTCCGTGATCTCCTAAAAATTTCTTCAAAGTCAATTGTTCTGCGATCAGTTGACATGTATATAGATGTTCTTGAGTACTGCTTATCAGATTTTCAGCAAACAGGGTTATCCAGCTTGTCCAGTGATGATGCACCAGTTGATCCTGTTAGTAATAATGCTTTTCGCCGAGAACCTGATGTCAGAAGCACTTCTCAGCTGGAGTCTAATGCCCGCAGCTCCATTGGCATAGCGAACCAGGGTGCAGCTAGTTCTGGAGATGCATTGGAAATGATGACAAGTTTAGGGAAGGCTTTATTTGATTTTGGCCGAGGAGTTGTTGAAGATATAGGTAGAGCAGGGGCACCCTTGCCTTACAAGAATGCTGCGACAGGTGCAAGTCAAAATATGGATCAGAAGTTTGTATCAATTGCTGCAGAGCTCAAAGGTTTACCATGTCCAACTGCAACTAGCCATTTAAAAAAATTAGGCTTAACTGAACTTTGGCTTGGGAATAAGGAGCAACAGTCATTAATGCTTCCCTTAGGGGAGAAGTTTATTCATCCTAAAGTATTAGACAGACCGCTCTTGGGTGACACTTTTTCTAACTTTTCCCTTCAAGTGCTATTGAAGTTGCAGAACTTCTCTCTTAATCTTCTGGCCAATCATATGAAGCTGATTTTCCATGAAGATTGGGTGAACCATGTAATGGGATCAAATATGGCTCCATGGCTTTCATGGGAGAAATTATCTAGTTCTGGTGGTCAAGGGGGTCCTTCCCCTGAATGGATTAGAATATTCTGGAAAAGTTTCAGGAGCTCACAAGAATTATCTCTTTTCTCAGATTGGCCCCTAATTCCTGCCTTTCTTGGTAGGCCGGTATTATGCCGTGTAAGAGAGCGGCATCTGGTCTTCATTCCTCCTCTTTTGGAGCACCCAACATTAACAAGTGGTATTTCGGAAAGAGAATCCACCGAAAGTTATGTGGGTGGGACTGGGGTATCTAGGGGTAATACTTCTGATGCTGAGTTAGCTGAGTCCTACATCTCGGCTTTTGAAAGATTCAAAAACAATTATCCCTGGTTATTGCCAATGTTAAACCAGTGTAATATACCCATATTTGATGAGGCATTTATAGATTGTGCTGCTCCATGCATTTGTGTTCCTATGCCTGGAAAGTTACTAGGCCAAGTTATTGCGTCCAAACTTGTGGCAGCTAAGCAAGCTGGATATTTCACTGAACCTACTAACTTCTCAACTAAAAATTGCGATGAGCTTTTTTCACTTTTGTCTGATGAGTTCTTTTCCAATAGCTTCAGCTATGAACAGGAAGAAATTGAAGTTTTGCGTTCTCTCCTATATATAAAACAGTTGTTGGTTCTTATACTAAGTTGCAAGGTCAAGATCAGTGTATGGTCCCTTCAAATTCATTTCTTAAACCCTATGATGAACATTGTCTTTCTTATGCCACAGATTCAAATGAAAGTTCATTTCTTGAGCACTTGGGGTGGTGGAGTTGCTTGATCAACAGATCTTAGTACGCTTTGGCTTGCCTTGCTTTGAGAGGAAGCCTCAGAATGAGCAGGAGGAAATATTAATATATGTTTATAAAAATTGGCATGATCTTCAATCAGATCAATCAGTGGTTGAAGCTTTAAAAGAGACTAAATTTGTAAGAAATTCTGATGAGTTTTCAACAGATCTGTTGAAACCCAAGGAACTATTTGATCCTGGTGATGCTATATTAATATCTATTTTCTTTGGTGAGAGGAGAAAATTTCCTGGAGAAAGGTTTAGTACAGATGGGTGGCTTCGAATATTAAGGAAACTTGGCCTTCGAACTGCTACAGAAGTAGATGTAATAATTGAATGTGCCAAAAGAGTGGAGTTTCTTGGAATTGAGTGCATGAAATCAGGTTATTTGGATGATTTTGAGGCAGACACAACTAACTCTCGTACTGAAGTTTCAGCAGAAGTGTGGGCACTAGGAGGATCTGTAGTTGAATTTGTTTTCTCCAATTTTGCTATTTTCTTTAGCAACAACTTCTGTGATCTTCTTGGCAAGATTGCGTTTGTACCTGCAGAACTGGGGTTTCCAAATGTTGGTTCCAAGAAGGTGCTTGCTTCATATAGAGAAGCTATTTTCTCTAAGGATTGGCCTCTAGCTTGGAGTTGTTCTCCAATTCTATCCAGACAACACATTATTCCTCCAGAGTATTCTTGGGGTGCTCTCCATCTACGGAATCCTCCAGCCTTTTCTACAGTTTTAAAGCATTTACAAGTAAAAATGATACTTTTGGGTTCCCTTTTTTTTTTAAAACAAAAAAACTGTACGATTTATATAATTGCATTTCATACTAACAGTATTTTACCCTAGGTAATCGGGAAAAATGGAGGTGAAGATACTCTTGCTCATTGGCCCATTGCTTCAGGAATGAACATTGAGGAATGTACTTGTGAGATTTTGAAATATTTAGACAAAATTTGGGGTTCCCTTTCTTCCTCAGGTGCTTCACTATTCTCACCTTATTGCATTTGAGCTAATGGTTGAGGGAAAAATATAGTCTGTTTTTTCCAATTCATGAAATGAATACTCTTTATTTGCTATGTAATGCTTCATTGTTCTTGACATGATACTATCTCGAAAAACGCTAGAGCCAAAAAATTTACCAGGATGATGCCAGCGGACACAGTTATTAATTATTTTTTTTGAAACAAAGGGGCCCTACATGTAATATACTAAAATAATAGCAATAGTTTAGATAATAGAAAACATAGTAAATTGGGTGTCCGAGAAAACATAATAAATAATTTGTTTTAACCAATTATTAACTAATAACACATTATTTTTCATTAATGATTAATATTTGAATACACCAAAGTTCTTTTTTTCTTATAAAAACATGTTATTTAACAACTTTACATATTCATATATTCTTTAACAATTATGCATATACATATATTCTTTATCAACTTTACAAATTGATGATCTTCTATCTTTTGCTTTCTTTATTCTTTATTTATTTTGATGTTTAGATTTCAGTTTCTTAACTACATAATGAGTTATTTGACAGGCTTAGATGTAAATATTTGTTGTTTCATCATGTTAAAAAAAAATTGTGATTGAAAGAAACAAGTATGTTCTGAATAGCTTGAGTGAATAGCACTCAACATACTTTGATATTTATATATGCTTGGGTTTACATCTTATCATCTTATGTTTACAAGACAATTAATAAAATTATTTCCTTAGTACATGAATGATCTAATTTATGTGCATGAACCTACAAATACATGAATTAGAATCTTATTACTTGTTAATTTCAACATTGTTATTTCCAAAACTCCCTGTCACGCCGGAGAATAGATATCTATAATTTTCAGACTGCAAATGAGGTCATGAAACTTATTATGGAAAGTCCTTTGGTTAGCATATATGCCAGTTATGATGTGGCAATCAACCCACTATCAAGTTTCTCCTTGATAAAATGCCTGTCTACTTCTATATGTTTGGTTTTGTCATACTGAACCGGATTGTGGGAAATCTAATGGAAGACTTGCTGTCACAAATTATAGCTTCATTGGGACCTCATATTTGATTTGAGATCATCTAGAATGATCTTCATCCACAATTGGTAGACACCCTGGGCCATAGCTCGGAATTTTGCTTCTGCACTTGACCTTGGCTCTACATTATGCTTTTTACTCTTCCATGTTATGAGATTCCCTCCAAGCAACGTGTAGTAGCCAGATGTTGACCTTTTGTCTGTAATTGAACCAGCATAGTCCCCATCAGTATAGGCCTTCATCAGTACATTTCCACCCCTTTTAAGCAGTAATCCTCTTCCTGAACTGACTTACCATACTAACAACATATGCTCTGGCCCGATGTGTGCGGATATATCAACTTCTCTACTAACCTTTGATACCGAGTTTTACAACTTTGGGACTTTCCTCCTCATTGCTCATTCTATGATTTTGCTCAATAGACACCACTAATTTTGCATCCAAGTTTCCCAGTTTCCTTGAGAAGGTCATGAACATACTTCGGTTGGGAAATGAAGATACTCTGTTTGGAGTGGGCAACTTTAATACCAAGGTTTCGATCTCCCAAGATCCTTCACTTCAAACTTAGTATCCAGTTTTTGCTTTAAGAATTGTTTTTTGGCTACATCATCACCTGATATAATGATATCCTCCACATATACTTGTAGAACAGTAACTCAGTAAGTGTTAGAAACAGAGCAGAAACAGAAAGAATAGAAAAGAGAGAAGAATACAGAGTAATTTCTGGAAAATGAATTATTCATTCCTACTCAACTTGATACAAGAATGTGCTTTATATAAGATGAGTGTAACTGCCTCTAACTAACCTCTTCTAACTGCATCTAACAAACCTCTTCTAACTGCCTCTAACAGAATAGGCTAAGATCAGCTAAGGCATAACTATAGTAAGCTTGGCTTACTCTAACACACCCCCTTTGAAACACTAGGTGGGTTTACAACCATTACTAACATACCCCCTTTGAAAACTAAGGTGGGTTTACAAGAGCTAGATGATCTAGAACTCCTAGATTGCTTCTCAGTTCTTCAAATCTGGTCTGTGAGAGTGGTTTGGTAAGCAGATCAGCCACTTGATCAATTCCAGGTAGATGACGGGCGGTGAGTGACTTGTTTAGGACCTTTTCTCTTACAAAGAAAATATCTAGCTCCATGTTCTTTGTTCTTGAGTGAAGAACAGGATTATGAGACAGTGAAACGAGTGCTCAGTTATCACAATACACCTCCGGTGTTTGGAACTTGATATGCGGCTCCTTCAACGAGAGATTGGATCCAAAGGACTTGATTGTAGTTGCTTTGCCACCCCTCTATACTCCTTACATACTAGATCTTGCTACTAAAGGTCACATTTGGAGACCACCAAGATACTAGATTGGGTCCAAAGTAAATGCAAGAGCCTCGATGTTGACCTTCAATCATCTAAATCTGCTGCCCAGTCGGCATCGATGAAATGCTTGAATGGAGAAGAATGCACCAGGATTTGCGGGTTTTTAGGACTAGGCCATGAGTAATAGTACTTCTTAGGTACCTCGGGATTCGCTTCATTGCCTTCCAATGATCCTCTAGAGGTTGAGAAAGGTCTTGTGGACCTTGCTTACACTTGTAACAAATTTCTGGCCTGGTTATGGTGGCATCTTGTAATGCCCCTACAATGGATCTGTGCAGATGTAGGATCATTCATGTAGTTGGCTCCAAATTTAGTTAACTTCTTGTTGCTAACCATAGGTGTAGGTGATCCTTTTGCATTGCTCATGTTGGCCTTGGCAAGTAAGTCCCGGATGTACTTGGGTGAGATAAAAGAATGCCCTTATTGTGAGCCAAGTGCTTTACTTCTACCCCCAAAAAATAGTCTAGGGTTCCAAGGTGCTTGAGAGCAAAGGTGGAGCTAAGTTTTTGAATAATAGCTGAGATATGGGCAAGAGATGAGCCTGTGACTATAATGTCATCAACATAAACTAGAATGAAAGTGCAGTGGCCAGCATGTGTATGGATAAAGAGAGATGGATCACACCTACTAGTTTGAAACCCAAACTGCACAAGTGCCTTTGTTAGTCTTTCAAACCATGCTCTTGGGGCTTGTTTAAGCCCATAGATGGCACGATTCAGCCTGCATACCTGAGCAGAATTGGAGCTTTTGAACCCAATAGGTTGCTCCATGTATACTTCTTCAGACAATAATCCATTTAGGAAAGCATTATTAATGTCCAGCTGCTGTATGGACCAGCTGTAGGTGACTGCTAGAGTTAGAATTATTCTGACCGTGACAGGTTTAACCACAGGGGAGAATGTTTCTGAGTAATCTCTCCCTAACTGCTGATGAAATCCTTTTGCAACCAGCCTGGCCTTGTACTTGTTTATAGTGCCATCTGGGTTCTCTTTGACCCTGAACACCCACTTACAACCAATGGCCTTTTTGTTAGGTGGGAGATCAACTAGTGTCCATGTGTTGTTGTGCATTAATGCATTGTATTCTTGCTGCATTGCCTCAAACCAGTGAGGAATGGTCAAGGCTTCAATAGGAGAAGAAGGTTCTGCATGTGTTAGCAACAAAGTAGGAGCTAGCAAGCCAGCTTTAGACCTAGTGATCATGGGGTGGGCATTAAGAGGTGCAGGTGCTGGGTTAGAGGATCTTCCTGACAGATGAGAGGAACCACTAGGTGTTAACCCACAATGAAGAGAAGATAAGGAGTGCTGGTCTGTATAATGAGAGGAGTGACTAGAGACAGGAGGAGAAGCTTGATTAAGAGGTGTATCTAGGAGGGGAGACTGATTTGAACCATATGGACTGGGTGGAAATGCAGGAGCAGAACTAGGAATGGTAGGAACAATTATAAGAGGAGTGTTGCTAGGACTAGTGAATGTTACTGAATCTGTTGGCTTGAGAACTTCTTTTGCAAATGGGAATTGATGTTCATTAAATTGGACATCTTTAGAGATATACAAGCGGCCATCTTTAGCTAGACATTTGTAGCCCTTGTGAGAGGAAGAATAACCAAGAAAAGTGCACTCTCTGGTTCTGAATTCAAGTTTATTTTTATTGTAGGGTCTAAGGCACGGGTAGCATGCACAACCAAACACCTTTAACATGGAGTAGTCAGGATCAGATTTATATAGAACGAAGTAGGGTGTTTGCTTGGAAAGAACAGGTGTAGGGAGACGATTAATGAGGAAGGTTGCTGTGCAAAAGGCATGATCCCAATAAGACATAGGAAGTGAGGCGTGTGCAAGTAAAGCTAAGCCAGTTTCAACTATGTGACGATGCTTACGTTCAATAGAACCATTTTGATGGTGGGTGTGGGGGCAGATAACTCTATGCTGAACACCCAAATCAGCCAAGAACCTAGTAAAGGGTCTGAATTCCCCACCCCAGTCAGACTGAACAGCCTTAATGCATGCACCAAATTGGACTTTAACAAGTTCAAAGAACTGTTTGAAGGTGTTTAGAGTGTCTGATTTTTGTTTTAACGAAATATCCAAGTGAATTTTGAGCATGCATCCATGATGGAAAAATAGTATTGATATCCCATAGATGATTTAACAGTGCTGGCCCCCATAAGTCAAGAAAGAGTCGAGTCAAAAGGATGCGCATAAGTAGTCATGGATGAGTGAGAAGGAAGCCTATGAGACTTGGCAAAACAACAAGCGATCTGAGAAATCCAAAGTATTTTTATTAATATGAGAGAGATTACATTTGTGGAGTATAGATTTCATTGCCACATCATTGGCATGTCCTAATCTACAGTGCCAAATGTAATGGGATGTGGGCACTTTATTTACATTATCTAAAGTAGAATTGGAAGAGATACACTTTGTCAAGGGAGTGGGGGAAGAAACACTTAGACAAGCAGGGAAACTTGACAGACAAAGCACATTTGATTGAGCCTTGGAAACTATAGTGAGTGATGAAACACATATAAACCTGCGAGTTCACGGGAACCTTCTAGAAGAACTTTATGATCATCCTGTGATTTAACAAAACAAAGATGAGGAAGAAACTCAAAGTAGACATTGTTATCTGTTGAAAAACGACTAACACTCAACTTGATACAAGAATGTGCCTTATATAAGATGAGTGTAACTGCCTCTAACTAACCTCTTCTAACTGCATCTAACAAACCTCTTCTAACTGCCTCTAACAGAATAGGCTAAGATCAGCTAAGGCATAACTATAGTAAGCTTGGCTTACTCTAACATACCCCCTTTGAAACACAAGGTGGGTTTACAACCATTACTAACAGTAAGTTACCCCTCAGGCGAGTGTCTAATAAAGAAGGTATATCACCTTGGCTTTCTTTATAACCCAGGGCCACCATAGTCTTGGTGAGTCTTGCAGACCAAGTTCATGGTGATTGCTTTAACCCATATAGGGCCTTTTTTCAGTTTGCACATCTTATTTCCCTAACTAGACAGATCATAATCGGGAGGAACTTCCATGAAAACTTATTCCTTCGTGAAGAAAGACATTTTTCACATCAAACTGATGAAGTTCCCACTTAGAGTGTGTCACAAGAGAGAGTAGAATTCATAGTGTTCATTTCGCCACTGGAGTGAATGTCTCTTCATAATCCATCTCATAGGTTTGAATGTATTCCTTTGCAGCCAGCCTTGCTATATACCTGTCTAGTGCACCATCAGACCAATATTTTACAGTTTATATCCATCTGCACCTAACTGGCCTCTTTTCTTTTGGTCTTTCAACTATTTCCGATGTTTCATTCCTTTCCAAGGATTTCATCTCCTCATTCATAGCTTGAACCCAATATTTATTCTTCAATATTTATTCTTGACGTTTCTAATGGAATCTATGATTGAAATAAAACTTTTGATGTAAAGAAAGGTTCTTAGAAGAGACAAATTGAGAAATAGGGTACCTAGCACAAGATCTTCTCCCTTTTCTAATGCAATTGATAAGTTATTATCAGGGTCAGGATCACAGGTATTTAATGGAATATGTAAAGTATTGAATTAGAAGGTTTTAGGTAGGGAAGAAGGAAAAGAGAGAAATAAACTAACAAATAATAAGACTGATATTAATTTAATGTGGTGGTGATGTGATTACAAAAGAGAACAATAATAGTCCTATTTATACTAAATGTAGAATCTTTGCTCACCTAATCAATTCAGGTTGTTTTCTCTTTCGGTGAGCTAGCCTTAGTTCGAGCTATTCATTTAGGGGGATGACTAGTGGAAGTTGCTAATTCGTGTGTATCAGAAGACATATCAATGGATGGAAGCAAGGGGATGTTCCTTCCTCAAGAAAAAATCTTAGCTTTCACCCTAAAGTTGAGAGAAAGTGAAGAATGGTTGATTTTCCTAATAAGTTACAACCTTGGAGTTAAAGAATCGACTACTTGAAGAGTGATAACATTTATATCCCTTCTTGTCAAAAGCATAACCAATGAAAATATATTTAATATGAGGGTCAAGTTTGACCTGATGCTGGTGATGAACATGGACAAAAAGAAGACAACCAAAAACACAGGATTCAAGACTTAATATAATAGGAACAGATTCATGATATGAACTGGACTAACACCCCCAAGAACTCTTGAAGGTATTATATTTATTAAACAAGCAACAGTTAAAACAGTTTCGCCCAGTACGAATTTGGAACAGGCATTTGGAATAACTATGCCCTGGTCATTTGAAGTAAGTGCCTATTTTTCCTTTCAGCAACCCCATTTTGTTGGGCAGTATAACTATGCCCTGGTCATTTGAAGTAAGTGTCTATTTTTCCTTTCAGCAACCCCATTTTGTTGGGCAGTATCAACACATGTGAGTTCATGGATAATACCTCACTCTTAAAGAAAGGTAGAAAGATTTTGGTTCACATATTCCCTAACATTGTGGGAAGGTGGGATTTATGCTATAACTCTGGCAAGGTGGGATTTATGCTGCTTTGGTGAACAGAGCACGTATGGGAAATGTTAATAAACCAGACTAACAGAGAGTAGAGAGGAAGAGAGAGAAACTAGAGAAACTGAAAAACAGAATTCTGAATCTGATTATTGTTAAAGTCCAGATACAGAATATCATGCTATTTATAGCATGGCATAGTAACTAACCGCATGGCTGACTCAGCAGAGAGCTGATCAGCTACATGCATGTACAGGGTAACTACAACTTACTCTAACATACCTCCTTATAAGTCCAAGGTGGGTTTACAGACAGAGTTACTCTACTCTAACATACCCCCTTTTAAACTAAGGTGGGTTTACAAGAGACAAATGATCAACAACCCCTAAGTGTCTTCTCAGTTCTTCAAACCGTGTCTGAGAAAGTGGCTTGGTAAGGAGATCTGCCACTTGGTCATAACCAGGAAGATGACAGACATTCGGGGTCTTATTCAAGACCTTTTCCCTCGCAAAGAATATATCAAGTTCCATGCCTGGAGTGAAGCGCGGGATTGTGAGATAGGGAGACTACTCAAATTATCACAGCACACCACTAGTGTTAGATAACTAACCGCATGGTTGACTCAGCAGAGAGCTGATCAGCTACATGCATGTACAGGGTAACTACAACTTACTCAAACAGGAAATGGCCTTTATGTTAGGGGATAGCATTGTGTTTATGACATCTATCTGGTCCTCTATATTTAGTCTTTTCAATGAAGTTTCCTGGCCTCAAATCCGGAGAGATTGGATGGCGTTGTTTCATTTTAAGCATCTTATGCGCTCTGCTGCATTTTATTTTCACTGTTTAGTGGGTTATTCTTTCAGCCTCCCTTGTATTCTTTGTTTCCCTTCTATTTCTAATAAAAAGAATTTTCGTCAAAGAAAGAGTTTTGCTTATATTTGTCATTTGCCTTTGAATTTTCTTACTGAAAGGATAGGTTTGTGACTGCACTGAATAGATTAATAAAATACTAGTCAGGGACCACCTCGGTTTCATCTGGTAATCTGTGGACCTCTTCTTACACATTGTTGATTGTTTTTGCTTAAGTTGATGTTATAGTGACCAAACTAAGTGCATAAATGCATAAAAAATAGTATATACACCGTTTTAGTTTATTTCTAATCACTTTTGCTTTGCAGATGTGGCAGATCTACAGGGAGTGGCCTTTTTGCCTGCTGCAAATGGAACACGCCTGGTGACTGCCAATGCTCTTTTTGCTCGTTTGATGATTAATTTGTCTCCATTTGCTTTTGAACTTCCTACTGTATATCTCCCATTCGTGAAGATTCTAAAAGACTTAGGACTTCAGGACATGCTAACACTTTCTTCTGCAAAGGATCTTCTCTTAAGTCTTCAGAAAGCTTGTGGATATCAGCATCTAAATCCAAATGAGCTCCGTGCTGTGATGGAAATTTTGGATTTTATATGTGATCAGATTATTGACGGGAAAACTTTTGAGGGGTCTAACTGGAAATCAGAAGCAATAGTTCCAGATGATGGCTGCAGGCTTGTTCATTCAGCATCCTGTGTCTATGTCGATTCTTATGGTTCTCGATATGTCAAATGTATTGATACTTCCAGAATTAGATTTGTCCATGCAGATCTTCCCGAGAGAGTATGTATTGTCCTAGGCATCAAAAAGTTGTCTGACGTTGTCATAGAGGTAGCATGATTTAGATACATTTTCCTATTTTTGTTATCTTTCTATTTTGCTGTTAATAATTTTCTCATTTTAATAAGTTCTCCTCATTTTACTTAATGGAAAGTTTCTGTTTGGGTTTTTAGGAATTAGATGAGAATCAGCAGTTACTGACTTTGGGATCTCTGGGATCTGTTTCGCTAGCGACCATCAGACACAAGTTATTGAGCACATCTCTTCAGGGTGCTATATGGACTGTTGTTAATAGCATGGGCGGTTACATTCCTGCGTTCAATAGCCTTTCATTGGATAAAATACAATGCTTATTGAACTCAACTGCAGAAAAACTGGAATTTGTTAAGCATCTTAAAACAAGGTTTTTGCTCTTGCCCAATTTAGATGTTACACGTGCAGCCAAAGATTTCATTATCCCAGAGTGGAAGAATGAATCTGTGCATCAAACTCTTTATTTTATGAACCAATCAAGATCCTGTATTCTAGTTGCTGAGCCACCTACTTACATTTCGGTTTTTGATCTTATTGCTATTGTAGTCAGCCAGGTATTAGGCTCTCCTATCATATTGCCTATTGGATCCTTATTTGTTTGTCCTGAAGGATCTGAAATTGCAGTTATTAATGTTTTAAAACTTTGCTCTGACAAGAAAGAAGTTGAACCCATAAATGGAAGCAATAACATGGTTGGCAAAGAAATATTGCCACAAGATGCTCGTCTTGTGCAATTCCATCCTTTGAGGCCATTTTATTCTGGTGAAATAGTTGCTTGGCGGTCTCAGCATGGAGAAAAACTGAAATATGGCAAGGTTCCTGATGATGTCAGACCGTCAGCAGGTCAAGCTCTCTACAGATTTAAGGTTGAAGTTGTACCTGGGGTTATACAGGTTTTCCTTTCATCGCAAGTGTTTTCATTTAAAAGTGTATCAGCAAGCAGTCCTCTAAAAGAAACATTGGTGGATGGTAGCCCTATTGTAGGCAGTAACAGGCCTCATGTTGACTTGCCAGAGAGTTCAGAATGGGGAGAAAGTCGCTCTCAGGTTCAGCTCTCTAATCTTGTTACTAATTAGAAGTATTTGCTTGACTTGCTCTATGCGTTCAATTTCTCCAACCTCTTTTTCCCCATCATGTGCGTAGAAAAGAGTATTTCTGCTACTATAAATCTGCAATCATTACAGGCGTTGTAATTCAATAAATTCATGACCACTCCTGTGCTTTTCAATAACATACACACACTCACTAGTGAAAAATGTATCCACAAATGAGTGAATAGTACAAGTTGTTTTGCTTTGGATGAAATGAAACTTAAAGCATGTAATTAATATTTTTATCTTGTTTTATCTTTTTAATTTGGGGCGAAGCAGAGGGAAACAAGAAGCATTTAATCCTTTTCAAGTGCTAAGTTTTTTACATGAGGCCATGTTCCTTTAACCGCTCCAAATCTAGTTAGACCTAATCTTTCTCATATATTATCATTTGAATTCTTATTTATAGCCTTCATGTCTTGCTGTGCTTAAACTGAATGAGAAGGCTCACTGTGTGGACAGGTGCAGCCTTCGAGAAGGCAGTCTGGCAAAGTTTCAGCCGCAGAACTGGTGCAAGCTGTTAATGAAATACTCTCCGCTGCTGGGATCAATATAGATGTGGAAAAACAGGCTCTACTTCAGAGAACAATAAATTTGCAAGAAAATCTTAATGAATCTCAAGCAGCACTCCTGTTGGAACAGGTTGGTCATTTCTAAATCAGTAATGTTATTTGGACAATAAAATTTGACAACATGGTGACCGCCGGTTAATGGGGTTCAAAATCGTGCTTAATGGTGTGTTGGGCTTGGTTAATGGTACACTAAGATGGGCAATTCATTAGTGCAAAAAAATCATGCAGAGAGAGTAAAGAGAGAAATGTTAAACTGAATTTTCATATTCTCATTTCTGAATACAATAATTTTCATATTCTCATTTCTGAATTCTGATTGTACAGTGTTCATGTATTTATACATTGCCTAGACGAACTAAGCTCAGTAACTGATTCAGTTGATCTGTTACTCCTAACTAGCTGGAATCTAACAAACTAGAGGAGGGATACAGTGCTGCACACTGTACTTCCTTACTGTATTCTATCAATTAGCCATCCACTAAGCTTTATTAACCAAGATTTTGTATATCATTAACCAAGTTGTCGGTTAACGAGTTATCGATCTACTACAGGCGTATCCATTAACCAAGTCTAACAGACTAACACACCCTTAACCAAGTGTCGCCATGTTCTCAAATTTTTAGTTGAAGTTTGAGAAATATTATCGATGCACAAACTGTACAGGGATTCTTCTATATATAGGAAATTACATCAGGTGATTGTTTTAAAATAAGGAAGACAACATCCTAAGTTAAGGGAAAGAATATATGAGGATAAGGAACTACCTAAAATAGACTAAGCTAAAAAGGAAACAGAATAATTATACAATCAGACTTATTTACAGAAAAATCTCAGAGTATCAAATAGAGATTTAATGCTCTTTGTCACCCTGTCAACCTTCCCCCTCGAGCTGGCTTGAAGATATCCTCCATAGACAGCTTGTTGGTTATGCTGTCAAAGGGTTTCTTGGGTAATCCTTTGGTTAAGATGTCTGCTGATTATTCTGCAGTAGGGACATATGTAATACAGATCTGTCCCCTTTCTATCTTCTCCTTGATGTAGTGTTTGTCAACTTCCACAGGCTTGGTCCTGTCATGTAGAACTGGATTGTGTACAATAGATATTGCAGATTTGTTGTCACAATACAGCTTTATTGGTGGGGTTTCTTGTAGAAGCTTTTCCACCCACAATGCCTCAAATTCCATGAGCCACTGCTCTAAATTCAGCTTTTGCACTACTCCTTGCTACAACACGTTTTTTTCTTCTCCAACTAAGGTGCATTGTTACTACAGATTTGTTGATTCAGTCAGTTACTACATGGGGGAAGCGGCATATGCTTCCAACTATCGATTAAACAAATTGCATATATATTGCTTAGCAGTAGTTTAAAGCTGTGGGATGGTTTTATAGGCATTGTCTTCAATCCTCACTCCCGATATGAGAGGATGGATCCTTGTTAATAATCAGTCATTGATATAATATTATTTTAAATGAATTGCTGAGATTAAAAGGGTAAAAAGGGAAAAACATTTTTAATTTAAATATCATTTCATTTTATTTTTATTCTAATTTTTCCTATCTCCCCATCTTCCCCCGCATCCAACCACGGCAATACAGTTTCCTCCCATCTCCGGTGCCAGTGCCGTTTAACCACCACCATAACCAGACTGCAACATCTACCATTGAAGACCAGCTTTGCAGCTCCGGAAGGTGCAAATTGCTTCAAACCCAAACAGTTCTCCACCCCCACCACCACTCCATAACCACCGCCACTACTCCTCCATGTGTTTTCTTTTTCTCCACGTGCTTTAGATCTATCTTCAACTCCGCTTCAAAACCTCCAGATCTGTTTCATGGTGGATCTGCTTAGACGAGGGTGCGACGCGGCGGCGGCGGCGACTTAAGCGATGAGGATGACGGATCTGGGCGCAGTGGCATGGCGGAAGAAAGGAAAGTTTTGATTTTGTCCAAACTTTCTGGTTTTTAATTTGTGGGGAGTTGATTTTCTCTCATTATTTGATCATTTGATGTGATCTCGGGGTTCGTATGGTGTTTTGATCTTTTTTTCCATATGGGTTTTGATTCTGCCAATAATGAAGGGTAAGGATTAAGGATACCCCATGTATGCAGACCTTGCCTCATCGTTTTTTCTTTTTTTTTTCTTTTTTTTGTTTTGTTTTCTTATCTTACCAAAATACCTATTATAACCCCAGAGTATCAAAACTCAACTCCAATGAGTGAGATTAAAGATTTACCCGGTTTTATACTGTGTATAGAACAAAGTAATTGAACAAAGTAATTTCCTAGATTCTAGTGATTCGTGTAACTGGTAGAGTTAAAATTTATGTAATTTTGAAATGACATGCTATTTTATTTATGCAATTATGTACAGGAAAAGGTTGAAAGGGCAACAAAAGAGGCTGATACAGCTAAAGCCGCCTGGATTTGTCGAGTTTGTCTGAGTGCCGAGGTTGATACAACGCTAGTTCCTTGTGGTCATGTGTTGTGTCGTAGATGTTCTTCTGCAGTATCCAAGTGCCCTTTTTGTCGGCTTCAGGTTGCAAAGGCTATCAGAATTTTCCGTCCATAGCATATCTGCTGCTTTGATAAGCATTTGGACATTGTCTGTAACTTCCATTCGCCAATGGGGGCTAACTGTTGTATTGAGTATTTTTGCAAGAGTTTAATTTGAAAGGAATTATTCAGCAACATGTTGACTCGTGTGTGAATATCATATTTTTGGATCTATCCCAAATAAATGGGTGCTTTTGATGTTTTCATTCAAGTTATAGAAATGAATTCTTGCATATTCATGCGTTTCACTCTGCTCTTGCTCTAATTATATTATGTTCTGTTTTTTTTTTTTTTAATATTAAAAACGCTGACCAATTACTTTGGAACATGGGAAAAATCTTTTGGTATTTGTAAGTATAGGAGGGATTCTTGTATAAGTGAAATGATAAAAGAACACAAAAGTCGACACCAACACTATAAATATAAAGGCATATATAGAACAGCAATCATATAAGACAAAATAATAATATATTAATAAAATAATAAAATATTGGGTTTATTTGGAGAAATAACAATAAAATTCGAAGGAATAGAAAAAATAATGTAAGAGATTAGTAAGAATATTATCCAATTGATAGAAAATACAAATAAATTGTAAATTATACTTATAATAGAATATAAAAATGACAAAATGAAATAAATAACATTAGAGATAAACTAAATAATATAAGTAAAGGCAAGGAAGTAGATGAAAACAAAAATATTGAAAAAATTATAGAAGTTCTTGAACAACTAGAAAATCTTTTAGAAGATGAAGAAATGAATAAATGTATAACAAGAAAAGAGTTCGAAGAATTATTAAAAACAAAAAATTTGGAAAAAATAATAATAAAACAAGAATTAAGTCTAGGACCATCAAAATTATCCCCACGGGTAACCTCGTGGAGAGGATAAAAGATTAGTACATGGAAACATTGAAGAAATCAAATGATATAGAAGAAATTCAACAGTTATTAGAACAATTAAAAATAATCGAAGAAGAAAATGATTAAATACAAAAAAAATAGATCAGATAGCTAAAGAAAATGATGAGAATGAAAAAATAGTTTTAAATTATAGTTCTTCAGAATCAGAAGAAAATTATATACAAATGGAAAACGGAGAATATAGTGGAACAAAGCCTAAAAGAAAATGGGAAGAATATAAATATACTCCTAGTGGAGCATGGGATAAATATGAAGAAGGGACTATGTACAATAAAGGATATGCAAGAAAAAATAATAAATGGACAAAAATTCGAGAAGAATTTAAACTTCATTATGAGTCAATGAGATCAGGAAATATATTAAATATTGACTGTTCAAGAAATAAAGAAGAAGTACTATTACAATAGACTAATGAAATAATACTATTAATAGTAACTGATGAAAAATCTAATAAGCTAAATATGATGGATGTAAAGAATTTCTTATTATTCAAAACAGTAGGAAATGTATAGAAATTCTTAGATGAAATTAGAAATGAAACTTGGCAACAATATGCATGCTTGGTAGGTAATAATCAAGATTTTGCCAAACTAGTTATGAGTCTAATTATTAAGAATCTATACGATATAATATGTTAGAACAAAGAGAGAAAACAAATAAATTTTTACATGAAAAAGCTAAAGCCCATTTAAACAAGATGCAAATATATGATATGTGTAAAATAGAAAGCTTTATTTGTGGATACCAAAAATATTATTATCAACTAGATAGAGAAACGAAAGAAACATATAAGGATATTTTTATAGATAAATTATCATATCCCCTTAATTCTAAGATAAAGAGATTATGGGAATCAAGACAAGATGAAACGACTAACACCTTAGGAGGAATTATTCAAGTTCTATATCAAGAATTAAGAGAACAGTGTTTAACCAGGGAAACAATAAGACAATTAAATAGAGGAAGAAATGTAATCTGTTGTGATATTCCATAAATGGAAAAACCTGAAAATTATGGATGTGAAAAACCAATAAAAAGAAGAAAATATTATAAAAAACCAAAACTAAAAAGAATTTATCCAAAGAGAAAAACATATTATAAAGATAATAACAAAAAAAATTTAGAAGAAAGAAATCAACATCAAGAAAATATTGTCCAAAGGGAAAAAAGAAATATGTACGTTGGATATGCAATGTTGAAGATCATTATACAAATGATTGTCCTCAACGAAAAGAAAAAGATTTTAAAGAAAAATCAAAATTAATAAAGCATGTTTACCAGATATATAAAATCGAACCATTAGAAGAAGAATTAACTAATACTGAAGTAAGTATATATGAAAATTTAGAAGATGAATTATCTTCAGAAGAAATAGAAACCGAATAATACTTATATAAAAATAATAGTAGAAAAAAAGTAACAGAGAAATCGAAGCTTATATAGAGAGTGGAGCAAGTATTTGTTTAGCAACAAAAGCATTGTTTGGTAAATGGGAAAAATTAGATAAGGCGATAAAAATACAAATCGCAGATGGATCTATACATCTACTTTTTTGGGTAGCAAAAAGAATTACTTTAAGAATACAAGAAAAATTATTTATAGTACCTACAACATATCAGCAAGATACAGGCCTAGATATGATTATAGGAAACAATTTCTTACGGTTATATGCACCATTTTGTCAATATTTAGAATATATATCATTAAAAGCACCATACATTTATCAAAAACAGTGTAGAGAAATAATAAATATCCCAATTATTCATTTCTTTGAGTGCATTTATTCTAAACAATCAGAGCTTAGCAACCTGAAACGTGGTGAGCTAGTTAGAGAAATATGTAGAAAAATCCGCCATGTATTAATAAACCTATAAGCAAATAGGAGAATTCCAGTTCATATAGAAGAACTTTTAGATAGAGTATGTAGTAAAAATACTTTAGATCCAAACATCAATAATAGAAATATTGAATTAACCATATTAAAGTTAAAAGATCCAACAAAAGAAGTAAAATGTAAGCCTATGATTTATACAAAGCAAGTTAGAGATGAATTTGCAAAAGATATTGAAGAAATGCACAATAAAGGATTAATTAGACCATCAAAAAGTAAACACTCAGCACCATCATTTTATGTGGAAAATCACAATCAAATAAAAAAGAGGAATAAGAAAAATGGTGATTAATTACACACAAATAAATGATGCAATGGAATGTGACGCTTATTTTTTTTTCAAGAAAGGATTCAATTATTGAAAGAGTTATAAATATGAATTGGTTTAGTACTTTCGATTGTAAATCGGGATTTTATCAAATCCGATTGTCTGGAGAATCTAAAGCATTAACAACATTTAGCTGTCCTCGGGGTCAACATGAATGGAATGTACTACCAATGGAATGAAACAGTCAACGAGAATCTTTTCAACGAATAATGGATTCTATACTTAAGGATTTCAAAGATTTTTGTCTTATTTATATTGATGATATATTGGTTTTTACTGATAAAGATTTAGATTATCATTTTAATAAAGTAACATTAGTACTTAATAGATGTCTGGAGCATGGAGTAGTCTTAAGTAAGAAAAAATTTGTATTAGCTCAAAATAAAAATTAATTATTTAGGATTAGAAATTGAGAAGGGAAAAATAATAATGCAAAAGCATGTGTAGAAAAATTCCAACCAAATTAAAGGATAAAAAAGAATTACAAAGGTTTATTGGATTACTAACATATATTTCAAATGAAGGTTTTATAGAAAGAATTACTATGTCGATACGCATCTGAAACTTTTTCAGATAGTGAAATTAATTATCCAACACAAGAAAAATAAACTCTAGCACTAATCCGAATGTTGGAAAAACATCGGATCTATCTGCTAGAAAAAGAATTCATTGTTAGAACTGATTCTACTTATGTTACAGGTTTTAAGAATATTAATCATAAAGGAACTTATAAGCAAGGAAGAATAATCATATGACAAATGAAATTATCTGAATATAATTATTCAATTTCTCATATTAAAGGAGAAAAGAATGTGCTTGCAGATATTTTATCAAGAGAATGGAGTGAGGCACAAAAGAATTATTAAAGCAACAATACCAACTCAAAAAAAAACACTAGAAGAGAAAAAGCTGAGAGAATTGGAATTAATTAAAGCAGACTTGAAAGTATTGGAACTCCAGATGAATACGGAGGGTCTCTTAGAAGAAGTAATTCCAAAGGAAGAAGCTCGAAAAGAGACTAGCAAATGGTATGTTGTCTTCAACGGACCATTTCCAGGGATATATGATGACCGGTTTAAAGCAGCTCCTCATTGTTAGAAATTACCAGGCGCTATCCATCAGGCATTTGCAACCAGAGAAGAGGCAGAGAATGAGACACCCTGTTGTGCCATTAATTATTTATTAATCTTAATCGCGTACTTAACGTTAAAATACGAAAAAATTAAAAAGTTAAATGTAAACATACCGCGAATGAAATTTAAAACACACACCATGTATATATATATAAGGTACATACACACCATATATTTAACATACATACTATAGGTTTATGCATCAGAGTATTTAAAACACTGTCTAGGGTATCCCGTCAGTAGGATCCCTAACAGGCATCTTAAATCAACTATTAATAGCAGAAAACAAAACGTCTTATAAGACTCGTTGGCTCTAGACACTAAACTACATTGCTAAAAACCACATCTCGTCCTCTCGCAGCTGTTCATACTGAGTTCCATTCAATGCCTCAGCATCAAGCTCAGTCAGAGGGTCTTCTAGTACGATCCCATAAAAGATAAAATACAACACACAGAAAGACATAGGGGATAAGAAGCAATTCTATCATCAAAAAACCGAAAAGAGTCATAGCATATCATACAATAAATGTCACAGACAATCAACATACATAACTAACAAATCATCCTCAAATTAATGTATCAGCCTCTACCCTAATCTCATACAACTAAACTTTTATACTGACGTGGCCATCTCTATTCCTATCACGTTAGTCAGTAGTCCAAAACGGTCCAGTACCAATAACTTTCGAACGCATCAGAGGCTGAACAAGTATTAGTCTAAAATGGTCCAGTGACAAGAATATACGAACGCGTCAAGGAGTATCAGTGCATAATGGTCCAGTGCCAAGAACATTCAAACGCCTCAAGAACTAAAAGAGTATTATGGTAGTCTACCTTGGCATCCACATCCGTAAGGTACTCACCCACAATATCCGATATCCCAAAATAGAATATCCTGACCTCGTGTGTTCCACCCACACAGCTGTGAATAACAATACAAACACAAGAATCTCACCAACCCACATTGATAACAACCTAGTGCCTTAACCTACCATCAAAGCCTTAACACATATTCTATGTCACCCTTCCTCTTTAAAATAACTCATTTAGGTTAGGCACCTCTAAGTCAACATTATCCTCACACCCAAACCAACAATTATCTCTCGAACAACATATATCTTTGCTTAAAACCAGGCAGATCATGCATAACACAATATCAGGAAATATTCAAATACCACAAAATATCACATAAGAAATTCAATAATAATAATAAATTCAATCAACCTCAGATAAGATAAAATCATCCTAACGTCGATACACCTACAATCCCAGAATCACCATTGCTTTTAAAGAAAAGGTTTCCAATGTGATTTTGATCTTGTCGATTACTCGACTACTAGTAGGGTTTAGGTCGTCCTACACAATTATTATAGAATATACTACTTATTGATTCCGACGGTAGAATGATTCTTTCCCCCACCTGAGTTAGCACCGAAATCCCGAACTCGACGTTCCTCGCTAGCACGTCACAGCTCAACAGTTTCACCTTGAACCAAACAACATAACTATAATTATTCAAACAAACCCAACTATACCCACATTATGCTAGATGCCATTTAATTCAAATTAGGGATAGGATCATTTTCTCATTCTAATCTTTTAGGTACTAACTACTTAGGTTTTAGATAGCTAGGATAAATTAATATGTTGAAAATATGGAATAAAAATCATCCAACCACTTAGGTTAGGGTTTCGGCCTTAAATACAAAAATAGGTTAGAAAATTTAGTTGGACTTAAGCTCTTGGATTTAAATCATACAAGTACTAGTGAGCTTTAAATCAAGTATTACACTTTAAAAAAATGAACAAAATCATCAAACTCTTTTTTGAGAGGGTTTCGTCCATCAACAGATAATAGGGAAGGAAAATGTTTTTGATTACATGCTCTTGGATAATGAAATTATAGATCACAACTAGATCATAGAAATTGGTTTCACATTTTTATGATTTTTCTACAATTTTCTAGAATTATTTGAGGTTATAGATCTAGAAATGGAAAACTCATGAAATAGGAAGAAAATGAATTCAATAAGACAGGAGATGATCATGGATGATCATGTTACCTCAAGTGTATGAAGGAAATGAAGAAATGATGATTATCTAGGAAAGTTCTTCAATGGAAACACTTAAAGCTTTTGAAGATGATAATGGAGTTTGTGAATAAATGAAGAAGAAGAATGAAAAAGATGAAGAAAATGAAAGAGATGGAGAGTGAAATGGGGAAGGGGGTTTCCGCCTTGGAGGGTATTTATAGGGGAATTCTTAGGCTTTGTTTGGTTCCTTAGAGTCCAATTAATGGGTTTTGTGAATATTAAATAATATAATAGTTAACAATGGTTAATAATTAACTTAACTAGGGTTACTTTGCTAACTATGGTTAAGATCATGTGGTCAATAATTCATGGGAGGTGTGGCTGATTTTAGACCTCAAGAACTACCATTGGTTCCTTAACCATGGTTAAAATTTAACTCAACATCGGTTAGGTTAAGCTTAGGGGTATTTTGGTCATTTCACTTGAAAATTTCCGATTACTAAAATTTAAGACCGGACTCCTTGTACTCTCCGCTACATCAACCTCTCATAAAACCTCAGCTCCATAATCGACTCCGTCTTTTACCCGACTTATCCCCCGACTTAGGTTTTACGCTTTTTCTTAAAGATTATGCCCGAATAAAATAATATTAATTTCATTCCTAACGAATTTTTTCGAAACTCGAAAAATACTCCGGAACAAAATATAAAACCTAACGGTTTCGTTTACAAGTCGAAATTAGGGTTTCTGCTCAGAAAAATCTTACTATCAGTGAAAACGCAGACTGGGTTCCGTCTGAATTTTCAACCCAAACTTTTACCGTAACCATCTACCATAAAAGAGACTATGAATATTATTTTATTTTATTCGAAATCACTTTCTAACTCTCAGGTTAATATATAATTAATTATATTTTAACCGATTAAACAGCGTAATTAAAAATCAGGTTGTTACAGAGAAGGCTTTGAAAAGGCACCAAGAAGAAGACAAGGCAAAGAAAGATAAAGAAATTTAGGTAAAATAGGTAAATTGGTCCTATACGTTTATTTTATTTTTCATATTAGTCCTATAAGTTTTTTATTTTTCAAATTGGTCATATACGTTACGTTCTGTTTTCACATTAATCCTTTCCGTCAATTTTGACCTAACGCCGTCAGTTTGATGCCACGTGTCGGACTAAGGTAATAGCCATGTCAGATCAAAACTGACGGTGTTAGGTCATAACTGACGGAAAGGACTAATGTGAAAACGGAACGTAACGTGTAGGACCAATTTGAAAAATTAAAAACTTATAGGACCAATGTGGAAAATAAAATAAACGTATAGGACCAATTTACCTATTTTGCCAGAAATTTATCTTGGTCCAAGAACTTATTTAGAAACAACAAAATTAGTAAAGAGTGAGACTAAAGTACCCATGAAGATTCTAGGGAAAGTTCCCTCTTCCTTAGACAACTACCCAATTAATAATTACCAGAAAATATCATGAATTATTAGTTCAGTTTTTCGAAGAGAAATTCTATGACCACTTCAGAAGACTAAATAATTGGAATGAAAAAGAAAGAATCAAGAGTTTTTATATGGTTGACAGAAAGATTTATGGACTCAAAGCAATAGCCACTCCAGGAGCAACCCCTGCTCTGGCATTCAATATGTTTCAATTCGGACTTATTGAATGTCTTTATCATTTCATGGAAGCAGTCCAAATGTTTAAAAAGAATGTAGCTGGTGATAGAACTATTTATCTGAAGTTCTATTCAGCTTATCCGGATTTCCAGACAAAGCAACCAGCCAAGCACTTTGCCTTCATGGGAATAAGCAATAATAATCTTCCTTTGATGGATGAAGCAAAAGGAGTCGAATATGATGAAAATGAAATGACTGTAATAATTGCTAACCAACTAGCAAGCATTTATACACAGTGCAAGCAATTGGAAAAGAGTCATATATCAAGACTCTATACAAAAGTCCAAATACTTTGTTGTTAAGCAAGACAATCGGAAAACCAATAAAAGAAAACGATTTATCTATCCTGACAAAGCTTTGAATTTCATTTCTATGCTTTGTAGGGACCAGCAATGAATTACAGGCCAACTATCCTGAGCCAGCTATGTGTACTAATCAGGGAAAGCGGAAACCATGAATGTGAAAGGTGTAAAAAAGATAAAACACGTCAGAAGACACTAGCAAAAGTCACCAAGAAAATAAGGAATCCGATGAGGCAATAATTGAACAATGATGTAAGCGCTTATGTCACCAGGAGAATTATTGGAAGCCGATGTAAGCACATAGGAATTTGTAGGGTTATTTCTGTAAATATGTTATGTGTCCTTAGGCCTATAAATAAGACCTCTTATGCTGAGGGAAATCAGAATTCGGATTAGAATTTTCATTTGTGTAATCTCTCTTCTGAGAGCGGTGTACTACACCTTTGTGGTGTTAGTCGGATGATTGAGAGTTCATCAAAAACCCTTATGTAAGATATTCAGTTACTAAATAAAATCATTTTTCTTTAAATTATCCTGTCAAATTACTATATTCACGTAAGATCAATAGAGCATAAAACAACGAAAGTAGAAGTGGGTAGAAGCAATCAATTTTCAAGAAACAAAGATTGGGTATGATTATTAGGTCACCCTTCTTAGATATGATTATTAGACGTTATTTATCTGAAAATAATGTCTAAAATCGAGAAAATCGGTACTAGTGAAATAGAGCACTTACAAATCACTGAAGAAGATAGAAATTATGAAGGAAGCATCTTAATAAATCCGAAATTATTCTGAAAAATACAAAAAGATATAGATTTAGTAGAAAATGCAAATATGATATGAAAGAAAGAAAATTCCTGAATGTAATAAGAAATTTTAATCAAAAAGAAAATGTTATATATTATGGAAAAAATAATGAATGAAACACCTATAAACATATCAGAAACTCAAGGTAATACATGTATCCAGCTAATAAGTAAAGAAAAAAAATTTCATAATTAAAAAGAAATTTAAAAAACCAAGATCATAGAAGAAAATTAGGATATATTCATATAGGAGCATTACGAGTTTTAATTAAAACAACTTTTCAAGAAGGAATAAATTCACCTATTGAATTAGTTCTAAAAGATAATAGAATAAATGATCCAAAAGATAAAATATTATGTGTAATAGAAGGAAATCTAGCCAATGTAAAATTAAAATTTAAAATTTGATCGAATATATGAATTCCACTAAATACTCATAGACTAGATCAAGCATTAACTCTTAAACATAAGTTTTTAAGAGAAAACTTAATGAAACCAGGAGATAAGATATTTTCCATAACATATTGTGTAAATTATGCATTAACAAATTCACATCATAGTATTGCTTGTAGAAATAATGATAGAATAGATATTCCAAGGCTATTTGAAGATATAGGAGTAATTTATTATCCTAAGAAAAGTGAAATAACAGAGTTAAGAACCTTAAGAAATAGACCAAGAATACTTAAGATCGAATCAATTTCAAGATCAATCATTCTTCCAGAACAAGAAAGAACTAATGAAGAAAATGATATTATTAAATTAAATAATCAAGTAAAAGATTTATCTTTATATTTAAAAAATAAAATATGAGTAATACAGAAGAATTAAAACGATTGATTAAAGAATTTAACTCAAAGAAAGAAAGAACTAAATTAGATATTAAAGATCTCACCGGAATATCAAGTTATTATCTTAAATCCAGAAAATAGAGATAGAAAATTAATTGAAAAACAAATTATAAGAAAGAAAAATGAATTAACTAATTTAGAAAACAATTAAAGAAAAATAAAGAAAATTTTAGGAAGGAATGGAATATATAAGAAATAAATGGGAACTTAGACCCTCGAGTTCCTCCTCAAAACCTACTAATTATTTTAGAATAGAAGCCCCTCCTTTTGAAGACAGTGATAATTATTGAAATAAGAATGGATTTTGATGAACTTACATATAAAAAAATAATAAGTGTGTTGCAATTGAACCTTTCAATTGATTATAAACAAATTATAATAAAAAAGATAAAAGAACAATATAGGCAGCAAGAACTTTATTTAAATAACATAGATATAAATATTGAATTTGAATATTTAGAAGAAATGGAATTTATTGCAGAGCAAAGATATTCAGATGATGAATATTGGTATTCAGAATAATGGATGAAGATATATTAAGTGTGCTAGTTATGAATATACCAAAAGACTATAAACAAATAAAAATTAAAAAAAAAATTAAGGTATCAATATTGGCAAAAAAATTCTACCTAAATCAGATACAATTAAGAATATAGCTAGAATATAATAAAGAAGCATGTAAATGGATATATAAAAAATTATTAGAAATAGATGAATCTATAAGCGATTCAGTATATGAATATAGGTATGAAATACTTGGAATATCATACCGAAAAGAGGAGAAGAGGGGAGTGATGATTATTTTTGTAGAATTTAATTTTTATTAATTTTTATAAATGAAATAGATATATTTTCAATGCATTTTTTGTTGTCATATATATATATATATATATATATATATATATGCTATCATGATCACTGTCTAATTAACTTTAACTCAATATCTACAAGTAACGTAACATTGAATATATCGACAAACTTAAAAGTTATAAAAAATGTATGACTGACTTAGAAAATTTAAGTACGAAGTTAAAATTATTTTTTTTGGTTTCCTAGGGCATCCTCCGCGCGCAACAGCGGAAACTAATCCCTCGAGTTGGGCAGGACCACAAGGGCGGCAAAGCTCTCCCTCAAGAGTTTTAATGTTGCTGCATTCTCAGGGTTAGGGAAGTTAAAATTATTTATCATTAAGCTATAATAGAAAATGACAAAAACCAAATAAAAGTAACAAAAATTGTATGACAAACTTAAAAGTAATTTAAAATTTGAAGTGTGACAGTTTGGTCATAGAGAAAGGTTTAATTTTTAGAATATGGAAATGATAGCGCTTTTCAAATAAGTGCTACTATAATATCTATTTAATAACGGTTCCGAAACGACACGCTATTCTTAATTGAGCTTTTAATAGCGATTTCTCAAATAAGTGCTATATAAAACATTTTCTTTTATTTTTTTTAAAAATATATTTCATTCCTCAGGTTTTTAATAGCGCTTCCTTTAATAAGCGCTATTAAAACAATTTTTTCATATATTTTTTTCAATTCTTTAAAAAATTTAATGTAATAAGAAGTTGACGAAAAATAAGGATGTTTTTCTTTACATTTTCACATGATAAAAATTCGTTTTTGAGTTCTCATTTAACAATAATGACAATCAAAAGTTGTTAAACGAATAAGGATTGCACTTGCTGCAAATAACAAATACCTTCAAAGAATATCTAATTTCTATTTTATTTCACTTCAAATATACATCTTTTGAGTTTACACTTTACCGTCACAATAAAAAATTGAATTCAATATGTTGGTTTCCTGATTCGCTTATTGGTTTGAAACTTGTCTTTCAGCCATCTGTACTCAATTTGAGGCAAGCTACGGAGAAAACAAAATGGAGTTTGTGGAGCCTTCTATTCTACATCTTGAGACACCCCGATGTCCAATTAAAAAAACCCTAATTAACTAAGACTTAATCTGTTATTATCGTTAGCACGATTATTACAAGAAAAAATATAATTATCTTAAAGCGGTAAAATTTAAAACAACGTTTAAACATAAAGCACGTGCAATAATAAAACATACACAGACCATATATACATAACAATTGTCATCTGAGTACGAGAGGTCCTGTAACACTTCATTTTTCGTATATTAGCCTTAATGTGTTTATATGAGTTATATATGGTTGCTGTAATGCTAGTTTATTAGAAATATGCCTTAGGAAAGTTTAAATGGGGTTGAGTGGGATTTTCTAGAGAAAAGTCCCTTTCTGGTGCAGCACGACCCCGTGCTCTTAGGCATGCTCCAATGCTCCAATTCACAAAACCCATTAATTTAAATCCTAAGAACCAAACAAAGCCTAAGATCTACCCTATAAATAACCCCAAAACCGCAGCCCCCTCCCTATTTTTCTCTCTTCATCTCTTGCATTTTCTTCTTCATTTTCTTCACAAACTCCATTTTCTTCTTAAAGCTCCAAGTGCTTTTATAGTGAAACCTTTCCAATATCATAATCTATTCTTCCTCCATCTTCCTAACTTGAGGTAACAAAATCATCTCTTCCATTCTTAAGATCTTAATCTTCCTATTTCATGATTTTATATTCTTAGATCTAGAACTTTGAATAATTCTAGAAAATTGTAGAAAAACCATAAAAATGTGAAACCAATTTCTATGATCTTGTTATGTCTCCTACTAGTATCATCCTAGAGCATGTGATCAAAATCATTTTCTTTCCTATTAAACCATTGTTGGCCGAACCTATGTGAGAAAACGGGTTTGATGTTTTTGTGCCATTTTTGAATTCTAACACTTGTTTCATGCTCTCTAATACCTATATGGTTATAATCTAAGAGCTTAACTTCAACAAAGATTTCTATCCTAATTTTATTGTGTTGGCCGAAAATCTAGAGTTAAGGAGTTTATTGATTTTGTTAAATTAATGAATTCTAATGATTGTTTAATACTCTTAAGTATCTATGTAATCTAAATCCAATAAGTAGTATATTATATAATAATTGTGTAGGGCGACCTAAATCCTACTAGTATTCGAGTAATCGACAAGACCAAAATCGCAATGGAAACTTTTCTGTAAAACCAATGGTGATTTGGGGATTGTAGGTTTATCGACGTTAGGTTGAATTTAAGTATTTGATGATGTCTGGTTTTATGGTATTGAATTTATTGTGATACGCTGGTTAAGTTATTCCATTGCATGTGACGTATTATTTTTTGTGTTTGAATATTTCTTGATATTGTGTTATGCATGATCTGCCTAGTTTTTAATATGGTGCTTAGTTGATTCTTAAACAAATATAGGTATAGTTCGGGTGTTGTTGGTTTGGGTGTGAGAATAATGGTGACTTAGAGGTGCCTGACCTAAATGATTTATTTTAAAGAGGAGGTGTGACATAGAACATGTGTTAAGGCTTTGATGGAAGGTTAAGGCACTAGGATGTTGTTAATGTGGGTCGGTGAGATTCATGTGTTGCATTGTTGTTCACAACCGTGTATTAGGAATATACGAGGTTAGGAGTTCTTGCTAGACCGTTCCACCTTAGATATAGGTTGTGCAGCTATAGCGTCATTGAATTTCATGAGCACCCTCGGGAGTGGACAGGGTGTGCACCGGGACAATCGTGCAGCTATAGTGTCATCGCTTTGCGTGAGCATTCTCACCATGGAAGAAAATGTGCATCAGGAATTTGGAACCTGTCGCTTGAAAAACTGACTGACATTCCCAACGAGGAATGTGTGAAGGAATTGGCAGTGGCCACATCAGCATAAAGTGTTAGATTGCATGAGTGTGGGTAGAGGTTGATATAGTGATTTATGGATGATGATTGATTGTGAGTGATAATATGTCTGTGACATTTATTGTATGATATACTATGACTCTGATCCACTTTTTGATGATAGAATTGCTTCTTATTCCCGATGGAGTAACATATTGCTGAGGAGCTGGACGGAACTCTGTACGAAATGGAGGTTGCTTAGGAGTTGGATGGAACTCCTTACGAACCAGAGGCCGGAGGACGAGCTGTGAACCATAGTGATAGAGTTTAGGATGTATGGCCAATGCGTCTCGTGAGACGTTTTATATTTTTCCGCTAAGTATAACAGTTTGTTTAAGTATATGCCTGTAAGAGATCCTACTGAGAGGATACCATGAACAGTGTTTTTGTATTGTGTGTGTAAGACATATGTGTGTAATTGTAATATGATTGTTGTGTGGTGTTTAAATTAATTGAAGTTGTATGCTTATTAACTTAATTTTTAATTTTTACGTATTCCATGTTAAGCGCGTGATAAAGTAATTAATTAATAAGGTGTTAATCTAATAACACAACAGGGCACAACGGGGTGTCTCATTTTGGTATCAGAGAAGTTTGGTTCTAAAACAGACTTTGGGGTTATGTCCGATTAGAATCCAGGACTGTGAAGTCTAGGATGTTGTTACTGGCCGTGTCTAGTTGAATCCACATCGAATTTTGACTATTCTTAGAAATTGGGTAGTGTGTCCGAACCCGTTGCGAAAATTAATATTGGTATGGCATATGGTATTTATATACTTGCCTATGTAGTATTATATGTCATACTAGTGAGAGCGGATGATTTCTTTTACAGAATCATGAATCGAGGAAGAGGACGTCCAACCAACAGTGGTGACAACTCTGGAAAGAATCATAGGAGCTTTCAACAATGACACCAATGGAGGAGAGTCATC
The DNA here is from genome assembly GCA_030762895.1 of Sophora flavescens. Taxonomy (NCBI): domain Eukaryota; kingdom Viridiplantae; phylum Streptophyta; class Magnoliopsida; order Fabales; family Fabaceae; genus Sophora; species Sophora flavescens. Next base: position 81,083,335 of record CM061065.1, on the reverse strand, counting down.
TGTGACTCCCAATACCATGGAAATGATAGCTGCTGCTATCTTTTTACAAACACATAAGAATGCTGAAATGTTGCAGATAAATAGAGATCAGCTAGAACTCAAGAATCAAAGGAGGGCTGCAGCAGCGGAAGATGCCGGATTGGCTACCTTCTGAAAGGGAAGCCACCTCAATTCCGAGGAGAATATGACCCAGAAAAGGCTAAATGGTGGGTACAAGAGATAGAGAAGATATTTGGTACTGTGCGTTGTAGAGAGGATAGGAAAGTGACTTATGATGCCTTCATGCTAACTGAAGGAACAAAACTCTGGTGGAAGGGCAAGAAAAGATTATTGGAAGCCGAGGGTAGAATGATTACCTGGCAGTTATTTACTGACTGCTTCTTCGAAAAGTATTTTCTGCGTCTAGTTCGATGCGAGAAGGAAAAGGAATTCACAAACTTCAAACAAGGCAACATGTCTGTAGGTGATTATGCATCATGTTTTGAGGCTTTGATTAAGTACTCATGATTTTTTCAGAGATTCCCAGATGTGGATTGGCAATGTAGGAGATTTGAGGAAGGACTCAGAAATGAGCTGCAGAGGGCTGTAGTGTCTCTCGACATTCAAAGTTTCTCGGAACTGGTTGAGAGATGTGGAGCTATAGACAGTATAGATCTGAGGATGGCTAGTGAGCAGAAACAATTGAGGAGTGGAGGTCCTAACCGATCAAATTTTCAAAGGCGTGAAGGAAGTGGTTCTCAGTGGAGACAAAGACCATATGCTAGACCAGTGCAGACACCTGCATCAGCACCAGCGGCTGGAGCGAGTCAACAACCGCAAGACTTAGTTTGCTTTAGATGCGGAGGACCTCATTATGCTAGAGACTGTATGAATAGGCCTAGTTGTTTCAACTGTGGGAAACCAGGTCATATGGCACGAGACTGCAGGCAGCGGTTTGTGCAACAACCGGCAGCTGCGGGAAGAGGAGCTGGAAACAAAAGAGGTGGAGCTGGAAGAGGTGTTCCGACAACAAGACCACAAGTATACATATCTCAAGTCACTGGAAGAGTGTTTACCTTGAGGGGAGCTGAATCCTCTCAATCTGCTGATCTTATACAAGGTATGTGTTCGATAGCTGGTTGACTCTCGTATGTGTTGTTTGACTCAGGACCTACGCATTCTTTTATTTCGCATGAGTGTGTGGATCATTTAAACTTAAATGTTTCTAAATTACCATATACCCTTACAGTATCTACTCCAACCATTAATCCTTTGACTACTTTGTCTGTTTGTTTACAGTGTCCTATAGTTGTTGAGACTAGGACATTTATTGTAGACCTCGTCTGTTTGCCTATACAACAGATAGATGTTATTCTTGGCATGGATTGGATTTCGGCTAACCATGTAGTGCTAGATTGTTCTAGCAAGACTTTATCATCTCTCGAACCTTCTAGTATAGTATTTGCCAATGAAAGAGTTTCTATGAGGAGTGACAACTCTCAGCAGTTTGTGATGCTTTTCACAATGGTGGCTAATGAGACTTCCAGCATAGATTCTATGCCTATTGTGAGAGAGTTTCCTGAATTTTTCCCTCCAAACGTTCCAGGTTTACCACCGGAAAGAGAAGTGGAATTCACTATAGATCTCGTACCAGGGACAAGACCTATATCAATAGCACCCTATCGGATGTCACCAGTCGAGTTAGCGGAGTTGAAGAAACAATTGGATGACATGTTACGGAAAAAATTTATCAGACCGCATGTTTCGCCTTGGGGAGCACCGGTGTTGTTTGTTAAAAAGAAGGATGGAAGTGCTAGGTTGTGCACGGATGACAGACAGTTGAATAAGGTAACGATTAAGAACAAGTATCCATTGCCTAGGATAGATGATCTGATAGATCAGTTGAAAGGAGCAGTTGTATTTTCCAAGATTGATTTGAGGTATGGATACCATCAGATTAGAGTAAGGAAAGAAGATATACTTAAAACCGCTTTTAGGAGGAGGTATGGACATTACGAATATTTAGTTATGCCTTTCGGTGTAACTAATGCGCCAGTCGTGTTCATTGATTATATGAACAGAATTTTCAGACCATTCCTCGATAATTTTGTCGTTGTGTTCATCGACGATATTCTTATCTATTCTCGTACGCAGGAAGATCATGAGGAGCATTTGAGAGTAGTGCTGCAAGTTTTGAAGGATATGCGGCTTTATGCCAAACTTTCTAAGTGTGAGTTTTGGACGGAGGAAGTTCAGTTTCTAGGTCATGTGATCAATAAAGATGGAATAGCAGTAGATCCAGCTAAGGTCGAGGCAGTTCTTAAGTGGGAACGGCCTAAGTCAGTAAGCCAGGTACGGAGTTTTCTAGGACTAGCTGGATATTATCGGAGGTTTATAGAGGGATTCTCGAAGATTGCATTGCCTATGACGCAGTTAACGAGAAAGGATATAGCTTTTGTATGGACGGACATGTGTGAACAAAGTGTTCAAAAGCTTAAGGATAGGTTGACTACATCACCTGTGTTGATCTTCCCAGACCCATTAGGACAATTTGATGTATACTATGATGCGTCATACCAAGGTCTAGGTTGTGTTCTGTTGCAAGAGGAAAAAGTGGTGGCTTATGCTTCCCAACAGTTGAGAATTCATGAGAGGAATTATCCGACTCATGATTTCGAGTTAGCGGCCATAGTGTTCGCATTAAAGATATGGCGACACTTTTTGTATGGAGCAAAGTTCAATGTCTTCAGTGACCATACAAGTCTGAAGTATTTGTTTGATCAAAAAGAGTTGAATATGAGACTACTGGAGATGCTACTTGGGAACGCGAGGCGGATATGTAACAACAATATCAACATCTTTTCTAAGGTATGTAAATTCCGAGGACGGGATTTTTTTTTTTAAGAGGGGTAGTAATGTAACAACCTTTAATTAAGTTGTTTAACAAGTTAAAATATAATTATTTATATTTTAATCTGAGAGCAATAAAATGATTTTAAATAAAATAAAATCATATTCACAATCTATCTTATGGTAGAGGGTTATGATCAAATTTTGGGTTGAAAATTCAGACAGAGTCCAGTCTGCGTTTTCATTAACAGTAAGATTTTACAGAGCAGAAACCCTAATTTCGACTCGTGAACGAATCCATTAGGTTTTATTTTTTGTTTCGAGGTATTTTTCAAGTTTCGAAAAAATTCGTTAGGAATGAAATAATAATAATTTTTTTCGGGCGTAATCTTTAAGAAAACGAGTAAAAACCTAAGTCGGGGGATAAGTCGGGTAAACGACGGAGTCGATTATGGAGTTGAGGTATTAGGAGGGATTAATGTAGCAGAAAGGACAATGAGACGGCCTTAAATTTTAGTAATCGGGAATTTTCAAGTGAAATGACCAAAATACCCCTAAGCTTAACATAACCGACTTTGAGTTAAATTTTAACCATGGTTAAGGAACCAAGGTTAATTCTTGTGGACCAAAATCAGTCACACCCTTCATCAATTCTTGGCCACATGATTTTAACCATAGTTAGCAAAGTAACCCTAGTTAAGTTAATTATTAGCCATAGTTAACTATTATATTATTTAATATTCACAAAACCCATTAATTTAAATCCTAAGAACCAAACAAAGCCTAAGATCTACCCTATAAATAACCCCAAAACCGCAGCCCCCTCCCCATTTTTCTCTCTTCATCTCTAGCATTTTCTTCTTCATTTTCTTCACAAACTCCATTTTCTTCTTCAAAAGCTCCAAGTGCTTTTATAGTGAAACCTTGCCAAGATCATAATCTATTCTTCCTCCATCTTCCTAACTTGAGGTAACAAAATCATCTCTTCCATTCTTAATATCTTAATCTTCCTATTTCATGATTTTATATTCTTAGATCTAAAAATTTGAATAATTCTAGAAAATTTTAGAAAAATCATAAAAAAAACCTATGTGAGAAAATGGGTTTGATGTTTTTGTGCCATTTTTGAATTCTAACACTTGTTTCATGCTCTCTAATACCTATGTGGTTATAATCTAAGAGCTTAACTTCAACAAAGATTTCTATCCTAATTTTATTGTGTTGACCGAAAATCTAGAATTTAGGAGTTTATAGATTTTGTTAAATTAATGAATTCTAATGATTGTTTAATACTCTTAAGTATCTATGTAATCTAAATCCAATAGTTTGAATCAAAAAGAATTTACTAGCCTATTTTAATATGTAGGGCCGAAACTTAACTAAAAAGGGATTGAAATATTTTGGTTCATATTTTTAAGTTATGACAATTTATCTAAGCTACCTAGAATCTAAGTAATTAGTATCCAAAAGCTTGAGTTGAGAAAAGAACCCTAACCCTCATTTGATTTACTTGGCCGAACCTAACCAAGAATGGTTAAGGGTGGGTTTGTTGATTAATTTATTGATCATGTTGTTTGGTTTGAGGTGAAACTGTTAAGTTGTGGTGTGATAACGAGGAAGGTCGGATTCGGGATTCGGGATTCTGGTGTTAACTCAGGTGTGGGAAAGGATCACTCTGTTGTCGGAATCGATAAGTAGTATATTATATAATAATTGTGTAGGGCGACCTAAACCCTACTAGTAGTCGAGTAACCGACAAGACCACAATCGTATTGGAAACCTTTTCTGTAAAACCAATGGTGATGTGGGGATTGTAGGTTTATCGACATTAGGTTGATTTTAAGTATTTGATGATGTCTGGCTTTATGGTATTGAATTTATTGTGATATGCTGGTTGAGGTATTCCATTGCATGTGACGTATTATTTTTGGTGTTTGAATATTTCTTGATATTGTGTTATGCATGATCTACCTGGTTTTTAATATGGTGCTTAGTTGATTCTTAAGCAAATATAGGTATAGTTCGGGTGTTGCTGGTTTGGGTGTGAAAATAATGGTGACTTAGAGGTGCCTGACCTAAATGATTTATTTTAAAGAGGAGGTGTGACATAGAACATGTGTTAAGGCTTTGATGGAAGGTTAAGGCACTAGGACGTTGTTAATGTGGGTCGACGAGATTCATGTGTTGTATTGTAGTTCACAACCGTGTATTTGGAAAATACGAGGTTAGGAGTTCTCGCTAGACCGTTCCACCTTAGATATAGGTTGTGAAGCTATAGTGTCATTGAATTTCATGAGCACCATGGGGTGTGGACAGGGTGTGCATCAGGACAATGGTGCAGCTATAGTGTCATCGCTTTGCGTGAGCATTCTCACCAAGGAAGAGAATGTGCACCGGGAATTTGGAACATGTCGCTTGAACAACTGACTGACATTCCCAACGAGGAATGTGTGAAGGAATTGGTAGTGGGCACGTCTGCATAAAGTGTTAGATTGCATGAGTGTGGGTAGAGGTTGATATAATGATTTATGGATGATGGTTGACTATGGGTGATGATATGTCTATGACATTTATTGTATGATATACTATGACTGTTCCGCTTTTTGATGATAGAATTGCTTCTTATCCCCTATATTTCTATATTTTTGTGTGTCTACTTTATTTACGTTAGAAAACCCGATGAAGGAATATGTTTCTCAGGAGCTGGACAGAACTCTATATGAAACGGAGGTTGCTGAGGAGTTGGATGGAACCCCTTACGAACCAGAGGACGAACTGTGAACCACGGTGATAGAGTTTAGGATGTATGGCCAATACGTCTCGTGAGACGTTTTATATTTTTCCGCTAAGTATAACAGTTTGTTTAAGTATATGCCTGTAAGGGATCATACTGAGAGGATACACTAAACAATATTTTTGTATTGTGTGTATAAGACATGTGTGTGTATTTGTAATATAATTGTGGTGTGGTGTTTAAATTAATTGAAGTTGTATGCTTATTAACTTAAGTTTAAATTTTTACGTATTCCACATTAAGCGCGTGATAAAGTAATTAATTAATAAGGTTTTAATCTAATAACACAATGGGGCACAACGAGGTGTCTCACCACCCCTAACCCAAATATCACCACAACTTAGCTTCCCATAAATTAAAGAGGTAAAGCTTCAAGATTTGTATAATAAACTTACAATGTTGCTTAAGATTGGAAGGAAATGGAGCAAAAAGGAAGAAGAAAATATGAAACAAGATGGAGGGATAGATGAGGAAACGTAGGGAGGGTTAGAGAGAAGAAAAAGAGTGAGGGGGTGGGGGTATAGAGAAGCTTCTAGATGAGAAGCATATTTGGCCCCCTTTTGATTTTTTAATTTTTAATTTTTAAAAAAAATACTTAAGAAAAAGGTTCATTTCAATCTTCCCCCTTAAGAAAATTCGTCCTCGAATTTTTTAAAGTTGTTGCTAACCTTGGGTTTCAAACAAGTAAGAATACTTTTCACAAATTATTGCTTCGGGTTCCCAAGTCGTTTCTTCTCCATACAGCTCTCGCCAAACAACCTTCACTGACAAAATATCCTTAGAATGTAAACGCTTCATCCGCTTATCCGTAATGGCCACGGGTTGCTCGGTGTAAGACAATTGTTCATCTAGTTGTACATCTTCATGATGGATTATGTGAGAAAGATCATATAAATATTTCCGAAGCATAGATACATGAAAAACTGGATGAACTCCTGAAAGATCTGGAGGAAGAGCCAAACGATAAGCTACAGGTCCAACTTTCTCCAAAATCTCAAATGGCACAATGAATCTAGGGCTCAACTTGCCCTTCTTGCCAAACCTCAACACTCCCTTCATTGGAGAAACGCGTAAAAACATATGATCACCTACTACAAACTCTAGAGGGCATCACCTTCTATCTGAATAAGACTTTTGTCTGCTCTGAGTTGTAACCAAACGGTCTCGAATCAAGTTAACCTTCTCAAGTGCTTCCTGTATTAGCTCTGGGCCAACTAGTTTAGCTTCTCCGGCTTCAAACCAACCTATCGGATTCCTACATCGCCTAGCATACAAAGTCTCAAATGGTGCCATCTAAATACTAGACCGATAACTGTTATTGTATGCAAACTCTATCAAAGACATATTGATCCCGACTCCCACCAAGATCTAGAACATAAGCACGAAACATATCTTCTAATATTTGTATAGTCTTTTCATATTGGCCGTCAATTTGAGGATGGAAGGCTGTACTAAGATTCAAACGAGTTCCTAAGACAATTTGAAAGGACTTCCAAAAATGAGCAGAACACTGAGGCCCTCGATCTGAGATTATAGACACTGGTACACCATGCAAGGAAACAATCTTATCCAAATAAAGCTTAGCATACTAAGCTGCAGAGTAAGTGGTTTTAACAGGCAAGAAATGAGCAGACTTGGTTAATCGATCTATAATCACCCACACGAAGTCATAACCATTTGAGGTTCGAGGAAAACCTGTCACAAAATCCATAGCAATACATTCCCACTTCCATTTAGGTATCTCAATAGATTGTAACAATCCTGTTGGTTTTTGGTGCTCAGCCTTCACTTGTTGACACGCTAAACACTTAGAAATAAATTCCGCTACATCTTTCTTCATTCCTTCCCACCAATAAAACTTTCACAAATCTTGATACATCTTATTAGACCCAGGGTGAATAGTATAAGAAGAATGATGTACTTCCTCTAAGATTTTCTTTCTTAAGTCATCCACATTAGGCACACATAAACGAGCTCCAAGCCGCAGAACACCCTCAAAATCGACCGAGAACTCTGAAACTCCTCCATTTTGAACATTCTCTACCATTTTCACCCGTTGTGGGTCCTGGCCTTGAGCTTTCTTAATGTCATCAACCAATATGGAACGAATTTGTACTTGAGCCATGAACTCGGATGAGTAATTTCAAATTGTATGCCGCTTTTAACCATTTCTTGGAATTCTTTAACAATAGGCCTTTTTACCTCTCGTTTGTGTGAGCAAGACTCACGATGGACTTTCTACTTAAAGCATTAGCAACCACATTCGCTTTGCCTGGATGATATAAGATCGTACAATTATAGTCCTTCAGAAGCTCCATCCACCTCCTTTGTCTTGAATTCAAATCCCGCTGCTAGAAAATATATTTAAGGCTTTTGTGTATAAATATCACAAGTTTCGCCATAAAGATAATGCCTCCAAATCTTCAAAGCAAAAACTACTACTGCCATTTCTAAATCGTGTGTGGGATAGTTTTGCTCATGCCTCTTGAGTTGCCTAGATGCATAGGCAATGACTTTGCCATGCTGCATAAGCACACAACCAAGACCCACTCTAGAAGCATCACAATAAATTGCATAACCTCCACCACTCGAAGGTAAAGCTAAAACTGGTGCCGAAGTCAAACAATCCTTCAATTTCTGAAAGCTCTACTCACATGCATCACTCCACTGAAACTCTACTTTCTTCTGAGTCAGCCTGGTCAATAGAGAAGCGAGTTTAGAGAAATTCTTCAAAAAACGGTGATAATAACAAGCTAAACCAAGGAAACTCCTAATCTCTTTCACTGTAGTGGGTCTAGGCTAATTTTGCACCGCTTCCACCTTTCCTGGATCAACACTTATCCCATCTTTGGACACAACTTGCCCTAGGAAGGCTACACTATCCAACCAAAACTCACATTTAGAGAGCTTAGCATACAGCTGCTATTTCCTTAAGGTTTGCAAAACCAACCTTAGGTGTTGCTCATGCTCGTCTTTACTCTTAGAATAAACTAGAATATCATAAATAAACACAATCATGAAATGATCCAAGAATGGTTTAAAAACTTGGCTCATCAAATCCATAAAAGTTGTTGGGGCATTAGTGAGCCCAAAAGACATAACTAAAAATTCATAGTGGTTGTAGCAAATCCGAAAAGTTGTCTTTGGAATGTCTTCCTTCTTAATCTTCAACTGGTGATGCCCAGATCGTAAATCAATCTTAGAAAAACATTGCGATCCCTGCAGCTGATCAAACAACTCATCTATCCGAGGTAAGGGATATTTATTCGTCACTGTCACCTTATTCAACTGTTTGTAGTGTACACATAACCCATAGATCCATCCTTCTTCTTTACAAACGAAATTGGTGCTCCCCAAGGAGAAGAACTTGGGCGAATGAAGCCCTTATCAAGAAGGTCTTGCAACTGCTCCCTCGACTCCTTAAGTTCTGCTGGAGCCATCCGATAAGGAGGTTTAGAGATTGGCTAAGTGCAGGGAATTAAGTCTATAGAAAACTTTATCTCCCTACCGGGTGGTAAACCAGGATGGTCTTCGGGTAAAACATCTAGGAATTCACACACTACCGGGATTTCTTCTAATTTCACTTCAACTGCTTCTCTTACAAAAGTCAAGTATCCTTCACACCCTTTTCTTAGTAACCTGCTAGCTCCCAAGGCTGAGATTATATTATGTGGTACCCAAGTTCGCTCCCCCTGAAATGAGAAGGTTGATTTTCCTGGTAATTCAAATTTCACTACCTTGTTATAACAATCCAAGATAGCATAATGTGCAGCTAGCCAATCCATGCCCAAAATCACATCAAAATCAATCATATCCAAAGCAATCAGATTTACCCAAAATTATCTGCCCTTTATAGATACCTCACAAGAACGGTATACATAATCAGCTAACAAAAATTCTCGTAGACGTGTAGCCACAACTAAAGTCTCATCTAGTCGTGAAGGACATTTACCCAGTCGAGAAGCAAACAACAATGATACAAAAGAATGTGTAGCTCTAGGATCAAACAAAACACGAGCATCTTGGGAACATACATAAAGTATACCTGTAACTACTGCATTAGATGCCTAAGCATCCTGGCATGTCAAAGCAAAAACACGAGCCTGCCCTCTCCCTTCCTGTCCTTGACCTCTGCCGCCAGATCCTCTACCACCTTGTTGAGCTACTCCAGAACCTCTAACAAAAGAACCCCCAAACCGTTTTGCTGGTGCTATAGGAGTCTGAGAAGATGCTAAAGTTGCTCCTGCCGGTACTGATCCATGACTAGATGATGACTACGTCGTAGCTACAGGACAATCCTTCTTAATGTGGCCCGCCTATAACATCCCTGACTGCTTTATGGATTGATGATTGTCCCCACAAACCAACACGTGTCTTTTCAGCGTGCTTTGTCTTCACTCACACGCTTCCTGGGAAAACTTCCCAATAGGTCACCCATCCCATAATTGCTCCAAGTCAAGCACGTTTAACTGTGGAGTTCTTAAGTGATGGGCTACCAAAAAGAATATGCAACTTCTTGGTATAGATAGTACCAATCAATTCATATAAGTCATCCTCAACTGTATAGTCTCATTCCTACACAATCTCAGGATCCCTCTCATTCCGATGTATAATCGGTTCATTCATGTGTCCCTTAGCCTAAAAGCCTGCCAGAAGCTGCTCCTTGTTCGTGCCTTCTTGCACCGACGACCACTCCCCGCCCTCGTCAGCCCTAGGTGTCACATGCCCACCGGCTTCCACTTGGTTCGTCCCCAAAGCACACCGTACTGGGAGAGGAGCCGCTTTGATACCATTTTGTAACATACCCAGGCTGCTTTATGGATAGAAGATTGTCCCCACAAACCAACACGGGTCTTTTCAATTCCCTTTATTATATGCAACCCAATGACAAAATTCCTCGATCATATCCTGAGGTTGGATGCCTTCTATCTTAGCACCCAACAAGATCGGAGTCATAATACCCTATGATCTCTAAACTGTCAGATCTCCAATCCGTGAGTATATATCCTTTTTGTTCTCTTTAAATACCTTATGATCGTTTTGCCTACTTTCCAATGATCCTTTTTTGGATTGCTCCAGTATCTGTCTGTCACGACCCAAAATCATGACCACGACCGACCAGAAAAGGGGATGAGGCCCCAATCCTGAAGCCTTTCAAAACACATTCTAATAAAATTCCCAAACTTGATTCGAAAAAAAAAAACTATATAAAATATATATCCTTATAACAAGGGATCATCTAAATTAAAAAAATTCTTTTCAGTCGGATTCTAAAAAAATTGTTTACACACATTTAGTTAAAAATGGCTTAAAAAAAGGTCTTCATAATCAACCTTACACCAAAAGAAAATGTCCCAAGTTAAATAATAAAAAAAAGATTTTACATAACCATGTTTGTCAAACAGTAACAATAAATCACTTTGTATGGTCAGCACATGGAACTACAAACCCCACTCAAGGAGCTGGGGTAGCTCGGGATGGTCCAGTAGCTTCTATTCCTACAACTGAAATACTAAGGAAGTGAGCTACACAACTTCGTAAGGACACAAACTATTAGCATGGGCATAAAGGCATAAAATGTGAATAACAAAGCCAAAGTTACACAATTTATAAATAACAAGAAAATAGCCTCATGTAGGATCAATTTACTTCCATGTTTCATCACATATTATTTCCAAAATAATCCACTTATATCATCTCAAACCACATAGGTTTCATGGCTTTCAACATCATTATTTCCAAACAAAGTCAAACTATCATCAAACTATAGTCTCACCATCATAAGAGTCAACAACGTCATTAACCATTAATAGGACAATAAGAACACCAAGTGATTGTATCATATAGTTCACATCACAATCACAGTCATGTTGGTTTAAAAATCCATTTATTTTTTCTGGGAATAAATACCATACTTAGTTTATATGTTCTAAAGACAATCCATGGAAGCTTGTAACTTTCGGATCTGATAAAGCCAATTCATTCTTGTAATATTTCTGATCAAATAATACCCTCCCAATCATGGTTATCAAATCAAGATAGGCAGCACATATCGGAAGACCTATTTTCTGAATCGTGAATCGTATCTTATTATGAATCGTAAGATACATGATCAATAAAAATATGACATAAACAAGTAACATAAGGTAATAAGCAAAAAAACATTTGATGAAATGTCATATATGAAGTTCAAAATAATTTAAGATTCAAGTCATAAACAAAAAAAAACCAACTAGTATTCAATTTCACCCCTGAAAAAAACATAATCTAAGTATTCAATTCCACCTCTCTTTTTCTTTGTCTGACCCATTATCTAATTTTTAAAAAAATAAGTAACTCGCGTGGGATGAGTAGAGAGAATAGTAACAGAGGAGACCAGAGTAAATGGATGGGGACAAAATAAATATTAGAAAACAGATGAGTAGGGTAACATAACAGGGGAGACAAACTTTAATCGGTGGGGACAAAAAATTAAAGAAAACAGAAGAGGGGGAAGTGGGGACCAGCATAGAAGAAGACAAAACAAGGGGCAAGTGGCTGACCAACATACAAGAGACCCACCTTTTTAGAAGAGAAAAGAGTAAAGGGACCGACCAATGTAGAAGAGAAAGTGCAGAAGATAAAATGCAGAAGAGAGGAGAGCCTGAGAAGAGAAGAGAAGATTCGAACCAACATACAAGAATGGGGTTGGGTTTTTCAGCTGTTTCCCTCCTCTTTTCTGAAAATTTTTAGGGTTTTTTTCATTAGACCACCCGGTTTCCTTCATTTTCAGCCGCCAAACAGAATCGCCCGATACAGTCTGTGAATCGCGATTCGCATGATATAGAGACGATTCACACGATACAGGGACGATTCAAGGCAGATTTCGATTCACACCTACGATATGTATCGAAACATGTCGAAACTGTATCGAATCGAGATACATATCGTACGATACTTACTACCATGCTCCCAATACAAAGGTAACAACAGTGAAGAACCCAACCCAACGGTTATAGAATTGTACCCATGAAATGTAAAGCTAGATGTCAGGTAAACATAATTAAGCTATAAACTAACCCCAAGTATAGAAATAAATGCATAGAAATGGACAATGACATGGACAATTAATCAAAGCATATGATATTATTCATCAAAAAGAAGGAGTAGTATGTATTGAAACACCATATGCCATATAGCTATAAAAACAGGATCTACAACATCATTGTTAGAGTAGAACTCAAAGATAACAAAAATCATATGTATTTCCTTAAAAGCTAAAGTCACTATCCAACCTCCCATGTAAGAGCAGTCATCTCCACACAATCTCAAGCATGTAAAAGGTAATTAGAAGAAAGAAAGACCCTAGCAACATCTTACATACATTTATATTATAGTCAAATCGTAAAATTAACGCTTCATTATAACAACGTACTCAACTCATCGATAAACATCATATCCATTGTCCGTCCATTTATTAGAAGTATACTATATTCTTATTTATTTATTTTTAACTTCTCATTCCTATTGCATTTCAATAAGTGCAGGAAATCAAATAAATAGAATAACTTGTGCTTTAAAGCACAAGGCCAATTTTTGCTTAATAGAATTAAAATCATAAAACAACATCATATGTCCCTAATATAGAATGGAGTTCATCAAACTGTATGAGCAAGATTACTAAGCCATTACAATTCCCAACATAAAAAAAAAACAAATTATGTACAATATATCCAATATGTCTAACCAAATAAAGTGTGTAAATTTCAAATGCCCAAAACAAGGATATGGCCATGAATAACACCCAACACTCAAATATACAACCCCTAGCACGAAACATGAGCTATATGCTAAAAAAATCCACATAATAAAACAAACTGTGAGGCCTCAATGAAAGGAGTCAGCTCACTTAGGCAATATAACAAACACTACATAAGCATCATAGCTAAAGAACGTGAACAATCACATTTTTTGTTTTATCAAACACAACAAATCATTTTATCAAACAGTTGGTGACCAAAACACACAGCCTCAATCTTGTTCTCACTAGATCATAAAAAGATACCTCTTTGCTCCTTGAATCAAGTCATGAACTGAGTGGACACTAATTCAAAGTGTATGAGCCAACTCAAAAATCTCCAAGGGAAAGGACACTCTGCTGCTAACTACAATAGATGAGTGAGGCAAAATCGCTATAACCCTTTTCACACAAATCCCTCACAGTAGAAGATGAAAATAGCCAGCCAAAACAACTCAGCATAACCTTCGTATCAAGTATTTCATATTAATCAATAACATCTTCTCAAGCATTATTTCCATAAAACAAGCATTGACAAACATCAATCATTAAGAAAAGCACTAAACAAGGGTAGGGCTCTTACCTCTAGGTTCCCCAAATTCAGATTATAGGAGAGAAGAGGTTCTTCAAGCTTCCCTCAACTCTCTTCTTCCATTGCTCAATAGGAGAAGGGGATTATGAGGGTTTTTTTTTTTTTTAAGAAGAAGAAGAAGAGAGAAGGGAAAGAAATGGAGGATTCTTACCAAATTTCCACACACCCAAAACCTATCTCCAATACTCTCTCCGCCTTCTCTCTTTCAACTTTTACGTTAGAACCCAAGAGGAGGCTCTTGTTTCTAATTTCAATAATAAAAGCTAATTTCACATGTTTGCTCATTCCTCCCTGTATTTGCTATTTAACCTACATTTTCTATTTAACCCTTGGATAAAAAAAAATTCTGTTTCTTAATATTTTTAATTTACCTAGGGTAAAAGAAGTAAAATTTCTACTACCCTACACAAAAAGGACGGGTTTCACACCGTCTTACCACAATGATAACAAACTCTATCTCCAAAACAAACCCCATAGTTAAATCTCCCACAAGTATGCAACGCATCTGAGCAATATCATATCATGATGATCCCAAAGCATGATCTGATCTATGACTCTGCACTGAACCAAAAGATTGCACACTAGAGCCATTCCTGTGTGTCATTGCCCTTTGTTGCCCCTGATGATCGGGCGTAAATCCACTACTACCACCAGGATGACTACTCTGTGATCCCCCCAAGTCATTGTTTCTTATGAGAGTCCTGCCCAATACTTCCATTCTCTTTATGTCACAACTCAATCTAAAGTGCCAAGCTTAAAACCTCAGCAAAAGTAGAATAGCTAGATACAACCACTGACCTGAATAAGTATTCCCTCAATCCTCGAGTAAACCTCTTAACTCGCACCTCCTCTGTAATAGGATAAGGAGCATACCAAGAAAGCTGTGTGAAACGAGCACTGTATTCTGAGATTGGCATGCCCTCAGTTTGCTCCAACCGTTCGACCTTATAAGCTAATCCATCTCTAACACTCTCAAGAAGGAAACGGGCCATGAACAACTGAGAGAATTCACCCCATGCCAACGTAGGTGAACCAACTAGTCTACCACGTGAGACCGTGTCAAACCAATCATATGGCACTCCCTCCAGCTGAAATGATGCCAACTCCACTGCTATAGTCTCTGAGCAACCTAAAGCTCTCCAAAGCCTCTCCAAACCATCAATAAATTTTTGTGGATCTTCACTTGCAATGGATGCGGAGAAATTAGGAGGCTTGAGCTTCAAAAACTCTGCCAATGTGACCTCAATGCCTATAACTTTTGCTGTTGAAGGTTGCTCTACCTGTTCACCTTCTTGTTGATGGTCGAGGTTTTCTTGTTGTTGATTTCCCTGTTGCTGCTGCCCAGCAACAATCCCAACAAGTTGTTGCACAACCTGTTGTAACCGCTGTATGCCAGCTGCAACCTCTGCCATTGTTGGATTACTTCGCCTTGCTCTAGGCACCTCAACATTAGCCACTCCAGCACCCAATCCACGTCCACCAATAGCTCCTCCACGTCTACCTCTATTGCGGCCTTGACCGCGACCACGGCCCCTTTGAGGAGGGTCTTGAGGTTGGGCAACAGACTCATCAGATGTTTCCCTTCTAGCAGAAATCGTAGTCCTGGGTGGCATCCTCACCTAAAAAGGAACATTTATCAAGTACAAGACAAGGAAACAAAAGGAGATAAGAATTTAAATCATACTTTGGAAATAGATGTTTGGACCATCATAGGGTGTTAATAGTTTCCTGCAAGTACGTTGTGCCCGAGTACACAAATTACTAGCAAGACTCTTCTATCACCCCATGTCTGTAGCTACTAGGACCTACAACCTAAGATCTTATACCAAATTTGTCACGACCCAAAAACCTAAGCCGTGACCCGCGCATAGGCTTACAATCCTAGCCTGGAAAGCCTACTAAATTAGAAACATACTTGATAAAGATCTAGAATTTTTACAAAAATTTTGACAAAGTCTCCTATGTAATTCTAACATCCCAAAACAAAAACACCTGCTGAAATATTCATATTTTCATTCCAGAAGTTTCAGTCATACAAAATACATCAAGATGGTATTTCATACGATTAATACAACTCAAAAGAATCTAGTACTATTTCCCTATAAATGCAGAGTGTAAAGAGCGTCAAAAAACATCAAGGGCCTCCAACAAAAAAAAGGGCCTACCAAAAAAAAAAGCAACACGGTCTGAACGATCTGGAGCTGTCAGCAGCCAACTACTCAGCTGCCTGGGAATCTGTATGGAAAAATAAGAAGGGTGAGTAACACAGACTCAATAAGGGCATAACAACCACCATTAACTAGAAGGGAAACATACTAGTGCACGAGTAATTATTTTCAAACTTAAAGGCAAGCATACTAGAATATGGATACAATAAAACCATGTAACTTTAATGAGGCATTTATAAAAAAATCATTAAACTTGCAAATTTAACATATTCCAAATAATAACATTTCTTAACACCAAAACTAGTTAAAGAGGTAAAAATCTAAATAAATAAGTAAAGTAACAAATCACAAGTTTAAAGAAACTTTAAATCACAATGGGGCCACATATGAGAAAACCAACAATCTGAGGCGGCTCCATCTCACTGATAGCGCTCTCCTCCTATGGGTGGCCTCTCCCCTAGGGGCGGCTCCATCTAACGGATAGCCCTCTCCTCATTCGAATCACATTAATCACATCTCATCGGGGGGGCTCCATCTCGTTGATAGCCCTCTCCGTGCACTGGCGACTCCATCTAACGGATAACTCTCTCCTCCCAGAATATATATAACTAGGTGCACCTAGATCGTTACCCCCGCTAACGGCTACGGGATTCTAACATGGATCCCCCAAATCACAATTCTCAAATCATTTCATTTGCATCCAGCTCTTCAATAATAAGAATTCACATTATCATATTTCAAGTTTGATCGCTATCAAATAATTGCTCTTTACAACTTCAGGTATAATCAAAATCATTTAATGAGAAACCACAACTTTAAAAAAAATTTAGGAATGGTTAAAATAAACACAAAAAGTATGTTCCCCAAACGTAATTGTAAATAACATAACCAGATAACTAAAACTCATATTTAAAAAATATTTAAAACATGCTACAGTGATTATTTTTCACACACAAATATGGAGAGACAACAAATCTACTCCCAGCAACTTCAAGGGAAGCAGACAGAAGCTAACTGACATATCTCAGAGAGCCCAAACGCACGGCTTCACAGAGTGAGGGTACATAGAGAAGAAAAAGAATGAGGGGGTGGGGGTACAGAGAAGCTTCTCGATGAGAAGCATATTTGGCCCCCTTTTGATCTTTTAATTTTTTTTAAAACTTAAGAAAACGGAGCGTTTCATATTTCTGACGTAATCCGGATTTTGGTTACCAGCTTTGATATGTGACATCGGGGTTTCGGGATTTATGTTTTATGTTTTGTTTTATTTGTTATGTTCTTCTTTTCCGCAAATATTGTTTTTAGTTCATGTGGTACTCGCTACCTCTTGTTGACTTTTATTATTAATGATATGCATGTTTATTTTTATTTATTTATTTTTAATTGTATTTAATATATACGGGGTAGAGGGTGTCATAGGTCCCGACAAAGGGATCCTAAGCTTATAAAACTATACAGTCATAAAAAAGGTAAAAGATACATATGACTAGTCCCAGAACGGGGAAGATCCTAGAGCTACCCGACCTGCCTCTCAAAATACATCAAAAGTGCAAAATAAAGCTCACAGAGGCTCACCACCTAACAGGTGCGTCCAACTAAGCCATATCACAGACGATATGTGTAACAGCCGTGATTTTATGTTTTGTTTATGTATGACGATTAGGTATAAGACTTGGATCACATAATTAAGATGTTGTTTGAGGTATAGAAGCCTTTGCATGGACAAACGCAACCTTCTAGAGTGAGTTTGAACGTACACGAATCTTAGGGTTTTCCCCGATCATCGTCTTTAAGGTGTATGAGTGTGAAACAAGAGATTTGGAGTTAGTATTGAGATTAGGCCTTTTTGAGGGTTTGAGGTTGTTTATTAGCTTTTGATGAGCATATATCTCAAATTTGAGGTCAATCGGACATCGAACGGACCCGAAACGCAATGAGTTGACTTTTGGTCAATGGTTAACTCTCAAGCGTGACCATTTCCACGCTCAAGCTTGGAGTTCAACCAGACCAGCTCTGGCATTGACCTCCACGTGTCAAAAGAGGGCTACGTGGAAGTTGGGGATTGGTTGCATGCACGGTGGTCCTACCTGCTTCCCACGCTCAAGCGTGGAGGATCACATGCTCAAGCGTGGCAATTCCCACGCTCAAGCGTGGGTGCGTAACTCGGCTAAAACAAAAGGCTCAAGTGAACAAAAGTTCACTTGATCCAAAGTTAGAAAACAAAGAGCAGAGAGTTGAGAAAACTCAGAAAAGAAAGGGTGAGTTAGAGAGAGAAAGAGTGAGAGTTAGAGAGAGAAGGAATCTCGGTCAAGGTTATGACTCGTTCGATCGTCCCGTTGCAAATCCGAGTACGTGGTTGCGTTCGTGGCGATGATACCTTCGCTTTCTTCTTCTTCTTTTCTTCTCTAGTGGAGGTAATTTATACTCTATTTACATCGAAATACCGTCCATTACGGTTCTTGAATTATCTTTAGTTTCGGTCGACGGATTTCGATTTCGTCTTCGAATTTGAACTCGTGGTAACGTACGCTTCGTAATGTGATGCTTAGGTGAAATTTTGGAGGCTCGGAGGTCTTAGTTTGGCGTAGGGCAGAACCGAGGGGAACCGTTCCGTGACGTTCAAGTTGTCGCATGACTTTCCAGGTTGGGGAAAGAAGCCATCTAACGTCAGAAACGACGAAGTGGCATTTAATTCGATAATGGCATAGGGTGACCTAAACCCCTACGAAAGCGAGTAACAGACAATGTCAATATCACATTGGGGACCACTTAGTGATACCAATGATGATATTGGAATTGTACGTTTATCGTCGTTACGTATAAAATGTTTTATTATTGATGTTGACTATTTTGGACTGCTTTGACTGATTGGACTGGTTTGACTGTTATTGGTTGATTATATGAGGAGTTGCTGTATTAATTGTGCTATGCATTTATATATTCATATTATTTTATTATATTTGGAAATGATGATGATGATGACATGTTGGTATGATGGTAATGATTATGTTTAGAGATTGAATAGTGATAAGAAATGATGAGTCATGGTGATGTATGTGGGGGATTCATATTACATGTGTTGGTAGTGCCTAACCGAGATGATTATTGTGATATGGTGATGATATTGATTGAGATGAGATTATTATTGAAGTTATTTATAAGATAGGGATGAGCGGTTATGGCACTGGGGGGTGACCAGAAACAAGGTCTATGATATTTTTATGGGTGACCTGAAACATGGTCTGTGGGGTCTATTCTTCGGAGGTTGTATTCTCGTGGTTTAGGATATTGGCAGGACCGTCCCAGACATTATTTCATTACTGTTGCAGCTATAGTTCATGCTTTGCATGAGCACCCAGGTCGTGGTTCAGTGGTGTGCACTGTCGTGTATTTGTGCAACTATAGTGCCATTGCTTTGCATGGGCATCCTCCCTTAGCAGACAAGGATATACGTCGGGGCCTCTAGAGACGTGTCGTTATGGATATCCAGATATGTGGCCAAATCTGAGTATACATACAGCATTGCATTGCATCATGGGGAGGGTAGAGGAAAATCATAGAAGTGATCGAGGATGGTTGTGTTAATATATATATATATATATATATATATATATATATATATTTATATTTATTTATTTATTTATTTATTTATTTATTTATTTATTTATGGAGATGGATGTTCCGTGTGTTTATGCTGTTATAGAATTAAATGTTGCTAAACCCTTTCCACGTTTGACGTTAAATCGTTTCTTATCCCTTTTCTTTGTTGTGGTGTTGTTTTGTTATTATTGTGTACCTCAGACCCAGATCAGACGGATGGCACACAGGGACCATCCGTGGATGACACAGGAGGCAGGATTTTCCCTCACGGGGAAGTTCGAGTTTGAGTTCGTAGATCCTAATAGGTGGCTTGTGGACCCGGTCACTCGTTTTGCAATTTATACAGGTCCAGTTTCGGTGACTTCCGGATTTGGACAGGGAGCACCCTTGGGTATAGTTGGCACTTTCCGAGCCGGCTATACATTTCCCTTCCCTATTGGAGTTCCGGATGGATAGTTACCATCGATGCCTCCTATGCCGGATATGGCACCAGTTCCTTTCATGCTACCCTTCGAGGCACTTGTCCCAAAGACCAAAGACTAGCAGACTCAAGACCGGCAAGCTTCGTGCTTGCACCCGTACCAGAGGAGGACCCCATTATACCAGTTCTTGGTCCGAAGCCCATTCCAGAGGCACCAGTGCCTCCCGAGGTTAGAACCATAGGGTCAGAGTCTTCCCGAGTGTCCTCCCGGCTACCTTCTCGAAATAACGGAGTTTATAGATGGATGTTCCAGAGACCGTCAGATAAGAGCTCTTCCAGTGGTAGCGGAGGAGTAGCAGGACCGTCGAGACCACCGGGTGGTAGTGAGGGTAGTAGTTTGCGATAGCTCAGGCCAGTCCTATCTGTGTGGGCGTGTGTGAGGTATTTATGTATTTTGAGACGCGACTGGGTGTTGAGAGTTAGTGAGGCATCTTTTCTTTGGTATTTTGATGTATTTTCGTGATGCTTTTAGTTTGTACATTTGGGATCCTACTGAGGGGATTCCCTTTACAGTACTGTACCAGGATGTGATGTGCATATTTGATGCATGTATATATATATATATATATATATATATATATATATATATATATATATATATATTGATATATATTTTAATGATAGTTATTTATATTGAGTTCTATATTTTTTTCCGTCGTTTTAATATAACCGCTTAACGTTAATGACACAATTAGGTTTTAATAATTTTAGGTTTTCTTTAATGGGACGTCAGGGCGTCTCATTTGGTGGTATCAGAGCAGTTCGTTTCTAAGAGGGCTGTGAGATAGGATGTACTAGCCTTTAGTTGAATCCACATCGGATAAAGACTATGCTTAGAAGTTGGGTGGTGAGTCCGGAAGCGACATTTGTATGACATATAGTATTTATATTCCAGTTTTATGTAATATTATATGTCATATTGATGTGGGCCTATGATTTCTTTTAATAGGATCATGGCTCGAGGCAGAGGTCGAGGACGTGGTGGAGGTAGAGCTATAGAGGGTATTGAGGATGAGTATCAGCCTGAGGCAAGAGTTGGAGGTGGAGGGGAGTCATCCGAGACTCTCCAAACTATCCGAGAGTTAGCATCAGCTTTGTTGCAGCAGGCGTAACAGAATGCTCAGAGGATGCAGAGAGATGCCGAGTTACAGGAGCAGCAGGATAGGAGGAGAGCTGCTGAGGATGCGGGATTGGCTACCTTTCTGAAAGGTAAGCGACCCCAGAGTTGGTGGAGAGGTGTAGTGCTATCGAGAATATGGACCAGAGGCAGGCCGCAGAGATGAGGCAGCAACGGAGTGAGGGTCCTACCAGAGTAGGTCATCAGAGGAGAGGAGATAGAGGTTCTTAGTGGAGGAGAGGACCGTACATTAGACCAGGGCAAAGTACTTAGACATATGCACCACTATCAACAGCAGCACCAATCAGCAAAGAAGGCCAGCAACAGAGAGGCCCAGTTTGTTTCAAATGCGGAGGTCTGCACTATATCAGGGATTGTACAGATAGATATGGTTGCTACATCTGTGGCAAACCAGGTCATTTTGCTAGGGAGTCCGACAGAGAGCAGGACAGCAGCAGCCAGCTGCCGGCAGAGGAGCCAGTAGTTCTAGAGGTGGAGATGGGAGAGGAGTTCCAGAGGCAGGATGACAGACGGCCAGACCTCAGGCCATGGGGAAGGTGTTTACTGTGAGAGGATATGAATCCTCTCAGTCTTCAGATCTTATTCAAGGTATGTGTTTACTATCTAGCAGACTCTCGTGTGTGTTGTTTGACTCAGGGACTACACATTCATTTGTTTCGCATGAGTGTGTGTAGATCATTTACATTTACCCGTTTCTCAGCTACCATATACTCTTACAGTATCTACCCCGACCAGTGATCCTTTGATCATTATGTCTGTTTGCCTTCAGTGTCCTATAGTTATTGAAAATAGGACATCCTTGTGGATCTCATCTATTTGCCTATGCAACATATAGATGTCATTCTTGGCATGGATTGGCTTTCGGCTGACCATGTAGTGTTAGATTGTGCCCAAAAGACCCTATCTTTTCTTGAGCCTTCTAGCGTAGTATCTGCCAATGAAGTAATAACTATGAGGAGTGACGATTCTTAGCAGTATGTGATGCCTTTCTCTTTGGAAGCTAAGGAGACTCCGAGTATAGATTCTATGCCTATTGTGAGAGAGTTTCTTGAGGTTTTCCCTCCTGATGTTCCAGGTTGGCCACCAGAGAGGGAGGTTGAATTCACTATAGATCTCATACCAGGGACATAACCTATATTAGTAGCTTCTTATCGGATGTCACCGATAGAGTTGGCAGAGTTGAAGAAACAATTGGATGATATGATGGAGAAGGAATTTATCAGACCGAGTGTTTCACCGTGGGGAGCACCGATATTGTTTGTGAAGAAGAAGGACAGAAGTTCTAGGTTGTGTACATATTATAGGCAATTGAATAAAGTGACAATCAAGAATAAGTATCTGTTGCCTAGGATAGATGATCTGATGGATCAGTTGAAGGGAGCTTCAGTGTTTTCTAAGGTAGACTTAAGATCGGGTAACAATCAGATTGGGGTGAAGAAGGAGGACATGCCCAAGACAGCTTTCAAGACGAGGTACGGACACTGTGAGTACCTAGTTTAGCCTTTTGGTGTAACCAATGCTCCAGCAGTGTTCATGGATTACATGAACATGATCTTTAGACCGTTCCTCGACAAGTTTGTAATGGTGTTCATAGATGATATTCTTATTTATTCCCGTTCGCAGGAAGAACACGAGAAACACCTGAAAGTTATGTTGCAAGTACTGAAAGATAGGGAGTTGTATGGTAAGCTATCCAAGTGTGAATGTTGGTTAGAGGAAGTGCAGTTATTAGGTCATATAATCAACAAGGAAGGGATAATAATGGATCCAGTTAAAGTAGAGGTTGTGATTAAGTGGGAGATGTCTAAGTCAGTGAGTGAGATGATGAGTTTTCTAGGGTTAGCAGGGTATTACAGGAGGTTCATTGAAGGTTTCTCGAAGATTGCATTGCCTATGACGCAGTTAACAAGAAAGGGTATGGCGTTTATCTGGACGGAAAAATGTGAAGGGAGTTTTCATAAGCTAAAGGAGAAGTTGACTATGTCTCCAGTGTTGACGTTACCAGATCCTCTAGGATAGTTTGACGTGTATTGTGATGCGTCATATCAAGGATTGGGTTGTGTTTTGATCCAAGAGGGAAGAGTTGTGGCTTATGCTTCCCGACAATTCAGGATTCATGAAAGGAATTATCCAACCCATGATCTGGACTTAGCAGCTATACTGTTCGCATTAAAGATATGGCGACATTATCTTTATGGATCTAAGTTTAATGTGTTCAGCGATCACAAGAGTTTAAAGTATTTTTTTGATCAGAAGGAGCTGAACATGAGGCAGCATAGAGGGATGAAATTCATTAAGGATTATGAGTTTGATCTTCAATACCATCCTGGGAAACCGAATGTAGTGGCGGATGCACTGAGTAGGAAATACTTGCATGTGTCCACAATAATGGTGAAAGAGATGGAGTTGCTTGAACAGTTTAGAGATATGAACCTAGGTATGGATTTGACTGAGGATAGAATATGCTTAGGTATGATCACCATCAGTATTGAGTTTTTGAGAGACCTTAGGATTAAGCATGGTCGGGATGAGTATCTGCAAGAGGTGAGTCGAGGCATAGATGAGGGTAAGGTTTCAGAGTCTAGGAGAGGATTTGATGGTGTGTTGAGGTTTAGAGATACGATATGTGTGCCAAGGGATTTAGAACTTAGGAAAATGATCTTAGAGGAGGCACATAAGAGTAAGCTGAGTTTTCACCCAGGAGCCACCAAGATGTATCAAGACTTCAAGAAAATGTTTTGGTGGCCAAAGATGAAGAAATAAATGGCAGAGTATGTTCTATTATGTTTGGTTTGTCAGAAAGCTAAGATAGAACATCAGAATCCCGCAGGTTTGTTGTATTCCTTGGATATCCCAGAATGGAAATGGGATAGTATAGCCATGGACTTCGTGGTTGGACTACCACGAACTCCGAAGAGGTTTGATGCAATTTGGGTTATCATTGATAGGTTGATGAAGTGTGATCACTTCTTACCTATTGTTGAGAGTTATAGTATTGCGATGTTGACCCAGATCTACATCAAGGAAGTGGTGAGGTTGCACGATGTGCCGTCGAGTATTGTCTCTGACCGATATCCTAGATTTACATCTAGATTTTGGAGACACTTACACAATGTGTTGGGAACCAAGTTGAGGATGAGTTTTGCTTATCATCCTCAGACTGATGGACAGTCAGAGAGAACAATTCAATCAATGGAGGATCTTTTAAGAGCCTGTGAGTTGGAACATGTTGGCAGTTGGGAGGAATTCCTACCTTTGATTGAGTTCACTCACAATAACAGTTTCCACAACAGTATCGGGATGGCACAGTATGAGGCTCTGTATGGGAGAAAGTGTAGGACTCCGTTGTGTTGGTATGAGACTGGCGAGAGCCAAGTGTTGGGTTCTGATATGGTACGACAATCCACAAAACAAGTCAGGAAAATAAGAGAGAAAATGAAGGAAGCACAGGATAGGCAGAGGAGCTACAGTAACAAGAGGATGAGACCCTTAGAGTTCCAAGAAGGTGATCACGTATTTTTGAGAGTCACTCCGAAGACTGGAATTGGTAGAGCTATAAAGTCTAGAAAGCTTACTCCCCGATTCATTGGACCATTTCAGATTCTTCGATGAATTGGTCCAGTAGCTTACCAGATAGCCTTACCCCCAAACCTTTCCAACCTTCATGATATCTTCCATGTTTCCCAGTTGAGAAAATACTATCCAGATCCTTCTCATGTCATTGAGCCTGAGTCCATACAATTCCGAGAAAATCTAAAATATGAGGCTTTACCGATTAAGATTGCAGATAGAAGGATTAAAGAACTCCGTGGTAAACAGATTCCCCTGGTTAAGGTCATTTGGGATGATGTCACGGGAGATGCTACTTGGGAGCGTGAGGCAGATATTCAGCAGCAATATCCCCATCTTTTTTCAGGTATGCAAATTCTGAGGACGGGATTTCTTTTAAGAGGGGTATAAATGTAATAGCCGTGATTTTATATTTTGTTTACGCATGAGGATTAGGCTCGAGACTTGGATTACATAGTTGATATGTTGTTTAAGGTCTTTGCATGGACAGTACGCAACCTTCTAGAGTGAGTTTGAATGTACACGAATCTTAGGGCTTTCCCCGATCATCGTCTTTAAGGTGTATGAGTGTGAAACAAGAGATTTGGAGTTAGGATTGAGATTGAGCCTTTTTGAGGGTTTGAGGTTGTTTATTAGGTCTTGATGAGCCTATATCTCAAATTTGAGGTCAATCGGATATCGAACGGACCCGAAACGCAATGAGTTGACTTCTGGTCAGTGGCCAACGCTCAAGCATGACCATTTCTATGCTCAAGCATGGAGGTCAACCAGACCAGCTCTGTCGTTGACCTCCACGTATAAAAAGAGGGCTACGTGGCAGCTGGGGATTGGTTGCATGCGCGATGGTCCTACCTGCTTCCCACGCTCAAGCATGGGCACACTCAAGCTTGGGCACGCTCAAGCGTGGGTACGTAACTAAGCAAAAATAAAAAGCTCAAGTGAACATAAGTTCACTTGAGCCAAAGTTAGAAAACAAATAGCAGAGAGTTGAGAAAACTCAGAACAGAAAGGGTGAGTTAGAGAGAGAAAATGTAACACCCGTTCAAGTGCCACATGATGTTAATGCATGTAAATATAATGAAACAATTAAAACATTTAGATCATTTAATTATATCAATAAAACAACAATATCAGAGTAATATGGAAGCTGTGGCATTTACAATACAGACACTCCACTGGCCGTGGTATAACTAATAAAAGACTCAACTTCAACTCCGGAAGTCCTCATAAGAGACGTTAGCATTCTCATCGCCTTCCTTGTCTCGGTACTAGCTAAAAGCTCATATCCGTCTTCGAATCACAAACTGAATCAACATGACAGAAACATAGAGATAGAGATATACAGGAGGTAAGAAACTCTAATCATCATAAGGGTAAACAACATAAAATACTATTTATCAACATGTACATAAACAAGAACAACCGTCTCCCAAGATCATAGTCACATCAATCAACCTCAACATCTCATTAACTAGGATCATAACTTATTCCAATGCATAACCGGTCCTACATGCTTGATTGGCCAATTCTACAACAACGTTCAGTCGGTAGTTGGGCTACTAACTCCTGCGTCACCAACATGAGTTCCGTCATCTTGGTCACTCCAGATAGTCCACCTCAACCTCGTGTGACAATTGCTCAAACAGCTATTGTAACTGTTCACAAGGCCCCTCTATGCACAGATACACAGATACACCTCTTGTGCAATAACCACTCAAACAGCTATTGCAGCTATGCACAAGTATTATCCGACCTCGTATGATATCCACTCAAACAGCTTATCGTAGCTACTCATACGGCCCCTTGTGAAAACTATCCAACTTTCGTTGTAGTCGTTCACAATACACCAACATCAACCTCGTACTAGTAACTGCTCAAAAAACTATTGCAACTACCCACAAGGTTGACCAACGCAATGATATGCACATTCATCCATCGTCACATAATCTCACACCACTTTTCCGTCTAACACCTCAATATCACCACATAACATCATAACTTCCTACTCAAGCTATCAAGTTAATTTATATATATCAAACATCTCCAATTCAACCATAATCAAATTCCATCACATATCCACATGCCAACAACACATATTACAATATTATCAACAGAAAAGCATACTAGGCATATTAATGAACAATTATACATCACTTACTCAAATAAGCATATTATCAACCAACATATCATCATATGATCATATTATTCAAATACATATACCAACGATCAAAGGGGTTTTAGAATTCCCCCACACATGTTAATGTTCATATTCTATGCCCATAATCTCGATAATTAAAATTCCTTCCCCCTCACCTAATAGTGCATGCTTCCCCGTAAAGCTCTCGAACGCGTCCACGCTACAGGCACGAACCTCGGCACACTTTCCAAAAACAACCTCAAATCTGATATGGAAACCTACGGTAAGTGCGTTGGACCAAAAATTGTCCCGAGCACAGGCACGAAGCCCAAAAACAGTCAGAAACACATAAATAATCACAGAATCAACAATCAACCAACACAAGATTCGAATCAATGACCCGAAACGAAATAAACACAAGAAATCAAAGGGGAAACTCACCAACACAGTCATTGTCCCACGAAGTCAGATTCGGTTCCGAACCCGTGGTCAATTTCCCGTTAGATCACTTTGATAGAAAAAACCCGTAAAAGCCTAAAACGCATCAAAAATGATATTGGAACTAAGAATAGGAGTAGAATGATTTTCAATAGCTTTAAAAGGAAAAATGGCGATGGCGTCGACACCTACAAACCTTGACGATTCTCACATGCAAGGTCGTGACCTTGAAGATGTCCAAGCCACAAACACGAATACGCAATCGGTTTTAATATCCGACAACCAAAACCACTACAATCTGAGCTTCGGACTTCTACTCACCAATCTGACGGCTAAAAATAAAGAAAAACAAGCCTTAAACCATCTGCCAAAGTTTCAGATCGATCCAACGATGTACGAATCCGCAGTTGTGATTTTACAGAGACATAATTGTGGGTTTGGGAATGGTTATTCTATATTTCAAGGCTACTGTTCGAGCTCCAGATATCTCGTTTCAGATATTTAATTGTAAAATCAAACGATGAAAACGAAGAAATATCTGTCCTTAACCTTCTCACAAAGTTTTAGCTCGATCCAACGGTGAACGAATCTCGGATGGTCGTTCTATGGTGACAAGTTAGATAGTATACGGGTTGAGATTCTCATCATCTAAGTCCACCATGAAAGCTGAATATCTCACACTCTGGAGCTTCTTTCAAAACTCTGACTGTTGGATATGAAGAACCACAAATCTTGAACCTAGGCTTGGTAAGCAAACCCGAACCCGCGGGTACCCAGTCGAATCCGCCTCGATTTTGATGAGGAAACCCCGAGTTGACTAGGTTCGGGTTCGGGGAAAACCCGATTCACATAGGTGGGGGCGGGGATGGGGATGTTGATATCCACCCCGAACCAGCCCCGCTAGCATGAAATTACAATACTGCCCTTACTTTTATAGACTTAGGGTTTTGGCCACATATTCTACACTTAACTTCACTGTTCATTTTCTCAATCGCACAATTCACTGTCTCTCAACTCTCAAGTCTCATATCTCATCTCCCATCTCCCTCCGCCGCGCGAGGTCCACAGCCTCCGCCGTGACTCG
Source organism: Sophora flavescens (assembly GCA_030762895.1). Taxonomy (NCBI): domain Eukaryota; kingdom Viridiplantae; phylum Streptophyta; class Magnoliopsida; order Fabales; family Fabaceae; genus Sophora; species Sophora flavescens. The sequence goes on along the minus strand of CM061065.1, from coordinate 81,054,727 downwards.
TGCCTCCACCACCACCAACTCCCTCTCATCTCGTCCCGTCATTCCTGCACCTCAATTTTTCCCACTGCGCAAGCTGCACTATATCGCCGTCGGGTGAGCTCTGCCATTGCGTGAGCTCCATCATCGCCGTGGCCCTTTTCCCTCTCTCAGCACCTTAACTCTGCTTCTCTGCTCAGTGTCGCCCGCACCCATCTCTATCCAAGCTTGGTTTCTCCACCATGCTCTAATGCCAAAGTTTGCATCTTTTCTTCCTTTTCTTTAATGGGTTTTCGCTGTTGACTTCTTCCTTTTGAGATTTGAGTTTGGATGAATTTTTTTGATGAAGATTTGGGAGCAATCTCAGATCTGACTTGTGAGTCTTTGGTGTTGTGTTCTGTGGCGAGGAGCGGGGCGGGGCGGGGAAACCCGACTCCCAGCGGGGGCGGGGATGGGGGCAATTTTTCCAACCCCGTCGGGGATTTGAGGCGGGGTCGGGGGTCGGGTAGGGAGGTAGGGGCGGGGTTGGGGAAGGCAAAAACCGCCCCCGCCCTGTCCCGTTGCCATGCCTACTTGAACCTTCATATCAAATGTGAGAGCGATCCAACGGTTGAACAGTGTTTGGCAACGATTGTACTATAACTAGTTAGGTTGTATCCGGGTTGAGTTCTTTCTTCTTCAACCAAGCTTCCAACAATGGCTTCTATGCCTTATTCTTCATTTGCTCCTCTGGTCCGAAATACATTGAGGAAGATGAAGTCTAATCACTTTATTTTACTTAGTTAATGCCTTAGACTAGTTTAGTTATATTAGTGCATGCTAATTGTCATTTGTTTAGATGCTAGGGGTAGTTTAGTTCAATGATAGATGTCAACTTAGAAGTTTAGTGGAAAACATGTGGCATGTGGTGGCAGCCTGTAACATCCTAAAATTTCAATATTATATTTTTTAATAAAAGATTAAGTTATTAAGAGGTTTAGTGTAGAAAATGATTAATTTATTAGATTTGTTTAATAATAAAAAGAATACAAAGTTGAAATAAAAAAAATTAAAATAAAACAATTTATAAAAGATATATAATGTTTTTAAAAAAAATTAAAAAAAGGCCCATGGACCTCACGAAAGTTAGAATTGGCTGGAAGCCAATTTGCAACGTTAGTTGCTTTAGTGGTCGTGCGTCACTTTGATATTATAAGTTTTTTTTTAAAATAAATTAATAAACAAATGGTGAGTGAATCATATTATGTGGTCAACCGATATAAATGATCAAAAGGTTTCTAAAAACCTAGGGGGAACTCTACCGGACTACCGCCGCATAGTGAAAAAATAGGGAAAATGAGAGCAGTGATGAGTTCAATTGATATCGATAAGGGAACGACGCTCATAAAACAATATTGGAGAAAAGGAGAAATATTTTGGTGAAGCATCAGTTTTTGTTATAAATAATTTTTAGAGCTTTTTGGAGGTCTACAAGGAGTAGGTAAACATTTCTTTTCTTAAACTTCCATGGCATAGAATTTTAAAGGGTTTGATTATGAAATTAAGAGTAATTATTTGGGGTTTTGTCTTAAAAATAAAATTGATGATTTATTGGTGATAAATATTTAGGAGATTGAATATTCATATGTTGAATGATATTATTGTTTGATATGCTTCCTGTGATATGTGATGCCTTAGTGTTGTTTTGATATGAAGTTGATGAATAATAATACATGTTACAACGTTAACTGGTTGTGAACCTTCCACCAAAGGAATAGTATGATTTTGAGCTCTTGGAGGGGGTAAACCAGTGGGCTGTTGAAACACAGAGCTATATTTGTAGAGTAGTGCCACTAGCTCTAGAGCTGTATCTGGAGGTAATTTCAGTAGAGAGTCATTTGGTTGGTCCTACTGTACTAATTGCACAGCAAAGAATTCAGCAATAGCTTTTGTGTGATGCAGCCTTCTAATATGATGTGCCTGAGCTAGGGCAGGCCTGTGTGAGTGTTCCCCTTGTAGTGTAATGAATTTACCATCCACATAAAATTTCAGACTCAGGGCTGCATAATCAGCCACGTGTGGTCCTAAAGTGGCAAGCCAAGCAGAACCAAGTATCAAATATGCACAGGATATAGGTAATAGATAGACAGGTACACTGAGCTCATGGCCCCGAATCGATACAGATAATTGTTGTATTAAACCCTCAGCGGTCATAGATTGTCCATTACCCACTAAGACCTTGAAGAGTGGTGCAGGTTCAATGGGTAGTTTGAGAAATTGAGCCACTCGAGGTTGGACAAAGTTATCCGAGCTACCACCATCTACCAAAATCTATACAGGCAAGCTCCCAACATGACCAGTGAAGCGCATGGTGCCCACTCCATTAGCACCCTTTAAGGCATTTAAGGATAAATGGTGCTCGGTTTGGGCAGCATGTTCATTGGTGTCTGGACTATCTGGGGGGTCAGGTTCAAGGGTATTATTATCCTCATCTTCAACTTGTAGGATCATTAAATGCTTATTTGGACATTTGTGGCTAAATGACCATTTGTCATCACAGGTGTAACATAAGCCTTTTTCTCTACAAATTTGCATTTCAGCTGGGCTTATTCTCTTGACATTGGAATTGGTGTGGGACTGATAAACAGGTCTAGTTGGTGGGGTAGGGAGTAGTGGTGGTAAGGAGCTTTTAGTATGATTATCCGAGTGGGCATTGTGTGTATTGGTAGGTCTGTTTTGGTATGTATTGTTGGGTGTGTGGTATTTAGAGGTGATTGAGTTGGTGTAAGGTTTGGAAGGTAGGTTATATTTTTCTTCAAACAATTTGGCTAGGGATACAGCTTTGAGTAGAGAAATGGGACTCCGGGCAATGACTTCTCTGTGCAAATCAGCTTTAATACCACTTAAGAAACAATCCAGCAGAGCATCAGGGCTCAACCCATAAACTCGGTTGGCTAAGGAGGTGAATTCCATATAGTATTCATTGACAAAATTGGTTTGGACCAATTTAAACAGGGTTGCTCTTGGGCAATCGTACACGGAGGGGCCAAAATCCAGTTCTAGGGCACGAGTGAAAGCTTTCCAAGATGGGAATGGATTTGATCTCTGCATCATCTGAAACTAGGGTATGACTTCCTAGTCCAAGTGCACAACAGTGATGGTTAAACGGTTTGGGTCTGGTGTTTCATAATACTCAAAGAACTGCTCGGCTTTAAAAATCCACTCCAATGCGTGCTTGCCATCAAATCTCAGAAACTCTAATTTGGCATTGCGAATCTGCAAAGGGGTTTTGAGTTTGTCTTTGAATGATCTCGAGGCACCATGGGGAGGGACTTTTGCCTGGATGGTTAAGGCTTCTAAAGCTACTTCGATTCTTTCCATTATGGCGTTGCTAGCAGCTTCTGCAAGGTTAGCACGGGCATCCCATTCAGCATCCCGTTTTTCCACAGTTTCTACGATGCGATTGATCTGGGTTTGCATTTCTTTCAGTCTTGTACCCTCTGCCATGGTGACAATGAAAGCACCAGTTTGTTATGAGTAGAAAACTGAATGTAGATAGTAGTACTGTTGTATTGAATTTTCACTATAGGAATATCAACTTCCAGTGCATACACATGGAAGGAAGTACAAAAAATATCAGAAAAGAGAGAAAGCAGTAAAGGGAAATATAGAGAAGGAAGAGAGAGAGAGAGAGACTCAGACAGAGAAAAAGGAATTCTCACATCACACAATGCCCACCCGGATATTCTCCCTCTCCTCACTTATACACCTCACTCACACACATAGTCATTCCATTTGGAGTTGGTTATTTTTGGTCCGTTGCTCCTCCTTGGTTCCACAATTCCCGGATCCACAACCAACTCTGGGCCCAGCTGTCCGATTTCATCATTCCTTGCTGACTCATCATTCTCAATGTGTGTTTCCTGATTTGTCCTCATTACAAGTCACTTACTTTTAAATGTTGATCGCATAGTTGTGGCTTAGTCGAGTAACAGCACATGCTTTAATCATATAAATATATATATTCCTATGTTACAGAATTAGAGAGAAGGACGTAAATATTTTGTATCACAAAAACAAGAGCATTTTCACAATAATTTTGAAAAGACTTTGAGACATCACTAGTACCTTCTTGATCAATTTCATAGGACTTCAATTTGTATTATATGTACGTGCTTCAATTTCTTCTACTCTTTGTGTGTCGACTCAGAGATAGGTGAGGCATCCCCAAGTTGAGGGTGAGGTATCCCTCTGACTAGAAGGTGAGGTATCCTTCAGTTGTAAACGATGGTGCATCCTTTGGTGTGTGACTTTAGGCTCAGAAGCGCTGGTGAGGTATCCCGGAGGCCGCGAGGGAGAATGCCAGAGTTTGAGGCTCTTACACGTGGTGGGTGAGGTATCCCAAGAGGCGTGGTTATAGTGCTCTGTTGTGTACAAAGGTTGCAAGCACCAGTTTATAAGCTTGTTTATTAGTGGAAGAAAATCCCACAAGTGGATTGAGGACTGGACATAGATCACAAGTGGTTAGTTGCTGAACCAGGATAAAATCACCATGCAAGTATTCTCTTCCCTTACTCTTTAGATTGTTTATCTTATATAATTGTTTGTGTTCTTAATTTTGTTTAAGAAAATAATTTTTGAAAAACTTAAGAAATTTTTAGACTCAATTCACCCCTCCCCTCCCTTGGCTGACCCCCTGCCTTTAATGATGAAGAATATGCTTACTGGAAAGAACGTATGATTATTTTTATTCAAGCACAAGATTTAGATATTTGGGATTGTATAGAAAATGGACCATTTGGCCCTATGAAAGAAGTATATGGTAAATTTGTTATTAAACCCAGGAGTGAACAAACAAATGATGAGAAAAAGAAATTCCAATTTAGTTTGAGTGCTAAAAATATATTAACATCTGCTTTGAGTAGGGGAGAATTTTTCAGGGTCTCAAATTGCAAAACGGCGAAAGAAATGTGGGATACGCTTCAAGTCACTCGTGAAGGAACGAGTGAAGTCAAGCGCACAAGGACAAATACTTTGATAAGAGAATATGAGTTATTCATGATGAAGCAAGGAGAATCCATTCAAGACATGCAGATGCGCTTCACCCACATAGTTAACCAACTTGCTAGTCTAGGTAAGAATATTGATAATGAAGATTTAATTAATAAAGTTCTGCGTTGTTTGAGCAGGGAATGACAGCAGAATGTGACGGCAATTACTGAATCTAGAGACCTCACCACAATGAACTTGACGGCACTATTTGGAAAATTACAAGAGCATGAACTAGAACTAAGTCGCTTGTCAGAACATGAAGAAAAAGATAAGAAAAATAAAAGCCTAGCATTGAAGGCATCCTGTTCAAAATTTGAGGAAGAAAGCGAAGAAGATGATGATGTTGATGAAGAAGAAAATTCAGAGGAAGAAATGGAATTCATGATTAAAAAATTCAAGAAATTCTTGAAGAAGAAAGGCTACCAACGAAAGAGCACATCATCGGCACCTACATGTTATGATTGCGGCAAACAAGGTCACATCAAATATGAGTGCCCCAAACACCGGAAGAAGGAAAGAAAGCCTAGAAGAGCGTATATCGCTTGGGATGAAAATGACAAGGACTCATCGAATGATTCAGAAAGTGAAAGTGAGAAAGCGAACTTGTGTCTCATGGCTGGTCATGAAAGTGATGATGAGGTAAGCTCTAACTCTTTTTCTTCTACTTGCTCATATGCCTTGCATGATGCTTTTCTTGAATTACATAATGACTCTATGAGATTGGCTAAGGCATTAGAAAAATCTAAGAAAATGGTTAAATTTTTGCAAGATCAAGTAATCGCCTTAACCAAAGAAAGCCTAGAGCTAAAGCAAGAAAATTATAAAATTGGGCATATTAAAGCAAACCTTGTATGCAAGAAATGTCATGAGCATGAAAACCAAATTAATGATTTGAAAAACACCCTTGCAAAATTTACCAATGGTATAGGTAATTTAAATATTCTTTTAGGTAATCAAAAGGGTGTATATGACAAGGATGTCTTAGGATATAAACCTAAGGATCATGAAAAATTATTTTTGAAGAAAATTTTTATGTCTGCTCATACATCACTTAATTATTATTGTGCTAGGAAAAGACATATTGCATCTACTTGTAACATGAGAAAGGCCATTAATAAGAAAGTGCGGGTTCCTAGGGGAACATTTGTTGCAACTAACATCAAAAGAACCAAGAAAATTTGGGTACCGAAAAGCCATGTATAAATTCTGTGACTGCTTGCCTGAAGAACTTAATCGGCCGGTCAACGGTCAAAAACATGTGTTAGGCACCGTAATGAAAGGTTGAGCAAAATTAAGCTAAGCAACAAAGGAAAGTCGATTTTTATCCATAAGTGTTAACTGCCTAATTTGTTGATACAGTTAGACTATTACTAGAAATTCTAAAGAGAATTAGAAATCTTTTATTTGTCATATATTCATTGTAAACGTGGTTTGCATTATCAGTAAATTGATTTGGTCAATTCTATTCGTGTGATTTTTTTTTCAAAAAAAAAAAAGGCAATTGATTGATTAAGAAAATTAATTGTAAAAGATAGGTTCACCATCATGTAGATAAGTCTTTTTTTTAATCATCTGTACAGCTAATTAAATCAATTGATCAATTTTTTAATATGTAAAAGAATGCACAATATTTGGATGAATAAAAATGCTTTTCAACATGAACTTGAAATGTTATGCGTTATTATATCTATATAATATATATATATTTTACTCTCCTTTGTTCTCTTTCTTTTTTTTTTATCATGCTGCAAGGGTTAGAAATAAGTATGAGACAATTTTGGGAATAAATTTCAATTATTAAGGGGGAGAATATAGGGCAAAATAAAATAGACTATGACCATGCTTGAATGAACAAATGCACATTAGCTTTCTTGATTATATTTTGATGAAAATACAATGACAATTTTTTTGAGATGATATATAATTTGTGGCTCAAAAAGTTTTTTGTTACTGAGCTTATACTTTGAGGAATACATTTTAATCTTGCTATTCTTATTTCTTTTCTCTATGTGCTTCCTTTTTTATAATGCCAAAAGGGGAAAAGAAATGATAATTTACAATTGCATACAATTAAATCATTAAGGGGGAGCATGTTTAAATAAATTTGCATTGCCTTATAATTTGAATGTATGACTTCTGATTTCATTAATGCAATTTTTTAGTAATGTGTTTTTGTAACACCCCGATTTTTCCGCTTTCTAAGATCGATATAAATATAAATAAACGTTTATATTTTTATCTGAAACTTAGAAATTGATTTTGGGAAAATTAAAGTCATATTCATATCATACTTATTTTTATAAGTATATGGTGAAATTTTTGGTTGAAAATTCAGACGGAATCCGGTCTGCGTTTTCGTTGTGATGAAGAAGATTTTTTCGCTCAAATGACCTAATTTGGACTCGTGAACGAAACACTTAAGGTTTTTATGAAGTTTCCAACTTCTTTGGCTATTTTAAAATTTTTCACTTAAAAAGTGAAATAATATATATCATGCGGGCGTTATACGAAATCGGGTAAACGACGGAGCTGAAAACGAGATTTGCGGGGACCCGCTAACGGATAAATAGGATGTCAAATCATGATGAGTCACAAGGGGTGAGTCATGGGATGACTCCTCATGGTCATGATTACTTTTTAGGGGAAATGACCATTATGCCCTTATGGTTGATTTTAATTACAAATTAACCTAAAGCAAGATTACACCTTTGTCCTTGGATTTTTGGCATATTGACCCTTTTGCCCTTGAAACCCACGGCCTCAAGGCTGCCAAGAGGCCCAACTTCACACCTATTTAAGGAGCACTACATCTTCTTCATCAACTTTGCCATTTTCCATTAAAACTCCTAAGTTACATAGCTTGATTTTGTGAAGCAAGTCCTTGGATCTTCACTTGTTTTTGATCTTCAAGAGGTGAATCCTATTCTCCTTCCCTAATCATGTCTATGTTCTTCAATAAGTTTCACGATTCAAAGTCTATTTCATCTATATTCATCACTTTTAAGTTTCTAGATCTAGAACTTTGAAAAATCATAGTAAATCATAGAAAAATCCTAAAAATGTGAAACCAATTTCTATGATCCTATTATCCTCTCTGTATTCAAGATCCAAGAGTGTGCATAAAAATAAATTTTCGTGCCTAGTTAACCTAAAGAGGCAGAACCTATGTCTTGGTGGGGGAGGATTTTGTTCATTTTCTTTACATGATCCAATCTTATAAGTTATGTAGGTATTGGATCTATGTTGTTTGAAATGAATCAAGGTCTCTAAGCTAATTTAGTTTTCATGGCTGAAATTTAATTGTTTGAGGATTGGAAGATTTAATTTCAATCTTTGTACAATGATCATTGATTTAGGGTTTTAAGTAACTAGGAATCATTAATCCAAGAGTTTAGAAATTTTAGAGATTTCTAACCCCAAAGTCAGCCCTTGACCGAAACCAACATGTAGGATTTTAGGCTTGATTTAGTTGTTTGTTTGTTGATTGAGTATTATGTTTAATGAAGGATAAACTAGATTATCGTGTACGTGCGTTGACGGTTCCCAGATTCACGACAAAGTTTTAAATTGGAAGCTAAGTTCTTCGAGAGGTAAGGGGAGCTTACCTGAGGGATTTTTCTCAATAACTATTTGTTTGTAGTGTGGTTTATATGATTTATATGTGGTTGTGGTTATTTGTTTATGTTGTTTACGTTGTGTTGTTTATCTGTGTATTGGTGTTTGATCTGCTTTTAATTTATTTAATTATCTGCAGTTGTATATTATATTGCTATGATGCATGATCTGCCTGGTGATATAATCACTACTACAGAAAAGGGCTTCAGTAGCACTTTTTTTTTGCCTTTAGTAGCGCTTCGAAGCGCTATCTATTCACCCGCTACTGAAGGTGGGAGAGATTCAATAGCGCTTAAAAAAGCGCTACTGAAAGTAGGAATAGGTAGCGCTTCCTTGAGAAAGCGCTGTCTAAAGTTGGTAATAAACAATCTATTACATACTTTAGACAGCGCTTTCTCAAGGAAGCGTTGTCCTAAGTTTGCAATAGATAGCGCTTTCTCAAGGAAGCGCTATCTATTTGTCACTTTGGGCAGCGTTTTTTCAAGAAAGCGCTACTGAAAGTAGGAATAGGTAGCGCTTCCTTGAGAAAGCGCTGTCTAAAGTTCGTAATAAGGCATAACTTTAGACAGCGTTTTTTCAAAAAAACGCTACCTATTCCCCCTTTTTTTTAATAATTATTTACATTGTTTTTCTATATTTCTCACATGCACTCAGCAAAACTAAGACATTAAACAGTTTATCCATCCCATTGCACTTAACAAAACTCAACAAACCATACATTTACATACAAAAGCTTAAATACAATATTTTTTTTGGATAAGCTAAAAGTATATTGATTAAAGGGTACAAGGGGTACCCCAACCCGTATATAATAATAACCCAACAACATAAGGAAAAACCACTGTAACTAAAATGCTACACTCCAAATTGCCCAGCATTGCCATTACAGAGCTGTTATCATGACTGAAAGTACTAAAACTAGCACCATGAAGAGCTGTAATCCTTTCAGGGGCATCATTCAACCGTTCAGGCCACTTAGGCATGTATGTAAGAGCAGATTTCCTATACTTTGGATCTGGAACCACAACACAAGTACGAAGTGGAGTGTACCTGCTTCAATGCTGTCATCACATTTTGGTGGATAGGTGTCTCTAGGCAGCTTATCACAGCAATTATTATCTTTAGACTCCTGCCATACAGCAATGTCATCCTTTTTATTGTACAATTTGAAGCACATTGAAGTAAGCAAATCCTGCAACTTCTCATAATCTGATCTTTGCTCTTCCACAGTTGTGTTCCATCCGCACCACCTACGCTCATAGTTTACCGGTGGACCAGACAAAATCCAAAATCCTCCAGGACGAAGATACAGTGTACTTCAAGGAGATAAATTCCACCTAAAAGCATAAAGAGATTAGCAGCAGGAGATAAACAAAAATGTTGGAAAACATGGTAGAGCAGAGAAATGAGAGAATACACAAACTGAGATGTTACCGAATGGTGCAAACTGTAAAGTATGTGATATAAGCCTAATACATGATAGTAAATAACTATCAACCAATCACATATCTATCTGAATAATCACCAACCAACTCAACTAATCATCAACTAACTATGGAACTAGATGCATAGTAGTAAAAATTGCATAGAAAGATCTGACAAAACTAGATGCTCATTGAAACTTGTTATAAGCCTGACTAGAAAGAACCCTATGTCATTTACAACAAATGTGTGAAACACTAAGCTTAAGCAGATTGTGTCATTTAACATACACTGATGGCAGTGAATTCGTATCTTCGGTAGATTTAGTTATTGCCTTATATTTTATTCTTTGAGGGTTCTTGACAAGTATCATATATGAATTGTTTCATTTTGCAACAGATGATAGTTCTCAGGTTATCCGAGTCCAACAGTTAGAGTGAGATCAAGCTCCAAACAAAAGTTTCTTTATTTCAAGTACCAAGGATATAACATGTCCTGCCAAGTTTAAACTTGCCCCATTTTGCAAGGCACTGGATCTTGTCCAGTTTATCATAATTTTGGACTTGGTTCAATTCCGTCTAACTTTTGTAACATTTCCATGAATGATTTGGAGTTTAGTAAATCAGCTTGTGATATCATCAACGGACATAATAGGCCGTAATTGCCTTTAAGCCAATTGCATGATTTAATAAGGTCCATTTACAATGAATTTCCCAGACTTGAATAGATTAAAAACTAAATAAATGGACAGGAATATAATGCATGCAATTGCATAACTTACATGCCGTGGAAATTGACTTCAGTTCTTGGCAAACAGCCCTCCAAAACCACCCTTCTTCTTTTGTGGAACTGCCACAGAGTTCTTTTGGCCACTGGCAGTGCCTCCTCCACTCTTCTTGAGGATAGGATCAGTCTCTAGCAGCTGATCTTCCTTCTGCAACCCTCCAATAATCTAATCCACCAATCCTTTCTCCTCCTTGCTACTACCTGCCCCTTTTGAATGACATGATCAGGGAAGCCATTTAATTAATCTACAACAAACTATAGTGGACAGAGATTACAAAGTACAAACTTTTTGTTGGATATGATTGATTATATGAATAGAGGAGAGTGGAGGCCAAGTGCCAATGATATTTAATTTATCTCTTGTGGCTGCTCCTCTCAAGTGAATTTGACATGTGCATACCACAAACCATTGTCTTTTTTTAACTTCCAGTGGGTTGTGAGTTGTGACCACTTCAAGATGGGTCTCTGATTAAGATGCCATTTTAGCTAGTGGTCTTTAGCATCTTAATTTTGGGTCCAAAATAGAAAAAAAGATGAGTTTGGTCTAAAGTGCACTGTTCCTTAACGAAAGCTTTATTATTTGAACAAGAAAAGTTGACATCAATAACATATATAGACCAGTTGCTCCTTGCACCTTGTTAGCTTATAATGCTAAATTGGCTTGCTTTATGGAATCATTTTCATACAATGGCAAGATCAAAATATATATTGAGAGCTTTGTTGTGCATAATACAAGCTCTTTAACCACATATCATGACTCACCTGCATACAAAAGTCAATATCGCTTCACATTCATCAATCATGGCTTTTTCATTTGCTGATACAATAGCAACTTCAGAAATTAAATTATTCATACCCTCCACCCACAAAAATAACATCGTGTCAGCACCTATAATACTGACTTAACATGAAAATGATACATATAGTAGACACATTATGATATGATCCATTTGGAACAATCCTCAATACCTTAATTATGTCTCAGAATCCCCCATTGTAAAATGAAATCAATGTATTAACTACAACTTAAGAACTTCTATTTCACCACGTTTGTGTACACAATAGCTGCAATAAGGAAAGTGTTGTTTCCATTCAAGTACAAAATTCAAAGAAATATGTGTAACATAAGCTATATGAATGACCATATATATCATAAATTCACACAACATGCCAAAAAAAACCTCATAACATGTCAAGCTTTAGACATACTGGGAAGATAACATATAGATGCCATCAAACACACAGGCAAAACCAGAGATCCTTTAATATGAAATTCACAAAGAAACCAGTTTGTTTTTTTTTTTAATGAAAGATTATGAAAGCCTAGTAAATACCAGCACCTAGAGAAATCATGTTAGGTAAACCTTCAAACATCATTCATATCTTACAACAATTTGGTCCCATCCCGTCTACCAAAAGTTAGATGATGACTTTGGGAAAGGCATGACTCCATATATATAAAAACATATGTTCGAAGCTAAATTAAACCCTACTCAGTTGCTCTCAATTAATTTTGTTGGTCACCTATTTAGACTTATCATACTGATGTATAGGTGTTCAAGCATTCTTAAACTTTCTACACAGTTTTTACTATACAGAAGCATTTGATTAATAGCATATACTACAAAAAACCACTATTTAAAAAAAGGAATTCAATCGAAATCAAATGATAAAAAGGATGTCTAACTCATGAGCATTCGAATCTACACTTACAAATACACATGAACTAGCAGTTGAAGGAAAAATTGTATCCTTATTCTGAAGCAGATAATTATATTTTGTTTGAACATTTTGTGATAATTCAAATCTAATGCCATAAAGGAACAATTTATCAAATATTATAACTTGAGCCACTATAAATTCAGTTCTAAAGTTTTCAAGCAATAAACCATACATGGATAATCAAAGGGGTACGAGAAAAACAAAGAAATGGTTATAATTTACATATCAAACAATAAAATAGAATGATTAAAGAGGCGAAATGGACTTACAGAGAAACAAAGGAAAGGAACAGAAGAATTGCAACAATGGGTTGTTGTATTGATCGAAAAAATGGAGAATTTGTAGCGACGATGAGTTAGTGAGAGAATGAAGAAATGGAGGCAAAATTGGAATTGTGCAAAGTGCAAACCCTAGACGATGAGTGAAGAAGACGGTGGGGCGACGGGGTTCGACGTAGGACGGCGGGGCGACGTGGTTCGACGCAGGACGGCCTCCGGACGCGAGCGGTGGGTGGCGGCGCAACTGGACAGGCGAACCAGACGCGGTCTTCTCCTCCTTGCGTTGGCGAGCGGCGGCCGGAGCTCCCTGGGTGGCGGTGGTCTGTGCAGGGGTGAAGGAGGAGAGAACTGGAGTTGAGAGAGAAATGAGAGGACAATGGGTTTTCTGTTGAGATGTGAGAGTCGCGGGAGCTAGGGAGAGGGAGAGGGAGAGGGAGAGGGTCGCGTGAAATTTTCGAGAGTGAGGTGTGGGAGGAACAAATATTTTTAGGGTAAAGAATATATAGCGCTTCTTTGTAGAAGCGCTGTCTTAGGTAATGAATAGATAACGCTTCTTCAAACAAGCGCTATCTATTAATCCCAAAAAGATAGCGCTTCCTTAAGGAAGCGCTATTTATTCCTACCAAACAACTTTTAGTAGTGTTTCCTTGGGGAAACACTGTCTTAGGTTATATCTAAGATAGCGCTTCCTTAAGGAAGCGCTACTAAATGTCTTCCGCTTCTCTTTTAATAGCGTTTCGGTTAGAAACGCTATTAAAGGTGCGCTACTAAAACCCTTTTCTGTAGTAGTGAATTATGATAATTGTTATTGACTGTTGTTTGTGAGTGTTGTTTGAGAAGCCTGACAGTGGTCAGTGCACAACCGATTAATCAGATAAAAGCTTTAATAAGCTGTTAGAATTATATTCAATGTTTTATGGGAAATGTTGGAATATAATAGTGGTGGAAAATATTGTTTTGGAAAAATAATGAGTTTTTGAGAAATATTATTATTTTAATGATTTAGTAATAAAAAAATGAATTATAAGTCACAATAAGAGCGAAACCGTGAAAATATTTTTGCACCGCTAATTTTCACGTAAGAAATTCCGCAATATTATAAAAAAGTTATTTTATGAAATTAATTGTTGAAAATAAGTTAATTATGATTTTATAAAATTATTTAAGTGGGAAAAGCTAAGTTTTGGCTTAAAAAGCTTTAAATGTGATAATTGACGGCAAATTTGGAAAAGTGTCAACGGCAAGTATCTTGAAACGGCAAGTCGTATTTTAAGTAAGTTTAAAATCTCAAGTGACTCACCTTGTGAAAACTAAGTTTTAGTATTTAAAGACTTTATTGAAGAATTTTCCATGTGAAAAGATTTTCCGAAAACAAAATTAATTCAACCGTGTTGAAAGTGGTGTGGAACTTAGTAACCGAGACGTCGGGGTACTAAGGTTCTGTGTTGTTATGGACTTGGGGTCCTTTGGACTTTGAGGCCCCGTAGACTTGGTGGCTACTGTATACTTTGTGTATACTGTGTTTAAACATTTAAGATGTTTTCTACTACCACGAACCTAAGACTGATTGCAAGGTCGAGAGGTGTCGTGATTGAGCACTCGGACTGTGAGGTCCTGTGTTTGAATAAAAGTTTTAAAGATGTTAAAACTGTGTGAGCCGTAAGCCATTTTGAGCTTCGGCAAGAAAAGATCGAACACAAAGAAAATCGTCAAGAACAGAGTGTTTTCCATGCATTTGGCAGACGTGCCTGTGTTCTGGCTGCGTGCCTGGTGTTCTGGCTGCGTGCCTGATATTCTGGCTGCGTGCCTGGTGTTCTGGCTGCGTGCCTGGGAGTCTGATCAACTCATTACTTTTTGGGATATCTCATGAGATTAGGTGTGAATGTTTAGATGATGTATAGAAGTGTTCATGCATAGTTTTCCAATGTTGATGTTTGGGGTGTGAAACCCACTGATAAACTGTATGCTATATTTGAGATGTTTATGTATATGTGTATGTGTCTTCTTTTGTGCGAGCATTTAGTTATTTTGTTAAATCCATATATTGGCGTCTCACCCTTACAAACATATCAGAATCGCACAAGGGTTAAGATTTCTACCAGAAGAAGAAGGTCATCTAGTTCGGGGCATGTTGTTGTTGCTTCTATGAGTTGCAGTGTCCGTTAGTTACGACCAGCTTAGGTCCTATTGTGTTATATTATGTTTTAAGAATAAATTAACTGGTAAGGATCTAGGTGTGAAAACATATGAGGCAGTATAGTTGTATGACTTATATACATTATGTATTTAAGTGTGATTTGATTACGTTGTTGTTGTTATAAGGTTAAAAAGAAGAAAAAAAATTTATCACCATATTTTGAAAAGATGAACGTCGAGAAAACATTATTTTCTGAAAACAACCAGCAAATTAAGTTTTATTTCCGCAAACGGGTAATCATGTGATGACCCGAGTTAGGGTGTCACAGTTTTAGAAAGGGGGAGATCTATCCCATGCTTATAAGTTGCATATATGACTCTGACACTACATTACTCAGGTAAGAAGGTAAGGGGTTTGCCATAATCAAAAGGGGAGAATGTAATTACACATTTATATATTTTGATGAATGACAAACACTAACAAAAGGTAAAAGATTATTTGTTATAGCATACAGGTGCACCACTCATAAATTCAAAGTATTCAAAAGTCCCAAAAAAACAAGTATCAAGATGAAGAACTCAATGATAAATTATTGGGTCTTTGATGCTTTTATAAGAGATTGATTTAATTAGGTACTAATATGGCTCAAGGTGTTAATGATGATAAACATATAATAAGTAAACATGTTCTTCTAATAATCCTTTTTAAAAGAAAAAATGTTTTAACTTTAAAGAATTAAATATATTTTTTATTAATCAATTAAATGTTAACTTTTATAATGGAAACTTGCCAGGCGGTGCACATATAATGTGATTCTATTTTAATATGCAAATCCTTTTTAAAATCAACAAATTGCATCTTAATGTTCCAGGTCTTATTTTTTCTTTTGGTGCAATAATAACTTATTTGATTGAATAATTATTAATTGATTGTATTAAAGAGCATTTCACACTTTGGTCTATCTTTTTCCGAAATTTCGGAATGGATTTGGTCATTGAAAATTAAATGAAAAGATCAGATGGTGCGCATCAAGTTTTTGCCCATTTCATGGCTTCAACCTTTTTTTTTTTTTTTGAAAAGTTCATGGCTTCAACGTTCATATTTGATCCAAAGTATAACGTTCATTTTTTTATGGTTTTAATAGGAATTAATTATTTTAATGGCAAAAACTTTGCATTGAATGAAAATATGCACATTGCCAATTTCATAGTTCAACGGTCACTTACTTTTAAATGCTAATCGCATTTGTGGCCTTAGTCGAGTAACAGCACATGCTTTAATCATATAAATATATATTCCTATGTCACAGAATTAGAGCGAAGGACGTAAATATTTTGTATCACAAAAACAAGAGCTTTTGCACAAAAATTTTGAAAAGACTTTGACCCATCACTAGTACCTTATTGATCAGTTTCATAGGACTTCAATTTGTATTATCTATACGTGTTTCAATTTCTTCTACTCTTTGTGTATCAACTTAGAGATAGGTGAGACATCCCTAGGTTGAGGGTGAGGTATCCCTCTCACTAGAAGATGAGGTATCCTTCAGTAAAGGGTGGTGCATCCTTTCGTGTGTGACTTTAGGCTCAGAAGCACGGGTGAGGTATCCCGGAGGCGCGAGGGAGAGTGCTAGAGTTTGAGGCTCTTACACGTGGTGGGTGAGGTATCCCAAGAGGTGTGGTTAGAGTGTTCTGTTGCGTACAAAGGTTGCAAGCACCAGTTTATAAGCTTGTTTACTAATGGAAGAAAATCCACAAGTGGAGTGGGACTAGACAAGTGGTCAATGGCTGAACCAAGATAAAATCACCGTGCAAGTATTCCAACACTTATGGAATGATAAGAACACAGAGAAGAATATGCGAGGAGATGAGGAGATTTTATAAAATTTGAAATATGGGATAAGAACACAGAGGAGGGTTGTTCAATAGCTATTAAGGCTGAATTGATTACGGACAATTTTCTATGCATTGAAATGTTGAATATCGGGTTTGTAACGACAATGGGTAGAGAGGTGGTCACCTAAAAGTGTAATATTAATTTGAGGAAAACATAGTGTTTTTCCACTCAAGCACTATAATAGTTGCCACTTTCATAGCGTTCGTCAAAATAAACGCTATTAAGATGTTAAATTATAATAATGCTTCCACAGTTACGGGCTATAATGATGTATGGGGTACAAAATGTTTTTTTTTTCAAAATTGGTTAATGGGTAAAGATACCGTTTTCTAGGTGAACCGCTATTAAAGGTTTATAACTTAGTAACGTTTCTATTGGTCAGCATTATTAAACACTTCTGCGCATTTTTTTATAGTGTCACTTGTCGAAACCGTTATTAAGTGTGCGCTATTAAATCCCGAATCTGGCATAGTGAAGACAACCATCCTACTAACATACCAAGTCAAGGGGGAGGAGATTCTTTGTCATGAATGGAAGGTGGTAGATAGAATCTTTTCTATTTTTAGGGACTTCCCTTACCCCTAGCACTTAACCATTCTTCTGTTTTGACTCTTGATATAATAGGATTTTGGCTCTGTTTTACATTCTGGTTTTGTTGGTTTTTGTTTTGAAATTCTGGATTTTGTGATAACTTTCACCTCTAGCTTCTGATTTGTATTTAAACATTGGTTCCTATTTTGAATTTCAGGTTCTGTTTTTGTTTTATAATTTAAATATATTCTGGTACTGATCCTACTCTTCATTTATCATTAATTTTCCGGTTGCTTAATTCTAAGGTTGTTGTAAAAAGAAGAAGAAGAGAAGTTTGGTTGTTCTTTATTTATTCTTGTTGATCTTGCTGTTGTTAATATTATTCTTCAAGTTTGTCGTAGTTTATGAACACTTGCTGTTTTTCCTAGACTTTGGAATATTTGATGAAGGTACAAAAGAATTATGGTGATTGTGCTTAAATGTTTTCCTTGTTGTATTTTGACACTAGTCATGTTGCTATTGTGCGTGATCCTGTCTTAAATTTCATTGCACTTTATGACTACCTGTGATTTAATAGTTAGTTGTAAGAATTGAGACTCCTGTGATTAACTCAACGCATCCTAATGTTATTCATGATATGAAAGTTCTTGCCAAGTTATGGGGATATAAGGATGATGGAGATATAGCGAATGACTCTATATTTCAGCAAAGCAAAATAATGATATTGCTGGCGATGATGATTCTAATTTTATAATGATTATGTCTAAATTCAAATGTATAATATGAGAAACAATTGAAGGCTTAATTTTAGATTTACTTAATTCTTGTTTTTCGCCTTGGTGACATAGGATCACCTTACTTTAAAAAATGAAGTAGACTCGATTAATGATTAAATAGATGATGGAAGACAGACAAAACTGAGATAGGGTGGCTGCTGTTCTTTTTTACGTGGGGGAGGAGAAGAAGAATTCGTTTAAGTAATTTTGTTAATTGTTGCATTATTATTTTCCATGCTTAATGTTGTTGTTTGTTTCTGTTTCTTCATTTAAGCTTGCTGATTGTTCATCTTCCCTCTAATCCATTTCTTATTGTTTGTTAACAAAACCTTTAACGCATAAAGGATCCTGTTGAGATCCTTGATCTCTTTTTGTTGGCCTATGTCTCTAATGATTCATTATCCAAAGAATTCATATTTAAAAATAAATAAATAAATGATGTTGATCATCCTCTTCTTGGACGTGAGAAAGTAGCTTAAGAAATTCTCTTTATCATCCTATCTATTTTTTTTATCTTTATTATTAAAAGGAAGGTGGTGATTGAGACATATTTATAAAATCATTTGGATATTATTATAAAGTGGATGAACTCAAACCCGATGGCTACCGTTACAATGTTGATTGACATTTAGCTTCAATAAATAAATATATATATATATATATATATATATATATATATTAAATTTCATTAAAAATATTCAAAATTATATGTTCCAAAACATTAATTATATTAGTAATGTATTAAAACAAAGAACGTCTTTCCTGAATGTAAGGAAAGTAATCTTTATAAATCTACACTAATTTTTTTCAATAATTTAATTTTTTAATATATGTTTACTTCAATAATTAATCGAAAATTCATCTTCCATATTATTATGAAGTATACTCAACTATATTTATAGTTAAAAAAAATCATTTTACAGTAGTTGTAAAAACAGGAAATGTTTGAATACGAATCATCACTCTATATATGATGATAAATTTCAACTTTTCTAACTTTTACCAACTGATGACATAGTTGATAAATAGTTTGCAATCCTATTATTAATTTTAAGATTAAAATATAGTAAGTTAATTAAAATAAAAAACAGAGGGGCAGGGCCCCTCCCACCCTCCAAGTGGGTCCGTCCCCGACCATGATTCTATCTTGGTGGGAGTGACGTGACTTGAAGCTGCACAAAGGCCGTTTCCTTTTCTTGCTCTTGTGCCGGATGTCATCTCGGCATATTGGTCTGTTCAATTGACATAATCCCTAAACATTAGGGATTGTTTTTATTTCCTATGTTTATAAATATTGTACAAATTAATCATTCATTAAATACAACAATATTCTTTATTCAGTTCATGCTGGTACCATAGTAGTTGGACTAAAGACAATTAAGTCTTCTGACTCCTCATAATTTTGATGACAACAAAGCTATTAAATGGAATGAACAAATAAGTTTTGATCTAACATGTTTTGGTTTGTTAGACAGGAAGGACTCGTCCAATCTCTGTTGCTTTAAGTTAACCATTCAAAGTTTCTATGAAAAGCTTTCTCACTAGCGCCCATTCTGTACAAAAACTTCCTTTACATATAACTTTAATGGATCATTCAATGCGGGTTAATGTTTTAAAGTAATAAGTACTTTCGTCAAAGTATATTTTCAAATAACTATTCGTACAAAGCATTTAATTGCTTAAGACATTGAGATA
The DNA here is from genome assembly GCA_030762895.1 of Sophora flavescens. Classification (NCBI taxonomy): domain Eukaryota; kingdom Viridiplantae; phylum Streptophyta; class Magnoliopsida; order Fabales; family Fabaceae; genus Sophora; species Sophora flavescens. Next base: position 81,034,862 of record CM061065.1, on the reverse strand, counting down.
GCAAAAGAACTGTTAGTTCAGGACTCTGACAATCCTCTTCTTTCATTGGTTGAGTTTGCCTATCCCAATATATTAGAAAATATGAAGATATCCATTTTTTTAGGATACAGCCATTCTTGCCCCAACACTAGAATGTGTTGAACAAGGAAATGATTTTGTACTTTCTTTAATTGATGGTGAGGAAAAGGAGTATTTGAGTTTTAACACAATGTGCCAATCATATGAAGATTATGAGATTCAGAGTGAATATTTTACACCTGAGTTTTGTTGGGAAATACCAACATAATTTTACTCCTCTTTGAACTCAAAAATATGCACTAAGCGGAAGCGTAAAAATAAGTGTAATAACACCAGACAATTTTCAGCGTGGAAAAACCTCCTCAATGTGAGCAAGAAAAAAACACGGGACCCGTAGGCCGCTTAAACCTCCACTATAACAATAATGGGAATACAAAATACAAGAATATTGTATCCTCAATTTGTGGATAACACTCTCACAAATTGGCTCACTATTTTTCTCTCTTAGAAAACTCTCTCTATGGATCTCTCTATTTTTCTCTCACTTTCTCTTGTGAGGCTCTCTCTATTATCTCTCACTCTTCTTAGTGAGGATTGGTGTGTCTTCCTTCATCTCAAATGCTTCTATTTATAGAAGCAAAAAGAGATGCATTGAATATGAGTGGTTGGAGGTTGGACAACTTTCAACAATTTACATTTAATGATTTGGACTTTTGATTGGATCTCCAACAAGTTTTTGGATGATGTTAAATGTTCTGGAATTCCAATTCACCGTTTGAGAAAATAATCATTCTGCTTATTTATGATTCAGAAAATGAGACTAGTTTGTTTCTATCCTTCCTTAATCTTTGAAATGGCAAAAAGCAACGCTAGACGGGATTGAATAGCGTTTACTCAAAATATATAATTTCGAAAAGTAAGTTTTAAAACACAAAACAAATGAAATTGGAGCAAAGAAGCAACGATGTCCGAGCAAATGACAGAACCACTACTAAATAAAACAGAAATATTTGAGTATGTACAAACAATCACCAGGATTAGTAACCAACAAATTAACAAAGCAATATTAATGAACTTAATGGGAAAGAGAAATATACGGGTATTTATCCTGGTTCACCCCGAACCTTTGGGTTACGTCTTTCCACTAAAACTGAACAGATTACAGTCAGTATCACTTTAACGCCTAGCCCCTCCACAAGTATTATTTTCACACTAACATCTACAATTATTTCTTCAACAATCCTATATCTAGTAGGCTTTACAAGAGAATGAAGTTTTGAAGCAGCAACTACCATTTACAGCTAATAAGGAGTCAACTGGTTTACACTCACAGAGTGAATATGAATAATAAAGGGTATGACTACTTAAACAAACTTCTCTAACAGATTTACAGTGGAGAACTTTAGAGTATTTCTTATTTGTGTTTCTCTTCAGAATAGAATTTCTTCTCAATGAATGTTTGTCAACATATGTTTTGTTCTTCGTGTCTTCTCTATATCTCTCTCTGAACAACTTCAGAAATCTTATTTAAAGAGACTTCTTTCTAGAATAGATCCGTTAGAGAGCTGAGCTTTTACCATTAAATTTGTCCATGAGACAGAAAAGAGCCGTTATATACAAATGAAACATTAAAGTGTACTGTTCTTCACTTTTCTCACTATTTCTGCGTAGCAGACTTTATATATAGTAGGTGGAAAGTATACTTTTTGACTTTTTTTTTTTGTTAGAGTTGAACAATACATTCAGTACTACTGCTGCCATAAAGTGCCTTTAATGCTTTCGTCTTTTCCTACCTGAGATTGAAACATACAACACTTAATCAGAGATACCAAGGAGAAATATTTGAAATAATATTATCTTTAATAAGCTCTTGGTCATCAAATGAGAGCGCTTGCTCAATTCCTTTTCTTGTACGAGTTGTTCCAATCTTCAATTTCTCTCTTGTTGATTCTTATAGTAGAAACTGAGCTTCAATCTTCAAACAACTCTACACAAATTTTGCTTGATTTGCTTAAGAAATCTTCATGTCATCGGATGATAAGGACATCTTTAGTGATGCTTTTGAGTGCATTATCTTTGTAGAATCTTCTAAAACATTTTGACTTGATTCGGGATCAGATAGGAGATAGCTTAAAACTGATCTGCTTCTTCCGACGTTATAACCCTGGCTTGACTAAGAGTACTTCAATGGATGATCAAGAAATTATGCTTCGATCAGATCGGTCCAACAATACTTGTAGTCTTTTCATCATACACTTGATCTTGTATGATTTTGATTTATTAATTGATCAGACGATTGGTGCATGATCTTGCTTCTTCAATCATGTTTAGACGCTTCTTCTAGATGTTTTTGAGCTATCTTTCAGACACAAGGTTTACTTTGAGATCTTTCAGCCTTTCTTCCAAGTTTGCCATATATAGGTATCCTTTAATAAGAAATTTATTTAGTCCGCACACTTAAGTAAAATATCAACAATATTGTTCACATGGTTCATTTAAAATCTTTTGCTTAAAGTTTAGATTCATCAAAACACATGGGTCAGATGCTTAGCACAAAGCTAGTAGAAGCTTGGAGACCTAACAATCTTAATATATTTCTTTATTTTCTTTACGATTTTGATTGGTATGCACCACCAGTAAATATTTTTTAACTGTCAATCAATCATAAATTGTCACATCCATTAATAAAAAATTAGTTCTTATGCCAAGTACCTTGAAAGTCATAATTTATGATTGGTTATAAAAAATTTACACACAATGCATCAAAGTTAAACACTTTATTTGAAAAAAGAGGATTGTGGTTTGAAGTTTTCCTAATTTTTTTTAAAATTTTAATTGGCTTAATTGTATTTTTTATCCTTCTATTATTGGCATGTGTGATTTTGCTAACTTGTAGTATTTTTGGGCATATTTGATCACTCTATTGTTTCAATGTTGCAAATTTGGTTTTTCCACCCAATTCTGTCAATTTTGTCAATGATTAACAAAGAGGAACCATGACTCCAAGCATGTAGAACCTAAGTTTGAGCTTCTCCCTTCTCCACCATGGCGCTCCAACATGATTCAATGTTTCTTTTATGTCATTTATCGGTTTAGTTTGTTCAATCATGTTTAGACGCTTGCTTCTAGATGTTTTTGGACTATCTTTTAGACACAAGGTTTACTTTGAGATCTTTCAGCCTTTCTACTTTGAGATCAATAAGCCATTCTTCCAAGTTTGCCATATATAGGTATCCTTTAATAAGAAGTTTATATAGCCTACACACTCAAGTAAAATATCAGCAATATTATTCATATGGTTCATTTAAAATCTTTTGCTTAATGTTTAGATTCATCAAAACACATGGGTCAGATGCTTAGCACAAAGCTAGCAGAAGCTTCGAGGCCTAACAATCTTAATATATTTCTTTATTTTCCTTATGATTTTGATTGGTATGCACCACCAGTAAATATTTTTTAACTGTCAATCAATCATAAATTGTCATATTCTTTAAAAAAAATTAGTTCTTATGCCAAGTATCTTGAAAGTCATAATTTATGATTGGTTATAAAAAATTTACACCAACAATGCATAAAAGTTAAACACTTTATTTGAAAAAAGAGGAATGTGGTTTGAAGTTTTCTTAATTTTTTCTAAAATTTTAATTGACTTAATTGTATTTTTTATCCTTCTGTTATTGGGCATGTGTGATTTTGCTAACCTATAGTATTTTTGGGCATATTTGATCACTATATTGTTTCAATGTTGCAAATTTGGTTTTTCCGCCCAATATCTGTCAATTTTGTCAATGATTAACAAAGAGGAACCATGACTCCAAGCACATAGAAGCTTAGTTTGAGCTTCTCCCTTCTCCACCTCGGTGCTCCAACATGATTCAATGTTTCTTTTATGTCATTTATCGGTTTAGTTTCTTCAATCATGTTTAGACGCTTGCTTCTAGATGTTTTTGGACTATCTTTCAGACACAAGGTTTACTTTGACATCTTTTAGCCTTTCTTCCAAGTTTGCCTTATATAGGTATCCTTTAATAAGAAATTTAAATAGCCAGCACACTCAAGTAAAATATCAACAATATTGTTCACATGGTTCATTTAAAATCTTTTGCTTAAAGTTAAGATTCATCAAAACACATGGGTTAGATGCTTAGCACAAAGCTAGCAGAAGCTTGGAGACCTAACAATCTTAATATATTTCTTTATTTTCTTTATGATTTTGATTGGTATGCACCACCAGTAAATATTTTTTAACTGTCAATCAATCATAAATTGTCACATCCTTTAATAAAAAATTAGTTCTTATGCCAAGTACCTTGAAAGTCATAATTTATGATTGGTTATAAAAAATTTACACCAACAATGCATCAAAGTTAAACACTTTATTTGAAAACAAGAGGATTGTGGTTTGAAGTTTTCCTAATTTTTTTTTAAAATTTTAATTGGCTTAATTGTATTTTTGGTCATTTGGTTATTGGGCATGTGTGATTTTGCTAACCTATAATATTTTTTAGCATATTTGATCACTCTATTGTTTCAATGTTGCAAATTTGGTTTTTTCGCCCAATATCTGTCAATTTTGTCAAGGATTAACAAAGAGGAACCATGACTCCAAGTACATAGAACCTTAGTTTGAGCTTCTCCCTTGTCCACCTCGGCGCTCCAACATGATTCAATGTTTCTTTTATGTCATTTATCGGTTTTGTTTCTTCATTCATGTTGAGATGCTTGCTTCTAGATGTTTTTGGACTATCTTTAAGACACAAGGTTTACTTTGAGATCTTTCAGCCTTTCTTCCAGGTTTGCCATATATAGGTATCCTTTAATAAGCACACTCAAGTAAAATATCAGCAATATTGTTCACATGGTTCATTTAAAATCTTTTGCTTAATTTTTAGATTCATCAAAACACATTAGATGCTTAGCACAAAGCTAGCAGAAGCTTGGAGACCTAACAACCTTAATATATTTCTTTATTTTCTATATGATTTTGATTGGTATGCACCACTAGTAAATATTGTTTAACTGTCAATCAATCATAAATTGTCACATCCTTTAAAAAAAATTAGTTCTTATGCCAAGTACCTTGAAAGTCATAATTTATGATTGGTTATAAAAAATTTACACCAACAATGCATAAATGTTAAACACTTTATTTGAAAACAAGAGGATTGTGGTTTGAAGTTTTCTCAATGTTTTTTTAAATTTTAATTGGCTTAATTGTACTTTTGGTCCTTTTGCTATTGGGCAAGTGTGATTTTGCTAACCTATAGTATTTTTGAGCATATTTGATCACTCTATTGTTTCAATGTTGCAAATTTGGTTTTTCCGCCCAATATCTGTCAATTTTGTCAATGATTAACAAAGTGGAACCATGACTCCAAGCACATAGAAGCTTAGTTTGGGCTTCTCCCTTCTCCACCTCGGCGCTCCAACATGATTCAATGTTTCTTTTATGTCATTTATCGGTTTAGTTTCTTCAATCATGTTTAGACGCTTGCTTCTAGATGTTTTTGGACTATCTTTCAGACACAATGTTTACTTTGAGATCTTTCAGCCTTTCTTCCAAGTTTGCCATATATAGGTATCCATTAATAAAAAATTTATATAGCCTACATACTCAAGTAAAATATCAACAATATTGTTCACATGGTTCATTTAAAATCTTTTGCTTATTGTTTAGAATCATAAAAACACACGGGTCAGATGCCTAGCACAAAGCTAGCAGAAGCTTGGAGACCTAACAATCTTAATATATTTATTTATTTTCTTTATGATTTTGATTGGTATGCACCACTAGTAAATATTTTTTAACTGTCAATCTATCATAAATTTGTCACATACTTTTAAAAAAAAATAGTTCTTATGCCAAGTACCTTGAAAGTCATAATTTATGATTGGTTATAAAAAATTTACACCAACAATGCATAAAAGTTAAACACTTTATTTGAAAACAAGAGGATTGTGGTTTGAAGTTTTCTTAATTTTTTTTTTAAATTTTAATTGGCTTAATTGTATTTTTGGTCCTTCTGTTATTGGGCATGTGTGATTTTGTTAACCTATAGTATTTTTGAGCATATTTGATCACTCTATTGTTTCAATGTTGCAAATTTGGTTTTTCCGCCCAATATCTGTCAATTTTGTCAATGATTATTAAAGAGGAACCATGACTCCAAGCACATAGAAGCTTAGTTTGAGCTTCTCCCTTCTCCACCTCGGCGCTCCAACATGATTCAATGTTTCTTTTATGTCATTTATCGGTTTAGTTTCTTCAATAATGTTTAGACGCTTGCTTCTAGATGTTTTTGGACTATCTTTCAGACACAATGTTTACTTTGAGATCTTTCAGCCTTTCTTCCAAGTTTGCCATATATAGGTATCCATTAATAAAAAATTTATATAGCCTACGTACTCAAGTAAAATATCAACAATATTGTTCACATGGTTCATTTAAAATCTTTTGCTTATTGTTTAGAATCATAAAAACACACGGGTCAGATGCTTAGCACAAAGCTAGCAGAAGCTTGGAGACCTAACAATCTTAATATATTTATTTACTTTCTTTATGATTTTGATTGGTATGCACCACTAGTAAATATTTTTTAACTGTCGATCTATCATAAATTGTCACATCCTTTTAAAAAAAAATAGTTCTTATGCCAAGTACCTTGAAAGTCATAATTTATGATTGGTTATAAAAAATTTACACCAACAATGCATAAAAGTTAAACACTTTATTTGAAAACAAGAGGATTGTGGTTTGAAGTTTTCTTAATTTTTTAAAAAATTTAAATTGGGTTAATTGTATTTTTGGTCCTTCTGTTATTAGGCATGTGTGATTTTGCTAACCTATAGTATTTTTGAGCATATTTGATCACTCTATTGTTTCAATGTTGCAAATTTGGTTTTTTCGCCCAATATCTGTCAATTTTGTCAATGATTAACAAAGAGGAACCATGACTCCAAGCACATAGAAGCTTAGTTTGAGCTTCTCCCTTCTCCACCTCGGCGCTCCAACATGGTTCAATGTTTCTTTTATGTCATTTATCGGTTTAGTTTCTTCAATCATGTTTAGACGCTTGCTTCTAGATGTTTTTGGACTATCTTTCAGACACAAGGTTTACTTTGAGATCTTTCAGCCTTTCTTCCAAGTTTGCCATATATAGGTATCCATTAATAAGAAATTTATATAGCCTGCACACTCAAGTAAAATATCAACAATATTGTTCCCATGGTTCATTTAACATCTTTTGCTTAATGTTTAGATTCATCAAAACACATGGGTCAGATACTTAGCACAAAGCTAGCAGAAGCTTGGAGACCTAACAATCTTAATATATTTCTTTATTTTCTTTATGATTCTGATTGGTATGCACCACCAGTAAATATTTTTTAACTGTCAATCAATCATAAATTGTCATATCCTTTAAAAAAAAATTAGTTCTTATGCCAAGTACCTTGAAAGTCATAATTTATGATTGGTTATAAAAAATTTACACCAACGATGCATAAAAGTTAAACACTTTATTTGAAAGCAAGAGGATTGTGGTTTGAAGTTTTCTTATTTTTTTTTAAATTTTAATTGGCTTAATTGTATTTTTGGTCCTTCTGCTATTGGGCATGTGTGATTTTGCTAACCTATAGTATTTTTGAGCATATTTGATCACTCTATTGTTTCATGTTGCAAATTTGGTTTTTCCGCCCAATATCTGTCAATTTTGTCAATGACTAGCAAAGAGGAACCATGACTCCAAGCACATAGAAGCTTAGTTTGAGCTTCTCCTTTCCCCACCTTGGCGCTCCAACATGATTCAATGTTTCTTTTATGTCATTTATCGGTTTAGCTTCTTCAATCATGTTTAGATGCTTGCTTCTAGATGTTTTTGGACTATCTTTCAGACACAAGGTTTACTTTGAGATCTTTCAGCCTTTCTTCCAAGTTTGCCATATATAGGTATCCATTAATAAGAAATTTATATAGCTTGCACACTCAAGTAAAATATCAACAATATTGTTCCCATGGTTCATTTAAAATCTTTTGCTTAATGTTTAGATTCATCAAAACACACGAGTCAGATGCTTAGCACAAAGCTAGCAGAAGCTTGGAGACCTAACAATCTTAATATATCTATTTTTTTATGATTTTCATTGGTATGCACCACCAGTAAATATTTTTTAACTGTCAATCAATCATAAATTGTCACATCCTTTAAAAAAAAGTTAGTTCTTATGCCAAGTACCTTGAAAGTCATAATTTTTGATTGGTTATAAAAAATTTACTCCAACAATGCATAAAAGTTAAACACTTTATTTGAAAACAAGAGGATTGTGGTTTGAAGTTTTCCTAATTTTTTTTAAAATTTAAATTGGGTTAATTGTATTTTTGGTCCTTCTGTTATTGGGCATGTGTGATTTGGCTAACCTATAGTATTTTTGGGCATATTTGATCACTATATTGTTTAATTGTTGTAAATTTGGTTTTTCCGCCCAATATCTGTCAATTTTGTCGATGATTAACAAAGAGGAACCATGAGTCCTAGCAAATAGAACCTTAGTTTGAGCTTCTCCCTTCTCCACCTCGGCTCTCCAACATGATTCAATGTTTCTTTTATGTCATTTATCGGTTTAGTTTCTTCAATCATGTTTAGACGCTTGCTTCTAGATGTTTTTAGATTATCCTTCAGACACAAGGTTTACTTTGAGATCTTTCGGCTTTTCTTCCAAGTTTGCCATATATAGGTATCCTTTAATATAGCCTGCACACTCAAGTTAAATATCAGCAATATTGTTCTCATGGTTCATTTAAATTCTTTTGCTTAATGTTTAGATTCGTCAAAACACATGGGTCAGATGCTTTGCACAAAGCTAGCAGAAGCTTGGAGACCTCACAATCTTAATATATTTCTTTATTTTCTTTATGATTTTGATTGGTATGCACCACCAATTAATACTTTTTAACTGTCAATTAGTCATAAATTGTCACATCCTTTAAAAAAAAAATAGTTCTTATGCCAAGTACCTTGAAAGTCATAATTTATGATTGGTTATAAAATATTTACACCAATAATGCATAAAAGTTAAACACTTTATTTGATAACAAGAGGATCGTGGTTTGAAGTTTTCTTAATTTTTTTTAAAATTTTAATTGGCTTAATTGTATTTTTGGTCATTTTGTTATTGGGTATGTGTGATTTTGCTATCATAGTATTTTTGAGCATATTTGATCACTCAATTGTTTCAATGTAGCAAATTTGTTTATCTCGCCCAATATTTGTCAATTTTGTCAATGATGAACAAAGAGGGACCATGATTCCAAGCACATAGAACTTTAGTTTGAGCTTCTCTCTTCTCCACCTCGGCACTCCAACATGATTCAATGTTTCTTTTATGTCATTTATCGATTTAGTTTCTCTTTTATATACCTTATTTTGGTTCATGGTTCTTTACCACAGAAGATCAACCAAAAATTTTATGTGTTTAAATTAATAGTTCTTCTCTATTGATTATTGAAAAATTGACAAACATCAGATGAAAAAACTAAATCTGTAACATGAAAAAAATTGAAGGACTAAATGTGCTTAAAAAAACTCCTAAATACCAATGTCGTATATAACAAATAGTAAAATGGCCAAAAGTATAATTAATTTTTTTAATTTTTGACCGTACCGGTTTAATATATTCAGACGCGGCCGGGTTGATTAGCAACCCAGTTTTAAAGTGGGTGACCTGGACCTGTTCCATCTGCGCGCGTTGGTTGTGTTGTCCGGAACTGGAAGAGGAAAACAAAACCCTAACGGCTAATTCGTCTGAAACTGAAACTCTTTCTCGTTCAATTCCTGTGATTTTCGTATCTGTAGCTAAGATTAGATCAAGATGGGCAAGTCAAGCAAACAATCAGATCCCAAAGTATGGTTTTCACTCTTTCTCTGAATTCTCTCACGGATATAAGATAAGACGCTGTCACTATAGTTGTTACTTGTCTGTCTCCTTGTAATTTCGTTGTCTTTCAGGTTGATGCTGCAGTTCCATCTTCCGAGTCTTCTAAAGTGGGTACGCACCATCCTAATTTCATCATTGCTAGCTGTTATATGGATTTGTAGGATTAGGCTCTTCTAGAGTGGGAACAGTGTAAAATGAGAACCTAAGAATATATCTATCATTGATTAACTATGGTGGGTTAAGATCACAATGTGCTTTAATTGATTAAGGGCAAGGTTTACAAAACCGGACCGGACCGGCCGGTCCGACCGGTTTAACCGGGACCTAGGCCGGATTGGTTGACCCCCAGAACCGGCCTTGCTTGAAACCGGTCTCAGAACCGTCGAACCGGTTCAAAACTGGTAAAACCAGTTGTGGACCGGCCTGGACTGGTTTCCTGAAAAAAAAAAAAAAAAGTATAAAAGGTTTTGGGTCATCCTAGCTAAAACTCAATTCTTTTGTTTTCTAACATATGTGGGCTGTTTGTAGATTTTGGGTTAGCTTTCCTGTGAAGATGTTTTAATATATATCTTTACATTTATTTAGTTTAATTTCAAAATAAAAAAATTGTGCTTCATAATTTTAGTTGTTATGTTGTTTTTTTGTTTAATATTGTTACAAATATTATATTAAAAATTAAAATAATATTATTTAATTATAACCGGTTCAACCACGGTTCAACCTCGGTTGGACCATTGAACCTTGAACCGCTACCTTCACTGGTTCGATGGTCGGTCCGATTTTGTAAACCTTGATTAAGGGTGGATACATCATTGCTTTTCCACTTTATACTTTTGGTCACTTTAAAGAAGCTCTATCCAAATTTGGATTTGGTTTATGGGTTCTTCTCCAAAGCCCCTCCTTTATTTATTTAATTCCCCCGTACCATTCATCGTTTAGTTGGTTTTATAGACTAACATTTTTGTCCCTTTTCAATTGGATGCTCAAAATTGATTTATATATAATTGGTTAAAGTAGTAACTTGGTCCCCTATAGGTGATATAAATTCTTCATTTAGTCCCTATACGTAAAAATTATTAAAAAGGTCCTTATACGTTCAATTGTTACCCATTTGGTCCCTTCTATTATTCTGCTGTCTCTAATGATTCGTTAACTCCTATTTATAGGAACTAAATAAAGAATTTGTATCACATATAGGGACCCAATAATTTAGCTTAAAGTATTACTTTGGTCCCTACATGTGACACAAATTCTTCATTTAGTCCCTATATGTAGGAGTTAACGAATCATTAGAGACGGCAGGTTAATGGGACCAAAAGAGTAGCAATTGTACGTACGAGGACCTTTTTAATAGTTTTTTACTTATATGGACCAAATGAAGAATCTGCTACACCTATAGGGACCAAATTATTATTATTTTTTTGATAAAATATAGGGACCAAATTAAAACTTTAACCTATATAATTTTTATGTTTGTAAAGCGTACCATTGGTAAATACTATAGAGTTTTTTGATAAGCCAAACTTATTTCACGAGAGCGTCCGATGAAAACAAACTGAGCTAGCTTTCGGCGTGCGGATTGAATAGAATGGAATAGAAAGGAACACAGTGGTTCTGTTGGTTCTCATTGGTTCTACGCCCTTTATTGGAACTTAAATGTTCCACTTTAACCCCATGTCCTGTTCTGATTTATTTATGAAATGGACCAAACATATAATAGAACCTGTATGTTATGTTTCGTCCATTCTAAGACGTCTATCTAACGCTACCCGAGTGTTGCTCAAGTAGAATACTAGAGTTTGGTTGTTACTTCTTGAATTTTACCGACTTATTATTTTGATCATATTTTGGTTTATGATAAATTGATTATATAATTTTGTCTTTTTTTCTTTTCAGAAACTTATTTTGGGTTTATTTTGATATAGGCAAGAGGAAGGGTGAGGATGAACTTGACAAGCAAGTGAGTGCAAAGAAGCAGAAGAGAGATGAGGTCGCTGAGAAGCGAAAGAATGTGAAGGAAACTAGATCAGATGATTCCTCATCATATTCTGAACACGAGCAGGTATTTGGTGTTTCTATCTGTTAGGAACCTTCTTTCCAAGATAGGAAAAATAGAACCTAACTAGTGTAAAACAGAATACAGCAGAGGGAAGAAAGAATACTTCTTTATTGAAAATAGAAAGAAAACAGTCACAAAGAACCAAGGTATTCAAGAATACCTCCAAAGGAGCACTCTCCTTTCACACTAGGATTTCCCTAGTCACAAGTCAATGATTACAAAAGCTACCTCTCTTAATCACTAGAGGTCTTATTTATAGAATTTACATTTAACTAACTCCCTAATCTACTAACAACCATTACTAAACATCTAACTAACAAACCCTTATTTTTATCTTTATTCCCTATTGGGCTGGGCCCTAACAATACTTCTTTATTCTATCTGGCAGGTCGGTCCAATTTGTTAGGAACCTTCTTTCCAAGATAGGAAAAATAGAACCTAACTAGTGTAAAACAGAATACAGCAGAGGGAAGAAAGAATACTTCTCTATTGAAAATAGAAAGAAAACAATCACAAAGAACCAAGGTATTCAAGAATACCTCCAAAGGAGCACTCTCCTTTCACACTAGGATTTCCCTAGTCACAACTCAATGATTACAAAAGCTACCTCTGTTAATCACTAGAGGCCTTATTTATAGAATTTACATTTAACTAACTCCCTTATTAAGCGTCTAAGTCCCACATTGGTTGAGTATATGAGCCTAGAACCATTTATAATAACTTGGGCATCCCTCCCTCTATGAGCTAGCTTTTAGAGTGGAGTCAGGCCCAATTATTCTAACATCCCTAATCTACTAACAACCATTACTAAACATCTAACCAACAAACCCTTATTTTTATCTTTATTCCCTGTTGGGCTGGGCCCTAACACTATCTATGCACATTAAAAGCTTCAATTTAATGATAGTATATGTACAATGATAATTTTTTGTTCCTTATTTTATCGTCTCATACTTTCTTTCTTATTCCTTTTTTTCCACTTTGGGATCAGAAATCTGCTAAAAATGGCAGTAAACGGGAGGAGAAAGGCAATCCAGCTACCTGTTCCAGTTCTGAATTTTCAGATGTTGATTCTGATGTGGATAATGTAAATGCTTGGTTATTGATTTCTGTTAATGGCTGATTCTTGTACTTAAAGTCTGCAATATATTAATAAATGATTTGTAAAATGCTTAGAAATAAATGAGTTATTTGGTTCATTTGTAATTCAGCTAGAAGAACATATAGATGTAGTTTAGTTCATAAGGTACTCATGTCATGTTATGTGTTCTCCAATTATTGAAATAGAAACTGAACCAATCTGGCTTCTCCAAGACTTCGTTATTGGCATCTTTATAGGATGATGGATGTTCTGATTTGATGCCTTGTTTGCTATATATAAGGCTGCAAATTTGACCATATGCATGGAAGAATATGAACTGATGTGTTATATGTTGAGGGTCTGCAGAGTTTATAACTTGTGTTAATTACACAGGGTGTTGGATATTGATGAGGGTGATAATTTTAAGAAAAAGATGAAAGCCTTGGCATATTGTTTGCATGACCACCCTTTACCTACTATATTTGTAATTGTATTTTTCAATCTTATTTTCCACTCTGAAGCAAAATGCTGCATCAAATTCTCAAAAACATGATTCAAAAACTGTTGAAAAGGATACGTCTAGTGATGTATCGTATGATGATGACGATGAAGAAGGCAATGATGATGCTGATGACAGTGAAAAGCCACATATGGTTAAAAAAGTGAGAATCTTGGATGTTGTGCATATGATTATTTATCTGCTGAGTTTTTAATGTATTTAGCTTTCTTTTCACTTGCAGCCTGTGAAAGATTGTGAGAGCTCGGAGGACAGTGAGGAAGAAACTGAGGAAAAATCCTTGAAAACTCCTCAGAAAAGAGTAAGCATTTCATAATGAATTTGCTTAGGGTTGCTGTAAAATGCATTTTGTTTTATAACTTCGTGGTGTATATAATTGACTTGTGTGAAGCAGGTTAAGGATGTGGACATGGTTGATGCTGCCTCAATTGAAAAGAAAGCTGTAATTGACTGATATCCTACCTTCTTGCAATTTAAATGATTGGACAGTGACATATTTTATTTCCTGGAATTGTGCAGCCTAAAACCTCAGCTACTCTAAAAGTACAAAATGCTACATCAAAGAAAATATGTGTTAGAAACTTGTCATATAGTGTGGAACGGGCTGATATGTATGTGCTATTTCTCTTGCTAGTTCTTATCGATTATTTTCTGTATTATTTTTCTCATTGCAAAATTGTTTAGGGAAAATCTGTTCAAAGAGTGTGGAGAAATTGTTGATGTCCGTCTGCATACAGATAGTGAAGGGAGGTTTAAAGGCTTTGGACATGTTTTGTTTGCAACAGCAGAAGCAGCACAGAAAGTAAGCTTTTTGTGACCTTGTTTAGTCTGTGCAAAATCATTTTAGAACTGCCAAAAGCATTTCAATGATAGTTGTACCTTCGGGCAGTCCTGCAAACTTCACGCTCCAGATGTCCCGTCCTGAGCATGAGGGGGGTGTATTAAGTGTCTAAGTCCCACATTGGTTGAGTATATTAGCCTAGAACCATTTATAATAACTTGGGCATCCCTCTCTTTATGAGCTAGCTTTTAGAGTGGAGTTAGGTCTAATTATTCTAACATGGTATCAGAGCCTCCCACGATGTTGGGCCACCCGCAGATGTCCAGTCCTGCAAATTTCACGCTCCAGATGTCCAGTCCTGGGCGTGATGGGGGTGTATTAAGTGTCTAAGTCCCACATTGGTTGAGTATATGAGCCTAGAACCATTTATAATAACTTGGGCCTAACTCCACTCTAAAAGCTAGCTCATAGAGGGAGGGATGCCCAAGCTATTATAAATGATTCTAGGCTCATATACTCAACCAATGTGGGACTTAGACACTTAATAGCTACAATGTCATGTTACTTTTCATTGACACTTATGGTAAAATTTGAATAATTTGACTTTTTTGAAATATTTTTTTCTCTTTCCCATTATTTTCATTTTGCATTTGATTCCTGAAGCAAGTTGCTACTACCTGCAATTTTGACGAGGATGGTATTTGTTAATGGTTCTTTCGAGAAGTATTTAGCCTTGCCTTTGGGATCTGATGTTGGATTGACACCATAAATGTGCTTATATATACATTATTGTGCGAGTGTCATGGTATTGTGGATGTGAGGAAGTGCATGATTTTGCATCGGAAAAGTGGAAGTTCCTCCTATTAAGTGTTGTAAGAATAAGTGTTGTAAGAATGTATTGTACCTCTAATAGTAAAGATCCAGATCTTCAGAGAGAATGGCATGCTTTGTTGCATCTTTCTTGTTCTTAGTTTTTGTTTCTCCTTGTATTTTCCTTTGTCGTTCTTAGTTCTTGAGGATTTCTTACCCTCTTGCATTTGTACTTTTCTATTCTCTATTAATAATTTCTTCTTTAATAAAATAGGTATATTTTATCTGTTGGTCCCTCAACTATTTGAGAATTTTCAAATAGGTCCCTATACTTAAGTTTGTAATTAGGTCTCTTAACGCAAAATTTGTAATTGGGTCCCTTGTACCCTTTCCCGTTAGGGTTTCGTTAAAGTTATAAAATATAGAGACCTAATTGAATTTTCCTAAAAGGTATATGGACCTGTTTGAACTTTCCCAAAAAGATCATGGACCCACAAATGATGAGTGAATGGATCACTTAACGGATACTTGACGAAATCCTAAAGGAAAAGTGTAGGAGGGACCTAATTACAAATTTTCTATGCGTTCAAGGACCCAATTACAAACTTTTAAAGTATAAAGACCTACTTGAAAATTCCCAAATAGTTCGGGGACTAACAGATTAATTAAACCTAAAAAAAGAAGTAAAGATCCATGTTGTACATTGCAACGATCTTATTCAAAATCTTTCTTGTTCATGACTTGCAAACATTTTTGTTGTTTGTATTTTTATATACTGCATTTTAATAATGTGGGATTTGTGAATGTAACAAGTGTTGTCAAATAAATTCTTGTTATCTTTTTAAATCATGCAATCATATATTATTTAAACAAGCTGGAACTTTTATGCTGCTTGCTATCCTGGTCAGTTATCATAAATATATCCTATGTCTCTGTATAATACAATAACCATCGTACCTTGTCTCACTAAGTGTTGTTTGGTACATGCATCATTCGACTCTGTGTCTTTGAGTGTTCTTAAGCCATGGAGGGCTGACATTGATATTTCTAGGTTTTCTTTTTATATTTGTATAGATAATCCTTGTTTTCCTGTCTCTCTTTCATCATCAGTCCTTGTGTTTGTTGAGCCCTTGTTCTGTCCAAAGGCATATTGAGCTGACAATCAATTTGCTTTTGTCATCATAGGCCCTTGAGTTGGATAATACAGAATTGTTGAGACGTCCCATTAAAGTTAATATAGCTTGGGAAAAGGGTGAATATACTCCCAAAAGCAGGTAATTACTGCCTAACTTTTTGGTTTAGTCTCTTCCATTGATCCATTTCAACGCCTTCTCTCACACCAACATCTTCCCTTTTCTGTTGCTTTGTTAATAATTTTAGCCACTTGAGCAAAACATTCCAGACGGGTGGAAGAGTTCAGTTTCAAACTTCTGTGGCGGGTTTTAATAAATCTCTCACTGAAGAGAAGGTAATTTTTTTCTCTATCATATTGATTGCTGCAACTCCTCGGATAAGAGTAATCATTTCATAATGACTTTTCCTAAGGTTGCTGTAAAGTGCATTGTGTTTTATGACTTCTTGGAGTATATAATTGACTTTTATGAAACAGGTTAAGGATGTGGAGATGGTTAATACTGCCTCGATTATAAAGCAAGCAGTAATTGGCTGATATCCTATCTTCCTGCAATTTAAATTATTAAACAGTGATATGATATGTTATTTCCTGGAATTTTGCAGCCTGAAACCGAAGCTACTCTAAAAGTACAAAATGCTACATCGAAGAAAATATGTGTTAGAAACTTGTCATATAGTGTGGAACGGGCTGATATGTATGTATTATTTCTCTTGCTGGTGCTTAACGATTATTTTCTGTATTATTTTTCTCATTGCAAAATTGTTTAGGGAAAATCTGTTCAAAGAGTGTGGAGAAATTGTTGATGTCCATCTCCATACAGATAGTGAAGGGAGGTTTAAAGGCTTTGGACATGTTTTGTTTGCAACAGCAGAAGCAGCACAGAAAGTAAGCCTTTTGTGACCTTGTTTAGTCTGCGCAAATCGTTTTAGAACTGGCAAAAGGATTTCAGCGATAGGTGTACATTTTGGAAGCTACAATGTCATATACTTTCATTGACACTTATGGTAAAATAGGGGGGGGGGGTTGTTTCTATAAACTCTAGATGAATTGTCATTATAATTTCTTTTGTAAAAGGGTTGAGAGTACCCCTTGTACTCTATGAATGATATTTTTTACCTTTTCCAAAAAAAATAACTTATGGTAAAATTTGAACAATTTGATTTTGAAATATTTTTCTTGTTTCCAGTATTTCAATTTGCATTTGATTTCTGAAGCAAGTTGCTACTACCTGCAACTTTAACCAGGATGGTATCAGTTAATGGTTCTTTTGAGAAGTATATAGCCTTGTCTTTGGGATCTGATGTTGGATTGACACCATAAATGTGGTTATATACACCACTAATGTGCGGGTATCATGGTATTGTGGATGGGAGGATCTTAGATTTTGGGCTTGAGCCTAACTTAACCCCAAAAGCTAGCTTGTAAGGTGAGGATTGCCCAAGCTTTATAAGCACTACTTTGGCCATATCTGTAGGGGATGTGGGACTAAATACACCATTCACACTCAGCACAATGAAGGTGCTAGAGGTTGCAATGAAGGCAACCCAAACTTGCCGCAATTAAGGCGGCTAGGGGCAAACCGCAATTAAGGCGGCTTTCCAACATAGGATCTCCATTAATAATTTTTCCCATGATCAAAAGAGAAGTAAAGATCCGTGTTGTGCATTGCATTGATCTTATTCAAGGATGTACATGACTTGCAAACTATGAAGTAATGACACAAACACGGCAATGTTGTTATTCATAAGCATGGAAGGTGTTCCTTTCAATCGTGCCCACAAATGTATCAAGAGTATCTGAAGCACAGAGAAGAAGGGAGGTGCCAATGTGGGCTTCCTTTCAATCGTGCCCACAAATGTCCAGAGAAGCACTTGAGAGTAACTGTTTTGGCGGAGGAATAGTGAGTGAAGAGGGTGTGTTGGAGGAGACGAAAGAAGATGTGTTGGAAGAGGGGTAATGTCAAATGCTCAGTCTATCGTCCTTCTCAGCAGGGGGATTAACTCCTCCCAAAACTATGAAGTTGTTTGGATATATTGGAGGACAGTTGTGTTGGTTTTAATTGATAGTGGTGCAAGCCACAATTTTATTGCTAAGGAACTAGCTGCTAAGTTGGTCATCCCAGTCACAGCTACTGCCTCTTTTGGAGTTAGGCTAGGAGATGATCATAGGAAGCTATCTCAAGGTTGTTGTAAAACAGTGCAATTTCAACTTGCTGACCATCAGCTCGTAAATGATTTCTTCCTTTTTGAACTGGGTGGAGTTGATGTGAGTCATGGCATTGCTTGGCTAGAAACATTGGGGGAGGTTAAAACCAATTGGAAAACTTTGACTATGTTCTTTGCCCACAACCCAACGGAGGTCATAGCAAGGGTGATCCCATACCTGCTCATTTACATCCTAAGCTAGCTGCCCGATATTTTGGCCCATTTTTGGTGTTAAAGCAAGTGGGGTCCGTGGCTTTCCACCTGCAACTGCCTCAACACGTGTTAGAGTAAGCTAAGCTTACTGTAGACATGCTACAGCTGATCTCAGCTCACTGCCGAGTCAGATTCTGTTAGAGGCAGTTACATCTACCTTCTATAAATAGCACATTCATTGTATCTAGTCATTCAAGAATCAAGAGATTATTTCAGTAAAATTCACTTTATATTCTTCTCTCCCTTCTCTCTTTTCTGTTCTTGCTTGGTCTCTAACATGGTATCTCGAGCTTGAAACTTGGCCATGGCTTCTTCATTCAATGTTGATGACGATCCACTGCCGCCGCCTCCTCCTCCTCCGCCGCCCCCATCGCATGCACCAGCGGTGCCATCACCAAACCTAAACACTGTGCTTACGACGAAGCTAACGGACAAGAACTTTCTCCACTGGCGCCAAATTGTTGAGGCTGTAATTCGAGCCAATCGACTCGAAAAATACGTGGCGTGTCCTAGGGTTCCAGTGCGATACCTCAATGAGGATGATCGAGCGAACGATCGAGTGAATCCAGAGTACCAGGCTTGGGAAGCACAAGACCAGTACCTGTTCATATGGCTCCTGAACTCGATTTCCGATACGATTCATGCGCGTGTTGTCGGTTGTACACATGCGTGGGAATTATGGGATGAATTACACAACTACTTCAACTCGCAGACGAAGGCGCGTAGCACACAGCTTCGTCGTGCGAAGCCGTCACATTGTCAAAGGTGATCGCACCATTGGA
Organism: Sophora flavescens; assembly: GCA_030762895.1. Classification (NCBI taxonomy): domain Eukaryota; kingdom Viridiplantae; phylum Streptophyta; class Magnoliopsida; order Fabales; family Fabaceae; genus Sophora; species Sophora flavescens. The sequence goes on along the minus strand of CM061065.1, from coordinate 81,015,329 downwards.
GAGTACTTGCTGCGAATCAAGGCACTGGTGGATGCCTTGATCTCGATTGGGAACCCGATTACTCGTTAGGAGCATATGGATGCAATCTTGGAAGGTTTACCCGATGATTATCATATACTTTTCCCTACAATTGAGAGTAGAATTGAACCTTACTCAATTGCTGAAATCGAATCCCTATTGTTGTCACATGAGTCTCGATTGGAAAGGTTGAAGTCCAAAAATGCAGTTACAGAGGTGTTCTCAGCCTATCTGGCTCAAAGCAATTCCAATCCTAACCCTATTTCCATGCCACACAACCCTAATTCCATGCCATGTCCAATTCCTTCCCTGAATAGTACTAATCAAGTGAATTCTACCTCAGTCTCTAATTTTCAGCAAGGTTCATCCTCCTTTCCGAATAATGGAGGCTATCAACAGTACAATTCCTCGTCCAATTTTGGCAATGGTTTTCGAGGTGGACGCGGCGGACGTCGTGGCCGTGGTAGAGGTGGCAGATATAGCTATGGAAGGTTTGGCAATGGAGCAGAGTGTCAGATTTGTGGTCGTAACAATCACAATGCTCTTGATTGTTACTATAGATTCAATGAAGATTATACAACACCACCTCCTAGTGCTAATTCTTTTGGCTCGTATGGTAGAGGCCAGTATCGTGGCCAATCCTCTTCGAATCAGTATCATCAACATGCTCCTCATGCCAATTATCACTATGCTTCAGGACAATCAGCACAAAATTTCATGCCTCCTCCTATGCCTTAACTTCCTGTTCAAGAATGACCTCCTCTTGCCTCTCCCATGGCAATCCAATAATGTGCATATGCCTCATCCTAATGGCCAAGTCAGCAGCTATCAGCAGCAACAAAACCCTATGGCTATGATGGCCTCTAATTCTGGTTCAGATTCTAGTGCCTGGTTTGTTGATAGTGGGGCAACACACCATGTTACTGCAGATCTCAACAACTTGAATCAACCTGTTGCACCAAGTGGTATTGATTCAACAGGAGAGAATGTCTCTGAGTAGTCTCTTCCTAACTGCTGAAGAGTAGCCTCCGAGAATATCTGCTGCTCCTATTAACCAAGCCTCACCACCTTCATAAGGTCAAGGCACACTTTCTCCTCAGTCTCCCTTTCTAGTTACACCTCTTAATCATGCTTCTCCTCCTGTGTCCAGTCACTCCTCTCATCATACAGACCCTTACTCCTTATCTTCTCTTCATTGTGGGTTAACACCTAGTGGTTCCTCTCATCTGTCCGGCGCATCCTCTAGCTCACCACCTGCACCTCTTAATGTCCACCCTATGGTCACTAGGTCTAAAGCTGGCTTGCTAGCTCCCACTTTATTGCTAACACATGCAGAACCTCATTCTCCTATTGAAGCCTTGACCATTCCTCATTGGCTTGAGGCAATGCAGCAGGAATACAATGCATTATTGCACAACAACACATGGACATTAGTTGATCTTCCTCCTAACAAAAAGGCCATTGGTTGTAAGTGGGTGTTCGGGGTCAAAGAGAACCCAGATGGCACTATAAACAAACACAAGGCCAGGCTGGTTGCGAAAGGTTTTCATCAGCAGTTAGGAAGAGACTACTCGGAGACATTCTCTCCTGTGGTCGAACCTGTCACAGTCAGAGGAGGAGGCATGAAATTTTGGCCCATTTTTGGTGTTAAAGCAAGTCGGGTCCGTGGCTTTCCAGCTGCAATTGCCTCAACACATGTTAGAGTAAGCTAAGCTTACTGTAGACATGCTACAGCTGATCTCAACTGACTGCTGAGTCGGATTTTGTTAGAGGCAGTTACATCTACCTTCTATAAATAGCACATTCAATGTATCTAGTCATTCAAGAATCAAGAGATTATTTCAGTAAAATTCACTCTATATTCTTCTCTCCCTTCTCTCTCTTTTCTGTTCTTGCTTGGTCTCTAACAACACGTATTCATCCGGTGTTCCACGTCTCCCAATTGAAGAAGGCTGTTGGTGACCATTTTGTTGAGCCAACTATTCCGGATGAGTTGCATATGAGGATGAGAGGTGCCTTCCAGAGCATGTCTTAGACCGCCGAACTGTTGACAAGCAAGGGTTGATCAGGTGTTGATCCAGTGGCACAAATAGTCAGGTGACCAAGCAATGTGGGAAGATCTTGAGGTCTTGCGTCAACAGTTTCCTCAGTTTATCCTCGAGTACAAGGATGTTTTTGAGGGAGGCAGTATTGTTAGGCCCCAGCCCAATAATGTAAAGGTCTATTGGCCTATTTAGGCCACCACAGCTGTATACCCGAAGGAGCCGTAGTAGAGAGAAGGAAAGGGAATGACCAGAGAAGTTAGTTAGTTACAACTGATAGGATGACTGTTTAGTTAGTTACAATAGTTGAGAATTATAAATAGGAGGGAATAATGATTGTAATGAGTATTTTTTGACATTTGAAGTTTGTAAAGGAACCATGAGCAAGGCTCGGTGGAGGAGAGATTGCTCTTCTATTCAGTACAGAGGAATCTTTTCCTGTTTCTTTCTCGATTCTGTCTCTTTAGTTTCTAAGGATCTTAACACCACCATACCTTATCTCACTAGGTGTTGTTGGCAACATGCATCATTCGACCCTGTGACTTTGTATATCTCACTAGGTGTTTCTAAGCCATGGAGGGCTGACATTGATATTTCTAGGTTTTTTTTATATTTGTATGGATAACCCTTGTGTTGTTATCTTGCTTTCGTCATCTGTCGTTATGTTTGTTGAGCCCTTGTTCTGTCCAAAGGCTTATTGAGCTGAGAATCAATTTGCTTTTGTAATCATAGGCCCTTGAGTTGGATAATACAGAACTGTTGAGACGTCCCATTAAAGTTGATATATCTTGGGAAAAGGGTGAATATACTCCCAAAGGCAGGTAATTACTGCATAACATTTTTGGTTTAATCTCTTCCCGACTTCCATTGATCCATTGCAACATCTTCTCTCACACCAACATCTTCCCTTTTCTGTTACATTTTTAATAATTTTAGCAGCTTGAGCAAAACATTCCAGACGGGTGGAAGTGTTCAGATTCAAACATCTGTGGCGGGTTTTAATAAATCTCTGACTGAAGAGAAGGTAATTTTTTCCTATCATATTGATTGCTGCAACTCCACAGAAAAGAGTAATCATTTAATAATGCAATTCCCTATGGTTGCTGTAAAGTGCATTTGTGTTATCACTTCTTGGAGTACATAATTGGCTTGTGTGAAACAGGTTAAGGATGTGGGGATGGTTGATGCTTCCTCAATTGAAAAGAAAGCAGTAATTGACTGATATCCTTTCTTCCTGCAACATAAATTATCAAAACAGTGATATGATATGTTATTTCCTGGAATTTTGCAGCCTGAAACCTCAGCTACTCTAAAAGTAGAAAATGCTACATCAAAGCAAATATCTGTTAGAAACTTGTCATATAGTGTGAAACGGGCTGATATGTATGTACTATTTCTCTGGCTGGTTTTTTTATTTTTTATTTTCTGTATTATCTTTCTCATAGCAAAATTGTTCAGGGAAAATCTGTTCAAAGAGTGTGGAGAAATTGTTGATGTCCGTCTCCATAAAGATAGTAAAGGGAGGTCTAGAGGCTTTGGACATGTTTTGTTTGCAACACCCGAAGCAGCACAGAAGGTAAGCTTTTTGTGACCTTTAGTCATTGCAAATAATTTTAGAACTGCCAAAAAACATTTATATGATAGTTGTCCCTTCGGAAGCTACAATGTCATATACTTTTCATTGACATTTACGTTTGTTAGAATATTGTAATTAATGTATAGCTGTCAATTAGTATGAGTTAGCATCATGTATTTATTCTAATTAGAATAAGGGTCTTGTTAACCAGTGTCCTAAGGGCATTGGTTAATGATTCCATAACAAGCAAGTTTTTCTTGGAACACAGAGTATTTACCTTCTTAAGATATTAAATATATCACTTTCCAATGAAAATTTTCTTCTTTTGATTCTTTAACCAATGTCCTAAGGGCACTGGTTAGCATTCTCCTTAGAATAATTAGGATTTCTGTATTCATGACTAAATGTCTATATATTAAAACATCTGTTGTATATTATGACACGGTTTCTGCATCTCATACCTCTGTTTTCACTCTTTCAACAACGGTAAAATTTGAACATTTTGATTTTCTTGAAATTTTTCACATTCCAAGTATTTTCGTTCTGCATTTGATTCCTGACGCAAGTTGCTATCCTGTATTTACCTATATTTGAGGGTTTATTATTGTTGATGTTGATATTGTTTTGATATGTTGATAATATAGATGATTTAGTTTCCTAGTTTATCATATATCTATTGTAAATAAGAGATATACTCAATCCCTAAAATCAAGGGATTTGATACTGTTGTATATAATTCCTGTTCTATAAATTCACAAAGCTGAGAGGGTTTCTCTCAAGCTATTCAGCAATCTTAAGTTGGTATCTAGAGCTAGGTTCAATCTGGTCATGAACCTGGTCACGGAACAGTTCTCCGGCGAGCTTTTTCCGGCGATTATCTCCGATCACCAAAGTAAGGTGACCGGACATCTCAAAAATAGCCGGCGATCGTTTTCCGTGAAGACCCATCTCCGTATGCCGCCGCACGCGCTGCCACTCCTCCAGTGTCCGCTGCTCCTCTGAGCGCGTGGGGTCCACACGCCACCCTGAACGAGTCCGTTCGTCTTCCGGCTTCTTTCGATTGTTTTTCCGGTGTCCTCTGCCTCTGTTTGGAGGGTCAAAAGTGAATTTTTGCCAGTTTGGCTTTTTCCCCTCTCATTATGTCCTCTGTTTCATCCCCTGCCGCCACTGTTTCGCCCGCTGCTGATTCTGGTGCTGGTGCTGGTACTGGGTCTATAGGGAAGGGTCTCATCTCTTTTGCCTTCTCTGGAAGTCCCATTATCACATCGGAAAAACTCAATGGTAAGAATTTTGTGGATTGGTACAATGCGGTTGAAGTTTGGTTTTTAGGTCAAGGGCTTTATGAACATCTCACCAAGAAGGAAGCAGAGATTGATGAGAAAATTCGTGATGAATGGAAAAGGGCAGATTATTAGTTGGTCCCTCTTTTATGGCAGTCTATTGATCTGAAGTTGATGGTACACTTTCACCCGTACAAAACTTATTATGAAATATGGAAGAAAACTCAAAATGTCTATTCCAATGACCTACAATGCCTCTATGCCTCTGTCCACAATTTGGCCACTCTTCAGATGACAGATCATGATCTTCCCTCTTATCTGAATAAAGCACAGTCCGTTATTGGTGACATTAAGCGCATTATAACAGGTGATGATCTTACGAAGTTACTAGCAAAACTTGATAATATGTATATGGTCTTTGTTCTTCACGGTTTACATAAGGACTTTGAATCTGTCCGGAATCAAGCTCTAACTAATCCTAACATCCCCACGGTGGAGGAGCTCGTTGATCGTCTTCTACGAGTTCCGTCACCAGTGGAGACATCCAAGATTGGCTCCCAGACAGCTTCCGAGTCCTCAGCCTTCGTTTCTAATTCGGCAAATCTTGGAGGACGAGGCCGTGGGTGTGGTGGAAGAGGTGGTCGTGGTAGAGGTGATCGTCCTCAGTGCTCTTATTGCAAGCATGTGGGTCATACCCAAGACAAGTGTTATTCTCTGCATGGTTTCCCGCAAAAGTCAACCAATGTCACGCAGTCTGACGATAAGAAATTTGAGGTTGGGTATGATAATCAGAAAAGTGGCACTCAGAATAGTTTTTTAGTTGATGAATATAAGGAGTACCTTCAGCTTAAGGCAGCCCAACAAGCTTCATCTTCAACAACTATAGCTCATACTGGTAATTCTACAGTTTGTTTCTCTCATTCATCTCCTGTTGGTTCCTGGATTCTAGATTCTGGTGCTTCTGACCATATAGCCGGTAATTCTTCTATCTTTTCTTCTTTATCTTCTACTAAAACACCACATCACATCACCCTTGCTAATGGCTCTAAAACACAAGCTACTGGTATTGGTCAAGCCTCACCTCTTCCCTCTCTGTCTTTAAATTCAGTCTTATTTATACCTGGATGTCCTTTTAATTTAATTTCTATGAGTCAACTTACTCGATCTCTTAATTGTTCCATAACCTTCACTTCTACTTCTTTTTGTATCCAGGACTGGAGTACGGGGAAGATGATTGGAGTAGGATCTGAGTCACGCGGTCTCTACTACTTACAACCTCCATCCTCCACAATATGTGATGCCACAGAGTCGTCCAGTCTTCTTCATCGTCGTTTGGGTCACCCGAGTTTGAATAAATTAAAGAAAATGGTCCCTCATCTCTCTAATCTACAGTCATTGGAGTGTGAGGCATGTCAGCTTGGAAAACAAGTCCGGGCATCCTTTCCAAGCAAGGTTACAGGTCATGAAGAGTCTCCTTTTAGTCTTGTTCATTCTGATGTTTGGGGTCCTAGTCGTATTTCTTCTGTCTTAGGATATAGGTATTTTGTTACTTTCATTGATTATTTTTCTCGTTGTACTTGGTTATTTTTAATGAAAGAACGTTCTGAGTTATTTACTATATTTCAAAAATTTTGGGTTGAAATACACAATCAATTTGGACAAACTATTCGTATCTTACTCACTGATAATGCCAAAGAGTAATTTTCTGCCTGTTTTAATACTTTTATGGCATCTCATGGTTCATCAATCGAGTTGTCCTCACACACCTCAACAAAATGGTGTGGCTTAACGCAAACATCGCCATATCATTGAAATAGCTCGTACTCTCCTATTACATTCCAATGTTCTTGTGAAATTTTGGAGTGATGCTGCTCTCATTGAGGTTATTTAATAAGTCGAATGCCATCTTCTGTTCTCAATAACCTGGTTCCTCACTTTATCCTATATCCTCAGGCACACCTTTATACTGTTTCCCCTCGTGTTTTTGGCTTCACATGTTTTGTCCACAATATTGCTCCAGGTCTTGACAAACTTGGTGCCCGTGCCATTAAGTGTGTCTTTATTGGGTTCAAAAAGGGTACAGGTGTTAATTCCTTCAACAAATCGCACTTATATCTCTGTTGATGTCACCTTTTTCGAGGACACACCGTATAGGGATGACAATGGGTAGGGTTTGGATAGGGTACTACAGTACCGTCCCCATACCCGCGTCTGAAAAAAATACCCGTACCCGGACCTATCCCCACGTGGGTAGCAACTTTAGTACCTGTACCCTCTGGGTACCTAAGTACCCGTACCCGCACCCGTTACCCGCACTTTAACTGTGAAAAAGCAATAAATAGCAAAAGAAACGTTATAACAATTAAAAAACGATTCAAAGATCTTTTAAATCTACTTATAAAACACTACAAATCAAAATATTTAAATAAATAAAAACATCCAAAAATGAATTATAGATGCAACTAGGTTTAGAAAGTTAAGAATCTTTAGATTAATTTTGTTTTTAAAATTTGTATTATAGTTAAAATTATATATATTAGTAATATAAATAAATAAATAATTATATATACATATAAATATGTGCGGGTATGGGGCGGGGCGGGTACCATAGTACCCGTACACCCACCCATACCCATTCAATTTTGCGGGTAATTACCCATACCCGGATCCTTACCCATTGTGCGGGTAATTACCTTATCCATTGTGGGTGTTGAATTGGAAGGTTTTAGGTAGGGAAGGAAGAAAAGAGAAATAAACTAACAAGTAACAAGACTGATATTGATTTGATGTAGTGATGATGTGATTACAAAAGACAACCTAATAGTCCTATTTATACTAAAAGTAGAATCCTAGTCTTGATCAAATAGATAATCAAATCATAAAATATAAATAATAAATAAATCCTAAGATATCATCCAGGATACTCTAAAATATTCTAAGAGATATGAAAAGATATTATCTGATATTTCTCTGATTTTCTAACACTCCCCCTCAAGCTAAAGCTTACTAAGCTTCAAGCTTGTCACACGAAAAGTCGAAAACAATGCATTCCCCCTCAAATTAAATTTTAAAATATAAAAACCATAAACTGAGCTCCACGAAAATAATGGTTAAAAGGCAACTCAAGGATGTTGTAGAGGACGAAGAGAGTTACTGGAAAGATAACTTAGCAATATAGCTGGAATGATCATCAGCCTGACAGAAATTTTTTGGCAAGCAATCTAGCAGTCAAGGTTATCGAAATCGCACGATTTGCGATTTGGATCGTACGCAACGACACGATACAGGGACTAAACGATACGGAACGTATGGAGAATCGCAGAGGTGCTTGAATCGCCGCCGGAATCATACGATCCGTTGCGATTTATGAATCGCCATGACAATCGCGATTCGGGGCCCTCTGTTCTTCCCTGTCTTCTGCCGGGTCTAAAAGTCGGGTTGAAGGCAGCGTTTTGCTGCGTTTCGTTCATGGCCCCCAGTCATGTGTTTAGTCTCGTTTCCTTCTGTGTGTTTTGACTTTTGCCATTGTCGGTGGCTCGGTGCCGTTTAGAGAAGGAGAACTACCAAAGTGAGTGCATAATGTATATTATATTATCATTATTTGTATTACACTATTACTTAAAAGATTTGTACTTTTTCAAATCTGTTTCACGATTTTGATATTTTAATTTAGATAGAAAATATTTTATTCAACCTATTTTAATCCTAAAAAGAGGATAAAAGTAGATAAGTTTTATTTAGTTTTATCAGATTTGTACTTTTTCAAATCTATTTCACGATTTTGATATTTTACTTTAGATAGAAAAGATTTTATTAAACCTATTTTAATCCTAAAAAGAGGATAAAAGTAGATAAGTTTTATTCAGTTTTGTCAAATTGACGAAATGGATTATAAAAATATATATATTTTATAATCAAGTTTCAATCTTTTAAGATTTAGATAAGTTATACAACATTGTTAGTGAGCATCTTGAAAATAGATCAGAGAAAAATAATCTTAATTGATTATCATTGAAAATAGATGTTATGTGCCTATGCCTATTTAAATTGCAGCTGCTTCCCGTATCTCTCACCAAAAAAAATTCCTTCACCTTCTTCTATTCTCTCATTCTCTTCCATCACCATATCTTGTTTTGTTTGATACACCTCGGCACCTCGCACATACATTCGATGGCTCCAAAAAAGAAAGCAACGAAGAAAGACATTACTTGGGATCATTGTCAGTCTCTTGAGACTAGGTTACATGTTAAATGTAACTATTGTCCCAAGACAATGTGGGGAGGAGCATTTAGGATGAAACATCATCTTGCTGGAACACACAAAGAAGTTGCTCCTTGTGCACAAGTGCCGGAAGAGGTAAGAGATTTATTTAAAAAAATGCTAGACAATATGAATAAAGATGATGATGTTCTTGAGTGTTTTAATGATAAAGAGCCTGATTCGGAAAAAAAAAAGGGGTATGGATAACTTTGTAGTTAAAGGAAAAGGGGGAGGTGGCTCTTCTATGAAACAACAAACAATAAATGCAATGGTGAAGGATAGAGATTTGATTATTCGGGATATTTGTAGATGCATGTATGGTACTGCATTGCCTTTTAATTTGGTTAAAAGTCCATTGTTTATTGATATGGTGAAATCTTGGTGATTATGGTAGAGGCTTAAAGCCGCCTACTTATCATGAAGTGAGGGTCTCATATTTAAAGAAAGAAGTGGATCTTGTTCATGCCAATTTGGATAAATATAAACTTAAGTGGAAAAAATCTGGTTGCACATTGATGTCAGATGGATGGACTGATGGAAAGGGTAGATCCCTTACTAATTTTCTTGTTAACAGTCCTTTAGGAACCGTTTTTATAAAATCTATTGATACTAGTAGCTTCATTAAAGATGCTGAAAAAATGTTTGAACCGCTTGATGAGATGGTGGAGGAAATAGGGGAAGAGAATATTGTTCAAGTAGTGACGGATAGTGCTTCAGCACTTGTATCGGCTGGAAACAAATTAATGGATAAAAGAAAGCAACTCTTTTGGTCACCTTGTGCAGCCCATTGTCTTGATTTGATTCTTGAAGATATCGGTGGCATTACAGTCTTCCACAATACCATTTGCAAAGCAAAAAGGATTACAATTTTTATTTATAGACATACTTGGGTGTTGAATTTGTTTAGAACCTATTCCAAAGGTAGAGAGTTAGCCAGACCAGCAATAACAAGGTTTGCTACTTCTTATTTGACCATGAAGTCTATTTTAGAGCAGAAAATTGCACTTCGATCTATGTTTGCTTCAGAAAAATGGGCTACAAGTCCTTATGCCTCTAGGCTTGAAGCTAAAATTGTGGAAGACATTGTCTTGACTGATACAAGGTTTTGGAAATCAATAAAGTACTGTTTGAATTGTGTGTCTCCACTTGTGAAAGTTCTGCGACTTGTGGATGGTGATTTAAAACCGGTAATGGGATATATTTATGAGGCTATGGATCAAGCAAAGGAGCAAATAGCAAAGAATTTTAATAATGTGGAAAGCAGGTATAAGAAGGTATGGGAAATCATTGACAACCGTTGGGATTTACAACTTCATAGGCCTCTTCATGCAGCGGGTTATTTTTTTAATCCTAAGTAAGTATTTTTTTTATATAAAATATTTAAATTTAAAATCATTTATATTTTTATTCAATATAATTTATTTATCTTATTCTAAATTTACAAATTACTAATTTTTAAAATAACTACACAGGTACCATTATGATCCAAACTTTAACCCTGATTCCGAGGTAAAAATTGGTTTGTACAAGACATTAGGAAGGATGTGTCCAGATATTGAGACAAGGGTTAAAATTGATTCCCAAATTGAGAAATTTGATAAGGCTGTGGGACTATTTGGAGATAGCTTAGCAATTGCAACTAGAGAAAGGAAACAACCTGGTAATCGATTATTTTATTTATATTCATTTATTTTATTATGTATTACTAATTTACTATTTATTATTTTAAAATTTACTTATAAATTATGTAATTAACCAAGTATTTATTTATATATTTTTTCTAGCTTTATGGTGGAATAGTTTTGGAGAGGAATGCAAAGAGCTACAATCAATAGCTATTTGTATTCTAAGTCTCACTTGTAGTGCTACGGGATGCGAGAGAAATTGGAGTGTATTTGATCAAATTCACTCAAAGAGAAGAAACCGCTTAGAGCAACAAAGGTTGAATGCTCTTGTATTTGTAAAGTACAATCTCCAGCTTGAAATTAGACAAAAGCAAAGAGAAGAAAAAGGAGATACATATGATCCTATTTGCTTATCAGATTTATCATCAGATGATGAATGGGTCACTGAGCAAGAGGAGCCTTGCTTAATGGATGGAGGCTCTTGGATGGATGTCCAAGAGTGCTTCGATATTAATGAAGGAGATCAAAGCAAAAAGAGAAAAAGAGGTATATATCTAATATATTTTACTATTTTACTTTATAAATTATATAACATATTTACATAATTACATATGTATTATATTTTTTTAGGTCCTCGAAATCTTAATGCGATAAAAAATGACAAAGGAAAGGACATCATCATACAAGATAATGTCAATGGCAATAAGAATGATAAAGGGAAAAGCATTGCCAGTGCCAGTGACAAAAAGGACGATAAAGGAAAAGGCATTCTAATTGAAGAACCAATTATTGGAGATGATGATAGTGAGACTGAAGATGAAGTGAATGAAGAATTGGTTATGCTAAGTGATGATAGTAGTGGCAATGATAACATTAGTCTTGATGATTGATGAGTAGGATAGGAGGATAAGTAGTTTTGGGATTTATTAGTTTTACTTATTTGTCATGAGTTTTTCTTATTTATTAGCTTAAATTAAGGTTGATGGTGACATTTAATTATGAACTTATGATTTATGAATTTATGGTTTTGTTTTTTATTCATATAATAAGCATATATACATAATGCATTATTCAAACTATATATTTCAACTTATTTTTCATTATGTTTATGAATCTTACGATTCGATATGATTTACGATTCACGATTCAAAAACCAGCCCAACGATTCATGATTTGAATTGCGATTTGACAACCTTGCTAGCAGTAAGGTCCGAACTTCTCAAAACCGCATTTGGAAGCTTCAACGACAATACTGGAGACCCAAATTATTTCAAATTGAAATTTAGACAACTACTTCCAGGATTGAGATGAGGACTGAGACGAGGCCAGTGCATCAGGGACAAGGGGCCAAGGCTAGTGCATCTGGGAGAAAGACGGGCCAGTGCATCTAGGAAAAGAGCCGGGCCAGAGCATCCGGGATATTGAGTTGGGCTATTGTGAGTCATAGCCAACACAAGTCAATCATCGACGGAAATAGAAGTCACGACTAATATGATTCATATGTGGGAAAAAAGTCACCACCGGAATGATGGTCGGTGGGAACAAAAGTCACCACTAATATGACTCATCCGTGGGAAATGAGTCACAACTGGAATGATCATCGGTGAGAAGAGAAGCCACTGGTATGATCCATTAGTGGATAAGAATTGCATGACAAACATTGAAGAAGCAAAACATAACCAAAGAGAGCCAAACACATCGAGGTGGTTACTGAAAAATGGTCCATATAGGGAGGTGAGAACAGATCCAGAAAGAGGAGGGGCCGGCAAGTCAGGCATCGAAAACGGCGTCCGGAACGGTGGCCAGACACGCCGTCACGCGCCGAAGAAAGGTCCGTGCGAACAGCTGCGCGCAGAAAAAGACGCGAGTGGAGGCGCGTTAGGAGGCGGACGACGGTGTTGTGTGGACGGTCGGACAGATTTGACGACGAGTCTGGTGGTGGGTTCGGCGGTCGGATACGACGGAGGACGGCATCGGACGGTGGTTGACAGCGGCTGCTGGGACAGAAACGAGGGTCAGAATGAGGTTACGACCACGGAAGAGGCTACAAAATCGGAGAGAGAACATGGTTTTGCAGAAAAAGACATTGGCATAACCCGTTTGAAACAAAGGAGATGATAAGATGATTAGAGTTCCTTCAAACTTAGTGGAACTCTGTAGCGGAATAATGACGGGACAGGTCACGGAGGATGGTACCGCTCTGGTACCATGTTGAATTGGAAGGTTTTAGGTAGGGAAGGAAGAAAAGAGAGAAATAAACTTACAAGTAATAAGACTAATATTGATTTGATGTAATGACGATCTGATTACAAAAGACAACCTAATAGTCCTATTTATACTAAAAGTAGAATCCTAGTCTTAATCAAATAGATAATCAAATCATAAAATATAAATAAGAAATAAATCCTAAGATATCATCTATGATACTCCAAAATATTATAAGAGATATGAAAAGATATTATCAGATATTTCTCTAATTTTCTGACAGTGGTTAATTTTTGCGGGTACCCAATGGGTAGGGTACAAATTATCATCCCTAACACCGTACTTTACCTCACAGGTCCTGTTGGAGTCTGTTTCTCAGGTCTTGCCTATTCCAGTCTTTGATTCTCCCGTTTTCAGTCCGCCTGTCTTGCATATATCAGAGGTTGTCCCTGCTGCTCCAAAGTACCCCACAAAGCCATTTCGTCTCACTTACCACCGTCGTCCTTGTCTTAGGACTCTGGAAGCTACACCCGTTGTGGACACCAGTGACTCACCTCCTGCTCCTCCATCTCCATCGATTCCGGCCCAACCTGAGCCTTGCACCGATCTTCCCATTGCTCTTCGCAAAGGTACTCATTCTTCCCTCAATCCTCATCCTATTTATAATTTTTTGAGTTATCACCGTTTATCTTCCACCCATTGTGCCTTTGTATCTGCTTTGTCGTCCATTTCTATTCCTAAAACTGTTCAAGAAGCACTATCCCATCTAGGATGGCGACAGGCTATGATTGGTGAGATGACAGTCATCTAACCATACTTGGGCTCTTGTTCCCTCTCCTCCTGGAAGTCTACTATTGGTTGTCGTTGGGTTTTTGCTGTCAAAGTTGGTCTCGATGGGACAATGGATCATTTGAAGGTCCGTCTTGTGGCTAAAGGATATACTCAGATTTATGGTCTTGACTATGGTGATACCTTTTCTCCTGTTGCCAAAATGGCCTCTGTTCGTCTCTTTTTATCCATGGCTGCTATTTCTTGTTGGCCTTTATATCAGCTGGACATTAAAAATGCATTTTTACATGGTGAATTGGAGGAGGAAATTTATATGGAGCAACCGCCTGGGTTTATTGCTCAGGGGGAGTCAGGTCTTGTTTGTAAACTTCAGAAGTTATTGTACAGGTTGAAACAGTCTCCTTGAGCCTGGTTTGGGAGGTTTAGTAAAGTCATACAGCAGTTTGGCATGATTCGTAGCGAGGTCGACCACTCTGTGTACTATAAACATTCACAGTCTAAAAAGGTCATTTATCTTGTGGTCTATGTGGATGATATTGTAATTACAGGTGATGATCATGAAGGGATCAATAGACTAAAGCAACATCTGTTTCATCATTACCAAACTAAAGATTTGGGCAGGTTGCGATATGTCCTCGGTATTGAGGTTGCTCAGTCACGGGCAGGTATTTCCATTTGTCAAAGGAAGTATGCACTTGATATTTTGGAAGAAACTGGGATGCTAAATTGTAAGCCGGTGGATACGAAAGATTTGGGCAGGTTGCGATATATCCTTGGTATTGAGGTTGCTCAGTCACGGGCAGGTATTTCCATTTGTCAAAGGAAGTATGCACTTGATATTTTGGAAGAAACCGGGATGCTAAATTGTAAGCTGGTGGATACTCCTATGGATCCGAATGTTAAGCGTATGCCAAATCCGGGGAGCCATACTCAGACCCAGGCAGATATCAGAGATTAGTGGGAAAGTTGAATTATCTCACTATGACTAGACCAGATATAGCTTTTGCCGTCTGTGTTGTTAGTTAGTTTCTCAACTCCCCTTGTGATAGTCATTGGGATGCAATTACTCGTATTTTAAGGTATATTAAAGGATCTCCCGGAAAAGGGCTATTATATGAGAACAGAGGTCACACAAACATTGTTGCCTATACAGATGCAGATTGAGCGGGATCTCTGAGTGATAGGAGGTCAACGTCCGGATATTGTGTTTTCATTGGAGGTAATCTCATCTCTTGGAAGAGCAAGAAGCAGAGTGTAGTTGCAAGATCAAGCGCAGAACTAGAATATCGAGCCATGGCTCTCACTACATGTGAACTTATATGGTTAAAACATCTACTTCAAGAGTTGAAGTTTTGCGAGATAGGTCCTATGCAACTGATTTGTGATAATCAAGCAGCCTTGCACATTGCTTCTAATCCTGTCTTTCATGAACAGACTAAACATATAGAGATCGATTGTCATTTCATTCGAGACAAGATTCTTTCAAAGGAGATTAGTACTTCATTTGTCAACTTTAATGATCAACTTGCAGATGTTTTCACCAAGTCTCTACGAGGTTCACGAATAAGTTACATATGTAACAAGCTTGGTCCTTATGAAATCTATGCACTAGCTTGAGGGGGAGTGTTGATATTGTTTTGATTGTTTTGATATGTTGATAATATAGATGATTTAGTAGTTTATCATATATCTATCGTAAACAGGAAATATACTCAATCCCTAAAATCAAGGGCTTTGATACTGCTGTATGTAATTCTTTTCTATAAATTCACAAAGCTGAGAGGGTTTCTCTCAAGCTATTCAGCAATCTTAAGTGTTGATATTGCTGCTACCTGCAATTTTGGCCAGTATGTTATCAGTTAATGGTTCTTTTGAGAAGCATATAGCATTGTCTTTGGGATCTGATGTTGGATTGACACCATAAATGTGCTTATATAGACCTTTAATTCGTGAGTATCAGGGTATTGTGGATGGGAGGTGCATGATTTTGCACTGGAAAAGTGGAAGCTCCTAATCAGTGTTGTAACAATTTATTGTACGTGAAATAGTAAAGATCCTGATCTTTAGAGAGATTGGCATGCTTCGATTGTCATTCTTTTAGTTCATGGGGATTTCTTATCCTCTTGAATTTGTACTATTCTCTTCTCTATTAATAACTTCTTCTTTAATAAAAAAACAAAGAAAAGAAGTAAAGATCCATGTTGTACATTGCAATGATCTTATTCAAAGGCTTTCTTGTACCCGACTTGCAAACATTTTGTTGTTTGATTATTATATGATGCATTTTTAATAATGTGGGATTTGTGAAAATAACAAGTATTGTCAAATAAATTCATGTTATCTTTTTAAATCATGCAATGGTCCATTGTTTTAACCAGTTCATAGGTTGGAACTTTTATACTGCTTGCTATCTTGGTCATATATCATGAAGGTATCCCATATCTCTGTATAATACATGTTGAAAATACGATCTTTGTAATTAATGTATAGGATTAGACATATCATATCATATCTTGTAAATAGGAATATAATCTCCTATATTCATTGTGTAATTATTTCATTAATCCTATATAAAACGGACTTCGTTGTGTAGTTGGAACACACGGTTTCAGCATCTCTATGCCTCTGTTTTCTCTATTTCAACATGGTATCTAGAGCCAGACAGAGGTAACCCTAAAACCGTGCTTACCCGGTAGACCCACTGTCCTCTGGTGAGAAATTTTATTGCCAAACCGTGTCCCTAATCCGGTTTGCCCCTTCACCGTTACTGTGACCTCATTCCGGTACATTTTTTTTGTCCTTTTTGCCCTCTGTCGCCACAAACAGCAACCTGCCACCGTTAGCCGCCCCTTTTTCCAGTGACATTTCCAGCAGCCAACCCCACCACAAGGTGCGCCGTCTCCAGATCGTCCAATCCCCGAAATCTCGCTGTCAGTCGTCGTCTCACGCGCCCACACACGCGTCACGAACAAACAGATCACAGTTTCGACCGCCAGCACGTGGCAGCTCCATTCCGGACGATCTTTCCGGCGCAGCGTTTGTCTTCTTTCGGCGATTCCAACTCTGGTCCTCCCATCCCAATCGGAGCAGGTTTGCTACTGACGCAGTTTGCGCGCACGTCGTTTCGGGTTTCCAAACACCTTGTGGTTCTGTTTCCGGGTCCTTTTAAAGCCACATATGGCTTTCTCTGGTTTTACCGATCCTTCTAAGACCATTGATCTTGCTAAGGCCTCTTCGGCTAATTATGAAGATTTTCTCCAGTGGTTTAAGCTTCGACAGTCCTCCGGATCCACTGCTTTGGTTGCACATACTGGTAAATCATCTGCTTGCATATCTCAATGACCCTCTCGTGGTCCTTGGGTACTTGATTCTAGTGTGTTTGACCATATCTCTGGTAATAAGGCTCTTTTCTCCTTTCTTTCTACATCGGGTTATTTACCTATTGTCACTTTAGCTAATGGTTCTCAAAGCCAATCTCAAGGTATTGGAACTGCCCATCCACTTCCTTCCCTGTCAGTTGATTCTGTCCTTTATGTCCCTGGGTGTCCCTTTAATTTACTCTCTGTTAGTCGTTTAACCCGTTCCCATGATTGTTTGATTACCTTTACTAAAGTCACTGTTATCCTGTAGGACCGGAGTTCGGGACGGACGATTAGCACCGGATGTGAGTCTCATGGCCTTTACCAGCTTTCCACCCTCTCCCAAGTTTGCTCCGCCATAGATTCCCCTCTTACCATACATGCTCAGTTGGGTCATCCTGGTCTCCCCAAACTCCAGAAATTGGTGCCAAGCCTATCCAAGTTATCTAGTTTGCATTGTGAGTCATGTCAACTAGGCAAACACACTCGTAGTCAGTTTCCCGCTCGAGTCAATAAACGAGCTTCGTCCCCTTTTGCTTTAGTTCACTCAGATGTATGGGGTCCTTCTCGTACTGTTTCTACTTATGGGTCTAAATCATTATTCGTTTATTGATGATTTTTCAAGGTGTACGTGGTTGTTTTTAATGAAAAACAGGTCTGAATTATTTTCAATTTTTCAACAGTTTTATCAGGAGATTAAAACTCAGTTTGGTGTCTCCATTCGCTCTTACATAGTGATAATGCCCGAGAATATTTGTCCCAACAATTGCAAACTTTTATGGCTTCTAATGGCATTCTTCACCAAACGTCCTGTGCTCATACACCTCAACAAAATGGGGTTGCCGAACGCAAAAATCGGCACCTCATTGAAACCACTCGGACCCTTCTTCTTCATGGCAATGTTCCATTTCGATTTTGGGGGGATGCTGTTTTAACAGCTTGCTATCTTATAAACCGCATGCCCTCCTCTGTCCTTGATGACCAAGTACCTCACTCGGTCCTTTTTCCCCATATTTCTCTCCATTCACTTCCGCCACGTGTCTTCGGGTCCACATGTTTTGTCCACAATCTAGCTCTTGGTCTTGACAAACTTTTAGCTCGATCACTCAAGTGTGTCTTCCTGGGTTATCATCGGACCCAAAAAGGCTATTGTTGCTTTTCTCCTACTCTTTGACGCTACCTTATATCGGCTGATGTTACCTTTTTCGAGTCTGTCCCTTACTTTGAGTCGACTCACGACTGATCCCTTACTTTGAGTCAACTCCCTCACCTCCCGAGAGACTCTCTCTATCATCGTTCCTCTTCCTTCGACTCATCGTGCCTCTCAAGTTTCCGCCCCACCCGGCAACTCGCTTTGTGGACCCCCCAGCTGCTCGACCACTGTAGACTTATCACCGTCGCCTGCCACCCACCTTTGTGCATGTCCCTTCCGATCCTCCTGCAGCTCCTGCTGCTGCTCATCCTGCTCCTGAGGCGATGATTGATTCTTCCCCGCCTGAACCAGACCTTCCAATTGCTCTCCGTAAAGGTATACGATCTACTTGTAACCCATCTCCCCATTATATTGCTTTGAGTTATCATCGCCTTTCTCCTTTGCATTATACTTGACTTTCTTCTTTGTCGTCTGTCTCTATTCCTAACTCTCCAGGTGAAGCTTTATCTCACCCTGAATGGCGGCAAGCGATGATTGATGAGATGTGTGCTCTTCAAAGCAGTGGTACCTGGGAATTGGTCCCTCTACCTCCTGGGAAGTCTTTAGTTGGTTGTCGATGGCTTTATACTGTGAAGGTGGGTCCTGATGGTAAGATTGATCGGTTTAAGGCCCGTTTGGTGGCCAAAGGCTACACTCAGATATTTGGCCTCGATTATGGTGATACTTTCTCTCCTGTGGCCAAAATGGCCTCTGTTCGGCTTCTCCTCTCCATTGCTGCAATTCGCCACTGGCCTCTTCATCAACTTGACATTAAGAATGCCTTCTTACATGGTGATCTTGAAGAGGAAGTCTATATGGAGCAACCTCCTAGGTTTGTTGTTCAGGGGGAGTCTTCTACCATGGTTTGTCGACTTTGCAGGTCACTTTATGGTCTTAAACAGTCACCTCGGGCTTGGTTTAGCAGATTCAGTACTGTAGTGCAACAATTTGGTATGGTTCGCAGCGAAGCTGACCACTCTGTATTCTATCATCATTCGGCCCAAGGATGCATTTATCTGATTGTTTATGTGGATGATATTGTCATAACTGGTAGTGATCAGCATGGCATACTACAAGTGAAACAACATCTCTCTCATCAGTTTCAGACTGAAGACCTTGGTAAGCTCCGTTATTTCTTGGGTATCGAGGTAGCTCAATCTAAGGATGGTATAGTGATTTCACAAAGGAAATATGGATATTCTTGAAGAGACTGGACTTTTGAACGCCAAGCCAGTTGACCCTCCTATGGATCCAAACGTCGAACTTCTACCTAATCATGGGGAGCCATTGTCAGATCCAGGGAGATACAGGAGATTGGTTGGAAAATTGAACTACCTTAGTAATTCGTCCACACATGTCATTTGTAGTCAGTGTGGTAAGCCAATTCTTAAATTCTCCTTGTCAGGACCATTGGGATGCCGTGATACGGATCCTGAAGTACATTAAAGGTGCTCCAGGAAAAGGTCTCATTTATGAAGACAGAGGACATACTCAGATAGTTGGATACTCGGATGCCGATTGGGCAGGTTCACCCATCGATAGACGATCTACTTCTGGGGATTGTGTACTTATTGGAGGAAACCTGATATCCTGGAAAAGTAAGAAACATAATGTAGTTGCAAGGTCCAGTGCAGAAGCTGAATACAGGGCCATGGCATTAGTGACTTGCAAACTCATTTGGTTGAAATAGTTACTCAAAGAACTTCAATTTGAAGAGACTATGCAAATGATGCTAATATGTGATAATCAAGCAGCATTGCATATTGCCTCTAATCCTGGGTTTCATGAGAGGACCAAACATATTGAGGTAGATTGTCATTTCGTCAGGGAGAAGATCCAATCAGGGGACATAATCACTAGCTTTGTCAACTCCAATGATCAGCTAGCAGATACCTTCACAAAATCTTTGAGAGGTCCTCGTATTAGTTATCTATGTAACAAGTTGGGTGCATATGATTTATATGACCCACCTTGAGGGGGAGTGTTGAAAATATGATCTTTGTAATTAATGTATAGGATTAGGCATATCATATCATATCTTGTAAATAGGAATATAATCTCCTATATTCATTGTGTAATTATTTCATTAATCCTATATAAAACGGACTCCATTGTGTAGTTGGAACACACGGTTTCAGCATTTCTTTGCCTTTGTTTTCTCTATTTCAACAATACATAAACCACCATGCCTTGTCTGACTTGATGTTGTTGGCTACCTGCATCATTCGATTCCATATCTGTATAAAATCAGTGTTTTTATGGCATGGTTTTATATTTATATAGATAATCCCTTGTGTTGCTATATCTCTTTCATCTCCTGTCCTGTTTCTTGAGCCCTTGTTCTGTCCAAAGACATATTGAGCTGAGAATCAATTTTTTTTTGTAATCATAGGCCCTCGAGTTGGATAATACAGAACTGTTGAGACGTCCCATTAAAGTTGATATATCTTGGGAAAAGGGTGAATATATTCCCAAAGGCAGGTAATTACTGCATAACATTTTTGGTTTAATCTCTTCCATTGATCCATTGCAACGTCTTCTCTCACACCAATATCTTCCCTTTTCTGTTTCATTGTTAATTATTTTAGCAACTTGAGCAAAATATTCCAGACGGGTGGAAGAGGTCAGTTTCAAACAACATCTGTGGTTGGTTTTAATAAATCTCCCACTGAAGAGAAGGTAATTTTTTCTCTATCATATTATTGCTGCAACTCCTGAGAAAAGAGTAATCATTTCATAATGCATTTGCCTATGGTTGCTGTAAAATTCATTTTGTTTTATCACTTCTTTCAGTATATGATTGACTTGTCTGAAACAGGTTAAGGATGTGGAGGTGGTTGATGCTGCCTCAATTGAAAACAAAGCTGTAATTGACTGATATCCTATCTTCCTGCAATATGAATTATCAAACAGTGATATCATGTTTTATTTCCTGGAATTTTGCAGCCTGAAACCCCAGCTACTCTTAAAGTACAAAATGCTACATCAAAGAAAATATATGTTAGAAACTTGTCATATCGTGTGGAACCGGCTGATATGTATGTACTATTTCTCTTGTTGGTTCTCATAAATTATTTTCTGTATTATTTTTCTCATTGCAAAATTGTTTAGGGAAAATCTTTTCAAAGAGTGTGGAGAAATTGTTGATGTGCGTCTCCATACAGATAGAGAAGGGAGGTCTAGAGGCTTTGGACATGTTTTGTTTGCAACAGAAGAAGCAGCACAGAAAGTAAGCTTTTGTGACCATTAGTCTGTGCAAATCGTTTTAGAACTGGCAAAAGGATTTCTATGATAGTTGTACCTTAGGAAGCTACAATGTCATATACTTTTCATTGACACTTTGGGGTAAAATTTTAACTAATTGATTTCCTAGAAATATTCTTCTCGTTCCAAGTATTTTCAGTCTGCATTTGATTCTTGATGCAAGTTTCTATCCTGTATTTAGCTGTGTTTGAGTATTTATTATTGTTGATATTGCTACTTCTTAGAATCAGAGAGTAGAGAGAGAATTGAGTAGAGAGAGAGAAGAGAGGAGAGAGAATCAGAAACTGAAATAGTGAATCTGTATTTGATTGAGTCTAGATACATTGGGTTACATCTATTTATAGTAGTTGATGAATGTAACTGTCCTAACTGATCAGCTGAGTCAGCACTAGCTACTTAACCATTCCTAACTACTTTACACTTACTCACTAACATACCCCCTTATAAACTCGGTTGTATGTTTAATCAATCACTATCATACCCCCTTGTAATTTGGAGGAGGGTTTACAACAGAAAACTTATCAACAACTCCAAGATTGTCCCCCGAGTTCCTCAAACCTGGACTGAGTAAGAGGTTTGGTGAGCACAGCGGCCACCTGGTCTTGTCCTGGAATATGATAGACAGCTGGTGACCTTTCCAAAACCCTTTCACGAACAAAAAATAGGTCCAATTCCATGTGCTTAGTTCGGGAATGTAACACTGGATTGTTTGATAGGGAAACTGTGCTTAGATTGTCACAGTAGATCACAGGGTGCATTGTAGGAACCTGCAGCTCTTTGAGAAGAGATTGGAGCCAAAGCACCTCTGCTGTAGTGGCAGCTAAGCTTCGGACTTCGGTACTCAGCTTCTGTGCTGGACCGAGCTACAAGAGTCTGTTTTCTGGACCACCATGATACTAGATTAGGCCCGAAATATACACGAGCCTGATACAGACCTTCTGTCATCAGTGTCAGCTGCCCAGTCAGCATCACTGAAGGCTTGAATGCTAAAGGGCTGGTCCTGTGAAGCTGGTTTCAGCAATAGTCCATGACTGAGAGTGCCTTCAAGGTACCTTAGAATACGTTTGACTGCTTTCCAATGCTCCTCCAGTGGTTGGGAAAGGAATTGACAGACTTTCCCAACACTATAACATATCTCAGGCCTTGTAATTGTGGCATATTGTAGGGCCCCTACAATGGACCTGTATTGGGAAGGAACGGGTAGGTAGTTTCCCCCATACTTAGTGAGCTTGCAGCTGCTGGTCGTAGGAGTAGGGAGAGGTTTTGCCTCTGACATGTGAGCTTTGGCAAGCAAATCCCTGAGATATTTGGTCTGTGACAGTAAAAGAGTACCATTGGGTAGCTTCTTAACTTCCACCCCCAAGAAATAGTCCAGTTCTCCTAACTGTTTAAGGGCAAATTCAGAATTTAACTTCACAATAAGATCAGTGATTCTTTGAGACATGGAACCTGTGACAATAATGTCATCTACATACACAAGCACATAAGTGCAGTGGCCTCCAAAATTGTGAATGAACAATGATGGGTCACACTTGCTAGTCTTGAAGCCAAAAAGCAGGACCTTTGTCAACTTCTCAAACCAGGCCCTTGGAGCCTGTTTTAAGCCATAAATGGCTTTATTCAGCTTGCACACTTGCCTAGGATTAGAACTCACAAATCCAACAGGCTGTTCCATGTAGACTTCTTCTGCTAACAGCCCATTAAGGAAGGCATTATTGACATCCAACTGTTGGATTGTCCAGCCCCGAGTAATGGCTAGAGTCAGGATGACCCGAACTGTAACAGGCTTCACTACGGGTGAGAAAGTTCCTGTGTAGTCAAACCCTTGCTTCTGATGAAAGCCCTTAGCTACCAACCTGGCTTTATACTTGTTTACAGACCCATCTGGATTTTCCTTGACTCGGAAAACCTACTTGCATCCAATGGCTTGCCTGTGGGTTGGTAGATCCACCAAGGTCCAAGTATTATTCTTGACTAATGCATCATATTCAACTTGCATAGCATCCTTCCAATGAGGTAAAGTCAAGGCCTCTTTTGGAGTGTTAGGTTCAGTATGAGTTAAAACTTAAAAGAATAGTAGATGTTCTAGACTTGGCCCTAGTGATCATTGGATGGACATTGCATGGTTGTGGTGAAGGGGATGGAGACTCCAGAATAGGTTCCGGAGGAGTTGAAGGGGATGCTGGATACTGTGGAGTTAGACCTGAATGAAGGGACAGAGTTAAATGTTGAACTAGAGGAATTAGTGTGATGACTAGGAGACAAAGAAGTGGATGGGGCAGGAACAAATTCAGAAGGAGGAGGACTAGGACTAGGACTAGGAGCAGTAGGATTAACCAGAGAAGGCAAAACAGTTAGAGGACTAGAAACCATGTTGCTGGACTGAACAGAGTTAGTGGGAGACATAGTGCTGGAAACATGAGCAAAAGGGAACCTGTGCTCATTAAATTGCACATCCTTTGAAATATATAACCTACTGTTGATTGCGAGATTAAATCAGAATCCCATGATTCTGATTTGTACAATTATTAGAATTTATTAACTGGGATTTCTGTTTCAATTATATTCCTTTTTTTTTAGTGATAGCATTTATAGGGAAAATCAGTTTCCTGATTTTCAGCCCCAATTGATTGTACAGAATTAATTTCCTTGTCCTATTTATACCTCCTCATGTAGTCAGTTTTTGTATCAAGTGAAAATACAATCACTTTTCCGCATGGTATCAAAGCTTGATCTGAACCATCCCTAGTCCCTATCACCGACCCAGCCATGGAAGGAGAAAAACCAGAGGACACGCCCAAGGAGACTGGCACAACTCTTGCCAGCTCAATCGAAGGGACCGCGCCTCTCATCACTGGCCACAAGTTGAATGGCCAAAACTACCTCCAATGGGAGAGGTTTGTCCGAATCTTCCTCCAAGGAAAGGGAAAAGAGGGCTATGTCACAGGAGACTCCAAAGAACCCAAGAAGGGAGAACCCAGCCTCCAAAAATGGCAATTGGAAAACAGTTTAGTCATGTCATGGCTTCTCAATACCATGACAAATGAAATAGGAGAAAATTTCATGTACTATGATACTGCCAAAGATATGTGGGATGCAGTAAAAGAGACATACTCCAATGTGGACAACACATCTGCCATCTTCGAAGTCAAAAGCCTTCTCCATGACCTAAAACAAGGTAACTCTTCTGTCACTGAATATTTCAACACCCTCAGTCGACATTGGCAGCAACTAGATACATATGAAGAGGTAGAATGGAATTGTACTGATGACAAGAAAAAGTACAAAGAGCTGGTAGAGAAGGATAGAATCTACAAATTTCTATTGGGGCTTAACAAGGATCTTGATGAAGTGCGTGGAAGGGTTCTTGGAACCAAACCACTTCCGAAAATTCGAGAAGTATTCTCAGAAGTGAGAAGAGAAGAAAGTAGGAGGAAACTCATGTTGGGCAACTCGACTTCATCCCCATCTATCGAAAGTTCAGCAATGGCAGCGAAGGGAAATCCATTTCGTCCATCAAGTTCAGCTCAAAGGAGGAACCGACCCTGGTGTGAACATTGCAGGAAAACTGGTCACACCAAGGACACTTGTTGGATCATTCACGGGAAGCCGTCAGAAGCAAAACCATTCCGCAACAGGGAAAGCAGAGGCAATGCAGCGCATAACCAACAAGAAGTGGAGGACAAACATGACCCATCTCCATTCAGCAAAGAACAAATGGAAGTTTTGCAGAAAATGCTCCAGCAGACTATGTTTACTGCAGGGAAAAGTGGTACAGCTGCAGTAGCTCAAAAAGGTAACTTTTTGCATGCCTTACACACTAGCAAAGGAAAATTAAAATCATGGATCATAGACTCAGGAGCCTCGGATCACATGACTGGAGATATAACAGTATTTGATAATTATTCTCCCTGTCATAATAACTCCACTGTTCGGATTGCTGATGGTACCCTGTCAAAGGTTACTGGTACAGGTTCAGTTGTTATTTCAAAAAATATTACTCTGGATTCTGTACTGTATGTGCCCAAACTTGAATGCAATTTGCTGTCTATTAGCAAACTGACCAAAGATTTGAGATGTGTCACTAAATTTTTCCCTAATCTGTGTGAATTTCAGATTTTGGAGTCGGGGAAGATGATTGGCAATGCTAAAGAGTGTGCTGGACTCTACTACCTGCAAGTTGAAGATTCCTCAAGAGAACTCAAAGCCAATTCTTGTGCAGTGGTTTCTCCAAATAATGAGGAGTCTGTAATGTTGTGGCACTATCGATTAGGTCACCCAAATTTTATGTACTTGGAGAAAATGTTTCCGTCATTATTCAATAAAAATAAAAGGAATTTTCAATGTGAAGTTTGTCAGTTATCCAAGCATACCCGAAGCACATATTCACCTCAACCATATAAACCCTCTCAACCCTTCTCCTTAATTCACAGTGATGTATGGGGGACCATCCCGGGTCAACAACATTACTGGTGCTAGATGGTTTGTTACTTTTATTGATGACCACACAAGAGTCACATGGGTATTTCTTATGAAAGAAAAATCAGAAGTTGGAAAAATATTTGAGTTTTTCCACACCATGGTGCAAACCCAATTCCAAACAAAAATTAAGTCGCTTTCGGAATCGACAATGGCCGCGAATATTTTCATTCAGCAATAGAGTCCTACCTTAAAACTCATGGAATTGTACACCAGAGTTCATGTGTAGATACTCCCCAGCAAAACGGGGTCGCAGAGAGAAAAAAATAGGCATCTATGGAAGTAACAAGATCTCTCATGCTAGCCACAAATGTACCAAAACATTTTTGGGGGGAAGCTATCCTCTCAGCCACCTATCTCATAAATAGGATGCCTTCCCATATCCTCAGCTTTGACACCCCTTATTCCACTCTCCAAACCTTTTTTCCAACCACCAGAATTCTCTCTTCAATCCCTTTGAAAATATTTGGATGCTCAGCCTTTGTTCACAACCTAAACCCTCACCGCAGCAAACTTGACCCAAAATCCATCAAATGTGTTTTTCTTGGCTACTCACCTCACCAAAAAGGATACAGGTGTTACTCCCCCACAACCAGGAAATTTTACCACACTACGGATGTGACTTTCTTTGAGAATCAACCGTATTACTCCAAAGTTGGAATTCAGGGGGAGATGACCTTAATCCCGAACGAAACAACAGAATTCCAATTTTTGGATTTTCAGATGGCCCAACCTGTCCCTGAAATCACACCAGCAGAACTAGAAAATTCCACACCACCTGTCCCTGAAATCACACCAGCAGAACCAGAAAATTCCACACCAACAGAACCAGCCGAACCTATCCTTGAAACTGCACCTGTAGAAAAGACTGCACAAGAAGATTTGGAAAGTTTACTCTAGGAGGAGGAAAAACAAACAGTGGTAGAGTCAACCACGACTCAGTGCATGCAAAGCCATGAATCCAACCAGGCTCTAGAAAATGAAATCTCCTCAGGTAATACTGTTCCTAACTCAGTACCTGTTCATATGAGTTTAACTGACAGTGAAATCCCTATTGCATCAAGAAAAGGGGTGAGAACTTGTACTCAACATCCCATTGAAAAATATTTGTCCTATGGGAAATTATCACAAGGGTACAGGGCATTTGTAGCAGCACTTGACAGCACCCATATTCCAAGGAATATTCAAGAAGCAATCCAACAACCTGAGTGGGCAGCAGCTGTAACAGAAGAGGTTCATGCGTTGATTAAAAATAACACTTGGGAAATCACTGCCCTACTAGAAGGGAAGAAGCAGGTTGGTTGTAAGTGGATATTCTCCATCAAATACAATGCTGATGGGAGCATAAACTGGTTCAAGGCTCGGTTAGTAGCAAAGGGATTCACCCAGTCATATGGCATAGACTATGAAGAGACATTTGCTCCAGTGGCCAAACTTAATTCAGTACGGGTCATACTATCCTTGGCTGCAAACTTGGATTGGCCACTACACCAGCTAGACATTAAAAACGCCTTCCTAAATGGTGAGTTAGAAGAGGAAGTTTACATGCAAATTCCCCCGGGACATGAATCGTCCAGCACCCTAAACAAGGTGTGCAAGCTCCGAAAATCTTTGAATGACCTCAAGCAATCTCCAAGAGCGTGGTTTGATAGATTGACTCGAGTTGTCAAAGAAGATGGATTCATTCAAGTCCAATCTGATCACACTATGTTTGTCAAACACTCCTCGGAAAGTAAGGTAACTTTGTTCATTGTGTATGTAGATGACATTGTTATCACAGGAGATGATCATGATCAAATCAAGCACTTGAAGAAACTCTTAGCTAGGGAGTTCGAAGTCAAAGAGTTGGGACAACTTAAGTATTTTTTAGGGATGGAAGTAGCTCGAACAAAGGAGGGAATATATGTCTCTCAAAGGAAATACACCCTAGACTTACTCCAAGAGACCGGAATACTTGGGTGTAAGGCTGCCAATACTCCTATGGAATCGATGTGTAAGTAGCCCCAAGAAGGTCCTCTAGGCGACAAAGATAGGTACCAAAGCCTAGTTGGGAAGTTAATCTACCTAACTCACACTCGGCCGATATTGGATTTCTTTGTAAGCATGGCAAGTCACTGCATGACAAATCCTACCGAAGCTCAAATGAAAGTCAGTGAAACGGAATCCTCTGAAGACCTTAAGGGAACACCAGGCAGAGGTCTTCACTTCAGAAAAAACTTAAACAGGGGAATTGAAGTATATACTGACTCAGATTGGGCTGGTTGTACATCAGACAGTATTAGAGTATACTAGGGTATATTACAATGTGTAACAGTGCACTATAACTATAGTGCACTGCATCTGACAGTTAGACAGTTAGTTGCACTCATCTTGTATAAATAGAGCATTCACTGTAAAGATTGGAAACAATAATAACATTCAAGAATTTCTGTTTTTCGATTCGCTCTGTTTCTTCTTCTCTCTTCTTTTCTGTTTTCTATCAACTCTATTATGGTATCCAGAGCTTAAGGTTTGATCATGGCCGAAGCTCCTCCTCCTCCGCCGCCTCCTCCGCCGCCACCGGCTCCAGCGGTTCCACCACCCAATCTCTCAGTCGTCGTCACGTCAAAACTGAACGACAAGAACTTTCTTGTTTGGAAACAACACGTCGAAGCTGTTATCAAATCCAATCGCCTCGAACGCTTCGTCTTTTGTCCCCAAGTCCCTACTCGCTATCGCACAGAGGCAGATCATGAAAGCGACACTGTGAGCCCAGAGTATCTTGCTTGGGAGCAACAAGATCAGCACCTCTTTTCTTGGTTGCTTACGACGCTGTCAGACTCGGTTCTTCCTCGAGTAGTTGGTTGCGTCCATTCCTTCCAGATTTGGGATGAAGTGCATGCGCACTTCAACTCGCACACCCTCGGCTCATGATCGTCAACTTCGTTCGAACTTCGTCACACATAAAAGGAGGAAGAACGATTTCGGAATATCTATCACGTATCAAGGCAATCGTCGACTCCCTTATCTCGATTGGTTCTCCGATCACGCATCAGGAGCACTTGGATGTGATTCTTGAAGGGTTACCTGACGAGTATCAACCGATTGTCACTGCCATAGAGAGTCGACTCGATTCTTACTCGCTCAGTGAGATCGAGTCTGTTCTCACTACTCAAGAATGTCGTCTTGAGCGTGCAAGGCAAAAGACAGTGACTGATTCCCTTTCTGTGAATCTTGCGCAAGGACAGACTCCAACTTCAGCGCCACCACCCCCACCAGTTTCTCAGGTAAATCTTTCAGCCTCCAATGCCGCTAATCCTGTTGCCTATCAAGATCCCTCATCGAGTAACCCTAATCTTGGCTTTCGTGGAGGACGTGGGGGACGATATGGCCGTGGCCGTGGTCGTGGTGGAAGAAATGGACTTTTCTGTCATCTTTGTTTTAAGCATGGGCATGATGTGTTCCATTGCTATCATAGGTTTGATCCTTCATTTCAACCAAATCCAAACTACTTTGGTGGCAACGGCTATGGTGGTAATTACAATGGAAACAACAACAGCAACTACACTGGCTATTATCAAGGCAATATTGGTTACAACAATGGCTTCAATAATGGATATGGTGGTGGTAATTTTGGTGCACCTTCATATGGATATAATACACCAAGAGTTCCTTATGTTTCTCATATGAATTTTCAGCCTACCTACACTCAGACACCTTCTCTGCCTTGGGCTCCCAGTGGTTCTGTTCCACCTTCCCCAGGGTCACAAAATTCAACCACAGGTCCACCTTCACATCAAGGAGCCATGGCTATGGTAGCTGCATCCTCAGGTCTTGATGCAAGAAATTGGTATCCGGATTCAGGTGCCACTCATCACCTCACTGCAGACATAAACAATCTTGGACAGAGGACTGATTTGTGTGGTGACAATCAGATCTTCATGGGTAATGGCCAAGGTTTACCAATTTTCTCTACTGGTTCAGCATTGTTTCCTTCTCCCTTTAATCCAAATGTCATTCTTTCCTTAAAGAACTTACTGCATGTTCCTGCTATCACTAAGAACTTAGTTAGTGTAAGCAAGTTTGCTAGAGATAATTCTGTATATTTTGAGTTTCATCCTAACTCTTGCTATGTGAAATCTCAGGTTGATCATCAGGTTCTTTTAGAAGGGACTGTAGGACTTGATGGACTCTATGTTTTCACCAGTTTTCCAGTGTCTGGGTCATCAACCAAGTCTGCTCTTGCTGCCTCAAGAAGTTTAGACTCTAGTTTACTTCATTGTAATTCTCATTGTATAAATCCTAGTACTCAATTTGTTTCTGATGTAACTTCTCCTTCTTCCTCTGTAAATCCTGTTGAACTAAACTCTATAATGCAAGTGCCATCTACCTATAATTTGTGGCACTGCCGCTTAGGACACCCTAGTGAAGCAATTGTACTTGATATACTCAAACAATGTAATATTGTGAATATCAATAAAACTCCTCGTGATTTCTGTTCAGCTTGTTGTGTTGGAAAATCTCACGGACTACCCTCTCATTTGTCTACTACTGTTTATAGTAAACCATTTGAACTTGTTTTTATTGACTTATGGGGTCCAAAGACCTGCACTATCCTTCTCTGGTTTCTCTTATTACATGGCTATAGTTGATGCATGTACTAGGTTCACTTGGTTATACCTACTTAAAAACAAGTCAGAGGCTTTAACTTTGTTCAAACAATTTCAACAAATGGTTTCTGTGCAATTCCAAACCACTTTGTTAAGGCTGTTCAAACTGATTGGGGTGGTGAGTTTCGCCCCTTCATAAGTTTTTGGCTGAGTTAGGAATTATTCATAGAGTGATCTGTCCTCACACTCATCATCAAAATGGTAGTGTTGAGAGGAAGCATAGGCAAATAGTTGACACAGGCCTATCCTTGCTTGCTCAAGCCTCATTGCCTATCAAATTCTGGGACCATGCCTTTATCACTGCTGTTTACTTGATTAATAGACTTCCCACATCCACTTTACATAACAAGGTCCCTTTTACTGCTCTCTATAACAAGGCACCAGATTACAAGTTTCTTAAAGTGTTTGGGTGTGCTTGCTTTCCCTGCTTGAGGCCCTACAATGCAAACAAATTGCAGTTTAGGTCAACTGAGTGCACTTTCCTAGGCTATTCAACTTCACATAAAGGGTACAAGTGCTTGTCCTCTGATGGAAGGATCTATATATCTAAGGATGTGCTTTTCAATGAATATAGGTTTCCTTACAGTCATGGTCATGATTCTTCCTCTTCCAACATCAATTTTCCAATCACCTCACCCTCTCCTAGTGCACCTCTCATTGTTCTGCCTCAAGTACCTAATCTTACTCCTAATGATCAGCCTGTGTCATCCCCATTCTATTCTCCTAATACTTCACCATCTCCTCAAAACTCCAGCACACACCTTCCTCATTCCACTGAGTCAGTTAGTTCTCCCAATACTCCACCTTCTCCTCAAAATTCCAGCACACACTCTCCCCATTCCACTGATTCTATTAGTCCTATTCTTGCCGAGTCTTCTCAGAATAATGATTCTGTTGATGCTGTCCCTCCTTCTTCTACCATAATCACAAATATACATCCTATGCAAACTAGGTCCAAGTCTGGAATTTGCATGTCCAGAACTGTTCCTAGAGTTCTTCTTACACATCTTGAACCAAATACGGTTAAGGAAGCCTTATCCAGTCCTTGTTGGAAGGCAGCCATGGATGCTGAATACTCTGCTCTAATTAAGAATCAGACCTGGACACTAACTGAGTTGCCTCCAAACAGGTAAGCTATAGGCTGCAAATGGGTATTCAAGGTGAAAGAAAATCCCGATGGTTCGATCAACAAGTACAAGGCAAGGTTGGTTGCCAAGGGATACCATCAACAACATGGTTGTGACTACACCGAAACTTTTTCACCCGTTGTCAAGCCCGTCACGGTTAGACTCATTCTTACTATTGCTCTCACTCATCAATGGGCTATTCAACAACTTGATGTTAATAATGCCTTTCTTAATGGCTACTTGGAGGAAGAAGTATACATGCAGCAGACCAACTGGGTTTGAAAATCTGAATAAGAATCTGGTTTGCAAGCTTCAAAAGGCAATTTATGGGCTCAAGCAAGCTCCTAGAGCCTGGTTTGACAGCTCTCAAACACCCTTATCAATTTTGGGTTCACAAAGAGCAAATGTGACCCCTCACTTTTCATCCAATCAGCAGACCTCTCATAAGCTGTATGTCTTGGTCTATGTGGACGATATTATCATTACAGGGACTTCTCCACAGCTGATACAGCGGCTGATCACCAAACTAAACACCGCCTTCTCCTTGAAACATCTGGGAAATTTGGATTACTTCTTGGGAATAGAGGTCAAGAAGGTTCTCAATGGCTCATTACTTCTCTCTCAAACTAAGTACATCAAGGATCTTTTACAAAAATCCAAAATGGGAGAAGCCAAACCTCTGCCTACACCAATGGTTAGCAAACGCAAGTGACCAAATATGGGTCTAACTATATGCAAGACCCTTCCCTATCTGAGATCGGATGTTGGGGCCTTGCAATATGCAACTATTACAAGACCGAAAATAAGTTTCAATGTAAATAAAGCTTGTCAATTTCTATCCCAGCCACTAGAGGAACATTGGAAGGTCAGAAACGAATACTTAGATATCTACAGGGCACCATTACTCATGGCCTGCTCTCTGCGCCTGCAGATCCTCACAAACTTCTCGCCACTAAGAGCCTTTTGTGATGCAGATTGGGCGGTGACCGGATGATCGCAGTGCTTTTGAGGTCTTGCATCTTTCTTGGACCAAACATTGTCTCATGGTGGTCAAAGAAACAACAACTTGTGGCAAGGTCTAGCACGGAGGCGAATATAGAAGCCTAGCTATCACTTTGCATCTGAGTTGATTTGGATACGGTCTACGCTCAAAGAACTGCAGTTTCTAACCACTATACCAGAAATTTTTGTGACAATTTGAGCACAGGTGGCTCTGTCTCACAACCCAAGGCTTCATTCTCGCACAAAGCACATGGAATTGGATCTCTTTTTTGTCGGAGAGAAAGTAGTTAACAAGACTTTAGTAGTCACTCACATTCTGGGCGGGATCAGCCTGCGATCTTCTTACCAAGCCCCATCACAGCTGAAGTTTGAAGAGCTGTGCAGGAAACTCAGAGTATTTGACATATATACATTAGTCAACCCACCTTCAGTTTAAGGGGGGTATATTAGAGTATACTAGGGTATATTACAATGTGTAACAGTGCACTATAACTATAGTGCACTGAATCTGACAGTTAGACAGTTAGTTGCACTCATCTTGTATAAATAGAGCATTCACTGTAAAGATTGGAAACAATAATAACATTCAAGAATTTCTGTTTTTCAGTTCAGTTTCTCTGTTTCTTCTTCTCTCTTCTTTTCTGTTTTCTATCAACTCTATTAGACAGAAAGTCAACTACTGGCTATTGCTCCTTTGTGTGGGGAAACATGGTTACTTGGAGAAACAAGAAACAGTCTGTGGTAGCTAGAAGCAGTGCAGAAGCTGAATTCAGAGCCATGGCACTAGGTATTTGCGAAGGAATCTGACTGAAGAAGATGCTGGACGAAATCAAAATTCAAACCAATTACACCATGAGGATATTCTGTGACAACAAAGCTGCCATCAGCATTGCAAAGAACCCAGTTCACCATGATAGAACAAAACATATGGAAATTGACCGACATTTTATAAAGGAGAAGATTGATCATGGCATTATAAGTATTGATCATGTACCATCGTGCAACCAAATAACAGACATCCTAACTAAAGCTCTCCCAAGAAATACATATGAGAATATCATATCCAATCTGGGCATGATAGACATCTACCACCCAGATTGAGGGGGAGTGTTGATTGCGAGATTAAATCAGAATCCCATGATTCTGATTTGTACAATTATTAGAATTTATTAATTGGGATTTCCGTTTCAATTATATTCCTTTTTTTAGTGATAGCATTTATAGGGAAAATCAGTTTCCTGATTTCCAGCCCCAATTGATTGTACAGAACTAATTTCCTTGTCCTATTTATACCTCCTCATGTAGTCAGTTTTTGTATCAAGTGAAAATACAATCACTTTTCCGCACCTACCATCCTTAGAAAGACACTTGTAGCCTTTATGGGAAGAGGAATAACCCAAAAAGGTGCATTCACAAGACCTGAATTCAAGCTTGTTCTTATTATAAGGCCTAAGACAAGGATAGCAAGCATACCCAAACACTCTCAAAAAGGTGTAATCTGGTTCAGTCTTATACAGAACAGCAAAAGGGGATTTATTAGAGTGTTGGAGTAGGTAATTGATTGATAAGGTAGGTTGCTGTGGTGAATGCATGATCCCAAAACCTCATAGGCAAAGAGGCTTGGGCAAGAAGAGCCAAACCGGTCTCCACGATATGTCTGTGTTTTCTTTCAACACTCCCATTTTGATGGTGAGTGTGGGGGCAAATGACCCTGTGGATGATTCCTAGCTCAGTGAGAAATTTGGTGAAGGGGCGAAATTCACCGCCCCAGTCTGACTGAACTGATTTGATAACAATATTAAATTGAACCTTAACAAGTTCATAAAACTGTTTGAAAATGGTTAAAGTCTCAGATTTCTGTTTTAGAAGAAAAATCCAAGTAAACCTTGAGTGTGCATCTACAATAGACAGATAATAGGAATATCCAGTGGTTGATTTAATGGGGGCTGGTCCCCAAAGATCAAGTAAGAGAAGGTCAAAAGGATTATTGTAGGTAGCAGTAGATGCACTAGAGGGTGATCTATGAGACTTACCAAAACACCATGCACAAAAGTCAAGAAAGTTTTTATTAATATCAGGAAGTTCACACTGCTGTAATACAGTTTTGATAGCCACATCATTGGCATGTCCTAGCCTACAATGCCAAATGTAGTAAGTACTTGGCAATTTATTTGCAACATTACAACTTGAAATGGATTTACCAGGACCTAAAGAACTAAAAACTTGAGAATTACAGCTTGTAACACTAAGACATTGAGGTGAAGATGACTGAGCTTAATAGAAACAGAGCAGAGAGTGAAGAAGAGAGAGAATCGAGAAGAGTGAAGAAAATGTTGATTCTGTATTTCAACCTTGTTTACAAAACAGAGAGCAAGACTATTTATAATAGCTTGGTATCTACCAATCTGTTTCTAACGAGAATTCTAATCGAATTCTAACTAACTCTAACTAACTCTAACAATCCACTAACGATCTGATCATACTCACTAACATACCCCCTTATAATCATGGGGGTGTGTTTACATAAGTGAACCTATCAACAATGCCAAGGTTCCTTCTTAATTCTTCAAATCTGTTACGTGTTAGAGGCTTTGTCAAGAAATCAACAACTTGGTCTGCTCTGGTATGTGACAGACGGCTAGAGTCTTGTCTAGCACTCTTTCTCTTACAAAGAAAAGATCTAGCTCCATGTGCTTGGTCCTGGATCAAGAACAGGGGTTATGGGAAAGAGAAATCGTGCTTAAGTTATCACAATAGAGCACTGGACTTAGTGTGGGCACTTGTAGCTCTTTGAGGAGTGATTGCAACCAAATCACTTCAGCTGTGGTTGCAGCTAAGCTTCTGTACTCTGCTTCTGTGCTTGACCGAGCCACAAGAGTTTGCTTTCTGGACCACCCCGACACTAGGTTTGGTCCAAGATACACACATGACCACGACACTTTGGCGCTGTCATCGATTGTCGGTACTGCCCGGCCAAGATCACTGAACGCCTGCAAGCTGAGGGGGGAGTGTTTGAAGGCTGGTTTGAGTAGCAGACCATAGGTGAGAGTGCCTTGCAGGTATCTCAAGATACGTTTGACAGCTTTCCAGTGTTCCTCTAAGGGTTGGGAAAGGAATTGGCACACTTTCCCAACACTATAGCAGATTTCTGGCCTTGTAATGGTTGCATATTGAAGTGCACCCACTATTGATCTGTATAGGGATGGATCTGGAAGGTAGTTTGCACTGCTTGGTCGACTTGCAAATTGCTGGTCATAGGAGTCGGAAGGGGCTTAGCCTCAGCCATGTGTGCTCTATGTAGAAGGTCTTTTATATACTTAGTCTGAGACAACAAGAGACCCCCAGTAGGTGACCTTTTAACCTCAACACCCATAAAGTAATCCAATTCCCCTAGCTGTTTGAGTGCAAACTCAGCGCTGAATTTGGTAATAAGTTGTGTAATTCGGCTAGATGAGGAACCAGTGACAATGATGTCATCAACATAGATTAAAATATAGGTGCAGTGACCATCTCGAGAATGGATGAATAGGGAAGGGTCACACCTGCTGGATTTGAAACCGAACCCCAAGAGAGCTTTAGCAAGTCTCTCAACCAGGCCCTGGGTGCCTGTTTAAGACCATAGATGGCCTTGTTCAGCCTGCAGACTTGGCTAGGATTAGAGCTTGTAAACCCTGCTGGTTGCTCCATGTATACTTCTTCAGTGAGCAGTCCATTGAGAAATGCGTTATTCACATCAAGTTGCTGAATTTCCCAACCATGAGTGATTAAGTAAAGTGAGTATTACCTTCTTTCATTCTTGGTTTGACAACTGGTGAGAAGGTTTCTGTGTAGTCAAAGCCATGTTGTTGGTGAAATCCTTTGGCTACCAACCTAGCCTTGTATTTGTTAATTGACCCATCCGGATTCTCCTTGATACGGAACACCCATTTACATCCAATGGCCTGTCTATGTGGTGGTAAATCTACTAGGGTCCAAGTGTTATTATGTACCAAAGCATCATGTTCCAGAATCATGGCTTCTTTCCAATGGGGTAAGGACAAGGCCTCCTTAGGTGAATGCGGTTCAACTTGTGTAAGTAGGACAGTGGACACTTTGGCCTTTGATCTTGTAACCATATTATGAGTGTTGGCAGGCTGCAAAATGGGTGGAGGGGGACTGTGAGAAGGGTTGGAGAGGCTAGGAGAGGGAGTTGGAGAGGTGGGATATTGTGGTGTAAGGCCTGAGTGCAAGGAAGGTAATGAGGAGTGATTAGAGGTAGGAGAGTTAGGAGACCCATTGTTTGGACTTACGGGAGAAAGAGTAGGTGAAGGAGCAGGGACATTCTCAGGTGGAGGACTAGGGACAGATTGAGGACTAAAGGGAAAGGGAATAACAGTGAGAGGTGTGGGACAAACTGACTCAACAGTGGTGTCAGGAACATAAGTTGAACTTGAATGAGTGGTAAAAGGAAATTTGTATTCATTGAACTGCACATCTTTTGAAATATACAGTCTGCCTTCTTTAGAGAGACACTTATATCCTCTGTGGGAAGGAGAATATCCCAAGAAAGTGCACTCACTAGATCTGAACTGCAGTTTGTTTTTGTTGTATGGTCTTAAACATGGATAGCATGCACATCCAAAGACCCTTAGGAAGGAATAATCAGGGTCTTTGTTATATAGAACAGCAAAGGGAGTTTTATTTGAAAGAGTTGGGGTAGGCAACCTATTGATGAGATATGTGGCAGTGGAGAAAGCATAATCCCAGTATTTCATTGGAAGTGAGGCTTGAGAAAGAAGAGCAAGCCCTGTTTCAACAATGTGTCTGTGCTTTCTCTCAACACTTCCATTTTGATGGTGAGTGTGAGGACATATGACCCTGTGAACAATGCCTAACTCAGTGAGAAACGTGGCAAAGGGGCGAAATTCCCCCCTTTGATCTGTTTGGACATACTTAATTACTGTTTGAAACTGAGTTTTGACAAACTCGAAGAATTGTTTAAAGATGCTTAATGTTTCTGACTTTTGTTTTAGGAGAAACAGCCAAGTGAACTTGGAATGAGCATCAACAATAGACAAATAGTATGAGTGTCCAGTGGTTGAATGAACTGGTGATGGTCCCGAAAGATCAAGGAAAAGCAGTTCAAATGGTTTCTTATACACAGAGGTAGAGGGATTAGAGGGCAGCCTGTGTGATTTACCAAAACAAGAAGCAGTGCAGAAGTCAAGAACTGTTTTATTCATATATGGTAGATTACAATGCTGTAGAACAGTTTTAAAGGCAGCATCATTGGCATGCCCTAACCTACAGTGCCAAATGTAATAGGAATTAGGCACATTAGTATGAGTGAAGTTACTGCTATTACTAGAAACAGAATTACAAGAGACTTCTTTATTTACGTATGAACCTAAGAGATTACAACTCAAAGGACTAGATCTAGATACACTAAGACATTGTGGTGACGGTGAGGAAGTCTTGGCAGTTACTGTAAGACTTGGAAAGACATATAGACCTTGAGGATTGACTTGTCCAACAAGAAGAACTTGCTTAGTGACCTGAGAAATGACATAACATTCATGAGAATAGAATTGAAAGAAAGCATTGTTATCTTGTGAGAACTTACTGACACTAAGGAGATTTTTGGTGATTTTAGGCACATATAGAATATCTTTGAGTGTCAATGTGATTGTAGTATCAAAAGGTGAAGTGAAACAAGCAGAACCAATTGAATTAATTGACAGGCCAAGTCCATTACCCATGAAAACTTGATCTAGGCCGCTGGTGTTAGAATGTTGCTGAAGATTAGTCATATCAGAGGTAACATGATGTGTGGCACCACTATCAACATACCACATGTTAGAATCGATCCAGGATCCAGAGGCAACCATAGTCATAGGACTTTGACCAGAAGCAACCATAGCCATAGGGCCACCAGACTGAGAGGCCTGAGAAGGCTGAGTGTTATGCCAAGGGAGTGGCAACAGAGGTGGCAGGTTGGCCGACTTGGAAACTTGCTGATGGAACTGTTGCTGATTCGGTTGATGATTCGGTGGATGAGGATACTGCACAAAATTTGAGTTCCGAGCCTGAGGAAGTGGTGCATAATACTGAGAAGAGTTACAGACCGAGGAGGTGGTGCATAGTCTTGTGATCGGGGCCGATAAGGTGGATTTCCTTGAGTTGTGTATTGCTGATCAAAGCGATAGTAGCAATTATCGGCAGTGTGATTAGTGCGATGGCAAATTTGGCACTCGACTCCTCCACGATTATAGTATCTTCCTCCTCGACCTCTGCCACGGTGGCCATAGCGGCCACCACGGTCACCACGATAGCCATTACCAGATGACGGAAAAGTGGAATTAGGATTAGAATACTGATTATTATGTTGGAATGTATTGGAGGAGGATTGAGGCTGAGAATTGATCACCTGATGTGGCAAATTGTTGAGTGGTGAAGCAATTGAGGAGTAGTATGAGCCACATTAACAGAGAAGGTGTCAATTGCAGTCTTAATCTTCAAATGTTCCGGGCGCGATTCATGAGAGAGCAAAAGTACTTCAATCTCTGTAACCGAGTATTGACCTAGGTGCGATTCAATCGTAGGGAACAGGAGATGATAATCTTCTGGAAGTCCTTCAAGGATTGCATCGATGTGCTCCTGAAGAGTGATAGGGCTCCCGATCGAAGCCAAACAGTCAACAATTGCTTTGATCCTCAACAAGTATTCATTGATCTTGCGATCGGCTTTGGTGATGTGTCGCAACTCAGATCTCAGATGCGCGCTACGAGCTTTCATTAGCGCATTGAAGTGATTATGAATCTCGTCCCAGAGTTCCCAAGCATGAGCGCAACCAATCACTCGTGCATGCATCGAATCGGAAAGAGTATTCAGCATCCATATGAACAGGTGTTGATCCTGTGCCTCCCAAGCCGAGTACTCGGGATTGACACGATCGGAAACACGATCCTCCTCAGAGAGATAACGCGGTGGAATTCTAGGGCACGCACAGAAGCGTTCAAGACGATTTGCTTGAATCACTGCTTCGACGACTTGTTTCCAATGGAGAAAATTGTTATCAGTAAGTTTCACTGTAACAATCGAAGCGAAGTTAGGTAGAGGAGATTGCGATGACGCCGGTGGCGGTGGGGGCGGAGGATCAGTGGCAGTTGCGGAAGCCATGACCTAGAACTTTGAAGCTCTAGATACCATAATAGAAACAGAGCAGAGAGTGAAGAAGAAGAGAGAGAATCGAGAAGAGTGAAGAAAATGTTGATTCTGAATTTCAACCTTGTTTACAAAACAGAGAGCAAGACTATTTATAATAGCTTGGTATCTACCAACTGTTTCTAACAGAATTCTAACTGAATTCTAACTAACTCTAACTAACTCTAACAATTCACTAACTGATCTGTCATACTCACTAAGGAAACACATAGAGACCTTGAGAATTCACATGCCCTGTTAGAAGAACTTGTTTACTGACCTGAGACAGGACATAGCAAACATGAGGATGAAACTCAAATATCACATTGTTATCATGAGAGAATTTACTGACACTAATCAAATTTTTGTTAATTTTAGGAACATATAGAATGTCTTTTAATATGAGAGTGATAGTGGGATTATTAGGTGATTTGACTTAAGTAGAACCTATTGAAAGGATAGGGAGGCCAAGACCATTACCCACGAATACTTGATCTAGGCCACATGATCCATTTTGCTGATGAATGTTCGCCATATCTGAGGTACATGGTGTGTAGCTCCACTGTTTGCATACCACACACTAGAATCAGCCCCTGATCCCGAGGCCACCATAGTCATAGGATCTGTCCCCAAAGACCATCATAGCCATAGGACCACCGAATGAGCTTGCTTGAGAGTAAGAAGCACGAGACACCGGCCGGAATTGTTCCAAGCTCCGATGATTCTCGCCAAGGAAGAGGTAGTAAGGGTGGTTGATTGGCTGAGATAGATGCCTGCTGGTCATGAAATTGCCTAGGATACTGAGTGTGTTGCTGAGAGTTAGCATTGTAATGCTATGCCTGAGCTGAATTGGAGTACCGAGATTGATTTGGACCTCTATCAAACTGAGGAGCACGAGCAACATAGTGCTGATCAAATCTGTAGTAGCAGGACGCAGCATCATGATTGTTTCTGTGACAGATTTGGCATTCAACTCCTCCTCGACTATAGGATCGGCCACTTTTTCCACGGCCACCACGTGCACCTCGAAAGCCATTACCAGAGTAATTAGGATTTTGTTTTTGATACTAAGAATTATTTTGAAAATTATTTGTAGAAGAGGAATTAGTAACTGGCACCTGATTGGAATGAGAAGAGGTGTGTGCCAAGTTAACAGAGAAAGCATCTACAACTGTTTTGATTTTGAGGCGTTCAAGACGCGATTCATGCGAAAGCAAGAGAGCTTCGATCTCAGCAACCGAATGAGGATCGTGACGACTTTCGATCGTGGGAAACAGAATGTGATATTCCTCAGGTAGACATTCCAAAATCGAATCAATGTGTTCTTGCTGAGTAATCGGATTTCCGATTGAATCTAGGGCATCAACAAGTGCCTTGATACGAAGTAGATACTCATCAATTTTCCAATCTCCTTTCGAGATGTGACGTAATTCAGATCTTAATTGTGCACTCCGAGCCTTTGTTAAGGAATTGAAATGATTGTGTAGTTCATCCCATAGTTCCTATGCGTGACTGCAACCAATCACACGAGCATGAATTGAATCCGATAGAGAATTTAACAGCCAGATGAAGATGTGTTGGTCCTGCGCTTCCCAAGCCAGGAACTCAGGGTTTACGCGATCGGCAACGGGATCTGCTTCACTGAGATAGCGATTTGGAATTCGTTGACTCACGACATAACGTTCGAGGCGATTAGCTCGAATCACGGCTTCAACAACTTGACGCCAATGGAGAAAATTGCCATCAGTGAGCTTCACGGTAACGATAGATGCGAAGTTTGGAAGCGATGGCGCCGCTGGTGGCGGCAGTGGTGGAGGATCGAGATTTGATGCGGAAGCCATGGCTAGAACTTTTAAGCTCTAGATACCATCTTAGAATCAGAGAGTAGAGAGAGAGAAGAGAGGAGAGAGAATCAGAAACTGAAATAGTGAATCTGTATTTGATTGAGTCTAGATACATTGGGTTACATCTATTTATAGTAGTTGATGAATGTAACTGTCCTAACTGATCAGTGAGTCAAAGACTAGCTACTTAACCATTCCCAACTACTCTACACTTACTAACACTACCTCGTGCAAATTTGACCAATATGGTATCAGTTAATGGTTCTTTTGAGAAGTATATTGCCTTGTCTTTGGGATTTGATGTTGTATTGACCCCACAAATGTGCTTATATATACCACTAATTTGTGAGTATGATGGAAGGTGCATGATTTTGCCCTGGAAAAGTTGAAGTTCCTCATAATCAATGTTGTAACAATATATTTTACGTCTAATAGTAAAGATCCAGATCTTCAGAGAGTTAGGCATGCTTTGTTGCATGTCTCTTGCTCTTAGTTTTTTTTGTCCTTGTATTTTCGTTTGTCATTCTTCTAGTTCTTGAGGATTTCTTTTCCTCTTGCATTTGTACTATTCTCTTCTCTATTAATAATTTCTTTCAGAAAAAGAAAAGAAAAGAAGTGGAGATCCATGTTGTACATTGAAATGATCTTTGCTAGAGAATCAGAGAAATATCTGATAATATCTTTTCATATCTTAGCATATCTTAGAATATCCTAGATGATCTCTTAGGATTTATTTCTTATTTATATTTTATGATTTGATTCTCTATTTGATTAAGATTAGGATTCTACTTTTAGTATAAATAAATAGGAGTATTGGGTTGTCTTTTGTAATCACATCATCACATCATCCTTCGTCGTGACCGCTGACCAGCCCTCTTTCCGGATTTGTTCTCACCTTCCTCGATAGACCACTTTTCAGCAACCACCTCAATGTGGCTGTTTGGCTCTCTCAGGTTAAGTTTTGTTGTGTTCGAAAGCTCAAATCTTTGGCTCTTTCCTTCTGTCTGCTTCTCCGTGTTTGTCATGCAATTCTTATCCACTAATGGATCATATCTGTTAGGGCCCAATCCAATAAGTAATATAGATAAATATAAGGGTTTGTTAGTAGATTAGGGAGTTAGTTAGTAATGGCTATTATTAGATTACGATATTCAGTTA
This sequence comes from Sophora flavescens, assembly GCA_030762895.1. Classification (NCBI taxonomy): domain Eukaryota; kingdom Viridiplantae; phylum Streptophyta; class Magnoliopsida; order Fabales; family Fabaceae; genus Sophora; species Sophora flavescens. The sequence continues at coordinate 80,972,278 of CM061065.1, read as the reverse complement.
GCTTTGTTAGAAGTTGTTCTTATCTGTTAGGAGTTTGGTAGTCTTGATAAGCTTGGTTGTTAGGTATTGTTAGGCCAATAAATAAGAGGCTAATCTGTAATCAATGACATGAATAGAGAATTATTGATTTGTTGAATTGAGCAGTGGCTTAGTTGTGAAAGGAGAGTGCTCCTTTGGGGTACATTTGTACCATTCTTTTCCTATCTCTTTTCTTTTTTCTGTTTTGGTCTAGGAGAGGTTCTCTCCATAGTTAGGATCTTCATCTTCCTTAAAGAAGGTTCCTATCAAATTGGTCCGACCTGCCGGATTGTTCGAGGTGGAGCCAATGTCACCAGAGATGGAGGACATATGGGCCAAGAAGGTGAAATTACCGAATTTTACGGGAAGAGACCCGGTTGGGTGGATTGCTAGAGCTGAAGGGTTCTTTGTTGAGCAAGAAATTCAATCTTCTGACAAAGTGCAGTGGGCGTTCATGAGCATGGAGGATGTACCCATGCTTTGGTTCTATTCTTGGTGCCAAGAAGAATCAGATCAAAGTTGGGAGTCATTTTCCACGGCTTTGATGAGAAGGTTTGAGGTACGGATGGAGCACGTGGGGGAGACGTTGATGCCAGAAAATCAGGAATGGGAATCAGAATTGGTGACTGTCAATCCTGGAGAAAAGCTGATGCTGGGAAGTCTACAAACACAATTAGCATCAGCGACTGTTAATGGTCGGGAAGAAGCACGCCAGAATGAATTAGAACCTGAGACCGAGACGATTGTAGATGTGGTGGCGCAAAAGATGGGGATGATAGCAGAAGGGAGAGAAGCGGCGAGTGTGGGACAAGGAAGAAAGGAGCAAGCAACTATTGGCGACCCATCCCCTCCGCCGGAGCCGTCGGACACCAATCTGTTTATGGCGGCCAAGGTGTTTAAGATCGCTCCAAGCCATCAAAGGCCAATGGCACATACACCACAGACGGGGCCACCGGAACCGCGGAACCCCGGCCCACCTGCGACGGCCCTTCACGAGACGGAACCGCCGGACGTCAGTCCTTCGACGGCCGATGGGTCGCGATTGACGGAAGCATCCGGGATGCTCTCCACGGAAGACCCGAGTCCACTGGTCTTCATATCACTTGCGACGACCCTACCGGAGCCGGAGCTGCCGGATGTCAGGCCACCTGCGACGGCCATGGAGTCGTTGTTGATAAAACCTACAAGGATGGGTGCATTTGCAAGGGAAGAAACGAGTCTGGGGAAGAGAGAAGACAGAGGGGCAAAGTGGGAATTAGTGAGTTGAGTGTTGAATTCTTTAACCTAATGGGCCAGGCCCAACAAGGTGTATGGAGACTTTTAGATTCAACTGATCCAAGGGTTAGGCAGAATCAAGCAGAAAATGTAAGAGGGAAAATTGGGCCTCACTTCACATATATAAGGCCCATTAAGAGTGGTTTTGTTGTTGCAGCTGGAAATCAAATCACTTTGTGGGCAAGTCTAGTTGGGCCTACTTTAAAAAAATATATTGATAAAGATCTTTCTAATGAGAAATCGCCCCATAGAAATTTCTTCGTACACCCATGTACTGTAGAAAGAATCACACTTTGTTTTCTGGCCAAATATGCCACAGCGATTAGAGCATTCGACCCAGGAGGAAATTTCTATGTTTTATGCATAGTTTGGCCATCATGCTTCAAGCTATGGGACTCTGGTGGATGCTTCAACCTTGAGGACAAGGTTGTTTTTGAGGAGGGCAGTATTGTTAGGGCCCAATCCAATAAGTAATATAGATAAATATAAGGGTTTGTTAGTAGATTAGGGAGTTAGTTAGTAATGGCTATTATTAGATTAGGATATTCAGGTAGCTTTGTTAGAAGTTGTTCTTATTTGTTAGGAGTTTGTTACTCTTGATAAGCTTGGTTGTTAGGTATTGTTAGGCCTATAAATAAGAGGCTAATCTGTAATCAATGACATGAATAGAGAATTATTGATTTGTTGAACTGAGCAGTGGCTTAGTTGTGAAAGGAGAGTGCTCCTTTGGGGTACATTTGTACCATTCTTTCCCCATCTCTTTTCTTTTTTCTGTTTTGGTCTAGGAGAGGTTTTCTCCATAGTTAGGATCTTCATCTTCCTAAAAGAAGGTTCCTATCAATATCAGTGGCTTCTCTTCCTACGGATGATCATTCCGATGTTGACTCCTTTCCCACGGATGAATCATATTAGTGGTGACTTTTGTTCCCACCGACGATCATTCCGGTGGTGACTCTTTTCCCACATATGAATCATATTAGTCGTGACTTCTATTCCCGTCGATGATTGACTTATGTTGGCTATGACTCATGCTAGCCCAACTCAATGTCCCAGATGCTCTGGCCCGACTCTTTTTCCTAGATGCAATGGCCCGTCTTTCTCCCAGATGCACTAGCCTTGGCCCCTTGTCCCTGATGCACAGGCCTCGTCTCAGTCCCAGAAGTAGTTGTCTAACTTAATTTCAATTTTAAATAATTTGGGTCTCCGATATAGTTGTTGAAGCTTCCAAATACGGTTTTGAGAAGTTCGGACCTTGCTACTAGATTGCTTGCCAAGAAATTTTTGTCAGGCTGATGATCATTCCAGCTATCTTGTTAAGTTATCTTTCTAGCAACTCTCTCCGGCCTCTCCAACATTCTTGAGTTGCCTTCCAACAGTTATTTTCGTGGAGCTCAGTTTTTTTTATTTTATTTTAAATTTTAATTTGAGGGGAATATGCATTGTTTTTTTGTAACAAGCTTAAAGCTTAGTAAGCTTTAGCTTGAGGGGAGTGTTAGAAAATCAGAGAAATATCTGATAATATCTTTTCATATCTTAGCATATCTTAGAGTATCCTAAATGATCTCTTAGGATTTATTTCTTATTTATATTTTATGATTTGATTCTCTATTTGATTAAGATTAGGATTCTACTTTTAGTATAAATAAATAGGAGTATTGGGTTGTCTTTTGTAATTACATCATCACTACATCAATCAATATCAGTCTTGTTATTTCTTAGTTTGTTTCTCTCTTTTCCTCCTTCCCTACCTAAAACTTTCCAATTCAACAATCTTATTCAAAGACTTTCGTCTACCGACGTGCAAACATTTGGTTTGATTATTTTATAATGCATTTTAATAATGTGGGATTTGTGAAATTAACAAGTATTGTCAAATAAATTCATGTTATCTTTTTAAATCATGCAATGGTACATTGTTTTAACCAGTTCATAGGTTGGAACTTTTATACTGCGTACTATCTTGGTCATTTATCATAAAGCTATCCCATATCTCTGTATAATACAATAACCACCATGCCTTTTCTCTCTAGGTGTTCTTGGCTACATGCATCATTCGACTCCATCTCTGTATAAATATTAGTGTTTGTTAGGACCCAATCCAATTAGGAATAAAGAGAAATGTCAGTTAGTTAGTTAGTTAAGCATTAGTTGAGATGGTTAGTTAGTTAGGGATTTCAGCTATATAAATAGGGAAAGAGAGTATGGGAGAGGGTATTCAGATTTTGTTAGTTTGTATAACTAAGCAAAGGCTTAGTGTGAAAGGGGAATCCCTTTGTGAAGGGGAAACCCTTGGAGGAGAGTTTCTCTCCTATTCTTGTTCTTTTTTCTGTTCTACATTCAATAAAGATTCATTCTTTCTTTTATTTTTCCATCTTTGTTCTCGGGTTCCTAACAAATTGGTTCGACCTGTCGGATCATTTTCGGGATGGAGAAGATGGCTATGATGGAGAATAGGGTGGCTACGTTGGAGAATCGGGTAGCTATGTTAGAGAAGATGGCCAGCGAACAAGGATTGAAATTGGCGGACGGGTGATTCGTTTCCAGTCGTGCCGCCATGTCTCCGCATGGTAGGACGACCTCACAATCGGCAATGGGTGATTCGTTTCCAGTCGTGCCGCCATGTCTCCGCACCAAAGAGGAAGAGAAAGAGGTGTTTGCGAGAAGAAGTGCCAGAACATGGCCACAACAATGGTCGGAGCAGCAGTCGTCAGAACTGCCTGACCAGTCGCTGTTGGAACCGCCGGAACCGCTGCCGCCAGAACCTCCACCACCCTTACTTTCGTCGGAACATTGTTGCTGAGGAACAAAGAGTCGTGTCTGAAGGTGGAGAGAGCAACAGGGGCATTTGGTAAGTTGCATCCTGGTCAAGACCTAATGGGCTTGGCCCAATATGATGCTAGCAGCTGGGTTTTAGAAAAGAGGGTTTTAATTCAAAGCCTAAATTTTTTGGGCCCAGTCCCTGATACATCTAGCCCAAATCAAAGTTCAGAAGGCTTTGCTCAGGTTTATGAAACTGGAGCAGAATTGGAAGTTTCAAAGGTGGGCTTTTATTGGACGGGTCAAGCCCAAGTCTATTGGGACTGTGGGCTAAAGTCAGAAATCCAACATGCAAGAAGACAAGGACTTGCTGGCTATTTACAGAACAGCTTCAAGTGTCCAAGTTTGGGAAAGTATATTCCATCCCTTCCCTGTTTCCATCTTCCAACCTTGAGGACAAGGTTGTTTCATGGGAGGGTAGTATTGTTAGGACCCAGCTGGTAGAGCCCAAGGAAACATAGGAGGCCCAAATATGCCCTTGTTGGATCAGGGAGTGAGTGGGCCGAAGGAATGGAAGGTTTATGTTAGGAGGAACAAAAAGGAATTGGGAAAAGAGGGTGCTAGCAAGTAGTGTGCTAGCAAGTAGTGTGCTGGCAGAGAGAGAAAATGTATTTGAGTGGGGGAAGTAACAGAAAGGTAGTGCGTCCATATAGTAGGGAGGGTAGCTAGGAGTGAGGTGTCTTTGAGAATTGAGAAGTTTGTTATGGATAGAGAGCAATAGCTCTCTATAGGAGCTTGCTCTGTGGCAGGGAATGTTCATTCTCCTGTAAATCTTTCTTTTCAGTAAATAATACATACAGACCTCAGTTTTTCTCCCTATTTTCTGCTACTGTTTTCTTTGTGTGTGTTACTGGTTCGTATCACCAGCCCAATAAAGAATAAAGATAAATATAAGGGTTTGTTTGTTAGACTTAGATTTATGTTAGTAATGGCTGTTAGTAGATTAGGCAGTTTGTTATTATTGGTTGTTAGTAGTTTTGGCAGTTAGTTGGATGTAAATCCTATAAATATGGCCTCTAGTGAGGCAGCTTTTGTAATCATTGATTTGTGATTGGGTTAATCCTAGTGTGAAGGGAGAGTGCTCCTTTGGGGTAAACTTTGTGAATTTTGTCTATTGCATTTTATATTTTCTTGTCCAATAATAATAGCAGCAAATTCAGTTTTCTTGTATAGATAATCCTTGTGTTGCTTTGTCTCTTTCATCATCTGTCCTGTTTCTTGTGCCCTTGTTCTGTCCAAAGAAATATTGAGCTGAGAATCAATTTGCTTTTGTAATCATAGGCCCTTGAGTTGGATAGTACAGAATTGTTGAGACGTCCCATCAGAGTTGATATAGCTTGGGAAAAGGGTGAATATACTCCAAATAGCAGGTAATTACTGCATAACGTTTTTTGTATTATCTCTTCCATTGATCCATTTTAATGTCTTTTCTCACACTAACATCATCCCTTTTCTGTTTCATTGTTATTAATTTTAGCAACTTGAGCAAAACATTCCAGACAGGTGGAAGAGGTCAGTTTCAAACAACATCTGTGGTGGGTTTTAATAAATCTCTCACTGAAGAGAAGGTAATGTTTTCTCTATCATATTGATTGCTGCAACTCCTCAGAAAAGAGTAATTGTTTCATAATGCATTTGCCTATGGTTGTTGTAAAGTGCATTTTGTTTTATCACTTCTGAGTTTATAATTGACTTGTGTTAGTGTATGTTAGTAAGGTAGCTATCCTACGGTTAAGTATCTGTTGTAACCCTCTGCTGAGTTAGTAGAGTTAGTTAGTAGGAAGTTAGAATCTGGACCCTCCTAGCTATATAAATAGCAAGATACACTGTGCTTAACAATTAATCAAATACAGATTCAGTTTCTCTTTTCCCTCTCTCTCTCTCTGCTTCTAATATGGTATACAAAGCTTAAGTTCTGACCATGGCTTCCGCATCCGATAATGATAATACCACTCAGCCTCCGTCGCCGTCGGCTCCATCTCCGGCGAGCACTCTTCTGAATTTCGGATCGATTGTTACCGTCAAGCTCTCCAATAAAAATTTTCTTCATTGGAGGCAGATTGTTGAAGCCGTAATTCGAGCGAATCGGCTCTATCGATTCATCATTTGTCCCAAGTTCCTCCGCGCTACCTCACTGATGATGATCGCGTTGCCGATCGCACCAATCCAGAACATCTTGCTTGGGAAGCGCAGGACCCACATTTGTTCATTTGGTTGCTGAAACCTGGATTCGCTTTCCGATTCTATTCATGCTCATGTCATAGGTTGGATGCACACTTGGGAACTATGGGATTGATTACGTCACTATTAGAGTTAGAGAAAGAAAGAAAGAGAGAGAGAGAGAGAGAGAGATCAGAAACTGAAAATGTGAATCTTGTATTGATTAAAGTCTAGATACATAAGAGTCATCTATTTATAATAGATGAGGGATTCTGATTAAAAAAAAAAAAGATGAGGGATAACTGTCGCTAACTGACTTGGCCGAGTCAGCAACAGCAACAGCAACAGCAACAGCAACTAACTCTAACTACTTTCAGCTTACACACACTCACTAACTGATAGAATAGTGTACGAGAGAAAGAGAGAGATGGAATTCATAGATTCAGATTCTCATTTCATTGATTGAATTCAGTGTTACAATCAGACTTATATAGTCTGTACAAACTAGCTAGATTACAGTTGGGCAGTTACCTAACTGTCATAACCGAATGTGCATAGTCAGCACATTTCAGTTATGCAGAGCTATACTAACTATACTCTATTAGCCTCCCCTCAAACTCAAGGTGGTTGCTGAGGGGGAACCACATCGAGTTTGGTACTCGGTGAAGTGAACTTGGAAGAAGACAGAGGCTTGGTGAGGGAGTATGCCAACTGACCTGCTCTTGGAACATGCCATCTACTGTGATAATCTAATTACAGTCTCTCCCACAACCCGGGGTTGCATTCCAGAACAAAGCACATGGAGCTTGATTTATTCTGTGTTTGTGAGAGGGTCCTAGACAAATCTCTGGCAGCGTGCCATATCCCTGGGCAGGACCAAGTGTCTAACATGCACACGAAGCTACTGACTCAAACCAAATTTGAGGAACTTTAAGTAACCTTGGCATAGTTGATAGGTTCTCCATTGTAAACACACCTTATGATTATAAGGGTGTATGTTAGTAAGGTAGCTATGCTACAGTTAAGTATTTGTTGTAACCCTCTGCAGTCAGCAAAGTTAGTTAGTAGGAAGTTAGAATCTGGACCATCCTAGCTATTATAAATAGCTAGATCCACTGTACTTAGACAATAATCAAATACAGATTCAGTTTCACTTCTCTCTCTCTCTCTCTTGATTCTTCTCTCTCTCTCTTTCTAATAACTTGTGTGAACATGTTAAGGATGTGTGTTAGGCCCAAATCCAAATTCTAAGATGGTATCAGAGCCTATCCTAGATCCGTTGTTGGGTTGCCCGCATCATCCACGCTCCAAGCCAATTGGGCTTGGGCGTGAGGGGGTGTGTTGGAAAGCCGCCTTAATTGCGGTTCGCCCCTAGCCGCCTTAATTGCGGCAAGTTTGGGTTGCCTTCATTGCAACCTCCAGCACCTTCATTGTGCTGAGTGTGAGGGGTGTATTTAGTCCCACATCGCCTAGAGATATGACCAAAGTAGTGCTTATAAAGCTCGGGCAATCCTCACCTTACAAGCTAGCTTTTGGGGTTGAGTTAGGGCCCAAATCCAAATTCTAAGAATGTGGAGGTGGTTGATACTGCCTCATTTGAAAAGAAAGCAGTAATTGACTGATATCCTATCTTCCTGCAATATGAATTATTAAACAGTGATATGATATGTTATTTCCTGGAATTTTGCAGCCTGAAACCCAAGCTACTCTAGAAGTACAAAATGCTACATCAAAGAAAATATGTGTTAGAAACTTGTCATATCGTGTGGAACCGGCTGATATGTATGTACTATTTCTCTCGCCGGTGTTGATTGATTATTTTCAGCATTATTTTTCTCATTGCAAAATTGTTTAGGGAAAATCTGTTCAAAGAGTGTGGAGAAATTGTTGATGTGCGTCTCCATACAGATAGTGAAGGGAGGTCTAGAGGCTTTGGACATATTTTGTTTGCAACAGAAGCAGCAGCGCAGAAAGTAAGCTTTTTGTGACCTTTAGTCTGTGCAAATCGTTTTAGAACTGGCAAAAGGATTTCAATACAATAACCAACATGCCTTATCTCACTCGGTGTTGTTGGCTAGATGCATCATTAGACTCCATCTCTGCATAAGTATCAGTGTTTTATGGCATGGAGGGTTGAGATTGATATTTCTACGTTTTTTTTTTGTTAATGGTATTGCACAGAGAGAGGAAAGAGAGTAGAAGAGAGAAACGAGGAAAGGAATTCTGAATATTATTGATATGAATTGTCTTATTAATACAATGAAACTGATCATCTACTATTTATAATAGTGATCACACGTGTAACTAATCAACAACAGTCACAACTGATCTAGCAACTTAGGTTCTAATCTAATACATGAAAGTGTATACAGCTACTGTGTACTCTAGATACAAACTGACCCCAATTTATAACATACTCTCACACACACCCCCACAAGCTCAAGGTGGGTGCTGAGGTGTAGCCAAGGCAAACACATTGAGCTTGTCCATGAGAGTAGCAAACCGAGTGGGAAAGAGTGGTTTGGTTAGTGTACCTGCCCATTGATCAAGTGATGGGACATGTAGTACCTGAAGCTGTTTGCTGAGGACCTTTTCACGAACAAAGAGATCAATCTCCATGAGTTTGGTCCTAGCATGGAGAACCGGGTTGTGAGCCAATGATACAACACTCTGTGAGCAGAGTTTGAAGCCATAAATATCTGCTGTAACATGGGCAAGGCTGCGGTATTCTGCTTCGGTGCTTGAACGAGCCACAACGGGCTGTTTTCGAGACCATCGGGAAACCAAGTTTAGGTCCAAAAAGATAGCTGCACCAGAGGTGGAACGACGATCATCTGGCTCAGCTGCCCAGTCCGCATCACAATAGCCTATGATAGAAAGTGGATGCTGTGTAGGGGCAGGTAAGAAACGGAAGTCCATGATGAATGATACCCTTGAGATACCGAAGAATGCGTTTTATAGCAACCCAGTGAGCCCCCAAAGGATCAGCCATGAATTGGCAAACCTTATTCACTGCAAAGCTGATTTCAGGGCGTGTTATGGTGGCATATTGCAGGGCCCCCCAACCGACCAATACATGGATGGATCAGTAAAAGGGTCAGAACCTGTCTTAGACAATTTCCAGCTAGAAGTCATGGCTGAGGGAAGTGGATTAGCCTCTGCCACATTGTCGTGGGGCTTGCTTAAGACCATACAAGGCCTTATGCAGCCTGCACACTAGGGAGGAATCAGATCCTTCAAAGCCCGGAGGTTGTTGCATTTAGACCTCTTCATCCAAGATGCCATTAAGAAAGGCATTATTAACATCTAATTGTTGTAGTGTCTAATTTCTAGTTAAGGCCAGAGTAAGAATGAGCTGAACAGTAATGGACTTAACAACTGGAGAGAATGTTTCATTATGATCATAGCCTTGAATTTGATGGAACCCCTTGGCCATTAAACGAGCCTTGTACCTATTAATCGAGCCATCTGCACTTTCCTTGACCCAAAAAACCCATTTACAGCCAATAGATTGTCTATTAAGTGGAAGAGGTACCAAAGACCAAGTGTGATTTCTCTGCAGGGCATCAAACTCATCCTTCACAACAGCATACCATTTGGGGTCCTTAAGGGCTTGCTTGACATTCCTAGGTTCCACATGGGTGAGAAGTAAACTAGGAAGAACACGGGGCTGGAAAATACCAGACTTTGATCAAGTCTGCATTGGGTGACAATTGGCTGACCGAGAGGGAGGGCCTGGATGACATAGACTGAGACTCAACAACAGCAGGGGAATGAGACAAAGTGGAGACAGGGGAAACAGTGTTAGGAGGAGTGGACTGAAGGTGAGGTTGAGAAGAGACTAAAGGGATTGAGGCACTAGGAAGAGTGGGTGAAAAGAAGACACAATAGAAGGGAATGGAGCTGGGAAAAGTTCATGATATGGGAAATGAGTTTCGTTGAACAAGACATCCTTAGAATGTATTAACGACCACTAGAGGAGAGGCACTTGTACCCCTTGTGAGTAGTAGAATAACCAAGAAAGAGACATTCATGAGAGCGGAAGTCTAGTTTGTGAGGGTTGTAGGGCCTGAGTAAAGGAAAACATGCACACCGCACCCGAAAACCTTGAGAAAGTTAAAATCAGGTTTTTGCTTGAACAACACAGTGTAAGGAATGGCAAATTCCAAAGAAGAGGTGGGAAGGCGATTAATTAGAAAGACAGCAGTTTGAAAGACATAGTCATAGAATTTTATAGGAAGTGAAGCATGGCTTAAGAGAGAGACCAAACTCAACAATATACCTATGTTTACGTTCCACCACCATTTTGGTGGTGTGTGTGTGTGTGCAGATTAGTCTATGAATAACACCAAGCTCATTCAGAGGAGTGCCAAACTGCAATTCTGCCATTGCCTTAAATTGTTTAAATGTTGCTAGAGCATCAGATTTTTTTTTTGATGAGATATGTCCAAGTGAACCTAGAGAATGCATCCACAAAGCTAATCTAGTAACGGAATTTTTGTGTGGTTGGCATGGGAGATGGTCTCCATAAGTCACTGAAAACAAGTTCTAGAGGAGAATTGTATTGTGTAGTAAAGGAGGGAGAATGAAGCCTATGGGCTTTACCCACAGAACAAGTATAACAAAAAGTATCTGTTAGAAAGCATATTTAACATGTGCTTAATATGTACATAAATAGGTGCTAGTAATTAGGGGTTCGTTACTAATTAGAGATTTGATTTGATTCCTTTGTATTTATTATTGATTCTCTTGTACCCTAATATGAGATTATAAATAGCATACATGTGTGGCCATATTGACACACAACATTCACATATTCTATTCTTACATGGTATCAGTAGTAAGAATAGAATATGTGAATGTTGTGTGTCAATATGGCCACACATGTAGATACTCAGAGACTGATCGATCGCCATGAATAGTGGTGCGTCACTCGGATCGCAATTGTCACCCCTTCGCGCGAGTCTGTTTGTAAAAATAATCGTCAATCTTCTCCCATAGTTTGAAGGAATGTGCCCAACCAAGAAACCGAGATAAGATCGCATTGGAGAGAGTCAATTGAAGCCAAGAAAGGATTTGGTCTTGTTGTTCCCAATCTGAGAACGCATGATTCAAAGCTCCTGATATGCGATTAGATTCACTCAAGTATTGAGGAGGAACCTCTGGAGAAACGACGAAGCGGTGGAGGCGATGTGCCTTAATCATCGATTCGGTTTGCTGTCGCCACATAATGAATTTTTTGTCATTGAGCTTGTCGTTGATTGAATGCGAAGAGGTAATCGGAGAAGATAAGACTGTGCGCAGCAGTGGAACGTGTAGCGGTGGCGATGGCGGTGGAGGAGGAGGAACTGAATCAGCCATCAAAATCGAATAGCTCATGATACCATGTTAATGGTATTGTAGGATATTATTAGTTTAATGTACAAATCTTGTATTTAATAGTGTTATTAGGATTATTTGTTTCCTTTTTTTTAGGATGGCATCAAGTGCCATTAGACTATATATTGTAAATCATACTTGTACATTTTTGAATCAAGTGAATAATATTCATAAAATTATTATTCCGCATTGTTTTTTTCAAGTTGGTATCAGAGCTGTAGGTTTTTCCTAGGGTTTCTGCTCCTTTTTCATAGCAGCCTTCATTGCTGTGTTAGGGGTTCATCCCCTCTTCCTTTTTCAGGCAGCTTTCATTACTGCACATTAGGGTGTCATTCCCTCTTTTTTCCATTGTTGGACGTTTTGCCGCCACGGCTGTTGCCGCTCATGCCACCGACCCCATCGGATTGATCGCCGACCATTTTCCGACCGACCACCAAAGACCGATCCATTTCCGACCACTCACGCGCCACCGTCTTCTTTGCGCGTGTAAGCCACATGCCGCCTCCTCAGCCGCACTTGACGGCTCGTCCAACCGTCGTTTGAGCCGTCGTTTGCTGTGTTCCACTCGTCGGCTTCTCCCGGTTCAGACTCGGGTTGTGGGTCCTCCAAAAACCTTCGAAACAGACTGTCCAGAACCTCGTGTTTGTCGTTCCTACTGTTTGTGGTTCACTGCTGTTCCACTAAAGCCCTTCATTGTTGCGATGTCAGATTATAGGGTCTCAAGTCCATTCCACTGGTTGTTGGTGGAGACGAAGCTCCGACTCTTAATAATGATGAGTTGATGCGCCTACGGGCAATCCTTAATTCCGTTAGTAAGCCTTTTGGTACTGCTTCTTCTTTACCCATGTCTAGCAAGAATTTAAGTTCTGTATCCTTTAATGCTTCTAGTATTGTATCTGAGGATATCTAGATAATTGACTCTGGTGCTACTGATCATATGACCCCTTACCCCTCATATTTTTCGACTTACTCTGAGTTGTCTGGTAAGCATCACATCACCATTGCTAGTGGATCCCATGTTCCTATTTCAGGATGTGGTAACATTTCACTTCAACCTTCCCTTCCCTTACAAAATGTGCTTCATGTCCCTCAATTGTCAAATAACCTTATTTCTATTCATAAGCTTACCCGAGATTTAAATTGTACAGTAACCTTCTTTCCCTCTCATTGTGTGTTTCAGGATCTTTCCACAGGGAAGACGATTGGGGTTGCTAAGGAACAACACGGGTTATATGCTTTGCATCGGGCTCGAGGTAGTATTAGTCAGGAGTTGTCCACTTTCTGTCATCAGACAAGTTCAGATTCCACTGCTTCTCATATATGGCTTCACCACAGACGCCTTGGTCACCTTCCTTTTAGTTTCCTCGGGTCTTTATCCCTCATTTGTTTAAAAAGGGGTCAGTTGAGTCTTTTCATTGTGATGTTTGTCAGTTTTCGAAACACCATCTTACAACTTTTAGTTTCCTCAGGTCTTTATTCCCCCATTTTGATGTGTGGGGACCATCCTCTACCTCTAATTTATGTGGTGCAAAATGGTTTGTCTCTTCTATTGATGATTGTATGAGGGTCACATGACTATTTCTTATGAAATATAAATCTGAAGTTTTTCAATTATTCTTACATTTTTTCCGCATGGTTCAAACTCAGTTTGGAAAAACTATCAAAAGGCTACGTTCTGATAATTGCAAGGAATATGTGAATCAACGTTTCACCAAAATTTTAAAAGAACATGGTGTTTTGCATGAATTGACCTGTGTGGATACCCCACAACAAAATGGGGTTGAGAAAGGAAGAACCGTCATCTCCTTGAAATGGCACGAGCTCTGCTCTTCCAAATGATTGTCCCTAAGTCTTACTGGGGGGAAGCTGTTTTAACTACCACATATTTGATAAACAGGTTACCCTTTCGGGTCGTGGATGGTCTTAGTCTTGTTCAACTCATGACTTCTTTCTTTCCTTCCGTACCTACTATGAAAAGTCTCATGTTGTGTCTTCGGTTGTGTTGCCTTTGTTCATGTTCATAGTCAACATCGTGGTAAGTTGGATTCTCGGGCTGTCAAATGTATCTTCAGAGGGGAGAGTGGTCAAGAAGCTGAGTCTCTTGAGTCATCATTTGTTCCTCTTCTGGCTGAACCTATTGAGTCATCTATCCCTCCTCTCATGAAGGATGTGGCATCATCTTCTGGTACTTCAAAGAGGCCTAAAGAACCAATATTTGTTCCAATATCAAATGAGATAAATGGTTTGGATCGATACAAGCAGGTGTATCATCGGGAAAAACCCAACCTGGTCCAACAGCAACTTCAGTCGCCTGAACCAGAGGTAAGCATTCCCGGCTCTGAGCCTTTGAATAGTACTTTACATGATATTTGTGAACCTAACCTTGATTACTTGCCAATAGCCTTGAGAAAAGCCGGAAGAACTTGTGCAAAATATCCTATATCTCAGTTTGTGTCCTCTAAAAACCTATCAGTGCAACATCAAAGTTTTATCTCAGCAATTGATTCTATCAGAGTCCCCACTTCAGCAAGAACTGGGTTCAAGCCATGCATGAAGAGATGAATGCTTTGAACAATGTGTAAAAGTATTATGAATATTATTGATTGTGTTTAGAGTACAATCACTAATCTGAATATATAGCCTAAGCTCTAACTAACGGGCCTGACTAATGGGCCTAATACAAAAAAGCTACTAATTACATATTACATATTTACAACACTCCCCCTCAAGCTGGTGAATGGCTATCAATCATTCCCAGCTTGCAAGTAAGTTGACCGAATCTTTCTGTTGGCAAGCCCTTTGTTAACACATCTGCTAGTTGGTGCCCAGAGGGAATGTAGGCTATTGTTATTAATCCACTATCTAGCATCTCCTTGATGAAGTGTCGGTCTATCTCAATGTGTTTTGTCCTGTCATGTTGAACAGGATTATGAGCAATACTGATAGCCAATTTATTGTCACAAAACAACTTCTTAGGACCCTCGTACTTTATCTTCAAGTCATGAAGCACAATTTTCATCCACAATAGCTCACAGATTCCTTGTGTCATGGCTCTAAACTCTGCCTCTGCACTCGATCTAGCCACTACATTTTGCTTCTTACTTCTCCAAGCGACAAGGTTCCCACACAAGAATGTGCAATAGCCTGATGTGGAGCTTCTATCACTCACTGAACCTGCATAATCTGTATCAGTATAAGCCTCCATAGTCAAGCTTCCACCTCTTTTGAACAAAAGTCCTCTCCCTGGAGTGGCTTTAAGATACTGCAGAATACGATCTACAGCCTGTAAATGTCTCACCCTTGGATCATGCATGAACTGACTCACAACATTGACTGCATATGCTAAATTTGGTCTAGTGTGTGCCAAGTAAATCAACTTCCCCACTCGTCTCTGATATCGGACCTTGTCAACCTTGGCACTCTCCTCTTCGGTGCTCATTCTATGATTTTGCTCGATAGGAATACTTGTAGGTTTACATCCAAGTTTGTCTGTTTCCCGCAAAAGATCAAGCTCATACTTCCTTTGAGAAATGAAAATGCCTTGTTTTGAGTAGGCCAGTTCAATCCCCAAGAAATACATAAGTTTCCCAAGGTCCTCCATCTCAAACTCTGCAGATAATTTTTCCTTGAGCAGTTGTCTCTCAACCGGATCATCTCCTGTAATAATAATATCATCCACATAAACAAGAAGTACAGTCACTTTTCCTCCCAGTGAATGTTTGAAGAAAAGTGTATGATCTCCTTGGCTTTGCTTGTAGCGCAGACACACCATTGCTTTTGTAAATCTTCCAAACCATGCTCGGGGAAACTGTTTCAGCCCATATAAAGCCTTCCTCAATCTGCACACTTTGTTTGTTCCACTTGTGGGACTAAATCCTGGGGGAATCTCCATGTACACCTCCTTTAAGTCTCCACGGAAGAAAGCATTTTTGACATCAAACTGGTGTAGTTCCCACCTAGAATGGGCAGCAAGAGAAAGTAAAATACGAACATCATTCATCTTTGCCACTGGAGCAAACGTCTCCTCATAATCGATGCTATAGGTTTGAGTATATCCCTTTGCCACTAGTCTTGCCTTGTATCGATCAAGAGTGCCATCTGAATTGTGCTTGATTGTATAGATCCTCCTGCAATCAACTGGTTTCTTGCCCCCTGGCCTCTCAACAATTTCCCACGTTCCATTCCTTTCAAGTGTCTTCATCTCTTCATCCATAGCTTGGACCCAATTTACATCCTTTAGTGCCTCTTGGACAGATGCTGGGATTCTCACAGAGTCAACAGCTATGTTAATATTTATGTAAATAATATATTATGGTTATAGGAATATTTGGTAATTAGGATAATAAGATATTGTGAATATCTTGTAATTATTACACTGTATTTTGATTTGTTCATTGCCTATATAATACAATCTCCGTGGTGTAGTTGAAACACACGGGTTATGCCAAGCCTCTTGTTTTCTCTCATCTTTACATGGTATCTAGAGCCTAACAAGAGGCAAAACCCTAATTCTTTCCTACCTGGTGGACCTACTGTTCATCAGTGAAATTTTTTCTGCAAAACCGTGTTCTCTTTCTGGTTTTGCACCACTTTAGTTGCCGTGTTCTCCTTCCGGCAGCCTCACTAGTCATATAGTTGCTGTCAATCGTCCCCTGCCAGCCCACCACTGTTCTCCGTCAGTCCGCCGCCGTCTGCCGTCCAAAGACCTTTCCGACCAACGACCACATGGTTAGAATCGGCGGCCGCCGATCTACACAGTCGTCCAAACTTCGCCGCCAACCGCCACCGGATGCACCTCCACGCTCCGATCTTGTCTCTGGCGCTCCGTCACACGCGCCTCCCTTCTAGCCGCGCGTGAGGGTGTTTTCGGTGGTCTTTCCGACCGCCGTTTGGTGGGCCGTGCTCGTCCCGTCCTGCTCTACCTGGACCTGATCTTCTTTTTCTCTTTTGGACTTGTGGTGCATCCCTCCATTAAGCCGTTACTCTGAGGTACTTTGTGGTTTCAGTTTTCTGTTTTGTTTATTGATCAATGGCTGCTTCTGGACCCTCAGATACTCCTAAGGACTCCTCCAAGGCTGACCCTCCTGTATGTGAGTGCCCCTCTTTGCACTGACAAATTGGATGGAAGCAACTATGACACATGGGCCTCTGATATCAAACTCTGGCTGAGTGGACAAGAATATGTCGAACACCTGACCAAGAAGGCTACTGACATTGCCGAAGCTGACCACCCACGGTGGAACAAGATTGATGCTCAGTTGTGTAGCATTATCAAGTCCACTATTCATTCTTCTTTGAAGCAGATTTTTTCGTGTCTATCTCACTTGTGAGTCCGTTTGGGAGCAAGCCAAGGTTCTTTACACTAATGATACACAACGCCTCTATGGTGTCTGCCGGAATCTCATGAATGTCATTACTCCTCGCCAGATTGATGGTCCTATTTCTGCTTATTTGGGAAAGGTTCATGGTGCTTTACATGATTTTAATGAACTTTTGCCACCGACCGACACTCCAGCCAGGGAACTTGAGCAGCGTAGTAGATTCTTCATGTTGTTGGCCCTATACGGTTTGCCTCCAGAGTACTCCACCACCCGTGATCAGATTTTGGGTTCTCCTAATGTCCCATCTCTAAACACCGCTTGGTCTGCTTTGCTTCGGGTCCCGTCCAAGGCATCAGTTACCTCTACGCTCCCTGCTGCTCCTAGTCATGAGTTACCTGCTGCTGCAATTGATGCTTCTGCTCTTGTGTCTCAGGGTAGTGGTCGTGGTCGGGGTAAACGCCCGAAATGCGATCACTGTCACCGCTTAGGCCACACTATTGATAAATGTTGGACTTTACATGGTCGTCCTCCTCGCGCTGCTAATGTTGCCCAGGTTGATCCACCAGCCCCATCCGAGCCATCTCCTCAGTCTACTGCATCTCCTGTTGCCTATCCAGAGTTTCTTATATGGTTTGAAGAACGTCAGGCCACTGGGTCCACTGCCTCTGTTGCACACACTGGTAATTCCTTTGCTTGTCTCTCTCAGTCATCCCTAGGTCCTTGGGTTCTGGATTCTGGTGCCACTGATCATATCTCTGGTAATAAATCTCTTTTTTCCACCCTTTCTACATCTGGTTATTTACCCACGGTTACATTGGCTAATGGTTCTAAAACACATTCCCAGGGGGTTGGCACTGTCCATCCTTTCCCTTCCCTTCCCTCCCCTCCCCTCTCGGTTAATGATGTGCTTTATGTCTCGGGTTCCCCATTTAATTTGCTTTCTATTAGTCGCTTGACCCGTTCCCTTGATTGCACCATTTCGTTCACTAAGGATTCTGTTTTGTTGCAGGACCGGAGTTCGGGACGGATGGTTGGCGCCGGATGTGAGTTCAATGGATTGTACCAGCTGTCACCTCCTTCTCGGGTTTGTGCTGTCAAGGATTCCCCTCTTCTCACTTATGCTCAATTGGGACATCCCAGTCTTGCTAAGCTCCAACAGTTGGTGCTGAGCATGTCTAAGCTTGCTTCTTTGTCTTGTGAGTCGTGTCAATTAGGGAAACATACCCGTAGTTCGTTTCCTAGTCGTGTTGTTAATCGCGCTAAGTCTCCGTTTTCTTTAGTGCATTCTGATGTTTGGGGTCCTAGTCGGACTGTGTCCATGTTAGGGTCGAAATATTTTGTTACTTTTATTGATGATTTCTCGCGTTGTACTTGGTTATTTTTTATGGAAAATCGGTCTGAGTTATTTTCTATATTTCAACAATTTTATTATGAAATTAAAAATCAATTTGGCATTCCTATTCGAACTCTGCATAGTGATAATGCTAGAGAATACCTCTCTCAACCATATCAATCTTTCATGGCCTCTCAGGGTATTCTTCATCAGACTTCTTGTGCTTACACCCCTCAACAAAAGGGGGTTATTGAACGCAAAAATAGACATCTTATTGAAACAACTCGCACCCTCTTACTACATGGCAATGTTCCATTCCGTTTTTGGAGTGATACTGTTCTCACTGCGTGTGACCGCGCTGTCGCCACGCGCCAAAAAGAACGAGCGATTATTAAAATAATGTAGTATAGAGCGACAACTCGGATATCGTCTCTCAAGGACTCTTAGGCGTTGTTATTACTAACAGAAAATTAGTTCTGGGGGTTTTGGGTAATTGAAATAAAATAAAGAAAACAAAATAAAAACAGAATAAGAAAACAAAACAGTTAAAATATTATCAAATAAACTAAAGAACGATTAACCTACTGTTCTCGGTTTCCCACTATCATTGGTTCATGTAAATCCAAGCCCTAAGCAGATTCTAATCCCCTCCCGGTTGTAGCAACAATTAACAAACGAAATCGCTACTACGGATATATGTTCCTATTCCCGAATTAAACAAACGGGGTTAAGCCCTCGTGAACTAAACGAACATGAATGAACACACGCGAATTAAACAAACGCGATTAAGTATAGGAACATAACATCACCGAAATAAATCAATACAACACTATACACTCCTGAATTAAACAAACAGAAATGTATAATATTGCATAGAAAAGAGAAAAGCAATAGAAACAGGAAATACAGAACCTCAAATGTAAATGGAAACCAATCCCAGTAGATTAATCAACGAGACTAGTTCTCCATTCCAGAAATTAACACAAAAGTAAAGAAATAAACTACTGAAAACTACTACTACTGTCTATTCAAAGACTAGCCAAAACTGGCTAACTCTGACTAACTCCTTCAGTTCTGTCTAAAACGCTTAAATACAATTTCTGGAATCAGCTTTCTCGCGAGGCGAAGCCTCTCTCGCGACGCGAATCTTGCGAACAGTCTGCAACCTTTGGTATTCTCGCGAGGCGAACAAACCTTCGCGAGGCGAGAATCTGAAAAGTCTTCTGTTACACCCGTTATGCACATCAGGGGCCAACCGTGATGCTTTCTGACTTCCAGGCTCGCGAGGCGAATGGATGCTCGCGAGGCGAACGCTTCAACTTCAAAACTGCCACAGCCGTGATCTTCAACACGGGTAAACCGTGATCGTCTCTGACTTTTCAGGCTTGGGTGACTCGCGGGGCGAGAGCTTGTTCGCGGGGCGAAAGACCAGAATTATTCCTTTTTATTACCTGAAAACAAGAAAATAGTATAAGTATTTTATTTAACTCTAAATCAACTAAATTAACCTAAAAATACTTTATAGACTCAAAATATTACTCAAGGACAATCAAGTCTAATTTGGGTGAAAATGATATAAAATTAGCACAAAGCCAAGGTCTTTACTAGTTATAAAACCAGTCAACCAGAGGCTCATCAGCGTGCTATCTCATTAATAGGATGCCTTCCTCCGTTCTTGATAACCACATTGTTTTGTTCCCTCATCAGTCCATCCATCCATTAACACCTCGTGTCTTCGGGTCTACATGCTTTGTTCATAACCTACAACCAGGTATTGACATGCTCTCTGCTCGTTCACTAAAGTGTGTCTTCCTTGGTTATCCTCGGTCACAAAAGGGTTACCGGTGTTATTCTCCTACTCTACGCCGTTATCTTGTATCAGCTAATGTCACTTTCTTCGAGTCTGTTCCTTATTTCGGGCCACCTACATCTCCCGAGTCGGTCACAAATGTCTTTCCTCTTCCTCCAGTCCATGTCTCCTATACTCCACCCACAATCCCTACTTCCTATACTCCATCTCCAGTCCCTGTTCCTGCCTTGGTTGCTCATACTTGTCCCTTACAGGTATATCAGTGTCGCCAACCGCCACCTCCACAAGTTGAGCATCTTCCCCCGGATGATACTGGTACTGCCATTGCTGACTCTCCTCCGACGCCAGCTTCTCCGCCTGCTCCGGCCTTGCCTCCCGAGCCTGAACTTCCCATAGCCCTCCGGAAAGGTATACGCTCCACCCGTAATCCTTCTCCTCACTATGTTACTTTAAGTTTTCACCGCCTTTCTACACCACATTTTGCTTGCCTTTCTTCTTTGTCTTCTGTGTCTATCCCTAAGACTGTAAGTGACGCCTTATCTCATTCTGGGTGGAGACAAGCTATGGTTGATGAAATGAGTGCACTTCAGAGCAGTGGTACTTGGGACCTTGTTCCTTTTCCGTCTGGAAAGTCTGTTGTAGGTTGCAGGTGGATATTTATTGTTAAAGTGGGTCTGAATGGCCAGATAGATCGTCTTAAAGCCCGCTTGGTGGCGAAAGGCTATACTCAGGTTTTTGGCTTGGATTATGGAGGATTATGGAGACGCATTCTCACCAGTTGCTAAAATGGCATCTGTTCGTTTGTTTCTATCCATGGCTGCTATTCGGCATTGGCCTCTGTATCAGCTGTATATCAAGAATGCTTTTCTCCATGGTGATCTCACTGAAGAGGTATATATGGAGCAACCTCCTGGATTTGTTGCTCAGGGGGAGTTTTCTGGTCTTGTTTGTCGCCTCCGCAAGTCTTTGTATGGCCTCAATCAATCACCTCGAGCTTGGTTTGGCAGATTTAGAACTGTTGTTCAGGAGTTTGGGATGAAACGGAGTGAGGCAGATCACTCAGTTTTCTATCCTCATTCAGCTCGAGGATGCGTCTACTTGATTGTATATGTCGACGACATTGTCATTACAGGGAGTGACCACCATGGCATATCACAGGTAAAACAGCATCTTGGTCACCATTTCCAGATAAAAGATCTTGGCAAACTCCGATACTTCTTGGGCATAAAGGTGGCACAATCAAAGGATGGCATTGTTATTTCTCAGAGAAAGTATGCGATGGACATTCTTGAGGAAACAGGATTACTTATTGCAAAACCAGTTGATACTCCTATGGATCCAAATACTAAACTGCTACCAAATCAGGGAGCCTATTTCAGATACGGGAAAGTATAGAAGACTGGTTGGGAAACTGAACTACCTCACAGTCACTCGTCCAGATGTTTCTTTTGCAGTAAGTGTGGTAAGTCAGTTTCTAAATTCACCTTGCGAAGGTCATTGGGATGCTTTGATCCGTATTCTCAAATATATCAAAAGGGGCCCAGGTAAAGGGCTCATCTATAAGGATAAGGGTCATACTCATATCGTTGGATATTCAAATGCTGATTGGGCTGGCTCTCCAACTGATAGAAGATCCACTTCTGGATTTTGTGTACTCATTGGGAATAATCTAATATCTTGGAAGAGTAAGAAACATAATGTTGTTGCTAGGTCAAATGCTGAAGCTGAGTATCGGACCATGGCATCAGCTCCTTGTAAACTCATCTGGCTCAAACAGTTACTTCAAGAACTACGGTTTGGGGATGTTACACAGATGACACTCATTTGTGATAACCAAGCTGCACTACACATTGCCTCAAATCCAGTATTTCATGAGAGGACAAAGCACATTGAGATAGATTGCCGCTTCATCAGAGAAAAGATCTTATCTGGGGACATCACCACTAACTTTGTCAATTCAAATGATCAACTGGCATATGTCTTCACTAAGTCTTTGAGAGGTCCTCGAATAAATTATATATGTAACAAGCTTGGTGCATATGATTTATATGCTCCAGCTTGAGGGGGAGTGTTGATATTTATGTAAATAATATATTCTGATTATAGGAATATTTGGTAATTAGGATAATCAGATATTGTGAATATCTTGTAATTATTACATTGATTGTATTTTGATTTGTTCATTGCCTATATAATACAATCTCCGTGGTGTAGTTGAAACACACGGGTTATGCCAAGCCTCTTGTTTTCTCTCATCTTTACAAGCTATAATAAAACTCTGATGCTGCAGGGAAATATGTTTAGAGGAGACAAATTGAGAAATAGGGTACTTGGCACACGACCTTTTCCCTTTTCTCAAAGCAATTGGTAAGTCATCTGGATTAGATCAACTGCATCAGAAATATGAGAATCAGAAGTGGGGAAATTGTTTCAATACTTACCTCCGGTTCGGATAGTTGAAGTTGTTTCTGGACCAGGTTGGTTTTTGTCTCCTCTGATACACTAATATTGGCTCACTAGCTTTGTTCTTTACTGGTGCTGAAGGTGCTGATTCCTGCAAAACAGATTCCAAAGGAGGAACAGGAACAAAACCATAAATAGGAGACTCCGAAGCAGGTGACTCAGAAACAGGTGGCATAGAAGCAGGTGACTCAGGAACAGGTAACTGAGGAACATGTAACTGAGGAGCAGGTGACTTAGGAAGACAAGAACCAAGGATGAGAAACTCGGGCTCGGACTCAGATTCCAAATTACTACTCTCCCCCTGAAGTTGAGGGCGAGTGAAGAACGACACATGTTCATGGAAGGTGACATCCATAGAAACAAAATACTTACGACTAGAAGGATGATAGCACTTGTACCCTTTTTTGTTAGGTGCATAACCCAGAAAGACACATCTGACTGCATGAGAATCCAACTTAGTTCGATGTTGCTTATGAACATGAACAAAGGCAACACAACCAAATACCCGGGACTGAAGACTCTGCATGATATGAACAGAAGGAAAGTGTGAGAGCATAAACTGAACAGGACTAACATTACCCAGAACACGAGATGGTATTCGTAATCAGATAGGCAGCAGTCAATACTGCTTCTCCCCAATATGACTCTGGGACTGACATTTGGAAGAGAACTTCAAGTAAGTGGCGATTTTTTCTTTCTGCAACCCTATTTTGTTGCAGGGTGTCAACACATGTAAATTCATGGATGATGCCTTGTTTACTATTAAAGCTTGAAAGGCTATTAGTGGCATACTCTTTCCCATTGTCAGAACGTAATCTTTTAATGCCTTTCCCAAATTGTGTTTGTACCATATGATAAAAATGAACAAAAAGCTAGGGTACTTCTGATTTATCCTTCATCAAGAAAATCTAAGTTACTCGAGTACAATCATCAATAAAGGAAACAAGCCATCTCGCACCAGAAATATTAGAAATAGGGGCAGGTCCCCAAACATCAGAATGTATAAGATCAAATGGTTCAGCACTTTTATTAAAACTAGAAGGAAAAGAAACACGATGGTGTTTAACAAACTAACAGACATCACACTTAAAAGACTCAACAGATTGTTGTAAAAACAAAGACGGAAACATAGACTTAATAAGAGAAAATGGAGGATGTCCAAGACGCTTGTGCTGAAGCCAGACCTGTGATGCAGGAGAGTGAGACTCAGACTGGAAGCAGGAAGACAACACCTCCTGACCATTTTTTACATCAGATAAATTGTACAACCCTCCATGTTCCTTAGCAACTCCAATCGTCCTCCTCGTGGAAAGATCCAGAAAAATATAATGAGAAGGGAAAAAGGTTACTGCACAGTTTTGGTATCGAGTAAGTTTATGAATATAGATCAAGTTATTGGAAAGTCTGGGAACATGAAGCACATTTTTCAGTTTTAAAGAAGATTGAAATTCAATATTTCCAGAACCAACCACATGGGTATGAGAACCATCAGCAACAGTAATAGAATGAATACTAGAAGGTGAGGTATAAGAGGGGAACAATTTGGAATGGAAGGTCATATGATCAGTGGCACAAGAGTTAAGAATCCAAGCATCCTAAGGGATAGTACCAGAGGCAGTAAAGGAGCGGGAGCAAAAACTCTTACCAGTCATTGCCCGAGAACAAGAACCAGAAGGCTTACTAAGAGAGTCAAGAATGGTTCCACAAACGATCCAAGTCATTTTGACAGATTTGCGCTTCAGTTTTTGCCATAGAAGAGGAGGAAAAAAGAATCTGGCGAGCAGTACGCGTGAACAGTAATCGCGTGAACCGTGCATGATGAATAGTAACATTGATGAACAATACCGGTTAAACAGTGATCGTGTAAACCCAGGTTGTCAGACTCGCGAGTCTAGGTAGACTCGTTTTGGGTACGTAAACTCGACACGTAGGCTCGACTCGTACGAGTCTACCTATTATAAAAAACAACTATAATTGACATATATATATATATATATATATAACATAAAAGCAACAAAACAACAACAATATAATCCAAAAACATCTAACATAATCATAATCATCAAAAAGTAACATCATAATCCAAATCCAAATCCAAACATTAACAAAACATTTAAGTAAATAACAATAATATCAAAAAACAGCTCCTAAATGTCTAAATCCAATCCTCTAACAACGTCATCTCCATTGTCACCACCATCTCCATCATCATCATAATCAAGTTCTTCCCCAGATGAAACAACTTCTTCCATATTTGCATCAAAGTCCAAATCAAATCTTGGATCATTGATAGGTTGCTCAATATTCTCTTCAAATTCTTCATCAACATTGATAGGTTCCTCAACAGTCTCCTCATCAACATTTGGAACAGCCCCCTCTTCAGTCATCCATTCATCATCAGAATGAATATCTTCAAAGGGAAGAGCAACAATTTTTCTATTTTCCCTACCCTTTAACTTCAAGTTATACATCACAGACACCAAGTCATTCATCTTTTGTTCATGCAACCTATTCTTCTCTTAGTGTGAACCTAGAAAATAAAACATAAAAATAAAAACTCTATATTTCTAAACAAAGAAAAATTGATAACTACAAACAAAATCATAACTTCACTTACCATTTCAAATGCACTCCAATTACGTTCACACCCAGAAGAGCTACAAGTCAAGCTAAGGACACGAATAGCAAATCTCTTCAGTTCAACTGTTCCATCCCCATAAAAGTCCCACCATTCTGCAGGAAGCATACTTTTCCTACTTTCCTTCGCAGCATCAATACCAAAGAGCCCTCTGTCCACCCATCAAACATGATTGTGCAACCGGTTCTCTTCCACTCCTCCTTAAACTCATGAAGCATGTCATCTGTTTGAGCCATCGCTTTTTTCAAAAGCTTTCCTCTTATATCATGGTAAGAGGGAGGTTTGTAGCCAATCCCAAATTTCCCAATCTTCTCACACATCTTTGCAAACTCCACATTTTTTATAGTATTGAAAGGAATTGCACTTGTATAAAAAATACTTGGCTACCTGATCATCAACTTCCTCTTTAAATCCCTTTTTCATTATTTGATTAATTGTTGCTTGAACTGGACCACTGACTTTTGCTTTCCCTTTTGCAAAGGAAAAACCTTTTGTTGAGAGCTAGCTACTGCAACCTCCTCAGCATCTTTATCAGCATCAAGTATTCTTTTTTTTTTCTTTGATGCCTCTTTTGCCTCAGTCACAATTCTCATAAACACATGTTTAACTTCATCCGGTAACGTAGCACATGGTTCAGAATCTTCTCCACTTCCAGCAAGATGATGCTTGAATATGAAAATTCCTCCACTAACAGTCTTTGAACAATATTTGCATTTCATTTTTTTTCCATTACCCATAACATCAATCCCATGTTTCCACCCAGGGTCAGTCCTATTACCAGGAAAATTTTTCCTACCCCTGCCTCTAGAACTCCCGATTCTTTGTTGTGTTGATTTCACTTGATACATTGCAAAGTGAAGACTTTTTTGAGACTGAAATGGATGGAAGAGGTATTATGAGTGAAATATAATGAGTCAAAGGAACACCCAACAAAGGATTCTCACTTAAAGTCATCTGAAATGCACTTACCTCTGAACACAAGGTTGCCGACAGCAGAGTTTTTGTCTCAACAAGTGCGGGTTCACACAGGGTTGTGAACTTCTGGTTCCGGATTCAAGCAGGGAAGAATGATTCAGGGTTGAGCAAGGAAGAGGCGCAATAAGCTACTCCAGCGGAAGAGAGCGAGGCCCGGCAGGGAGGAGGCGCGATGGGGAGCTGGGTGATTAGGACTTTGTGAATGAAGAAGGGATTTGGGAATGGAGTCAAGACTCGAGACCGAGAGTGAAGTAATGAGAGGCGAGGGTCAATTTTTTAACCTAAACGCACCGTTTTGGGACTTTTGTGCAGTATCTTAAATTTTCACTCAGAATCGCCCCACTCGCTGTAGAATCGCGATTCTGGACGATTTTGTACGAGTCCAACCGAGTCACGACGAGTCTACCCCAAAAACGAGTTTGACCACGAGTTCACCCGTTTTCCACATGTAGAAACGTGGAATCGTCCGAGTCTACGAGTTGACTCGTGATTCTGACAACCATGGTGTAAACAGTACACGATGAACAGTGGCTGATGAACAGTGATCACGTGAACAGTAACAGTGAACAGTACGAATAAGCAGTAATGGGTGATAACATCCGCGATTGATATGGGCACAATGACAGTGCCAAACGCTGCAATGAAGGCAGCTAAGAGGGGCCGCAATGAAGGCGGCTAGGGTTTTTCTGCGGAAGCACAAACCCCAAGATCGGGAGCTTTGATACCATGTGTAAAAGTATTATGAATATTATTGATTGTGTTTAGAGTACAATCACTAATCTGAATATATAGCCTAAGCTCTAACTAATGGGCCTAGTACAAAAAAAGCTACTAATTACATATTACATATTTACAATAAACAAGAACGAAACCTGGAAAATTGTTGAGAAACCAAAGGATAAAAGGATAGTTGGGTTCAGATGGATTTACACAGTGAAATATCGGTCTAATGGTTCCCTGGACAGGTATAAAGCAAAGCTGGTTGCAAAAGGGTACACTCAGTCATATGGGATTGATTATGAGGAGACATTTGCCCTAGTAGCAAAGATGAAAACAATCAAGATCATTCTCTCCTTGGCAGCACACTTTGGATGGGACTTGCACCAATTTGATGTTAAAAATGCTTTTCTACATGGCAACTTGGAAGAGGAGGTATATATGGACATTCCACCAGGGTATGACCCTACTGGTGGAGGTAATAAGGTGTGCAGATTACGGAAGGCTTTATATGGCCTCAAGCAGTCTCCTCGTGCTTGGTTCGGAAGGTTTACCAATGCTATGGTGTCCCTAGGCTATAAACAGAGCCATCGAGATCATACACTTTTTGTGAAACATTCTCAGGACGGCAAGCTTACACTTCTTTTGATCTATGTAGATGATATGATCATTGCTGGTGATGATGAGGTAGAGAAACAGGTTCTAAGAGACAAACTAGCTGCACAGTTTGAAATGAAAGACTTGGGGAAGCTGAAGTACTTCCTTGGGATAGAGGTTGCCTACTCTAAACAAGGTATCTGTATTTCCCAAAGGAAATATGTCCTGGACCTTCTCAAGGAGACAGGTAAACTGGACTGCAAAACCTCAGGGGCTCCGATTGAACAAACTCACAGACTTGGAAACGATGAGGAGAGCTCAAAGATGGAAAGGGCATAATATCAGAGACTTGTGGGAAAGCTTATATATCTGTCCCACACCAGACCAGACATAGCCTGTGCTGTCAGTGTGGTTAGCCAGTTTATGCATGATCCCCGTGAAAGGCATATGCAAGCTGTGAATAGAATCCTCCAGTACTTGAAGACGAGTCCAGGAAGAGGACTACTATTTCAGAAGGAGCATAATTTGTCCATCGAAACCTATACTGATGCAGACTATGCCGGGTCAATTGTAGACAGACGTTCTACCTCCGGTTACTGGATGTTTTTAGGAGGAAATTTGGTGACTTGACGAAATAAAAAGCAGAATGTGGTTGCAAGGTCAAGCGCATAGGCAGAATTTCGAGCTATGGCACAGGGAATTTGTGAACTGTTATGGATTAAAATCATACTTGATGATCTCAAAACCAAGTATGAAACTCCTATGAGGTTACTTTTTGACAATAAGTCCGCAATCAGCATTGCTCACAATTCGGTGCAACATGATTGGACGAAGCACATAAAGATTGATCGTCATTTTATCAAGGAGAAAATAGATAATGGTCTTATAGCTATAGAGTACGTCCCCTCAGAGCACCAATTAGCAGATGTATTCACCAAGGGGCTTCCACTGAACGATTTCAAGGCCTTACTTGCAAGCTGGGAATGATAGATATTCACTCACCATCTTGAGGGGGAGTGTTGGAATATATTGTATTTATTTGTAGGATATTATTAGTTTAATGTACAAATCTTGTATTTAATAGCAGTTATTAAGATTATTTCCGTTTCCTTTTCTTTAGGATGGCATTAAGTTCCATTAGACTATATATTGTAAATCATACTTGTACATTTTTGAATCAAGTGAATAATATTCAGAAAATTATTATTCCGGATTGTTTCTTTCAAGTCTAATCGACAATAGTTACAACTGATCTAACAGCTTAGGTTTTAATCTAATACATGCAAGTGTATACAGCTACTCTAGATACAAACTGAACCCAACTTATACAGTACTCTCACATTCTTTTAAATTTGTATAGATATTCCTTGTGTTGCTATGTCTCTTTTATTGTCTGTCCTGTTTCTTGTGCCCTTGTTCTGTCCAAAGACATATTGAGCTGAGAATCAATTTGCTATTATAATCATAGGCCCTTCAGTTGGATAATACAGAACTGTTAAGACGTCCCATCAAAGTTAATATAGATTGGGAAAAGGGTAAATATACTCCAAATAGCAGGTAATTACTGTATAACCTTTTTGTATAATCTCTTCCATTGATCCATTTCAATGTCTTTTCTCACACCAACATCATCTCTTTTCTGTTTCATTGTTAATAATTTCAGCAACTTGAGCAAAACATTCCAGACGGGTGGAAGAGGTCAGTTTCGAACAACATCTGTGGCGGATTTTTATAAATCTCTCACTGAAGAGAAGGTAATTTTTTATCTATCATATTGATTGCTTCAACTCCTCAGAAAAAGAGTAATCGTTTCATGATGCATTTGCCTATGGTTGCTGTAAAGTGCATTTTGTTTTAACATTTCTTGAAGTTTATAATTGACTTGTGTGAAACAGGTTGAGGATGTGGAGGTGGTTGATGCTGCCTCAATTGAAAAGAAAGCTGTAATTGACTGATATCCTATCTTCCTGCAATATGAATTAATAAACAGTGATATGATATGTTATTTCCTGGAATTTTGCAGCCTGAAACTCAAGCTACTCTAAAAGTACAAGATGCTTCATCAAGGAAAATATGTGTTAGAAACTTGTCATATCGTGTGGAACCGGCTGATATGTATGTACTATTTCACTCGCTGGTGCTCATTGATTATGTTCTACATTATTTTTCTCATTGCAAAATTGTTTAGGGAAAATCTGTTCAAACAGTGTGGAGAAATTGTTGATTTGCGTCTACATACAGATTGTGAAGGGAGGTCTAGGGGCTTTGGACATGTTTTGTTTGCAACAGAAGAAGCAGCGCAGAAAGTAAGCTTTTTTTGACCTTTAGTCTGTGCAAATCGTTATAGAACTGGCAAAAGGATTTCAATGATAGTTGTACCCTAGGAAGCTACATTGTCATATACTTTTCATTGACACTTCAGGTAAAATTGTAAAATTGATTTCCTTGAAATATTTTTCCTTGTTCCATGTATTTTCAATCTGCATTTGATTCTTGATGCAAGTTGTTATCCTGTATTTAGCTGTGTTTGAGGATTTATTATTGTTGATAATGCTACTTCCTGCAAATTTGACCAATATGGTATCAGTTAATGTTGTGTTGACCCCATAAATGTGCTTATATATACCACAAATTTGT
The DNA here is from genome assembly GCA_030762895.1 of Sophora flavescens. Lineage (NCBI taxonomy): Eukaryota > Viridiplantae > Streptophyta > Magnoliopsida > Fabales > Fabaceae > Sophora > Sophora flavescens. Next base: position 80,942,138 of record CM061065.1, on the reverse strand, counting down.
GAGTATCATGGTATTGTGGTTGGGAGGTGCATGATTTTGCACTGGAAAGGGGGAAGTTCCTCCTAATCAGTGTTGTAACACTATATTGTAAGTCTAACACTATATTGCAAATTTGTCCTTGTATTTTCGTTTGCCATTCTTTTAGCTCATGAGGATTTCTTATTGTCTTGCATTTGTACTATTCTCTACTCTATTAATAACTTCTTTAATAAATAAAAATAGTAAAGATCCATGTTGTACATTGCAATGTTCTTATTCAAAGACTATTTTCAAATTTTTGTACCCGACTTGCAAACATTTTGTTACTTGATTATTATATAATGCATTTTAAAAATGTTGGATTTGTGAAATTAACAAGTATTGTCAAATAAATTCATGTTATCTTTTTATCATGCAATGGTACATTGTTTTAACCAGTTCATAGGTTGGAACTTTTATACTGCTTGGTATCTTGGTCATTTATCATAAAACTGTCCCATATCTCTGTATAATACAATAACCACCATGCCTTATCTCACTAGGTGTTGCTGGCTACATGCATCATTCGACTCCATCTCTGTATAAATATCAGTGTTTTTATGACAGAGGGCTGAGATTGATATTTCTACGTTTTCTTTTATATTTGTATAGATAATCCTTGTGTTGCTATGTATCTTTCATCGCCTGTCTTGTTTCTTGAGCCCTTGTTCTGTCCAATGACATATTAAGCTGAGAATCAATTTGTTTTGTAATCATAGGCCCTTGAGTTGGATAATACAGAACTGTTGAGACGTCCCATCAAAGTTGATATAGCTTGGGAAAAGGGCGAATATACTCCAAATAGCAGGTAATTACTGTAAAACTTTTTTTCTGCGATCTCTTCCATTGATCCATTTCAACGTCTTTGCTTACACCAACATCTTACCTTTTCTGTCTCAATGTTAATAATTTTAGCAACTTGAGCAAAACATTCCAGACGGGTGGAAGAGGTCAGTTTCAAACAACATCTGTCGCGGGTTTTAATAAATCTCTCACTGAAGAGAAGGTAATTTTTGCTGTGTCATACTGATTGCTGCAACTCCTCAGAAAAGAGTAATCGCTTCATAATGCATTTACCTATGGTTGCTGTAAAGTGCATTTTGTTTTTTCACTTCTTGGAGTATATAATTGACTTGTGTGAAACAGGTTAAGGATGTGGAGGTGGTTGATGCTGCCTCATTTGAAAAGAAAGTGGTAATAATTGACTGCTTTCCTATCCTTCTTCAATATGAATTATTAAACAGTGATATGATATGTTATTTCCTGGAACTTTGCAGCCTGAAACCCGAGCTATTCTTAAAGTACAAAATGCTACATCAAAGAAAATATGTGTTAGAAACTTGTCATATGGTGTGGAACCGGCTGATATGTATGTACTATTTCTCTCGCTGGTGCTCATCGGTTATTTTCTGTATCATTTTTCTCATTGCAAAATTGTTTAGGGAAAATCTGTTCAAAGAGTGTGGAGAAATTGTTGATGTCCGTCTCCATACAGATAGCGAAGGGAGGCCTAGAGGCTTTGGGCATGTTTTGTTTGCAACGGAAGAAGCAGCACAGAAAGTAAGCTTTTGTGACCTTGACCTATAGTCTGTGTACAAATCGTTTTAGAACTGGCCAAAGCATTTCAATGATAGTTGTACCTTAAGAACTACAATGTCATATACTTTTCATTGACACTTTCGGTAAAGTTTTAACTATTTGATTTTCTTGAAACATTTTTCTCGTTCCACAATCTGCAATTGATTCTTGAAGTAAGTTGCTATCTTGTATTTAGCTGTTGTTGAAAATATGTTTAGGATCTTTGTAATTAAGGTAAGGCATGTCATCATATCTGTAGAATAAGTTATTACAAGGCTATATATACAATATACACAAATGGGTTTATGGGCCCACTACCTAGTATTCTAACACTCGCCCTCAAGTTAGAGCATATAGATTATATGCACCCAGCTTGTTACAAATAAACTCAATCCGGGGGGCCCTAAGAGACTTAGTGAAAATATCAGCTAATTGATTATTTGAACTAATGTAATTAGTGACACTACAACTAGATAGCAATTTTTCTCTAATAAAATGACAATCGACTCCAATATGTTCGGTCCTCTCATGAAAAACCGGGTTGGAAGCAATATGAAGAGCAGCTTGATCACAAAACAACTCCATTTGAGAGACCTCAATAAATTTCAGCTCGTGAATTAGTTTCTTAATCCATATAAGCTCACATGTGACCAAGGCCATAGCACGATTCCCAGCCTCAGCACTAGTTCCAGCCACAACCTTCTGCTTTTTACTTTTCCTGGAGACGAGATTACCTCCTACAATAAACCTTGACCTAGGAATGACCTTTATTTTCATACAATAAACCTTGACCGGGAGATCATTTAACAAACCTCACAATACGAATAGCTGCATCCCAATGACTATCACAGGGAGACTGAAGGAATTGACTCATCACTGAAACAACAAACGAAATATATGGACTGAGTGATAGTAAGATAATTTAGCTTACCAACTAGTCTCCGATACCTACCTGAATCAGTCAATGGCTCCCCCTGACCAGGAAGATGTTTAACATAAGGATCCATAGGAGAGTCAACTGGCTTACATTCTATCATGCCGGTTTCCTCAAGAATGTCCAATACATATTTCCTTTGAGAGACAACTATGTTACATTTAGATTGAGCCACTTCAATACCCAAAAAATATTTAAGTAAACCCAAGTCCTGGATCTGAAAATGATGAAATAAGTGTTTCTTCAACTTTTCAATGCCATCCTGATCATCTCCAGTTATGACAATATCATCAACATAAACTACCAAATAGATGCATCTTCCCTGAGAGTTATTGTTGGACTCCCCGTATTGGGTAGTGATATGGCCTGAAGAGTGCTTATAAGTAAGGGGCAACCCTCACCTTACAAGCTAGCTTTTGGGGTTGAGTTAGGCGCAAACCCAAATTCTAAGATGGTATCAGAGCCTATCCTAGATCCGTTGGGCCACCCGCAAATGTCCAGTCCTGTAAACTTCACGCTCCAGATGTCCGGTCCTGGGCGTGAGGAGGGTGTGTTGGAGTCCCGCATTGGATAGTAATATGGCCTGAAGAGTGCTTATAAGTAAGGGGTAACACTCACCTTACAAGCTAGCTTTTGGGGTTGAGTTAGGCCCAAACCCAAATTCTAAGAGTTAGTCTTATAGAAGACTGTATGATTACAATCACAGCGAGACATTCCAAATTCTTGAATAACAGTGCTAAACCTTCCAAACCAGGCATGAGTAGATTGCTTCAAACCATAAAGAGAACGACGAAGTTTACAAACCAGATTAGACTCCCCCTGAGCAATAAAGCCAAACGGTTGCTCCATATAAATCTCCTCATGAAGCTCACCATGAAGAAAAGCATTCTTAATATCAAGCTGAAACAAGGGCTAAAAGAACGGATAGCGGCCATTGCCAAGAATAAGCGAACAAATGGCATCTTGGTACCAAGAGAGAAGGTGGTTGTGTAGTCTTGGCCATAAACCTGAGTTTACCCTATAGCAACAATGCAGGCCTTAAGGCGATCAACCTGACCTTTAGGACCAAGTTTAACAGTGAAAATCCAACGACAAGCTACAGGAGTTTTAACTGGAGGGAGAGGGACCAACTCCCAAGTACCATTAGTATATAGTGCAGTCATTTCATCCACCATAGCCTAACGCGTCCTGGATGTGAAAGTGCCTCACTAGTGGTGTTAGGAATAGATACAACATGTGTAACGCATTTCATCGTATCGTAGAACTAAAAACACAATGATCATTATGAGGAGATTGCATGAATTGACTTACCACTCCAACTGCAAAGGAAATATTTGGCCTTGTAACTGTAAGGTAGATGAGTTTTCCAACCGATCTCCAACATCTTTATGGATCAGAATAAGGCTCCTCCTGGTTGGGTAGTAATTTTTTATTTGGATCCATGGGACTATCAACTGGTCTACAGTCTAACATTCCGGTTTCTTTAAGTATGTCTAACGCATAATTCCTTTGTGAGATGATAATCCTATTCTTCTATTGAGCAACTTCAAATCCAAAAAATATTTAGCTTTCCCAGATCCTTAGTCTGAAAATAACTAAATAAATGTTCTTTCAACCGAGAAATTCCCGTGATGACTGTATTATCTACATAAACCACCAATTAAATACATCTATTTTAGGAGGTGTGGCAATAAAAGACTGAATGATTTGCTTCACTACGTTTCATTCCAAAAGCCTGAACAACTAAGCTATATTTTCCAAACCAAGCTCGTGGGGATTGTTTAAGTTTGTTGAGAGTCCCACACCGACTAGAGATATGGACTAAGTAGTACTTATAAGGCTTGAGCAATCCTTACCTTACAAGCCAGTTTTGTGGGGTTGAGTTAAGTCTAAAGCTCATATTCTAAGATGGTATCAGAGTCTATCCTAGATCTTTTATTGGGGCCAAGATCTCTGTTATTCCACCCGCATTTGTCTATGCTATAGATGTTCAGTCCTGGGCATGAGGGGGTGTATTGAGATCCCTGTTACTCCACCCGCATCAGTTCACGCTTCAGATGTCCGGTCCTGAGTGTGTGGGAGTGTGTTGAGAGTCCCACATCGACTACAGATATGGCCTAAGTAGTGTTTATAAGGTTTGAGCAATCCTTATCTTACAAGCTGATTTTGTGGGATTTAGTTAGACCTAAAGCTCAAATTCTAAGAAAAATTAATATACATATATTGGCTTGAGAGAAACCTTCTTAGCCTTCTCAATTTATAGAATGATGATTTAAAAATATTGAATACAAAATCCCTTGATTTTAGGGATTGACCATAACTCCTGTTTACAACTACTATATGAACAAAGGAAACATTATCAAACTATATCAGATACCTATGAAGCACGAACACCTCTTCGAAGTGTCGTGTCGTGTGTCGGACACACCTCAGACACCGACACTTCTCAAACACGCCTTGGACACGTGTTTGACACCCCTCTGCGGTGTCACAATTAAAAAATAATTTTTTTCGGCTCAAACACCTCTCGAACACGATTTGGACACTTCTCGGACACTCTTATCATAAAAAATATTTTTTTTAAAAGTCAACTGAGCATTTTGAAATCACCCACCCTAAATATTTTCTAAAAAGGTCTTTGGTCACTAACCCTAAATTAGATTTTTTACTTTTTGAGACATAAAACAAAATGATGCCTCTTAGCATTTTTTGTGAGGCTCATTATCATAGGACCTAACCAGTTGTTTTATGAAACATGATTCATCTACTTATGTTAGGATTATTTTTGTAAGGATTGCATTGTGAAATGACCCCTCTTAGTCTTAGTATTCTTTTTGTAAGGGTCAAAATCATATGAAAATTGTAAAGCTTAACAACTATGTTTTTAGAAGGGGAATATATATATATTGTTGAAGTTATGGGTTTAGATAGAGAAAGAGAAGAAAAAGATTGAACACTCAAATATGATTATGATTGATTATAATCTGGTAGTACAAAAAGCTTAAGCACTAACCCCTATTTATAGGGACACAAGACTCCTAATCCTAATTGAACACGGAAACTAATTATGATAATAACTAAGTGATAAGAACCTAATCCTGTGAGATAATTCAAGATACTCTTATAAGATAGGCAAAATAGGTAAATTGGTCCCATACGTTTATTTTAATTTTCAAATCGGTCCTATATGTTTATTTTTTTTCAAATTGGTCCCATACGTTTTGAAACATTTTCACGTTAGTCCTTCCCGTTTCTCAACCATGTGTTTAATATTGTCAAAACATACGGGACAACATTTGAATATTTTCAAAACAGATAGGACTTATTTGAAAAACTTCAAAACGTATGGGACCAATTTAAACGAAAAAAAACATATAGGACCCGGTCGATTTGAAAATTAAAATAAACGTATGGGACCAATTTACCTATTTTTTGCCTATAAGATAAGATCGTGTATTCTAAACCCCCCCCCAAAAGCTAAAGCTTACTAAGCTCTAAGCTTGTTACAAATATACCATTTGAAAGAGAAAATTTAACAACCAGAGGTAACCAGACCCATAAAGATATCTTGAATAAACCGAGAAATACCAGAACCATCAACCAATAATGTTTATGCCCAAGAAATCATTGTTGATTTTCACGAACATCAATCAAACCAAATTGAAATGATATTGTGCTAGACGTTGTCCTGAAATGATATTGGGCCAGACGTTGTCCATAGCCTGAAACAACAGACCTAAGTGTGGGACAGGTCACAAAGTTTTGTGATTCCTGCCGACGGCTCAACCTTGACATTGGTTGGATAAGGGACTACCAGAGATTAACGACAATGGCTGGGACCGATGACTAGTGAGCCTGCCATTAGAGACCAATTTGTAACAAGGCAGAAAGCACACTGGGATAAGAATAACTTGGACAATGACGGCGGTGGCAAACGAAGGTCGCGACAAAGACTGGCGGGGTACTGTAGCAGTGGATGCTAGACTGAGCGATGGAGGCAGTGTTGCAGTGTCACGAAACACTAAACCAAGACCGGATCTATGACTGGCGAGGTTGGGCGATCCGGAAAGAGCAGGGCCCGGTGAGTTCGGTGCTGGAAACGATGGCCAGAGAAGATTCCGGAAACTGTCTGACGTGCGGCTGGAAAGGAGGCACATGTGATGGAGCGATAGGGACACGATCGCCGCATGGAGGCACGTCTGGTGGCGGTGAGGTTCGGACGATTGCGTAGATCGGCGGACAGTGATTCTAACAGTGGTGTCATCGGCCGGAAACGTCGTCTGACGGCGGTGGATGACGGCGGACTGATAGCAGATGACTAGCAGTAAGGTACTTGACAGGAGGGGATGCTGGAAGGAAAACACGACAACCAATGATGGTGCAAAACCGGAAAGAGAACACGATTTTGCCAAAAAACAAGAGACATTGGAATAACCCCTTTGAAACATAGGAGGGTTAGAGTTTAACAAATAGAATCCCGAATACAATTATTAGAATAGTCCCAAACTTTTGGGGACTCAGCGGAATAGTGGCGGGACAGGTCACGGAGGATGGTACCACACCGATACCATGTTGAAGTTATGGGTTTAGATAGAGAGAGAAGAAAAAGATTGAACACTCAATTATGATTATGATTGATTATAATCTGGTAGTACAAAAAGCTTAAGCACTAACCCCTATTGATAGGGATACAAGACTCCTAATCCTAATTGAATAGGGAAACTAATTATGATAATAACTAAGTGATAAGAACTTAACCCTGTGAGATAATTCAAGATACTCTTATAAGATAAGATGTACTCTAAGATAAGATAACATAGGACACGTCCTATGTTTTGGACATTAGCCGAGTCGTGGTGTCCGTGACGTGTCGTGTCGCGGTGTCCGTGTCAGAGTCTGTGCTTCATAGACAATACAAATCAAACAATATCAACACTGCCCCTCAAATTGGTGCATAGATGTCATAAGCACCAAGCTTGTTACATATGTAAGTTATTCATGAACCCCATAGTGACTTGGTGAAAACATCTGCAAGTTGATCATTAGAACTAACAAAGGAAGTACCAATCTCCTTTGAAAGAATCTTGTCTCGAATGAAATGACAATCGATCTCTGTATGTTTAGTGCATTCATGAAAGATAGGATTAGAAGCAATGTGCAAGGCTGCTTGATTATCACAAATTAGCTGCATAGAACCCATCTTGCAAAACTTTTAACTCTTGAAGTAGATGTTTTAACCATATAAGTTCACATGTCGTGAGAGCCATAATTCTATATTCTGCAACTGCGCTCGATCTTGCTACTACACTCTGCTTCTTACTCTTCCAAGAAAAGAGTACCTCGAATGAAAAAACAATATCCAGAAGTTGACCTCATATCACTTGGAGATCCTGCCCAGTCTGCATCTATGTAGGCAACAATGTATGTGTGACCTCTGTTCTCATATATTAACCCCTTTCCAGGAAATCCTTTAATATACCTTAAAATGCGAGTCACTGCATCCCAATGACTCACAAGGAGAGTTAAGAAACTGACAACAATGCTGACAACAAAGGCTATACTCGGTTCGGTCATAGTGATATAATTCAACTTTCCCACCAATCTTCGATATTTGTCTGGGTCTGAGTACAACTCCCCCTTTATTTGGCATGAGCTTAACATTCAGATCCATAGGAGAGTATCCACCGGCTTACAATTTAGCATCTCAGTTTCTTCCAAAATACCAAGTGTATACTTCCTTATTCAAATGGAAATGCCTATTTTTGATGGAGCAATCTCAATACCAAGGAAGTATCGCAGCCTGCCCAAATCTTTGGTTGGGAAATGCTGAAATAGATGTTGCTTTAATCTAGTGATCCCTTCATGATCATCACCTGTAATTACAATATCATCCACGTAGACCATAAGATAAATGACCTGTTTAGATAGTGAATGTCTACATAACACAAAGTGATCGACCTCACTACGAATCATGCCAAATTGTTGTATGACTTTACTAAACCTCCTAAACCAAGCTCGAGGTGAAACACAACCCATACAATGACTTCTAAAGTTTTCAAACAAGACTTGACTCTCCCTGAGCAACAAATCCAGGTTGTTGTTCCATATAAATCTCCTCTTCTAATTTTCCATGTTGGAATGCATTTATAATATCCAACTGATATAATGTCCAACGATGGATGACAGCTATGACAAGAAATAGTCGAATATAAATAATTCTGACCATAGGGGGAGAAAGTATCTCCATAACAAAGACCATAAATCTGAGTATAACCTTTGGCTACCAGATGGGCTTTGAGACGATCAATCTGTCCATTGACCCCAACTTTAATAGCATATACCCACCGACAGCCAACAAGTTTCTTTCCCAGAGGAAGGGGAACTAACTCCCAGGTACCATTATGCTCCAAAGGCTGCATTTCATCAATCATGGCTTGTCGCCATCCTGGATGATCAAGTGTTGGAATGCATTTATAATATCCAACTGATATAATGGCCAACGATGGATGGCAAGAAATAGTCGAATATAAATAATTTTGACCATAGGGGAGAAAGTATCTCCATAATAAAGTCCATAAATCTGAGTATAACCTTTGGCTACCAGTTGGGCTTTGAGACGATCAATCTGTCCATTGACCCCAACTTTAATAGCATATACCCACTGACAGCCAACAAGTTTCTTGCCCAGAGGAAGGGGAACTAACTTCCAGGTACCATTATGCTCCAAAGGCTGCATTTCATCAATCATGGCTTGTTGCCATCCTGGATGATCAAGTGTTCTTGGATCTCATTCCTATAACCTAGCTTTTGGGGTTGAGTTAGGCCCAATCCATATTAGATTTTGGGCCTAACTCAGTCTCAAAAGCTAGCTTGTAGGATAAGGATTGCCCACTACTTAAATGCTCGTATTAGGCACTATCTATAGTCAATGTGAGACTTGGGTTTTTTTCCCAATACACCCCCTCACACCCGGAACTATTGGGCTTGGTGCGTGGATAACTTGGTGGGTGATCCAACAATGGATATATGATAGCTCTGATACCATGTTAAATGTGCTTGGATTTCACTCCCAAAAGCTAGTTCAAAGGATGAGGGTGCCCAAGCACATATAAGCATTGCACAGCCCAGGAACCTTGGCAATGTGGGACACAAATGCAACTTCAATACCCACTCTCACGCGCAACATGGGCCTTGGTCCAATTCTCACATTGCCTGCAAAATCCAGCTCTGATATCATGTTAAATGTGCTTGGATCTCACTCCCAAAAGCTAGCTCAAAGGATGAGGGTGCCCAAGCACATATAAACATTGCACAGCTCAGGAACCTTGGCAATGTGGGACACAAATGCAACTTCAATAATAAGGAATAGGAAAAACTTCTTGAAGAGTGTTAGACTCGATTGTGGAGGGTGAAAATTATAGCATGTCTTCAAAGAATGTTACATCTGCAGAGATATAATAATGATTGTGAACAGGAGAGTAATATCGGTAACCTTTCTATAGTCTGGAATATCCCAAGACGACGCATTTGATGGCTCGAGCAGAAAGTTTATCAAGACCTAGAGACAAATCATGAAAAAAACAAGTGCATCCAAAAATACGTGGACTCGTGGAGCAATATGAAATAATGGTTCTTTAGGAAATAAAATAGAATGCGGTATTTTATTTTCAAAAGAGGAAGAGGGCATTCGATTTATCAAAAATCTGGCCGTCAAAACTGCATCACCCCAATGTCGGATAGGTACAATTGTATGAAGGAATAATGTCCGGGCAGTCTCAACAAGATGTCTGTTTTTCCTTTTTGATATGTCATTCTGTTGAGGGGTATGAGGCCAAGAGGATTGATGGAGAATGCCCTGAGATGACAAAAAGGAAGAAATAGCTGAAGAAAAGTATTATTTTGCATGATCACTTTTAGGTCAAAACTGCATGTTTCTTGTTCTTAGTTTTTGTTGGTCATTGTATTTTCGTTTTTCGTTCTTTTAGTTCTTTAGGATTTCTTATCCTCTTGAATTTGTACTATTCTCCTCTCTGTTAGTAAATTCTTCTTTAATCAAAAAATAAAAAGAAAAAAAAAGTAAAGATCCTTGTTGTACATTGTACATTGCAATGATCTTATTCAAAGACTTTCTTGTACCTGACTTGCAAACGTGTTTGTTGCTTGTATTATTATATAATGCAGTTTAATAATATGGGATTTGTGAAATTAACAAGTGTTGTCAAATAAATTCATGTTATCTTTTTAAATCATGCTATGGTACATTGTTTTATCTAGTTCATATGTTGGAACTTTTATACTGCTTGCTATCCTGGTTATTTATCATAAAGTTATCCCCTATCTCTGTATAATACGATAACCACCTTGCCTTATCACACTAAGTGTGGTTGGCTACATGCATCATTCGACCCTGTCTCTTTATATAACAATCAGTGTTTTTATGGCATGGAGGGCTGACATTGATATTCCTACGTTTTCTTTTATATTTGTATAGATAATCCTTGTGTTGCTATGTCCCTTTCATCATTTTTCTTGTTTGTTGAGCCCTTGTTCTGTCCCAAGTCATATTGAGCTGAGAATCAATTTGCTTTTGTAATCATAGGCCCTTGAGTTGGATAATACAGAATTGTTGAGACGTCCCATTAAAGTTGATATAGCTTGGGAAAATGGTGAATATACTCCCAGTAGCAGGTAATTACTGTATAACTTTTTTTGTTTAATTCTTCCATTGATCCATTTCAACGTCTTGTCTCACACCAACATCTTCCCTTTTCTGCTTCATTGTTAATAATTTCAGCAACTTGAGCAAAACATTCCAGGCGGGTGGAAGAGTTCAGGTTCAAACAATATTTGTGGCGGGTTTTAATAGATCTCTCAATGAAGAGGAGGTAATTTTTTCTCTATCATATTGATTGCTGCATCAGTTCCAACACAAGATTTCGTGGTTCAACAGGTGTGTTTAGACTTTAGATGTTCGTTGTTATTTCAGATAAAAGCTAGCTTGGAAGAGCATTTCAGTTCTTGTGGAGAGATTACAAGGATATCGATTCCAAAAGATCATCATTCTGGAGCTGTTAAGGGGTATGTTTCTCGTCATTCTGCTGTATTTTAGGTTTTAATGTACTATAGAATATTACAACATGCCACTGCCACTGCCATTTACCTACGTACCTTCAAATATATTCCTGTGCATTTTTTACATAGATCTTTCTTTTGTCTGCAGCGTTGTAAAATTGAACTTCTGGTTTTAAAATTAGAGTTTAAATGACAATAAGCTGTTCAGATGATTTGATGAAATTCACCTGAAAACACTCGAAGCCTAGGTGAAAGGTGCCCTTAAGGCGTTTTTAACACCTTGAGGTGAGAGGTGTAGAAAAGCTTATGCCTTAATAAAGGCATTAACATTAGAAAAAAATACCCAACAACAGGATAATTTTTGCATTATTTTGCATTGGTTATTTGTATTGGTTTTAGTTTTTTTTTTAGGATGCCTTATCCACTTCTTTGTACATTTCTCTTCTCTTATAACAATATTTCTTTTATTATAAAAAAATATTTGCGTTGGTTTTCCATATGATTTGACTACTACAAGCATGACATTCATAATCATAGTAAAAGTAAAAGATTATGAGCTCAATTTACAACACCCTATGCTTTTTGTTTGTGAGAGTCCTAAAGGCCAACAACTAGTTATTCTTTTTAAGACTGACTATTTTACGTACCCCTTCAGCATCACAGTTAGCAAGTTGTGTCTTTCAGATTTTTTTTTTACTATTTCAAAAAGATGCTCCTTAAGCGCCAAAAGGTGCTGACCCCTTTTAGTGCTTCACCTCAGTGCCTTAGGCTCGCTGCCTTTTGGTGCCTTTGACCTCACTGTTCAAAGCCTGTAACATATCATTCAGTAACATCAGGATTAACTCAAGCTTCGATATTATTATTTTTTTGTGTCATTTCCTTTATTCTCTTTCAACTGCATTTGCCTTGCAATTTATGCATCGTAAACTGTATTACATTTATAGAGTGGGGAATTTGCTGGAATTTGCTATTATTTACATCTATACTATTTCGACATCATTTGCATTTTATCTTGACCTTTTTCTAATTTGTTAATTTTGAACCTATGAAAGATATGAAATACTACTGGCAGTTCCTAAATGCAGATTGACTGTTGTTGTTTATGCCAGATATGACCTATTTTCTTGTATTTCATTCCGTCACTTAAGCTGAGGAATAATCCTTGTTTTTCTTCTTTTTAATGTCATATTATTTCTGTTCTATATGTTCTTATCATTATTTTCTCCCCTTTTGTACATCCCAATTCCCAAGGTTTTGCTAGAGGGTATTCAACATACAGTAGTGTTATTTGAACATCCCATTTGGGACACCTCTAGCGACACCTTGGTTAATCACGTGCAAATATTTGGTTAATTCAGTTCATTATATGGTTAATGGGTCATCTGAAGCTTATTTTCCCTAACCATGTAAATATTTGATTAATCACATGAAAATATCTGGTTAATTCAGTTCTTTATATGATTAATGAGTCATCATGAATTAACCAAATATTTGTATGTGATTAACCATATAATGAACTGAATTAACCAAATATTTGTACGTGATTAGCCAAGATGTCGCTGGAGGTGTCCCAAATGGGTGTTCAAAAAACATTTCTCTTCAACATAGTAGCCAATCCATAATGTGAACAGTGCTTTATCCTTTATTTATATCTTAATGGGGGCACAATGAACAGCCTTTTCCCAATCCCATGCTTTCTGTTGATTAATAATGAACCACGCTCACTAGAATGAATTCACACTACTAGTACACGAAGGGTTTTATTTGCTTACTTGTTAAGAGTAAAGAAACTACCATGCCTTAGCCAGATAAGTTCACTTATTTCACACAACTTTCCTGGTTGTGCCTTTTGGAAGAAGATAGCAAATGACGGCTCAGTACATGAGGTTCCCACCATTACTCGGTTTAAGTCAAGATTTTTTTTTTATGCATTCTCTTCATGAGTAATTTTTTTCCCATTTTCACCTTTTTCTTTTATATACCTTGTTTATAAAGCAATTAGCTCTTTCTTTGATGAATACTCTCGTACTCTTTTATTTCACACCCAAAGAATAGAACTCCTCATTGGGCAGTACACCGGCTAGAGGGGCATGAAGTCAATAGTACCTAAAAATCTCCATTAATAGCAACCTAATTAAGTTTCTCCTATTGAGCCTCAAAGTATATTACACCTTAATTGATAAGTGATAGTAGAAGGTAGTAAAACTCTCAAATATGTGCAAGAATTACTTTGTACTACATTCCAACATCAAATTGCAAATTTTTTAGGTTTGCTCACTTGGACTTCAAGGATGTTGATAGCTTCAAGAAGGCTCTACAACTCGATAAAACTGAGGTTGGAGGCTATTACTTGTCAGTTGAAAGGGCAAATCCTCGCCGTGGTGGTCATCAATTTGGTAGAAGGGATGGAGGTAACTGGGGCATATGGGGCGGGTGGAGAAGCGGCGGCAGTTGGAGGCATTGATCACTCCATAAACCAAGCACAAGTGCTTCATTTATCTACTATTAGTTTTTATTTCCTTTCCAGAAACATCTTGCTGTTTTGGATTAAAACTCCTGTTGTATTGTAATATATTATTTTGTGAGGTGCTAGACATCCTTACCTCATGCTCATAGTTTTTACCTTACCCGTACTTATTACTCTTCTATAATTTGTAGTGTCATGCGACTCAATTCATATTGCTTTAGAAGCTTCAGATTGATCGGATGATAAAAGCATTCTAGAGCATGCATGTTATATTGAAATTTACTGTGCATGCAGTAATGATTTTTAATATATTTTCCCCGTTTTAAGAAACAACCTAAACAAGTACTTGTTTGCGTATTGTTTTTTAAATTAATAAGCTATACTATTTTAAGTACAGTCTATGATAAGCTTATTTAAGTGTTTGATCAGTGTTACCTGGTTCGAAGTAGGATTTCGATATGCAGTACAGGTATGCGGCACAAGACTTTTCTAGGTACGGGCCACGGGGACGGGGTGTATATTTATTCAAATATGTTATGTTTAACATATGCAATTTGATACCTAGCGACACCCCATTAATAGTGTTCACGGTTAATGGTTTGTTGGACTTAGTTAAGGAGTATATCTGTGATAGATAGGTAAATTATTACTTGACAATTGATATACAAAATCTTGGTTAATAAAACTTAATAAATTACTTATCTTGGTGGCCCATTAATCAAATTCAATATGTTATTAATCACAATTTTAAATATTATTAATCAAGTGATGTTAGATGTTAATTTTCAGATGTTCAAATAAAATTATTGTATTTATTTTATTTTCAAATAACATAATGCCAAACCCCTTTTTTTTGTAGGAACCCACCAAAAAAAAGGGTTTTATAATTCCAAAATCTTTTGATAAGGTGTTAAAATAAAAATAAAAAAACATGGTCAAGATTTAAAAATTAAATATATTTATGTCAAAAAAATTAAATATCCAGGTTTTATAATTCCAAACACTTTCATAATTCAAAAATTTAAATAGTCTGTGCAACTGTAGCTTTCATAATTCAAAATTCCAAACACATTCTAATTCTAATTCCAATTCTAAATTCTTTACTCATAATAGTCTGTGCAATTAAAGCTTCCATTCTTTTACTCACTCATCTATTTGCTTACTAAATCCTTTCATAGTTTAAGTACAACAGTAGTAGTCAAAGCCTCTCTATGATCAATAAGCCTCTTATAATCGATTATGAAGGTTCTGTTATCTGGTTTTTCAGTTCCAGACAGCTCATAGTCGATTATGGGTTACATATAATCGATTATGATAATTTTGAACTTCTGGAACTCAGTCAAATAACCTTGTAATTGATTACGGTGGTTCAAATAATCGATTATTGAGCCAAAACAAAGAAGGAACCTCAAAATTAAGGGTTTACAAAGGATCAATAAGTTATTAAAACACTTAATAGGTTTCAGTTTAATTAAAAACACGCTGTTACAATTAGGGTCTTAGTTCAGTGGTCAATGTCACTTGGAAAGTAAATGGTTACTTTTGGGTGATTGTAACTCATAAGTTTTTCATCAATCTACTATCATTAAAAGAAAAGAAATAGAATTTCTGCTTTGATGGATCATAATGAGAATTGGGTTTATGAAGATGAGGAACTGCAACTCTTAGTTTCAAACTTCTTTAAGGATTTGTATAAGAGTGCTAATTTAGGAATTGTTTATTTCCCTACTGTTACCTCATTTCCTAGTATTAGAGATAGTGATAGAATTTTGTTACAAAGTCCTGTCACTATTGAGGAAACTAAAAGGGTTCTTTTTAGTATGAAGAACTTTAAATGCCCTGGACCTGATGGCTTTCACCCTATTTTTTTCAAATCCCAGCGGCATCTTATTGGTAGCTCTATTCATGCTCTTGTTAATGATTGTTTTTCTGACCCTGCTAATATTAGTACTTTGAATGATACTATGCTAACTCTTATCCCTAAGAAAACAGAAGTTTCACATGTGAATCAACTGAGACCTATAGCTCTTTGTAATGTTAGTTATAAAATCATCTCTAAAGTTCTGTCCCAAAGGTTAAGAACTATTCTTCCTTATATTGTTGCAAACTCTCAAAGTAGTTTTGTACCTGGAAGATCTACCATTGACAATATTCTAGTTTTACAAGAAACCATTCACTCTTTCTCCAATCTTCATGGAAAGAAGGGTTATATGATTATTAAACTTGATCTAGAGAAGGCATATGATAGACTTGAGTGGAATTTTGTTATTGGTACTCTTAGATTATTAAATTTACCTGAAAACTTGTGTTCTATTATATATCAATGTATCTCTTCTGCCTCTAAAAGTATTAACTGGAATGGTGATAAAACTCCTTTTCCTCTTCTAGGGGCTTAAGACAAGGTGACTCCATCTCTCCTTATTTATTCATTCTAGCTCTAGAAAGACTTGGTCATAAAATATGTGATTTAGTCAATTCTGGTGTTTGGAAGGGATTTAAGTTTGGTAGAGGGGATGGACCTAAAATTTCTCATATATGCTTTGCTGGTGATTTGATTTTTGTAGCTGAGGCTAATCTCTCTCAGGTGCAGATGATAAACAATGTCTTGAATGAGTTCTGTAGCAGCTCAGGGCAGAAAGTTAATTTGGCAAAATCTAAAGTGTTTTTCTCTCTCAATACAGAACCTAACTTAGCTTCTGATTTAAGCAGGTGTCTAGGTATTGAAAAAACACAGGATCTTGGGCTCTATTTAGGAGCTCCCATGTTGCACCAAAGACCCTCAAAACAAAATTATTCTTTTGTGATGGACAAGATGCGAAAAAAGTTATCATCTTGGAAGGCTTCTACCTTGTCTTTTGCAGGTCGTGTAACTTTATCCCAAGCCTCTTTATCAAATATTCCAGGATATGTGATGCAAGTTTCTACCATTCCTATATCTGTTTGTAAGGAAGCAGAGAAAATTTGCAAGGACTTTATTTGGGGAAGCACTGTGGAAAAGAAGAGATGTCATCTTGTTTCTTGGGAGAAGCTTTGCCAACCTAAAGAGAGTGGTGGTCTAGGCTTTAGAAATATGAGAACTTTAAATGAAGCTTACATGATGAAACTTGCTTGGCAATTAGCAAATGATAGAGAAAAACTCTGGGTGCAAGTCATGAGGGCTAAATATCACTGTGGTTCTCTAATGCTTCCTAAAATATCTATTAGTTCAAATTCATCATCTACTTGGAAAGCAATTTCAAGAGCCTGGGAACATGTCGGTAAGAATATTTATTGAACTGTTAGAAATGGTCAAGATACCAGATTTTGGTGAGATAATTGGTTGCCTGGCTATTCTAGCTTAGATCAGTACCTGTTAGACTCTGTTCCTCAGCATGAACAAGATTTCCCTGTATCCTTCTATGCAGACCAAGTTGGTTGGAAATGGAATATCATCCAACAAGTAGTTCCAGAATTCCTTAGTGAGAAAATTGAAGCTATTAGAGATCCAAACTCGGATCAACAACCTGATTTTTTGAATTGGAAACCTGAATCTAATGGCATGTTCTCTATCAAATCTGCTTATACATGCTTATCTGTTCCTTCTCAAGATCATTTGATTCCAAATCCTCTGTTTAAGAAAGTCTCTGATTGGAAAGGGCCAGCAAGAATTCGGGCTCATCTATGGAAATTGGTCCATGGTTGCTTGTTAACTAATGAAGAGAGATGTAGAAGAGGCACGACTCAAGACAACATCTGTCCAAGGTGCTCTGCAGCCCCGGAAAACCTTATGCACATGTTGAGGAACTATGATGCAGTGCAGAGCTTCTGGAACTAGTGTATAGATCCTAACTTGTGGAGCAAATTTTTCAGTATCGGACTGCATCAATGGTTGGACTGGAACCTCTCCTCAAAAAAGATGAGTTCCCCCCCTTGGAATTGGAATACATTCTTTGGAGTGGCTGTGTGGGCTATTTGGAAGGATAGAAACTCTTTAGTGTTTTCTTCCTCTACCCCTATGAACTCAAATTTTTGGGCTGAAGTTACATCTCAGGTTCATATAATTGAAAAGGAGTTGCAAAACCCGAGTCAACAAATATCCTCTCAGTCTCGATACCAGAACTTGAACCGGAGTACACCGGAACCAGGTTGGCTGAAATGCAACTCTGATGGCTCACATTTTCAACAAAGTGGAGCTCGGCTTGTGGAGGAGTCATTAGAGATGATCTTGGCAGATTTGTTAAAGGTTTCACCTGTAAATTAGGACCATGTAATGCTTTCGTAGCAGAGTTGAATGGTCTAATTTATGGGATGAAGTTAATTAAATCCATCCAAGCCAGGAATATTGTTTTTGAAGTAGACTCTCAAATTGCTTTTGATATGATCTCCAAAGGCTCTACACATCTTTCCTTCATTAAACCTCTGCTCTTAGAGGCTCTTACTCTTATAAGATCTCCTAATTAGAAGGTCTCCTTTTCAGTGATAAATAGAAATGCAAACTCAGTTGTGGATGTGAATTCCTTGATGGGCTCGTGGGAAAGGCAACGTGTATTTCCCTTCTTCTGGTATGTCGGATCAATCTGACAGTCCAGAAGGAGTCATGAAAGAAAAGGTTGAAAACTCAAAAGCAAAAATAGAGGATCGGAACTAGTTCTTCTTCTCCCTCAAGACTCATTGTTCGCCCTCCATCACGCCACCCCACCACCGTCCACCACCCCACCATCGTCAACTTCGACCACCATCCTTGTCACCTACTCCGACCACTGCAACAACTTCCACACTTTTGAACTCACAACTTTAGAGATAACCCTTTTTCACCTGGTAAATACTAGTATGCACCCTCTTTTCTTTGGTGCAGCCTGCACTTTTTCAAAAAATGTGCATGCACATTGACCTTCACCTGATGACTGGTGTGTGACCTTCACATTGACCTTCACCTATTATTTATTTATTGTTGTAATTTGGGAACGACACGCTTTTGGGAAACATTCTCCTTAGAGTAGTATGACAGCTGATGCATGATATCTGACTTCATTTCTTAGTGTTTGTTGATTCGATGATATATTTTTTCTACTCCAGGTTTAGGTGGAAGTGTATATTCATTTAGAATCAAGGTGTTGCTAAACCATGAATGGTAATAAAATGTATGTATTGACAGTGTTGAAGGTGGAAGATGAAGTGGAATTTTCAAATTCAAACTACAATACAAACCACATTAGTGAGGTACGTGACAGAATTGCTTCGGTGGAATAAAATAAGTTGTGGTGTGATGTTGATATAAATTATACAATCAATTGTATCGATATACTTATCTGAAGTAAATTTTTCTGTCATGTGTTTAGGGTTTGGATTCAATTCAATCAAGCAAAGAAGACTATACGAACGAGGAGGACAACACTAAAGTGGATGGTGATTGTGGTCTTGATGAACTATACAAAGTTGACACTGTTAAGACTTGGGTGAAATAATGTTTGATTTGTTAAGCCCAAATCAGATTAGGAAATATCATTTTGTGGATACAAAGATTGCATTCGAGTTTTACAATTTTTATGCGAGGGTGAAATGATTCAGCATAAGGAGACACAAAACTGGATGTCACAGTGATGGTAATATAACCTGGAGGTTGTTAAAGATAGCAAGTATGTTAATAATCAGAATCGACAGAGGGAGCCAAGAGCAGACATACGATGTAGATGCAAAGCTGAATTCATGGTTGTTTCATTTTTTTGAACATGTGCACAATCACAATATAATGTCTGACAGATTTTGTAGTTGTCTAAGGTCACACTGCAAGAAGAATGATGTCGATATTGCTCATATGAACAGCAGGAGGAACGTTGGAATCAGTATGCCTCATATATTTGGAGGGTTTGCTAGACAATCTGGGGGCTACGACAAGATTGGATTTAAGAGGAAGAATATGTTCAACCAAATAGACAAAGAACGAAGGATGCGTAATGGGGATGAGAAATCAACTCTTAGGTATCTTCGTGAGGCAGCCCAAACAGATCCCCAAATGTATTGGAAACATGATGTTGATTAGGAGGGTAAGTTGATGAATTTGTTTTGGTGCGATGGTGAGTCGCAAAATGATTATGCAGCTTTTGGTGATGTCCCCGCATTTGATGCAACGTACGGACGAAACAAATCTTATGGCAACATGCTTGACTCAAGTTCCTTGAACTGACGATTTGGAATTCTTGTCCAGTGTTGTAGGCGATTATGCAGTATTGCCTCAAGGTCTCTTAATGATTTTAACCGAATTCGGGACAAGATAAATGTTGAATCAGAGCAACTATAGAGAGGTAGTGCTTATTCAAAGGCATTGGGATCCGATGTGGGTGCCGGAGTTAATGCCAATGTGGGTGCCAGAGTTACCTGCTTATAATAATGCCATAGTGCAAAATTAGTTAGGCCCATAAAACAAAAACTGTGTTGATATAGCCACAAACATACGGGCCAATAAACAAACTGGGAGATAGGTCCATAAAACAAAAAATCTGTTGATGCAACCACAAACATACGAGCCAATACACACACAAACTGGGACTGTGTTGATGCAGTCAGAAACTTAAGGCCCATTGGTGGATATAACAAATAGTGTGTGGCAATTGGCATGCATAAATATTGCGGTCCAAAAATTATGGTGTTACTGATAAAAACATTGGGGACTGTAAGGGTTTTGTGTTTTTGGAACTCATGCGTCAATAATTGAATGGGGTTCATTTAGTGCAACAATGTAAATTATGTTTATATTGCTAGGAAAAATAAGCAACCATCAACTCACATGGTATTTTGTATGTTATCCAACTATTAATTCAGATTGCACCTTTGGATCACAAAAGCAGCTACGCAAAAGGTTTGACACGGTGATGTTTCACATAAACCAGTAAACTTGGTTTTTTTTTAATTTAGAATGATTCCAATTGAAAATGTAGGTGGTAACAAACATTTTACAACTAATGGCCTAAATTGGAATATCAAAAAGGTTACCTACTACCAAAACCCTTGATGGACAACTTCTAAGAGACATGGGTTAGGTTGATAATATCCCCACTATTGGCCCAATATCACTGCCGACAAATATTCACCAACACGCACCCACTGTTGGGAGGACGACAGTTGAACACAACACCAACAAACCGGTGGACGGTGTCGGAAAAAATCCATCAAATGAGACTATTGGAGGCCAACGAGGCCAACCGACCTTCCAATCGACAATGACCAGGGGCATTGGCAACTGGTTCAACAATTCTGATTGGATGACGGTAGTGGGTGAGAAATCTCGACCTTAGATGGAAGAAGAGAGAGACGCGTCGGATGGAAGGTGGAAAAACCTAATGGGTTGTATTATCATGACGATGTCAAGTTGGGTGAATGTGCATGAAAAGTTGTGACCTTTATTGCAGATTTGTGTGTAGCAAAGATAAGCCTTTGTTGTTCATCTTCTGCTACAAGATGATACGCATGGCCAAGAGTGAGTTTTAGCACCATTCTTAGAATATAAGTTCTGACTATGTTGAATACATCATCTAAGCCTATGAGAAAATCATGTGTGGTGGTACCATGGTGGCAGTGTAGGCGGCCGATGATAGTGCAGTGGATGAAAGGGAGGAAGATTCACTTTTTTTAGGGTTTTTAATAATAACTTATATATTAAATAATTCCCTTTACAGCGTGGGTCCCATTCCCATCTGAAAACGAGTCCAGGCACATATGATAACAAGTTTACTCAAGGGCCCATTCGCATTTGTGTAAACGAGATCAATGGTGAAGTTGACACAGGGAAACACAAGAAGGGGGGTTGAATTGTGTTTCTTAACAGTTTTTCGAAAAAGCCTTTTCCCAAACCTTTTAGCAAGCAAAACAAGATAAACAACACACAAGAAGAAAAACCTTTTTAAAGAGTTAAAAACTCATATCCAAAACCCCACAGTTAGTATAACCAAAATATTGTAAAAGATAAGAGTTAGAAGATTCACACAAGTGATTTATCCTGGTTCACTCTATTCCAACCAAGAGCTACGTCCAGTGCCTTCTACCTGAAGGTTTTCTCCACTATTCTCCAAATAGATTACAAGTATTCAACACCTCTTCAGGCTACAAGTATTCTTTCTCTACCAAGCCTCTTCAGAATCTAACTCTAACAAAGAGATTTACAGATTTGATCTAAGAACTCACTAAGTGTGAGAGTATGAAAGTTGAAGATCAATTGAGATTACAAGTAAACGTGTTCAAAAGGATTTTAGCAAAGTTTTGGCACTATTGATATCAGAGCTTGTGTATACAATACTGGGGTTCTTCCAATATTTATAGAAGGAGAGCTTTGCTGTCTTGAACTTCTTCAACGGTCTTCAAATTGTACCCGTTTAGACATAGCATTAAATGATGGGATCCGTTGAGACTGGTAACTTGATGTGCTTCATGGAGAAGTGCTCTTGTTTATCGAGGGATGCTCAAATTACAGCTGTCACTTCCTTGTTGTACCGAAGGTTGCTTTATGACTTTCCTTCTTTGTACTTGGTTTAAACTTTACAGCAACATAGGTGACAGAGTACAAAAGTTTATGTTCTCGATGGTACTATGTTTCTAATCTCAAGAAACAAAGAGTTAACAAATGAAGCAGCAAGGGAAAGAGACATATATTCCTTTGAATTAAATATACAATCATTTGAAATAAATACGCTTATACTTAGACAGGTTCACTTTTATTAGCTAGTAGACGCGCAAGTCTTTGGACGTACAAGATTAACTTATCAGTAAAGCGGGCTCATCTACTGATACTGCGTCTATAGACTCTTATCTAGTTATAAGTCTTTGGACTTGCTATTCTCAATAGCTCGTCTACTGATGTGACGTCTAGTAAGACTTCTCGTCTATTATCAAGTCTTTGGACTTGGTGATTTTCTGAGAGTTACTTATTGGCCCGTCTACTGAACTTTTCTTAGACACCCGTCTAGCACTATTACCTTAGCCAATTTTTAAGACCTCATCTAGTGATAACTTAATAGACTCAGAATTTTACCTAATATTGAAGATTATAGAATCCGATTTGATTCCATAGCAAAACGAAGAAACTTTTTCTAAGTTTCCCTATCTAGTATTATTCAAGCAGTCCTGCAATCTAGAGAAAACAAGTTAGATCTTTGACAATACTTTGTCATACAAATTTAACCTTTTTGTTAACATCAAAACTTAAGAGGGTGGAAAATTTAATTAATTTAATTCTCAATCATTTCTCTCCCTTTTTTGTCATCAGACAAAAAGGAAACGGGAGTAGATCATCATTGTCAGTTAAAGAGAAAAGAAAACTAAGAAGAGGGTGGAGGTGGTTGAGGAGGGTTCTGATTTGGAGGAGGTTGAACAATAAGGTTCTGACTTTGTTGAAAACTGGTGAGAAGGTTTAGCATCTGGTTGACGAGAACATGGTTGGAGCCAAGGATTCTTCTACTTATTCCTTTACTTGCTCCTTTACCTCTACTTTCACTTGTTCCTTCACTATCTTGCCTATAATTTCCTCTAAATTTGGTGGCAGTGAGGGTCTTGAGCTTTCAGCAGAATCATGCAAATATTGTTGACCTTGCAAGGTGCTTAAAGCTTGAGAGTGTTGAGGCTGGTCATGTGGATGCACAACTGCCAGAGCCAATGGTTATGAAGAGTGCTTCCTAGAAGTTTCTTGTCTGCTTGCAGACTCAGCAACTTCTTCACCCAAAGGTTCAGTCTAGACAGCTTTTGTGTTCATATTGGGACCTTCAACTAATATCTCCTCAATTTTATCAGAAGAATCTTCAGATGCTTGTGGAGTTGGTGCAGGGGTCGGTAAGGGGTAGCTAAATCCGGAGCTCAATGTATAGGATCTTCTTCATAAACAGAGCTGATAAGAGGCACTGCTAGTGTATCAGCATGGATGAAATGCCTGAAGTAAGAGAAACCAAACTTCCCTCTGATAGTGAGAGTGGTTCTTCTGTCTTCATCACTCAATCCAGAAGAAGATGTTTCTTTTGTGCAAGCTTTCATATGGCACTCCCAGAAACCAACAACATCCTGATCATGCAGATTTTCTTCAGGTTGAGACATCCAATAATCCACCATATCTTAATCAACTGAAGGATCAAAGTCTAGCTCAAGTATGCAAGATTTGTCAGCTGGTCTTTTGTGTGTGCTTCTTTGCTTCTTGAGGTCCTTGTCCTTATTCATGTCAATCATAGGCAACCTTGGACAGATCCGGGGAGGTTGAATGCCTATAAAGGTGTCTTTCAAAGTATGGTATAGCCATGTAGGAGGCACAAAGTTGGCAGCTCTGTAGAATCTTGGCAATTCAAATTCAACTTTGAGATATGTATACATTATGTGGTCACACATATCTTCAGCACTTCCATACTCCCTAGGGTGCACAAATTTCTTCCGTTTTGTGTTTTTGTCCATGATGAATTCTGCTCTGCCATAAGTCCTGGACCTTCTGTACTCAACTTGTTCTGCAGCAGCTTTAAGAGGAACTGTAGTCCAATTAGGAATGATGTGTTGATTTACACCTTTTGTGTGGGGTTTGAAAGGTGGGAACTTGATCAGGTTTGGATAAATCTTTTTGGGTGGAAATTTCTGTTGTGGAAGGTGAGTGAGGGCAGGTCCAATTTCATTGTATAGGTTAGATGGAAGTGGACCAGTTTGTTCATATGGTATAGGTTGGTGCCAGGGATAGTAAGTGGGTTCTGGTTCATACTCATACTCTGGTAAATGGGTCAGTGTAAGGGAAAATGGTCTTTGGGATTTTAGAAAAGGGGGCACCCGGATTAATCCATACATCATCTGGTTGATTAAACCAGGGATCATCTATAGGTATGATTGGTTGGAAATGTGGTCTTGTTGGTGAGGTTTGGATAGGTGAGTAGACAGGTGAGGTTATTTGTTGTGGTGTGATTTGTGGTTCAGTTTCAAGTTGTGGTGGCAGTGTAGGTATATACACATCAGTGTGAAGTGATGGTGGTAACACAGACTGTACAGGTGCACTGTCATTCCTATTCTTCTAAAAAATTTCAACAAGAGCATATATTGCTAATTGAACAGGGTCATTAGCAGGGATGCTTACCTTAGTAGCCACAGTAGACTTGGCCTTCTGGTCGCTGTCGCCACGCACCAAAAAGCGAGCGATTTACAAAATAATGTAGATAGGGAGCGACAACTCGGATATCGTCTCTCAAGGACTCTTAGGTTGCTATTATTAATAGAAAATCAGTTTTGGGGGGTTTGGATTGAGATAAAATAAAGAAAACAAAGCAATAAAAGAGCAATAAAATAGGGCAGTTAAAAGATTATCAAATAGCTAAAACGATTAATCTACTGTTCTCGATTTCCCAACTATCATCGGTTCATGTAAATTCCAAGCCCTAAGCAGATTCTAATCCCCTCCCGGTTGTAGCAACAATTAACAAACGAAATCACTACTACAGATATATGTTCCTATTCCCGAATTAAACAAACGGGGTTAAGCCCTCATGAACTAAACGAACATGAACGAACACACGCGAATTAAACAAACGCGATTAAGTATAGGAACATAACATCACCGAAATGAATCAACACCACACTATACACTCCTGAATTAAACAAACAGAAACATATAGCATCGCATTGAAAAGAGAAAAGCATATAAAACAGGAATTACAAGAACCTCAAGTATGGTGGAAATCAATCACAGTAGATTAATCTAAGGAGACTAGCTCTCCATTACAAAAGGAAAACAAAACATATCTAAGAAAAGAAGATAAACTACTACTACTACTAAAGCTGCTCCTTCAGTTCTGCCTTCAAACAGGCTTATATACACGTTCTGGATTCCGCTGTCTCGCGAGGCGAACACTGCTTCGCGAGGCGAATATCATGAACCGTCTGCATCGTTTGGTCTTCTCGCGAGGCGAAGAACGTCTCGCGTGGCGAGGAATGGAAAAGTCATGCCTTCTGGTCTTCATCCTCACGAGGCGAGTCATCTATTCGCGGGGCGACACAGAAAGGATTGCAAATTTTCTGGCACAGGCAAATGCCTCCTCGCGGGGCGAAAGCTCCAGATTTATTTCTTTTTATTAACCTGAAAACAGAAAATAGCATAAGTGCTTTATTTAACTCTAAATCAACCAAATTAACCTAAAAATACTTTAGAGACTCAAAATACTTCTTAAAGACAATCAAGTCTAATTGGGGCGAAAATGATATAAAATTAGCACAAAACCACGGTCATACTAGCCATAAAACTAGATGAGCCAGCTGCTTATCAAAATACCCCAAACTTAAACTTTGCTTATCCCCAAGTAAACTAAAACTTAAAAACTTAAAAAGACTCAAGACATGGCAAGCTTAAAAGGATTCAATCAACTTGGCACAGACTTCAAGCAATACATCAAAACAGTTTTCTTCAATGTTCCCCCCTTTCAAACAAAGCAATCCCCACAATCATTCATTCTAAACAATTGAGAATTTCATCATTCAAGCAATCATTAATCTAAGCAAGGGATCCAAGTTACACACAAAAGGGAGATCACCAAATTCAAACAACTGCCTTCCTCACAAGGGAGTTTAGTATTTCACTCAATCGCTCAGTTTGTCTAGGTTATCAACAATTCACTCAATTTCACTTTTAAGAGCACTTCCCATGAATTTGATTTTCATCTCAACACGATTCCCACAGAAAACATGCATGCAACATCAAAAGGTCTTTTATGGTTGTAATGGGGCCTGGCTAAGGGTAGAATATACAAGGGTACTAGGCTGAAGACCCTAGGAACTAAGAGAGCATAAAACACTTCAAAACATTGAAATTCCACTCAAGTTCCTTTTTTCATTCATCTTTTTGCCTTGGGTGACTACAGCCATTTCTTCTAATACTTTTATTTTTATCATTTTTTTTCACTTTTTTTTTTTCTTGGCTCCAACCTTTTTATTATTTTTTTCTTTTTCTCAATCCCAAACAGCACATTACACCCTGTAGCCACCCTAAACTTAGTTTCTTGCAACCATTCTCTTGCTAAGGATCCATGCTCTCCTAATCTTAAGATCGGGTTAACATGGTTTTTCAGATTTTAGCTCATAACATAAGGTCATCAAGAATTAACAGGCTAATTAGGCTCAATGGGGCTAACTAGGGAACATGCATTAGGAATTGGTTCTTTTCAGGCCAAGTGGTTATTTACAAATAAAATGCCTAAATCATTTGATGCAAACACATAATCATGCAAACCATAAAGAGATTCAAGCAAATTCGGGAAAGTGCAACTTAAAAGTGATTCTCACAATCAAAAACATATTGGAGGCTCAAAACCTCACCTGGACATTTTTGCAAATTGTTTGACAGAGATTCTATCCCTAGTGTGTGCTTCCCATCACCCCAAACTTATCATAAATCATGCCATCACAACAAAATATCTCAAAGTTCAGTTTTCAAATTTTTCAAGTGGGGATCAAATTCTCAATTTTCAAATCCTAGGGGGAAAACAGTCAACACATAACATGCAATCCATCTATGCAAAATTCAATCAAACCCAGCAAACTTGCCGACACAAGACTCAACACAGCTCCTGAGCTTCTCAAATTATTCAGGAGCTTTATTGAAAACAAAACAGAAATAAAGCAAGCATAATTAAAAGGAAAAGGTTTAGAGAAAACTCATTGGGGTGGTTCCACCCGGATCCCACTGTCTGTGATACAGTGGCCACAGAATGCTCAAATTGCAGTATGGTCCTCCCGGATCCCGTGGCTTACAGCATAAGGCCCACGTGGTAGACAAAGGACGGAAGCTCATTCCATGCTTCCCTAACTTGCAGCCTTGATATGGAGGTGAGTGTTTGACAGTTACGGTGACCTCGCCAAGTGCGGCGGACTTCTCACTCCCTCTTGGGTCACAGTTGACCTCTTTCTCAATAAAGTCCTCCCAATAAAAGTGGGGTTCGACCCCTTGGACTGGCCATGGTGCAAGATCCAGTGGCTTGAACTCCATCACCGGTTGTTCCACAGGGGGAGGTGGCAAACAGGTAGCTAGGATCTCTGGTGTTGCTTCAACTTCTGCTCGTTCTTCATTCACTGTGCTAACAAATCCATCACCTGCTAAACCTGCAGAAATCTCAGCACACACCACACAAGGGTTAGTGTTAGTAGAGTCAATACATATAGTACAATAAACTGAATCAGTAAAGGTCTGAATGTCTGGAAATTCGGCACAAAGTTCATCCATCCCATCACTCTCAACACATGAATTTGAATTAATTGAATCATCTACTTCCAAAGGTTCTTCATCATCCTCAAGCACGGTGAAGCAGATGTCCTCTTGATCCTCATTTTCTATGTTTCCTGGCCGAACAAGGCCCTCAACCTCATATGTCTCCTGTTCCATATGGACATTTGGCTCCTCATACCTTTCAAAACATGCTATACACAAAGCAATGTCAGTACAATCAGCACATGAAGTATAATAAATAGAATCAGGGGCGAGGTGAATATCTGGAGATTCAACACACAGTTCATCAACAGAAGTGTTATCCTCAGAAATATCGTCAAGAATAACTACTTGAGAATCTGTATGCTCTTCAAGGGGATGTGGAGTTAGCAGTGCAGCCAAGTTGGCGACAATTTGATCAATTTGAATGGACAACTTCTGAGATTCAGCTTCTCTCCTCTGTTGGGATTCAAGATTTTGCTCTGCCATCCATTGATTTTCCTCTATCATCCGTTGATTTTGCTCGGCCATTTGTTGTATCATTCCTTCCATTTGTGCAGTTATCTGTGCTGCCATTTACTTGAACAGGTCCTCGAGTGAAGGTCCGGAAGGTGCAGAAGTGGTCACTTGGGGAGGATTCTGTGGTGGTGCCAGTGGTGACATTAGTTGTTGGTCCTCATACCAAGGGTTTAGATGGGTTCCCCAGCTCAATAGGAAGACTTTCTTCAAATCAAACCAGCTGAAGGAGGAATCCACCTCAAGATTATACAACCAAATCCCTTGCAGTGCCTTCAAGTGAGAGATGGAAAGCTCCCATCTAGATGTGATCTTCTGTTATTCCTTCAGGTCTCAGCATTATAGAACAAACAGCCTGGAATTCCTTCAGATGCGCCTGCAGATTTTCACCTGCAAGACCACTAAACCTTGGCAACCAGTGCATTAAACCAGTAAAATCAGGATAATATATGCATGGTGGTTCATAATTAACATTAGGCATGTACCCACACATGTAATTCTCCATGGAAAGCACTAAGATTCACAACCAGACAATGCAGACAAAACTAATTCAGCAAAGAGATATATATATTTTTTTAATTTTAATTTTTATTTTCTGCTAATAACAAACAAGAGTCCCCGGCAACGGCGCCAATTTTTGGTCGCGCTGTCGCCACGCGCCAAAAAGCGAGCGATTTACAAAATAATGTAGATAGGGAGCGACAACTCGGATATCGTCTCTCAAGGACTCTTAGGTTGCTATTATTAACAGAAAATCAGTTTTGGGGGGTTTGGATTGAGATAAAATAAAGAAAACAAAGCAATAAAAGATCAATAAAACAGGACAGTTAAAAGATTATCAAATAGCTAAAACGATTAATCTACTGTTCTCGATTTCCCAACTATCATCGGTTCATGTAAATTCCAAGCCCTAAGCAGATTCTAATCCCCTCCCGGTTGTAGCAACAATTAACAAACGAAATCACTACTACAGATATATGTTCCTATTCCCGAATTAAACAAACGGGGTTAAGCCCTCATGAACTAAACGAACATGAACGAACACACGCGAATTAAACAAACGCGATTAAGTATAGGAACATAACATCACCGAAATGAATCAACACAACACTATACACTCCTGAATTAAACAAACAGAAACATATAGCATCGCATTGAAAAGAGAAAAGCATATAAAACAGGAATTACAAGAACCTCAAGTATGGTGGAAATCAATCACAGTAGATTAATCTAAGGAGACTAGCTCTCCATTACAAAAGGAAAACAAAACATATCTAAGAAAAGAAGATAAACTACTACTACTACTAAAGCTGCTCCTTCAGTTCTGCCTTCAAACAGGCTTATATACACGTTCTGGATTCCGCTGTCTCGCGAGGCGAACACTGCTTCGCGAGGCGAATATCATGAACCGTCTGCATCGTTTGGTCTTCTCGCGAGGCGAAGAACGTCTCGCGTGGCGAGGAATGGAAAAGTCATGCCTTCTGGTCTTCATCCTCACGAGGCGAGTCATCTATTCGCGGGGCGACACAGAAAGGATTGCAAATTTTCTGGCACAGGCAAATGCCTCCTCGCGGGGCGAAAGCTCCAGATTTATTTCTTTTTATTAACCTGAAAACAGAAAATAGCATAAGTGCTTTATTTAACTCTAAATCAACCAAATTAACCTAAAAATACTTTAGAGGCAGGTTGAGGTGCATCAGCAACTTGCTCCCTAATCAGTAATCACAATGCCAGCAGGAGGTTTCTTGGCAACAGGTTTCCTTGCCATGGTGGTCTTTCTTCCAACCGTTTTCCTTCTCAGCCCTAGAATCTCAGCATTGTTGAGCTCTATTTGGTCTTCCTTGATCTTCATCCTCTCTTCTTCCCTATCAAACTGAACTTGAGCAACAATGCTCAGTTTCATGTTGATAAGGTCCACCTTGCTAAAAACCATGGCAGACATACCCTTTTCCCTAAGAATCAATGCTTGTTCTTCAGGGGTCTTAGCCTCCAGATAGGCAAAAATTTATTGAGCCTTGAGGACTTTGGACAACAAATGACAGAATGGAATGGCAAAAGATTTCTCCTTGTGGGTGACATACTCTCTGAATCTTCCAAATAGAATTCATGGAAGATTGACCTTTGTCTCAGTCACAAGATGGCAAAGACAGAACTTGTGCAAGGCAGAAAGGTTGTCCTTTGATCCAGCCTTGTGAAGAATTGTCTTGTTCAAAATATGATGGAGTATTCTCATCTCATCTTTCATCTCCACAGCCTTCCAAGACTGAGTTCTAACCTTGTCAAACCTCATCAGAAGTGAAGCAATAACCTCTGATCCTCCTAAGTCTTATTCCCAAGTGTCAGAGATTATCAACCCTTCCGGGGCACAGTTGATAGCTTCAAAGATGGTTTTCTCAGACACCACCACTCTCTTACCCATCACATTAGCATATACCTCAGTATCTGTCACCTGAGGGTTTCTCTAGAAAGCCCTAATTAGGTCAGGGTAGATAGAAACCTTCTCAACAAAAAGACCATCCCAGCCTGCAGCATTGATGTATTTTCTTACATCCACATTATATTCCTTCAAAATTCTAAATTCGAAGTGGTACTCGATGCCAATATTGTTGGTGTAAGCCCTAGAGGCCAATGTATTTCTTTAGACTTACATTTGTATCTTGCTATTTCATATATATATATGATATGAGGCATTCCAGTTTATTGTGTTACTTGTTTAAACATAATAAAGTCCTTAGAATAGAAATTTCTGTTCAATAGAATATCAAGTATATGACTTGATCGTGAGACACTATTGAACAATGAAATCCTATTCTTAAATATCCGTAGTCAAGTATTTTATTAATAAGGACAATAATAATACAATTGAGACTATTATGTGTGCAGACTGATGACCACATCTCACGGGTCATAGATATGAGATATCGAGTTGCCACATAGGTACGCATTAAGGTAATGATGTACTGGATTGACCCACCATGAGAACACTACATGGAGCGTTATGTGAGTGTCATAAGTAGTTCTCATAGTGACAATGGTGTATGTAATCCTTCGACCTGAAATCACTACGATCCCTACATGAGGAGTCGTGTGCTTTAATATCATCAAACGTCATCTGTAATAGGATGATTATAAAGACGATCATTGGGCATACCACGAGCCATGCAGAGGGATGTGAGTGACCTAGATGGAATTTGTCCCTCCTACATAACAGGAGTAATATCTGTGGGCCCCCTGATAGAGTGAGATCAGTAAAATGCATGGCGTCTTTGAAATGAGTCAATATGAGATATTGACCTCATTTGTTGTTAAGTCTACTCGGGTATCGTGGAACATGATATTGAACCATACAAGGGTGACACATTCTATGCCTTGTGTTCAATATAGATATATGGACAAAGGGATAACAATGCACATGAATATTTGTCACAGAAGGTTTTCGTCAATCACTGACTTTCTCACTACTTAGGTAGCAGTGATGTATTGCTAGATACCTCTCACTGTTTGTAATATTAAATGGGATTTAATATTACTGCTAACGTATTGGGAACCTATAGGGTCACACACAAAAGAGCGGATTAAAAGAAGCATTAAAAAGAAAGTTGGACTTTCCTATTGGGCCTAGCGCATAGTAGATGGGCTTAGGTCAAATGTTGCTCACTAACTCACTTAAGGAGGTGATACTATAAGTAGACCACTTAAGTTGTTGTGCCCACACGGTTGATAACCTAGCCGCACAAAAGAGAGTAAGTGTGAACAACAAAGTCTCGGTTTTGAAGCTAGCACTGTGAGACAGAGACGCTTCGGTTCGTGACGTTGGACGCTCACGGAATCCGCTCGTGTGGATACCTCTAGAGACACCGTTCGTGCGGTGTTCGTGATAGACGAATTTCAACAAACAACCATCGCTTCAAGAGGTAAACTTTCGAATCATGAATCATGACCATTCGCAAGGATCATCCGATGGGAATTTTTCCGCTGCGTTTCTTTTGTTTTATACGCAAATTCCCAACAAATATTCAGCTTGGTGACATCATAGGTTGAAGCAGCAGTTGAGGAACTCATTGTTGAAGTTTGAAGGTTAGGGTTTGGAAACATGGGAAACAGAGAGCTCGAAGGTTGGGAAAAAGGGATTGTGAAAGGTTTTTCAGAGGGAAAAGGTTTTACTTAAAAAGTTTTCTAATGTGAAGAGTTTCCCTTGAAAAATAATTAAAAAAGAAAATAAAAGAAGGAAGAGACATGTAATGAATGCTGACACGATGCTAGATTTTGAAACTGTAAAAAGCTATTGGTGGGATTGACGGAAGTAACTGGCTCAGAAAAGATAATTGTGATTAAATATGTCTTGGAGACAAATTAAATGCGAATTTAATTATAGAAAGCATAGATGAGTCAGATAAGAGTCATGCAGACAGTCAATGGACGCGAAGCCTATTGGACGCATATTTAACATATATTGGACGCGCTTGAGCAATAGACGCGCATGCAGTAGATGCGATAAACAATAGAAGCGCAATCAATCCATACAAATCATGTTAATATGCTTTCTAATAAAGATGAATCTGTCCTCAACAAGAGGTTTAATAAAGATATTTGCTCATTGATGGTCAGTATCTACAAATTGTATATCAATAACACCTTTTTGCACATAATCTCTAATAAAATGATGTTTAATCTCTATATGCTTAGCTCTGGAATGAAATATTTGATTCTTAAATAGATTTATTGCAGCAGTATTATCACACAAAAGTGGAATACTACTTACAACCACATTGTAGTCCTCCAACTGGTGTTTGATCCATAGAAGTTGTGAGCAGCAACTAGCAGCTGAAATATAATCAGCTTTAGCAGTTGATAAGGAAATAGTACTTTGTCTTTTGCTTGACCATGAGACTAGATTAGCTCCAATGAAGTGGCATCCTCCACTAGTACTCTTTCTTTCAATTCTATCTCCAACATAGTCGGCATCACAAAAACTAACTAATCTATAATGTTCATTTTTCTTAAAGCACAAACCCAGATTAGTAGTACCTTTCAGATATCTAAATATTCTTTTAACTGCTGATAAATGAGATTCTTTTGGATCAGATTGAAATCGACCACATAAGCATACACTGAACATAATATCAGGTCTAGAGGTAGTAAGATATAAAAAAGATCCTACCATACCTCTATATACTTTTTGGTCTACCTTTTTATCTTTATCATCTTTCTTCAGTATGGTCGTGGGATGCATAAGAATGTTCATTGGTTTGCGATCATCCATCTTGAATTTCTTTAGAAGGTCCTTTGTGTACTTAGTTTGATGGATGTATACCTCGTCCACTGTTTGTTTAACTTGAAGTCCAAGGAAGAACTTAAGTTCTCCCATCATGCTCATTTCAAACTCTTTCTGCATTAGCTTAGAAAACTCTTTGCATGAAGTTTCATTAGGAGCACCGAAGATTATGTCATCAGCATATATTTGAACAATAATAAAACTGGACTTATTGGATTTTCTAAACAAGGTTGTATCAACCTTTCCTCTTCTAAATCCATTGTCCATTAGGAATGAACTTAGTCTTTCATACCAAGCTCTAGGAGCTTGCTTTAGGCCGTATAAAGCTTTATTTAGCTTATATACATGTTCAGGTTGGGTTTCACTCTCAAAACCCGGAGGTTGCATAACGTACACTTCCTCATTAATACAATCATTTAGAAATGCACTTTTTACATCCATTTGATATAGCATGATATTATGATGTGCAGCAAATGATAGTAAAATGTGAATAGCTTCTAGTCTAGCAACTGGTGCAAAAGTTTCAGTATAGTTTATGCCTTATTCCTGTGAGTAACCTTGTGCAGCAAGTCTTGCTTTGTTTCTTACACTTTACCATTTTCATCAAGCTTGTATCTATAAACCCATTTGGTTCTAATAACTGATTTTTCCTTTGGCAAAGGCACAAGAGTCCACACTTCACTTCTTTCAAACTGGTTCATTTTTTCCTGCATGGCTAGAATCCAGCCCTCGTCCAGTAGAGCCTCGTCTACTGTCTGTGGCTCTAAATCGGAGACAAATGCAGAATCATCTTGCTCTTTGAATGTAGATCTGGTTCTTAGTCTATCACTAGGGCTTCCAATAATTTGATCTTGAGGATGGTAATTCTTGAATTACCAAGATCTCTGAACATTTTCCTGTTGAGAAGTTGAAGTTTCTGACTCATGTTGTTGAAGGTCGTCCACTTGATCATCAGGTTTGACATTTACTGGATTTCCTGAGATATTAAGATCAAGATCTGCAAAAGCTTCATCAAGCTCTGGTAATTTCTTATCAGGCTGCTTGTCATCAAACTTAACATGTATACATTCTTCTACTACTAGAGTTCTAGAGTTGTATACTCTAAACCCTTTGGACGACTCATAATATCCTAATAGAATTCCATTATCTATTTTAGCATCAAACTTACCAAGTTGATCTTTAGTATTCAATATAAAACATTTACAACCAAAAGGATGAAAGTAAGATATGTTGGGTTTTCGTTCTTTCCACAATTCATAAGGAGCGTTATTCAAGATTGGTCTTATGTATATTCTGTTATGAATGTAGCAGGCAGTATTAACAGCTTCAGCCCAGAAATGTCTAGGGACGGATTTGTCATTGAGCATTGTTCTAGCCATCTCTTGAAGAGATCTGTTCTTTCTCTCTATGACACCATTTTGTTGTGGTGTTCTAGGTATTGAGAAGTTGTGATGTATACCACTTTCTTCACAGAACTTTTGGAATAGCTCATTTTCAAACTCTCCCCCATGGTCACTTCTGATTGAAGTGATACATATGCCTTTTTCATTCTGTACACGTTTGCAGAATACAGAGAAGATCCTAAATGACTCATCCTTGTGAGCTAGGAACATAACCCATGTTCATCTAGTGTAGTCGTCTACTGTGACTAGACCATATTTCTTCTCACTGACAGAGGCAATCCTTGTTGGTCCAAACAGATCAAGGTGTAGCAGCTCCAGTGGTCTATTGGTACTAACAATATTCTTAGATTCAAAGGAACCTTTGACTTGTTTTCCCTTTTGACATGCATCACAGAGAGCATCAGATTTGAACTTAAGGTTTGGTAAGCCTCTCACGAGGTTATGCTTATTCAACTTTGAAATTAATTTCAAGCTTGCATATCCTAGCCTTTTGTGCCAAATCCATCGCTCATCTTCAATGGACACTAGACATGAGACATTTTGATTTGTGAGGTCTTCCAAGTCAATCTTATATAGATTGTTTTTCTTCTTGGCAGTGAATAAGAGTGATCCATCAGTCTTATTGACATTACACATGTTCTTGTCAAAAGAAACAACAAACCCACTATCACATAATTGACTTATGCTCAGCAGATTGTGTTTTAAACCATTAACTAAAAGAACATTATTAATGGAGGGAAAATGATGTTTACCAATTTTACCTACTCCAATGATCTTTCCTTTTTTATTACCTCCAAAGGTAACCCAGCCACCATCCTTATGTCTAAGGTCGTGGAACATACACCTTTCTCCCATCATGTGAAGTGAGCAACCACTGTCCAAGTACCAAGATGCGTGTTTCTTTCCTGTTGTTAAGCAAATCTGCAGCAGGTATAATCTTATCTTTAGGTACCCAGATTGACTTGGGTCCTTTCTTGTTAGTAGTCACTAGACGAGCATGTTTAATATGCTTGTGATGTATGCATTTAGATATATGACCACCTTTTCCACATACTTTACAGTAGGTGTTGGATGAGCTAGATTTAGTGTTAACATGTTGTGCTTTGGTTTTGTGATGTTCATGAGACTTTGATACTTTATGAGATGCTTCATGCTTGTCATAGCCTAAGCCATATTTATCATGAGGTGACCTAGAGTACCTCAGTATTAAGCTTAACTTTTCCGAGCCACCTATGAATTTAGACAGAGTGTCTGTCAGTTATGTCACATCTTATTTTAGTTTTGCAACTTCACAAGGGACATCAGGCTCAACCTTGAGTTTGTCAGTTAGACTGACATTGGGTGTATTTGGGTAAACAACTTAATTAAGAGCTTATCACATAAGACCTTATCGCATGAGAGCTTATGCCATAAGCGCTTAAAGAAAGAAAAAGAAAGAAAGGGGCATGAGAGGATTCGAATAGTGAAAAACACAAAGAAGGTGTTTAGTGCATAAGATCTTATGATAATTCCATAAGCTTCTCCCAGTGACTTACGAAAATAAGTCAAAAACTCCTTATGGGGTGGCATAAGTTATTTTTATAAGCTCTTCCAAACACACTGCATAAGAGCTTATGTCATCAGATAAGTCAAAAGGAACTTAAATAAGTTATTCCAAACACCACCATTCTCTGATACAAGCTTCTTGTTTTCATATTCAAGAGCTTGCCTTTCCATGCAAACTTTATCATATTCCTTAGTCAACCTTGAAATTTTCTTTTTGAGATTTTTATATTCATGTGACAGAATGGACAGGTTATGCAACAAATCATCAAATTCTTCTTGTAAAGTAAATGAATCAGATCACATTACCTCAACATTTGTGTATTCACTTTCTAAAGAAGTACCAGCCATGAGACAGATGTTTGCCTCTTCCTCAGCTTCATCTTCTTCTTCTTCAGACAATGATAGATCAAGATCCTCCCAAGTAGCCATTAAACCCTTTTTCTTTCTGAAGAACTTCTTTTTGTCCTTCAGATCGGGGCAGTCAGCTTTGAAGTGACTAGCCTTCTTGCACTCGAAGCACAGAGGTGGACCTTTTCCTTTGGAGTCTGACTTTTCCTTGAAGAACTTTTTTTTGAACTGCTTCCTTGTGAAACCACCTTTCTTTCTCCACATATGTTGAATCTTTCTAGAGATGAAAGACAGATCATCCTCATCAGATCCTTCATCACTGTCAGAAGGGTCTGCTTCATCTGAGGATTCCTCAGCTTTGAGAACTTTGGATGAGCTAGCCTTCTTTGCCTTTAGGGCAACAGACTTTTCTTTTCTGGAACTTTCTTCTTCATTGAGCTCAAGCTCATGAACTTTCATAGATCTAAGAAGCTCCTCCAAAGTGGGAGTATTGAGGTTCTTTGCCTCCTGAATAGCAGTGACCTTAGGTCTCCACTGTTTGTGTAAACTCCTCAAAAAATTTCTGACATCATCTCTATTTCCGTAGGTCTTTCCAAGAGATCTAAGACTGTTGGTGATAGTTTGGAATCTTCCAAACATTTGATCTATGGTTTCATGTTCAGTCATTTTGAATAATTCATACTGGTGAACCAGCATGCTTATCTTTGACTCCTTGACTTGTGATGGCCCTTCATGAGCTAGGGCAAGAGTATCCCATGTTTCCTTAGCAGTGTTACAACTATGGACTTGCTCAGATCTAGTGATAGCACACATCAAGTAGTGGTTAGCTTTCAGATTGAGTTGATGTTGAGTTTTCTGCTCTGGAGTCCATTGAACTCTAAGAATATTAGCTCCAGTATCACCTCTTGGCTCAGTGTAGCCAGTTTCAATCAGCTCCCAGATATCCACATTTTGTGCATCAAGAAAAGTCATCATTGTCTTTTTCCAGTAGTCATAATCACTACCAGCAAAGGGAGGAGGTCTGTTGATTGCTTGTCCTTCTGTATCCATGCTTGTTGGATCATACTCCCTCAGTACTTGTTAGATGCTCAACCCTTTCGAGGCTGAGCTCTAATACTAACTGAAGTTGACACGGAAACACAAGAAGGGGGGTTGAATTGTGTTTCTAAACAATTTTTTGAAAAAGCCTTTTCTCAAACCTTTTAGCAGGCAAAACAAGATATACAACACACAAGAAGAAAAACTTTTTTAAAGAGTTAACATAATCAGATCCAAAACCCTACAGTTAGTATAACCAAAATACTGTAAAAGATAATGGTTAGAAGATTCACACAAGTGATTTATCCTGGTTCACTCTTTTCCAACCAAGAGCTAAGTCCAGTCCCTTCTACCTGAAGGTTTTCTCGACTATTCTCCAAATAGATTACAAGTATTCAACACCTCTTCAGGCTATAAGTATTCTTTCTCTACCAAGCCTCTTCAGGCTCTAACTCTAACAAAGAGATTTACAGATTTGATCTAAGAACTCACTAAGTGTGAGAGTATGAAAGTTGAAGATCAGTTATGTTGGTCGTGGCGACCATACTCGGGGGGGGGGGGGGGGGGGGGGTGTGTTGGGTTTTAAATAAGAATGAAATCTTTTTTTGATAAATCAAACCTTTTTAAAATGTAAACAGAATTTGCAGCGGATATTAAATTCTTTTCAAATTAAAGCATTATCGCGAGCAAGTAAAAGCGTTTTTGCAAAAGACAAAACAAAAGTAAAAGAGATAGAGAAAGAAGATGAACATCACGATATATCCTGGTTCGGCCACAAGCTACCCACGTGTTCTACGTCCAGTCCCCAAGGCAACACCACCAAGGGATTTCACTCAATCCCTAGCTTTTAAACAGGAGCAGCTAGAACCTTTACAATAACGAGAACTCCTCACAGACCAGTGACGTACTATCCCCCAGTGATAGAGTCTCAAATCCCTAGCTTTTGAACAGGTGCAGCTAGAACCTTTACAATGGAATCACACCCACTAAACACTTATAAGAGATATACCCTCTCTTGCAAGGATGGTAACCAAAGGAGGTTTCAGTCAATCCGACTCTTACCAATAGTATGCACTCTTAATGGTGCTGATAAAACAAATTGAAGCACAAGAATAACAACACCTATATGGTGTGTAGAACTCTCAAAATAATATGGTCAAGTGATAGTGTAAGAGTATAGAAAATAATTATCAGAGTTTTAGCACAGAGAGGAATAGTAGAGTTGTAACTTGTGATGGCTCAAAGTGATTTCAGAATTTTTAGCAAGAGCTTAGAATGCAAATTATATCAAAACTGTTCACACACGGAAAAATGTTTTTCTTCCCTCTATCACGTGTGTGTGTGTCTTTTTTTTTAAAAATTTAATAAAAGCCAATAAGGCATATGGCCGTTGAAGCATAACAAAGGGTCTAGGTGCTGATATGATTTGCATTCAATGCAAAAATTGTTTATATTAAAAGGCTTAATTCCATGATTAAAAAAACGTGGCCATGCCATGAATGCAATAAAGATGGTCAAATTGGTTTTGAAAATATTATCAATTGAAGATAATAGAAATTTCAAAAAAAAAATTGATAAAACAATTTTAATTAGATTAAAAAAAAGGTTTTGCTTTTCATGATTAATTGATAAATAACTTATTGAGGATCTTTTTTTATTTTATTTAATTGATAAATAAATTAACTTCTGTGTTTTTAAATTCAAAATTCAAATAATCAAATATTTTATTGTGATTTTCGAAATTTTTGAATTATGGTGATATAGTTTTGAAATTCAAAAATATTATCTCCTCGTTTTATTACAAAATCAAAATCTGATTGAAAAATTATTTTAATACACAATTAGTAATTAATTCATGATCATGTTTCAATGGAAATTAATTTCTTGTCATGATTTAGTATACATCATATTTTGAAATTGAAAATTGTAATAGCCCAAAGTACATTGAGATACTACTAGTTATAAAACATAAGATACACAGAAATTAGCTTTTCACTAAACATCTCATTCATTTTAAAAAAAATCATACTTAGAGACTAAATAATGACAATATGACACCTAACTCCGATCCGGCAACATCTCCAAAAACATAACAGCTTACATTGGAACAACTGCCAAGTATTTCCGGGGATACTTCACAGTTCTCCAACATAGGAGGGACAAACCTGAAACAAAAGGGTAAGGGTGGGGGTGGGGGTGGGGTGGGGTGGGGTGGGGTGGGGGGGGGGGGGGGTGAGATATGAAATCTCAGTAAATTCCCTGCAAACAGTGGACTCAGTCCCACACATATACATATATTAGTAAACTTATACATATCATCAAGTATAAACATCATTGCTGCCCCCCACGCACCATGGTACTTAAGAGGGACTAGCTTTGGGTCCAATCCTGGCATTATCATGACATTCATAATATTTGCGAACCACTCATTTGGACATCCCATTTTTAATTTGTTAGAGAAAAACATTGTTGTTCCCCACGCACCGAGTTACTTATGAGGAACTAACTCTTTGTTGCTCCCCGCGCAACGAAGTACTTAAGAGGAACTAACACTTCACTACTCCCCGCGCACCAAGGTACTTAAGAGGAAATAGCTCTTGGAGATAAGACAGATCATACGTCTATGATCACAAGCGGCGTCCCACTTGCTTTGCACTTACTTGCTTGCCTTTCCTAACCGGAAGGACTTCTATACTTGCCTTTCAATCTGGAAGGACTTCAGTGCTTCACAGTTCTCCAACATAGGAGGGACAAACCTGAAACAAAAGGGTAAGGGTGGGGGTGGGGTGGGGTGGGGTGGGGGGGGGGGGGGGGGGGTGGGATATGAAATCTCAGTAAATTCCCTGCAAACAGTGGACTCAGTCCCACACATATACATATATTAGTAAACTTATACATATCATCAAGTATAAACATCATTGCTGCCCCCCACGCACCATGGTACTTAAGAGGGACTAGCTTTGGGTCCAATCCTGGCATTATCATGACATTCATAATATTTGCGAACCACTCATTTGGACATCCCATTTTTAATTTGTTAGAGAAAAACATTGTTGTTCCCCACGCACCGAGTTACTTATGAGGAACTAACTCTTTGTTGCTCCCCGCGCAACGAAGTACTT
Source organism: Sophora flavescens (assembly GCA_030762895.1). Taxonomy (NCBI): domain Eukaryota; kingdom Viridiplantae; phylum Streptophyta; class Magnoliopsida; order Fabales; family Fabaceae; genus Sophora; species Sophora flavescens. Next base: position 80,900,646 of record CM061065.1, on the reverse strand, counting down.
AAGAGGAACTAACACTTCACTACTCCCCGCGCACCAAGGTACTTAAGAGGAAATAGCTCTTGGAGATAAGACAGATCATACGTCTATGATCACAAGCGGCGTCCCACTTGCTTTGCACTTACTTGCTTGCCTTTCCTAACCGGAAGGACTTCTATACTTGCCTTTCAATCTGAAAGGACTTCAGTGCTTGACATCTGAAATGTCAATGATAACCATTCTAATTCGAAAATCATGAACAAAATTAGCATGGTTACTACCTTTGGATGCCAAATGGTGTTTCACAATCATTTCATCATAAGATTGAATAACTTAACTCATAAATCGATCTATCGCTTAACAACCGATGACATAAAACAAAACACATAAACCATTCACATGAACATTCTATAATCTCTCAATTAGAATATAGTACTACTATTGATAGGTAATTCCCAATTGAAATCACAGTATTACAAACAGCATGTAAGTTACACCCTAAGGTCCCAAAACCCAACAATCAACATTCATTAGCAACATATGCAGAATTTGTACGGTTTTTAGTCAACTTAGATGATTTTATTAAAATACCAAACGAAGTCGGATTTGGACAAAAGACCACTCCCTGGAAAGCTAAATAAGTCTAATTTATAAATAAGATTTTAGTTTTGGAATACAGTTTACTAAAACTTACAGTTTTAATACGCAAGTTTCTGCACCCAGAAAAACATGGCAGTTACAATACTCCAAATTATAACAGGTTTTTCTTCATCAATACTCAGTGTAAAACAGTAAAATAAGTGCCTAAATTGTAGCATTTCGAGTCTATTTTCTAAAAAAATAAGAATCATACCAAACAAAGCCCTATAGAAATAATTATAGGCAAAATACTGCACATATGTTTATACAGGTTTCTGACCAGTAACTTCATTTGGAACTTTTCACAAACAGATTACATGCATGCAATTGAAATAATTTATATCATCAACATGTACTAAATTTACTTCATATAATCAACATGCAGATACCAAATCAAACAATAAAAGCAAGCAAATCAAAATTCCTAAGCTTGGATTTATGGTTACCAAGCACTAACTAAGGAAACTCACCTGCTCTCAAAGACCCAAGGTGCCAAATTCGTCCAGCCCCTTTCCCCTCCCTTAGGTTCAGTTTTTTCCTCTTTTTCTTGTACTGTTTTAGGTGTTGCAGTTAGGGTTTAGGCTAAGGAAATTGGGGTTATCAAGCTCTAGTGTGGTGAAGTGAAAGATTGATGAAGGAAAACAGAAGAATAAGAAGAAGAGATGATGAAGAGATGGTGATGGCTTCTGCTGCTTTGTAGAAATGAAGAGGGTCAATGTTTTCAAAAAATGGGAAGTGAGAGTGAGGGAGCTTGGTGATTTATTTAAGACAGGAGAGGGGTATACATAGTAAAGTAGGGGGTGTGACTAGCAATTTAATAAAATCAGCTTTTTGAAATAAATAAAACATTTGTGATATCTTAGAGTTAGGTACTTTCATAAAATAAATTCTACCCTTTATTAATCTCAAAATAATTATATTTTCTTACTAAAATGTCTCTTAGCCAAATAATATGATTTGAAACTAAATTATAAAATATCATTTTATAATTATCAAACACAAATAATTATCACTGTACAAACTAAATTGAACAGTTTAATAATAATTATCCCGCTTCTAAAATTGGTATATGACATAAAGAAAGTTTATTACTTCACCAATCAATCAATTATATATTGTACATTTATGTAATATATATAAAGATTCAAAACACCCGTGATAAAGTTATAGAAGTTAAGATACTCTTGAGAAAGGGTGTTACAAAAATCATTATGATTGTTGTAATAAATCCTTTACAATATGTGATTCGAAAATTCTTTATGGATTGATTTAAAAATTATTTTGAATTCAAAAGTTTTTTTTTGGATATATTGAAATCTATTATTACACCACAAATACATAAATGGAGATATATTGAGATTGTGGTTAATAAAGAAAGCTTCTAAAAGAATTTGGCATATTTTATTTGAATATTTCCTATTGCCAAAAATTGTTGAAGATTTCAAATCCAATATTTCATGATCAATTTCGAAAATCTCATTAAATTGGGAATCTAGGTGAATAATTTGAAATTCAAATTTTTTGAATTTATGGAAAGTCTTCAAGTGCACCATACTTAACTAAATGAAAATCTATTGTGATTGTGATTAATAAGGAAACATTTTAAACCAATCACGCTTTGAATGAATGCTTGTGTATGCATCATAATCTTCACCTTGTTATATCTAACCTGTGCATTGAAGTGTGGTAACAAGATTATACAGGTTTTCTCCCAAGATATTGGCAAAGTTCTGAAAACTCGAGCAATAATTGATTCCAAATAGGAGATAATCGATTATCAGCAAGTCAGTAAACCAATAATCGATTACACGTAATGGGGGCAGAAACTGAAAAATTCCAGAGGAGTCGTAATCGATTCGAATAATCGATTATGCATAGAATGAACAAAACAGAGGAGTTATAATCGATTACCACAATTGATTATTCAAAGAAGCCCAGAAAGCGCCACACAATATTTAATTCAATAAGTTTCTCAAACCTTAATATCTTATTATATTCTATTTTACGGATTGTTTAATGGTTGTTGAATTTAAATGTGGCTTATATGCTTTCTCCCATAAATGAAATGATTTCTTGAAAAAAAAATTGAAAGGGGGAGAAATATTTGCTTGGTTAAAGGAAATAATCATGTACTTGCAAAAAGAGGGAAATCCTTTTTACTATCCTGGCTTTTGCTTCCGCGCACATACCTAATTTATGCATGCTATGGTTTATATCTTACGCTCAAATGGTCTATTAATTTAGTGGATATATGCCATGATAAAACTATAATACTTTTCCCGTTTTTTGATAATGACAAAAGGGGGAGAGTTACATGAGTGCATGCTTAAGGGGGAGAGAAATTTCAATTGGCAAATTCCATTGATATATATATATATATATATATATATATATATATATATATATATATATATATATATATATGATTGCATGCTTAAGGGGAGTAGAACAAAACTATAAAATGAGACATATATATTATTGCTCAAACTGCATAAAGTAAGGGGAGTAGAGCGAAACTAAAATGTGTGATATATTTTATTGCTCTAACTCTATTTTTATAAATTCCCTCATGAGATATTTGTCATCATCAAAAAGGGGAGTTTGTGGATATATGTCTTGACAGTACTTGTGTTTTGATAATGAACAAAAGGAGGAATTCAAGTCTAAGGACCAAAAGTGCAAAAAGCAGAAAAAGATCACATAAGCAGTCAATATGGGCAAAATGGGAATTTCAGTATTTGTATTGCTTGTTTTAGAAGATGTGTGTAAATGGTAAGTGGAGTTCTCAATTTAATATTGGTCTCACACACACACATTTAACATGTGCTTAAAAAAGGATTATAACATGTGTTAAAATCATTTTTTAAGCACATGTTAAATGTGTGTGTGTTACCAATATTAAATTGAGAACTCCACTTACCATTTACACACATCTTCTAAAACAAGCAATACAAATACTGGAATTCCCATTTTGCCCATCTTGACTGCTTATTTGATCTTTTTCCGCTTTTTTCACTTTTGGTCCTTAGACTTGAATTCCTCCTTTTGTTTATCATCAAAACACAAGTACCTGTCAAGGCATATATCCACAAGTTAAGATTACAAGTAAACTTGTTCAAAAGGATTTCAGCAGAGTTTTGGCACTATTGATATCAGAGCTTCTGTATATACTTTACTGGGGTTCTTCCAGTATTTATAGAAGGAGAGCTTTGCTATCTTGAACTTCTTCAACGGTCTTCAAATTGTATCTTTTTAGACATAGAATTAAATGATGGGATCCGTTGAGATTGATAACTTGATATGCTTCATGGAGAAGTTTTCTTGTTTATCAGAAGAATGCTCAAAGTAGAGTTGTCACTTCCTTGTTGTACCAAATGTTGCTTTCTGACTTTCCTTCTTTGTACTTGGTTTAAACTTTACAGCAACATAGGTGACAGAGTACAAAAGTTTATGTTCTCGATGGTACTATGTTTCTAATCTCAAGAAACAAAGAGTTAACAAATGAAGCAGCAAGGGAAAGAGACATATATTCCTTTGAATTAAATATACAATCATTTGAAATAAATACGCTTATACTTAGACAGGTTCACTTTTATTAGCTAGTAGACGCGCAAGTCTTTGGATGTGCAAGATTAACTTATCGGTAAAGCGGGCTCGTCTACTGATACTGCGTCTATAGACTCTTGTCTAGTTACAAGTCTTTGGACTTGCTATTTCCAATAGCTTGTTTACTGACGTGGCGTCTAGTAAGACTTCTCGTCTATTATCAAATCTTTGGACTTGGTGATTTTCTGGGAGTTACTTATTGGCTCGTCTATTGAACTTTTCTTAGACACACATCTAGCACTATTACCTTAGCCAATTTTTAAGACCTCGTCTAGCGATAACTTAATAGACGCAGAATTTTACCAAAGATTGAAGATTATAGAATCCGATTTGATTCCAAAGCAAAACGAAGAAACTTTTTCGAAGTTTCCCTATCTAGTATTATTCAAGCAGTCCTGCAATCTAAAGAAAATTAAACAAGTTAGATCTTTGACAATACTTTGCCATACAAATTTAATATTTTTATTAACATCAAAATTTAAGAGATTATTTAAGCCAAAACACTTTGGTTCTAACAAACAGTTCACAGTGGATGAGCATGTTGCACCTTCAAATGGGTGTGCATCTTAGACGACGCCTTTTAATCCATCAAAGACATGGGAAATAGTTCATTGCTCAATGAATTTCACTAAACGGTACATACCTTAATGAAATCCAGTAATATTTGTCAAGTGCACCAAATGATTTTGTCAAGCTAAACTCTTGTACTTTTACGAATTTGGAAGAGGATAACTTAAAATTTATTTACGCAGTAAAAAAAAAAAGTTAAAATTGATTTACTGGAAGACAACTAGACAACTTGAGGACATTTTTTTGCAAGATATTTTGTAAATATATATTATTTTTATGATTTGTTTTCTCATTCTTTTTTTATTAATTGTACTGATTTATGTTGTCATTGATCCAATGCATAGGCAAAAATACTTAAAGGGCCACATGAAGACTTGGAAAACTATCTTCAAGCAAAATTGCTAAACTGAGAAGCAACATTCAGTTTGTTTGTTTTTTTTGAAATATCGAGGGTTTTAAGAGTAGTGTTGGTATCATCTGGCGAACCTATCTTAAGTACAATCGGGGTAGTTGTCCCCACAAAGTTTTTTTTAAGTTTTGAATAAATTTTTTTGCCACCACTAAAAAATAAATGTTGCCCCCATTGTGTTACAACCTTACTCTATATAATACTTTTGAATTTATTTTTGATTTGCATTTGATAAAAAATATATTTGGGATTACTAATGAGTTATCTGAAGCATCGCAAAGAAAACGTCAAGATATTATAAATAAATACTATAATACTATAATATTAGTCAAAGTGTCAAATAAAAGATTGCAATGTATGAGAGAAGATGGTTGATACAATTTTCTCGATGAAGTATATCATTGTTTTGCTAGAAGTAAAATATATAGTCATTTCAATTATGGATGATGCATTCATGAAATTTCAAGGAAGATTAAAGTGTAAACTTCAAAAAGTTTCAACCTTTTATGTGGCCTCTATAATTTTCTAATCGTGCTTTGGGAAATGCTACTTACGAAGATATTCTTTTTTTGTCTAAACCCAGTAATGCTGGCAACGAAGGACTAATCAATATTCGTGGGGTGTGGCTTCCACTGACCAAGCACTATTTTAACACCACCAGGAATCGAACCAACAAACCGAATCAACCCCTAAAGTGTCCCGGAGCAGGCCTTAGAACCACTGGGTCAAGAGGCTTGATTACGAAGGATGCTGCTTACGAAGATATGAAGTTATATCAAATTAGCTATTAATATTAGAATAATTTTATTGGATTTTAATTTTATTTACTTATTGTTTTTTTCATCGTCTCTTGTAAATTTGCATGTTTGCTATTTTTTTTATGATTAGAAACGGAACTTTATTTAAGGAAAAGTGTCACCAAGGGAACATGCTCCCCTAATGTCATCTTGTAATAACAATTTCAAAAAAGGACTAGGTCTATCTACAATTGTCAAAGAATAAGGGTCTGAATGGCCTTTATGAACAAGGGAATCAGTACAAGTATTTGCTGATCTAAGAATGTGGGATATATCCACATGTCAATCCGTCTTATGAAGGAACGCCTGCACTTCATCAACCAGGAAGTTAAGAGCTGGGTTCGAAGGATGCCCTTTACAAATCGTGTCCATTGCTAATTTGGAGTCACTCTCAATCAAGGTTTACAAAACCGGACCGGTCATCGAACCGGTGAAGGCAGCGGTTCGAGGTTCAATGGTTCAACCGAGGTTGAACCGTGGTTGAACCGGTTATAATTAAATAATATTATTTTAATTTTTAATATAATATTTATAACAATATTAAACAAAAAAACAATATAACAACTAAAATTATTAAGCACAATTTTTATTATTTTGAAATTAAACTAAATAAATATAAAGATATATGTTAAAATCATCTTCATAGGGAAAACCAACCCAAAATCTACAACCAGCTCACGTATGTTAGAAAACAAAAGAATTGGGTTTTGACTAGGATGATCCAAATCCTTTTATACTATTTTTTTCTTTTTTTTTTTTAAGAAAACCGGTTCAGGCCGGTTCACTACCGGTTATGACCGGTTTTACCGGTTTTCCGGTTTTTGCACCGGTTCAATGCGTGACCGATTTTTCCTACTGACCGGACCGGCCATGGTCCCGGTTCCCAGTCGGACCGGCCGGTCCAGTCCGGTTTTCAAAACCCTGCTCTCAATAATAATCTTCTTGAGGGATAGATCCCTAGCAATTCTCAAACCTGAGAGGATACCCTAAATCTCAGCTCAAAGCACATTACTTGAGGTAATTTTGCAAAAAAAAAAAAAAAAAAATCCTTTTATGAATTCCCCTTCTTCATCCCTTATGATCCCTCCACAAGCTGAGCTTCCAGTTCTATGATTATGAGCACCATCAACATTAATTTTAAAGTATCCTTGCGGCGGTTTAGACTAACCAGAAGCTGTTTTATTCAAATTTAAGTTCTTTAAAGCTAACGAGCTGGGAAAGGAAGACTCAATAAAATGGACTTGATTACATATGAAATTCCAAAGTTCCTAACCCATTGATGACTTCTGAGAGAACACTAGGGAATTCCTATCTCTCCAAAGAGCCCAGGATGACACACCAAAAAATAAATTCCATCTCGAAGGTGTTAGAATTATTTCTAATAATTATTGTGGGCTACAATCAATTGTGGTTCTTGGTTTGTGAAAAACGGATTAATGTTATGATTCATTTGATGGTGCTTAAGTCCGCTAATATGGTGATCTATTTGTAATGGGCTATTGGCACCTAATTCTGATATCTGTGGGTTATAGTGTAGGTCTTAACCTATAGGCCCATAATGGGAGGTGCCTAGGGTTATTGTTAATATATATATATATATATATATATATATATATATATATATATATATATATATATATATATATAGTTGATTAGGTCCCCTCTGTCGTCACGGATATTATAATAATCAGTTGCTCCACCGATTTGCCTAATGACTGCTATGACTTGGGAGTGCATGAACAAGCAGGGGAAGACTTGGTCTTTTGTTTCAGGAACTTGACAATTCAAGGGGCGATTCATCACTAGTGCAGAAAAGGGATTCCACATCGGAGTTTACACATCGATTTCTTGTAAACCGATGTGTAAAACGAGGCGGTGGCATTTTTGAAATTAAAATCAAAGTATTACACATCGGTTTAGAGATTAACCAATGTGTAAAACATTTCCACATCGGTTATTTCTAACCGATGTTTAAAATTAAAATAAAAAAAAATTAAAGTCAGAATTTTTAACATTTAACATCGGTTCTTTACAAACCGATGTGTAAAATAGTGATTAACCACATCCGTTTCTATCTAACCGATGTATAAAATTATAAAAAAAAAAATTAGAATTTAAAATTGTACTTTTTCACATCGGTTTTAGTAACCGATGTATAAAATTATAAAAAAAAATAGAATTTAAAAGTTTACTTTTTCCACATCGGTTTTACCATAACCGATGTGTATAATATGGTTAACCACATCGGTTTTTCCTATAACCAATGTGTAAAATTCCTCATTTTTGTCATTCCCTCCTTCTGTTCCGCGCCCTCTCCCATTCTTCAGTTTATGAACCCTAAAACAGAAAACACTCCCTCCCTCTGCTAACGCGCGGCTTCTTCCTTCACGCAATCCCAACTCGAAGTTCATCTCCTCCCTCATCTCCTCCTCGAAGTTCATCTCCTCTACTAACGCGCGGCCTCCCAGCTCGTCGGCCTGTCTCCGCTTCTGCTTCTGCTTCTCCCTCCGCGTGAAAGGTATTTTTGTTTACTTTTTTTATTTGGCTGAAATCCTATTGTTTAATATTAGCATTACTCATAAAACCGACGGAGTGGGTTGTTGTGCGTGGCGGAGTAGGACATTGGTGCGATGGCTGTGTGGAGCTTCTAGAACGGCAAGTTTTCAGTTCACCTGGATATGATATCCTTTTCTATGAAATGGTTTATGCGCTTCATATATAATTGATTTTATTTATGTATGTGGACGTGTTATACCCTTAACTAGCAAACATATTTGGAGAAGATCAGCCATTGCCATGGGATGTTGAAAACAACTACAAACTCGAATTTGTTGAATTATACTTTGAGGTAACCTTTCTCCAAATTTTTGTTAGTTTGAGTTTGATTGCTTTCTTGAAATGTAATCATATTTTTATTTGAAAGACATGTAATGTTGAACTTCACATGGAGCAAGGCCAGTAATACCCTCCATTTGTGAACAATTCACTTGTGGTTTCTCTTGCTTGGGGATGGAGTACTGTCAGACATGCCAAGATTTATCTTGTGCCAGTTATTGAATATTTTGGTAGTGAAAGACATAATGCTCAAAGCTTGTATGCTGGATTGAAATCAAATGTGATATTGCTTTAGTATGCATATATTGATTCTCAAAATTTGCCAACTGTTTTAATTGTTGAATCCATATTGAATGGAAAAAGTAAAATCAGCATTGTGCAAACTGTAAAGACTTGGTGATGAATAGAAAGATGCATATGAGGATTTTAAACACGACATTGACATGTTACTTTTGAAGCTTTTTTCCCTCCTCCTTTACAATTACTGTCTGGTTTCTTTTAATGGGTCCATTACCCTGCTTTTGTGGTTTATAATGTGTTAAAATAGTATAACTTGGGTGTGAAGGACATAAACAATGAGGAATGCATGTATTGATCTTAATTTATGGTGAACCAAATTTTATTACTTATGATTAAAACTTCTCCAAATTGTCTAAATTTTTACATGCTACACACACACACACAGATGTTGCCAAGCCTGTCTTCAATTTTTTTGACCTTATTTCATTTGCTTGAAAGAATATGACCAAAAGATACAAAGGATGTGCAGTGGGAATAGACCTTGGCATGACATACTTGTGCATTGCAGTATGGCAGGAGCAACACTATCGAGTGGAAAAACTACACCTTAAAACTTGATAACTAATAATTTATTTACTTTTACCTGATTACTCAAGTATAGAAGTATGCATCATGGAAAGCTACCACTAATTATTGATTTAGTTTTACCTGGTTGTGAACTTGTGATGATTTTTGTATATGGTTGTGATGGGAACTTCTTATTTCCAAAATTGGCTCATGTACACTGACATAACTTTAAAATTGATTTTTTTTTTCTTTGGCTTCTGTGTTTAATTGGTGAGGTTTTGTCAGATTTTTACTTTAAACTTAAAAGTGCAAGTCTCTATCATCTACCATCCCATTTGCATTCACATGCGCCCTCATAGCTTATGTGCTTCTAAATTTTCTTGTGGCATTTCCTGTTTCGTGGCAGACGCAGGTTGTTCTGTAACATATTATATTTCTTTGTTCTGTAATTGCAGGTTGTGTCTCTTTTCAAAATGGCATTTGAAATGTGAGTGTGCCATTGATTTGAATACTTATCGAGCTTTACATGTTCTTTGTCAAACTTCTTTCTAAAAAGCACATTTCTTTGTGGCAGATATACAACTTGTGTGGTACCAATAAGTGCCTTCTTCATGTAAATAGTATTTGTTTGATTTTGTGTATTATTTATGTGAATCACTTCAGAGTAACTTCTTGTCAGCATGCATCTTCTTGTCAAGTGTAAAAAATGTCTAATGCTCGTCTAAATAAAATTTCTAGTAGTTAGATCTTTTTGGCCATTGACCTATATACTGAATTACTGACGGAGTTCTTCATACATATCCTATATGACTCATTTTTAAGCATTTCTAACATTTAGCATTTCTACCAATCATTGCCGCTGACCAACTTTCTTACTCTATTTGCAGAACAAGAAATTGACAGTGTTATTTTCTGGGACTGCGGATTTGATTTGAGGAGTGTCTTTGACTCCGTTGCATAGTGCTCTTGCCTCTGGTTTCTTCACTTCTCTGCTGTCTTTGCACAATAACAACTAGACGTGTCTCTCGGAAGGTATGTTTTGTGGAAAAGCTTTCATTGGAGTTTTAATGTATTTTCTTGAAAATTTATTTGATTCGAGAATATGCCCACAATAATTAGTAAAGCCTTAGTTTCCCGTTTGAGATGCAATACTAATGAGCGTACGTGTATGTGCTTAATGTACCACTCATTGTGTTGGATCTTGAATTGTCCAAAGTTGGACAGTTTGGGAAAAAACTTTTTCTTAATTCAGTTTAAATAGTTATTCATTAATTCTAATGTTATATACTTGATGAAAGTTCGGATTGATACATTTCCTTTCATTCTCCGGGTGCATACTTTATCGTGGTGGATGTCATCGCGTTCAAGTAGTGTACGTCGGAGACCGCAGGGAAATCTTGCACAAATTTTGTCGAGTATGAGCATGAGAGTTAAGGACTAACTGTTAACCAAATGTTGAAAAAGTTTCTTCTCGAATGGGATAGGGCCATACCCTGTCATAAGAAGTGGTTGATGAATATGTTGGACTAAGTACGAAGGTATTGGTTTAGTCATGGATCGCGGTTGGATGAATGCTAGACGGACAAGTGATGAGTATGGGAATGGAGTGGAAAATTTTCTACAGTTTGCAAAAACAAATGCTCCTGATAGTGGTAACGGAAGGTTTTATTGTCCTTGTGTTAACTGTTTGAATGAGAGACGACTAGAAGCTGAGGAGATACGTGATCATCTTATTTGTGAGGGGATTTGCAAGAGTTATACAACATGGATATGTCATGGTGAATCGTTAGACAGGCCGAGGGTGTCGGATAGAGAGGAAGTTGATGACGTGGAAATGGATGATGGACTAGAGGACATGATCCGTGATGTTGGGCAAGAGTCTTTTCGACGCGCACATGTGTATGATACTTTGTGCAGTGATGCACAAGTGGCTTTGTATCCGGGTTGCACTAATTTCACACGGTTGTCAGCGGTGTTAATATTGTTCAATGTGAAGGCGAGAAATGGGTGGAGCGATAAAAGCTTTACTGAATTGCTTGAGTTGTTGAAAGAAATGCTTCCAGAAGGCAACACATTGCCATCTCGAAACTATGAGGCGGAGAAGATATTGTGTCCAATGGGTATGGAGTATAAGAAAATACACGCTTGCCCCAATGATTGTATATTGTACAGGAAAGAGTTTGAAGAGATGCACGAGTGCCCCAGGTGTGGGGTATCACGCTACAAAGTGAAGGATGGTGATTCTAGTTGTGATGTGGTCACCAAAGGTCCTCCTGCGAAGGTGTTATGGTATCTTCCCGTGATTCCGCGGTTCAAGCGATTGTTTGCTAATGTAAATTTCGCAAAGAACATTAGATGGCATGCAGATGAGAGGAAGTGTGATGGACAGCTTCGCCATCCGGCTGATTCTTTGCAATGGAAGAGAATTGATAGTTTGTTTCCGGATTTCGGCAATGAGCCCAGAAACCTCAGGCTTGGACTTGCTACCGATGGAATGAATCCATATGGAAACTTAAGTAGTATTCATAGTTCATGGCCTGTTCTCCTTGTAATTTACAACCTGTCTCCTTGGTTGTGCATGAAGCGCAAATACATTATGTTAAGTATGATGATTTCGGGTCCTAAACAGCCAGGAAATGATATTGATGTTTATTTGAGTCCCTTGATTGAAGACTTGAGAATGTTGTGGGATGAAGGCGTTGATGTGATCGACGGGTATTGCCGTGAGACATTCAGATTGCGTGCCATGTTATTTTGCACCATCAATGACTTTCCAGCATACGGGAACCTGTGTGGGTATAGTGTTAAGGGGCATAAAGCATGTCCAATATGTGAAGAAGGCACATGTTACCATCAACTGCAACATGGAAGGAAGACGGTTTACCTTGGGCATCGGAGATTTCTTCGACGTAATCATCCTTATCGTAGATTGAGAAAAGCTTTCAATGGACTTCCGGAGAATGAAATTGCTCCGGTGGCCTTGACTGGAGAGCAAGTTTATGAAAGGATGAACAACACTAATGTTATCTATGGGAAGACCCAGAAGAAGGCTACCGAGAAGAAAATATGGAAGAAGAGGTCGATCTTCTTTGATCTTCCATACTGGTGCAAGCTTGATGTAAGACATTGTACTGATGTGATGCGTGTAGAGAAAAATGTGTGTGACAGTTTAATCGAAACGCTTCTCAACATTCAAGGCAAGACAAAGGATGGTGTGAATGCTCGTCTGGATCTAGTTGCGATGGGTATACGAGAGCAGTTAGCTCCACTTAAAGTGGGGGATAAGAAGACTTATTTGCCCCCAGCATGTCATACTTTATCAAAAAAAGAGAAAAGAAGTTTCGTGGAATGTCTACGGGAGTCAAAGTGCCACAGGGTTACTCTTCAAATATCAGAAGACTTGTCTCAATGAAAGATCTCAAATTAGTTGGCTTAAAGTCTCATGATTGTCATGTCTTGATGCAACAACTACTACCGGTGGCCATTCGTGACATATTGCCTAAAAAAGTCAGACATGCCATTACTAGGTTATGCTTATTCTTCAATGCTATATGTAGCAAGGTCATTGACACTAAAAATTTGGATGAGTTGGAAAATGAGGCAGCCATTGTCTTGTGCCAATTGGAGATGTATTTTCCACCTTCATTTTTTGACATCATGGTTCATTTGATTGTTCATCTAGTGAGGGAGATTAGATTGTGCGGCCCCGTTTATTTAAGGTGGATGTATCCGGTTGAGCGATACATGAAGATCTTGAAAGGATATATGAAAAATCCACACCGTCCCGAAGCATCTATTGTTGAAAGGTATGTTGCAGAAGAAGCTATTGAGTTTTGTACAGACTACATGTCAGAAGCGGAACCTGTAGGGCTTCCGAAGTCTCGTCACGAAGGAAGATATGATGGTAAGGGTACACGAGGTATCACTGTTAAGAGCATGGATCGGGAGGAAGTGCTTCAAGCACATTTGTATATATTGAATAACACTGATGAGGTTGAACCATACTTATGTGAGCATAAAAGCATCATCAATGAAACTTACCCTAGAATGAATGAAAAATGGTGTTTGAACAAGCATAACAAGACTTTCTTGAACTGGTTTAAAGAAAAAATTGCAAAGGATACATAATAACTTAGGTAATACCATACACCATCGTTTATTACCGGATGATGGATGATCAGCTGAGGGTCGTTGTTGAGATTATTCGAGATGCTGATGCTCGAGTCCCTGTGCCCACTGAGGAGGTTCAAACAGTGGGTCAGGCCCCCGGTAACTTCATCCTCTGGCCAAGAAGACTGGTCAGCTTTCTTGTTGCATCTGAGGTATTCGGTTAGTTGTGTTTTTCTATATTCATAGTTGAAATAATTTATTATTGTTTAAAGATAATGCTTTATTTTTATTCGTTATAGGATGTTGGAAATGATATTGTGCCTAAAAGGTCGGATTTAGGAAGACCGAGATGTCTCGCTCCGCCAAGGTATTCATTTGACCATTTAGTTAATAACGAATTAAATAACTTAATTATCCGTGATTACTAATATATATCTATGTTGTTTAGGGGATCGACAAAGGGCACACTGGCCATGGTGATGTTTTTAAAGTTACGGCTATACTGGTTGTCACCATGGAGAATGACGCAGCCTTGGTAAGGTTGGAACATGATGCCACCTCGTGATGAACTGTATATCCCAAAGAAGGAACTTATGGAGATGGTACTCAATAAAGAAATGGCTAGTTCTGCACACATATCGTTATGGTGCACGTAAGTACATTTTATTTATAAGTTAAGTAATTAATTTTTAAATACTATGATAATTAACATGTTTTTCCAATATATTAGGTATCTGCATCGTATGTTAGTCGATCAGGGTTCCCTCGCCCTTTATGGGTTCATTGACCCCATGTTCATTCAGGGTGATGTTCTCCTAGCATCAGAAGACCCGATCACTACCATACGTGATATACTTGCCCGAGACGATCATCAATTCTATCTTGCGCCTTATCTCAATAAGTAAGTACCAGTTATTTAAGTATAACTATATATGACTTAGTCACTAACTGTTCCGCAAATACAGCCTGCATTGGCAACTGTTGCTCTTGTACCCAAGAATGAACGTCGTGGTCTTCTTCTGCTCATTGGGAAATAAGCCGGCGAATCAACTGAAGATGATCATCGAAACGTAAGTGATCAGCCGCTGGCTAGTCTAGTTTTATAACTAGAAAAACCTTGGCTTTGTGCTAATTTTATCTCATTTTCACCCAAATTAGACTTGATTGTCTTTAAGCAGCATTTTGAGTTTGTAAAGTATTTTTAGGTTAATTTAGTTGATTTAGAGTCAAATAAAGCACTTATGTTATTTCTTGTTTTTAGGTTAATACAGTGAAGCAGTTCTGGAGTTCCTCGCCTCGCGAACCAGAAGCGTGACTGTTCCAGAAATTGCAAACCTCTTTGTCTCGCCCCGCGAAACATGACTCGCCTCGCGAGTAATCCAACCCTGGAAGACCAGCAGCCATCACGGCTTATCCATGTTGAAGGTCGCGGGTGTTACAGTTTGGAATTTGAAGAGTCTCGCCTCGCGAATGATCAGCTTGCCTCGCGAGCTCGTCAAACACTGAAGACTGTTCGCATTATTCGCCTCGCGAAGGTGTGCTCGCCTCGCGAGTTCGTGGAATTCAGAAACTGTATTTAAGCCTGTTTGAAGGCAGAACTGAGGAGTTTTTTTTTTAGCTTTTATCTTTGGTTTTTCTTTTTAGTTTAGATTGCTGCGAAATTAGGAATGGAGAGCTAGTCTCCTTGATTAGTCTACTGTAATTGATTTCCATTTATACTTGAGGTTCTTGTAATTCCTATTTTATTTGCTTTTCTCTTTTCAATGCTATGCTATATGTTTCTGTTTGCTTAATTCAGGAGTATATAGTGTTGTGTTGATTTATTTCGGTGATGTTATGTTCCTATACTTAATCGCGTTTGCTTAATTCGCGTGTGTTCAATTCGTGTTCGCTTAGTTCACGAAGGGCTTAACCCCGTTTGCTTAATTCGGGAATAAGAACATATATCTGTAGTAGTGATTTCGCTTGTAAATTGTTACTACAGCAGGGAGGGGATTAGAATCTGCTTAGGGCTTGGAATTTGCACGAACCGATGATAGTTGGGAAATCGAGAACAGTAAATTAATCGTCTTTAGCTTATTTGTTAATCAATTAAACTGCTGTTCTGTTTTTGCTTGCTTTCTTTATTTGATTTCAAACCCAAAACCCCCCAAAATCTAACTTTGTCTGTTAACAACAACCCAAGAGTCCTTGTGAGACGATACTCGAGTTGTCGCTCCCTATCTACATATTTTGTAAATTGCTCGCTTTTTGGCGTGTGTGCGACAGTGCGACCAGTAAGCATTAAAATACTTTATAATCAGTAATGCAGTTGTTTTAATTATCTGAAATCTATTAGATATACTTTAATTAATGTTTTTGTCATGATAGGTCTATTAATGCAACCCACATGTTGCGTGGTGAAAGGCGTACTCGGGCTATCAGATGGATTATTCCCAGCGTAAGATATTTATTAGTTCAAATGCATCAAATGCAGTGGGTACAATAATTGATTTCTATTTTATTTAATTCCTCATATTCTAATTGGGTTTCATTTGTACGTAGTCACGTATACAACGTGGGTCATGGGAATGTGGCTACTATGTGATGCAGTGGATGTTGGAAATTATCTCCTCCGGGATCACTGAAAGATGGCACGAGGTAAATGTTAATTGACACAATTAGAAGTAATAGTATAGATTCGTTATATGTTTTATGTTAGTTTATTACTTAAAAGATATAATCTTTTGTCCAATTAAACTTGCAGATATTCAACAATCCAACTCCATTATCTGATTCCGACATCAACAACATAAAGAGGCGTTGGGCAACTTTCTTTCTTGAAGTGTACCAACCATAGTTTGTATATATGTAGTTAGTTTAAAAACTTATCATGTACTAGCTATTACTTTTGACTGATCATATGTATTTTGATATGAAATCTATAATATATCATGTAGCTTTTTGGTTTCTAATTATTTTTGTTGTCTCTGAATGTAATTGAACATATATATATATATATGTATTGTTCGTAATAAATTCAATATATATTAGTTGTGTTGAGAATATTTACAGTATGTTATTCTGGTATATATTGATCTGCATTACTGAAACAGGGGGAAAAGAATGATAGAAATGTAAATAACAGGAAAAAATGAGACTTTACACATCGGTTTTATTAAAACCGATGTGGAAATTTCACTTTACACATCGGTTTTCATTAAAACCGATGTGGAAAGTGAAATTTCCCAATAGGATACCAATTGACAAATTAATTTTCCACATCGGTTAAAAGGTAACCGCTGTATAAAATATTATAAACATCGGTTTTAAAACCGATGTGTAAAGTGGCAATAAACCACATCGGTCGTTTCAACATCAGTTTTAAAACCGATGTGTAAAGCCAAAAATAACCGATGTAGAATCATTTTTCTGCACTAGTGCATATTTATAATGTGGTGATTATGACTTCAACAAGTAAGTACATCGGTGTTCTAATTTTATATAATGTTACACATGAGGTTCAAATTTTTACATTTGGTATTAGAGCCTTCGTTATATGAGTTAGGATCTGATTATAAAACATGATCATTATCGTTTTATTATTGTCAATTTTCTGGTTCCATTTTTTTTTAATGATTTTCAGATTTTTATTCTGTATTTTTCTGGAATTTGATTTTCATAAAAATTGGAACCATAGACCATAGGGCTTTTGTAGAGCATGATTGTATGAATTGATTGACACATGAATCGAGTTTTTTCGTTCGCTCTAGAAGGAGAATTTTGAAAAATAGTGCGTGTTAGGTTCAAATAACTTGTGTTTTTTGAAGCTTTGAAATCACATGTTTTAGTTGTTTAAAATTGGGACTTTTGCTCTAGATTAATTAGAAACTTGTTTGAGTAAAACCCATGTAAAATCGCAACTAAAATAGGCCTAAAGCGGAGCGATGCGATGTTGTAGCATCGCATGAACCGTACCAGTGTTTCACTGTAGCAGATTGGAGGTTGAAGATGATGTCCAGTACATGATGAAACCCACTCACGGGCTGCGGAGAGTGAGAGAGAGTGTAGGCTCTACAAGAGGAGTTTTTTTATGCCGTTTTTTGTGTTATGCTCTACTCTTCGTGCTTTATTTTATTATATTTTTTCATAATTTTTCCGTTGTTCTAAATATTTTTTATGAAAAATAATGCATTATATTGCTTATTTAATTATTTTTCTGGGTGAAATTTAAATGAAAAATATGTTGGAAAAATAAATGACCATATTTTGGATTTTATGGTGATGGCCACTTTTCCTATATGATATTGTGAAATTACATGCTCTTAACTTTTGATATATACTTTAATATGTTTACTTATTGAACTGTATCTTGTCATTAAGACTATTTAAGTACAAAATATGTGGGGAATGCTGTTAATATTGATATGTGACCAGTGTGGGTGCTATTTTGATAAAGTAGCTTCTTGTGTACCGTGTCATGGTTTGGGCAAGAGAAAAGTGATTCCTG
Source organism: Sophora flavescens (assembly GCA_030762895.1). Classification (NCBI taxonomy): domain Eukaryota; kingdom Viridiplantae; phylum Streptophyta; class Magnoliopsida; order Fabales; family Fabaceae; genus Sophora; species Sophora flavescens. The sequence continues at coordinate 80,882,408 of CM061065.1, read as the reverse complement.
TGCAAGAGTTTTCATTAGTTGTTATGGGTCGTCATCACCAAAGTGGGACCACCTATTTCAATTGATGGAAATTTCTTTGTAATTTGAGGAATGCTTTTAATCATTACATGCAGTTACCTGCTCAAATGGGGTTATTGCGTGTTATGATTAGAAGTTCACTGTGGATGGGGTTAATGGGGAATGCATTAAGCTAAGGAATTTGTCTGCCCAAAGGGGACAACTTTCTGAACTCAGTGCGTGATCATTGATTAACTCATCTGAGGTTTTGACCTTGGTTGTTACCTTGGTTTGTGCATTCTTCCCAAAGGGGAATGTACTATTTTATTGGTCTCGTTGTGATATCATCTTTTATTTGGGCTACATCTTGTCGTAGTATTTGTTCTAATGTATTCATGTTTTGTCTTAGAAATGACTTTTTCCGTGAACAATTGTTTTGCTTAAATTGAATTTTTAATTGGTTCAAACTATAACAAGTGGAAGCAAGACTTGATTTTCTCTTTAGGAATTGTTGATATTTTATATGAGTATTATTATTGTTCTCTAATGTTTATTCTATGAGCCATTTGAAAAGCTAAATGAAATTGGTGGTATACCATAAATATGGCTTCAGCTATTGTTGACTCTACACACAAGAATGAGCGACACTCTCAAAAGGTTAGTGATAGATGTTTTGGTTATTGATGTATTGTATAAATGCATGAGTAGAGAAATTTATTCTCAAATGTGTTAATTTTTAAAATGTATGTTTTGGAATATGCATTTATATACAAGAGTGTGACTTTCTTTTAGAATGTTGTAACATGGAAATTATTGATCTCTTTTATTGGCATGATTTTTTGAAAAATATTTCCAGTACACAATCATATTATTTTTTCATTAATGGTGATTATTGTCACTCAATTATTTGAAAGATTTGTAAAAATAATATTTGATATATATGGATTTGTGTTCTCTATAAGTGATATAAATTATATAAATTAGAAATATATTTTGCATGATAAATACAACAAGTGTGTTTATGTGATACCACAAGTGAGATAATATCCATTTTGGAAAGCCTCGAATAATTATGCCTTAAATATCCATTGGATGGTTAAATTGGTACTTATGCACATATTTTGTTTCCTTTTAAGAATTTGATTATTTATATTATGTTATAACCTTTCATGGTTATTACTATAATTAAATTGGAGATTGTGGGGAGCATGTGTGAGCTATTTTAAATGCTTCCTCTTGAAATGAGATCCATTGTTTAAATGTGAGTTTGGTATATTGTTTGTATTTTCCGCTGCGTAAATATCTATATGGAAAAAGGGATCTAGTTCATTTATTCTTCCAGCTGATATTAAGAAAATAATATACTGAAAAGAGAATATACTATAATCTATATGTGTGCATGATATGTATGTGCTTGACTGATGCTATGAAAGTTAATACTTTTAGCATATATCATATGTTTTAAAGTGCCAATTTATTTAATTATGAGCTCCTATTTGGATTGTTGTACGTGCAAAACTTGCGGAATGCTATTGGATTTAAATTCATGATCAGTAGAGGTGCTTATTGTTGATGCACCTTCTTATGGACTGTATCATGGTTGAGGGCAAGATAAATTGATTCCTAGGTAAAATAATTTCTTTGACTATTGTGGGTGACTACCGCCATAGTGGGATTACTCATAATTAATTGATGAGATTTCTTTTTTATCAATAGAGGAATGCTTCTAGTTGTTACATGCAATTACCTACCCAAAGGGGTTATTGTATGTCATTATTAGAAGCTGATTTGCAATAAAGTTATTGGAGGTGCACTGGTCTAGGAGATCTGTTTGCCCAAAGGGGATAGATTTCTAAACTTGGTGTATGCTCATTGAGTAACTTATTATCGATGATTGTGGATAAAGTTATTGGAGGTGCACTGGTCTAGGAGATCTGTCTGCCCAAAGGGGATAGATTTCTAAACTTGGTGTATGCTCATTGAGTAACTCATCATCAAAGATTGTGGATGAAGTTAATGGAGGTGCATTGGTCTAGGGGATTTTTCAGCCCAAAGGGGACAATTTTCCAAACCTAGTGTATGCTCATTGATTATGATTAACTCATCTGAGGTTCTGACTATGGTTGCGACCTTGGTTGCACATTTTGCCCAAAGGGGAATGTGTTGTTATGTTGGCCTCAAAATAGCTTGATTTAAGTTGAAGTAATGTCTTGCCTTGTTGTTTAGCTTAACGCATTTCAAGTTTTGCTTCACAATCATTTTTTAAATAACAACTGTGTTGCTTAGTTTGTTATAGAGCATGATTTTTTATTTTTTTTCTGGGAGGCACATCAATGAGAAAAATGAAATTTGCTATCATTGTTTTTTAAAGGAAGAAATAACGGTTTCAAGTGTTTACTTTTTTTTGGCCATGAAAGAGTCTTGTGTTTTTTAAACCTTACTCTTTTGGTTAGGTTAATACCTAATGGATTTTATTAATGATGTACATCATAATGTATCGAGCTTATCGTTACAATGCATCTATATCAATTTTGATCAAGGATATATGGATGATACATGTAATTGTGATTTAATTATTAAGACACATTGTGTAGTTGTATTATTATTTTTATTATTTTGATTAGCGGCATATGTTTGCTATCATTATGTTGGGCTCTTTATGTTTTGGGCATGATATATCTTGGTATGAATTAGTTTTGGAAGTCTATGTAAATATTTGGTCATGAAAGTGATTTGTTTACATAGCTTGGAAGGACCTTTAGTTATTGTTTTACAGGATATATTTCTGATTTATTATATATAATCGAACACCCAAAAAGGGGCCACGATATGTTATAATTCTGCTGAATTTCATGAAGTACGCTTGTAAAGACACAATGATCTTAGACTTATTGTGTTCTATTGTGTTAGCCACAACGACTTGGATATATGTTTGCCTAAAGGAGACATTATTTGAGTTGGGTTGTAGTCTAATGCGTTAGCTTCATGGTTAAGAGACTTTTTGATATTTGTCTGTGTTGCCCAAATGAGAGTGCTTAATGGATGATAATATCCTCAAATGGCTTGTGTTGTTAATGGTTGGATTTTATATTACTTTTGAGGATCTTATCAACTGATATATTTGTTTGAAAATATATGAATTGAAGGATTTTATTATATAAGTTGTCTCATTTGATTTCCTATTTGAAATCATGATTTTACTATCAAAATTATTTATTGAAGATTTACTATAAGTTTTATAAATCTAACATGGCTGGATCTTGACATCAGTGGGAGGATTTTGACTTTTGTCATTATTTGATGTCAAGAATGATAGTAAAAATATTTGGTGAAACATATAATTTTGGGATATTTTGATATTTTGGATAATGAAATACTTTTGAATATCATAGATCCCTTATTATGCCTATTGATCTTGAAATTTTATATGATATCATAATCATGATATAGAATGTATCTATAATATTTGATACTTTGACAAAATAGCTTCAAGTTTCTTTAACAAAATTAATTTTGTGATTTTGTTACATACCATATAAAGTGTTTGGTTAAGAAACTTGTCATGGCTTCACTTTGAAAATTATTGTGACAATAATTATACCTTAAAATGACTTTAAACATTTGGAAGTGAAGCAATTGATGTCAAGTATGTTTTGAAAAATAAAAATATGATGATTAAATACGTTTGTGTTGATTTTGTGTTAGTTATTCCATTAGCCAAGGGACTTAGGCCTTAGAGTTTAAAAATCATGTTGAGACATGGGCATTGTGAGTTTGTATAATGGGCTTGGTTAGTGGGAGCTTGAGTTTTATGTAACTCTTCTCTATGATGTCATATTTTTATTTTGAACACTTTGGTGTTTCTTGTGATATTTTCCATTTGATTTGAGAAATTAATCAGAAGTTGAATATTGTTTTTATATACTTTTGTATATGTATATCAAATGTGAAAATTTGAAGTTTTGTGTCATTAGGACCACTATGCCCATGGTTGACACCATGTTGGAGCTGAGGCAGTGTTATTTTATAAGCTCGACGTCATTGGGACCACTATGCCTGTGGTCGATGCCATGTTGGAGCTAGGGCATTATAAAAAATGAAAGCTCGGTGTCATTAGGACCACTATGCCCGTGGTTGACATCATGTTGGAGCTGAGCTGAGGCATTCTTATTTTGAAAGCTCGACATCTTTGGGATCACTATGCCCGTGGTCGATGCAATGTTGGAGCTGAGGCATTATGAATTTTTAAGCTCGGTGTCTTTGTGACCACTGTGTCCGTGGTCGATGCTATGCTGGAGCTGAGGCATTATGAATTTTTAAGCTCGGCATCTTTGGGACTATGCCCGTGGTCGATACCATGTTGGAGCTGAGGCATTATGAATTTTTAAGCTCGGTGTCGTTGGGACCACTATGCCTGTGATCGATGCCGTGTTGGAGATGAGGCATTGTGAATTTGAAAGACTTGGTATCGGTTGGACCATTATGCCCATGGTCGATGTCATGTTTGAGTCGAGACATTATGTATTTGAAGCTTGGTGTTGTTGGGACCATTGTGCACATGGTCGATACCTTGTTGGAGTCGAGGCATGATGGTTACTTTTATTAACCATGTAGTTTCTTTGGCCTTCTAGCATTTGAGAGAAACTGAGGATTGACAAAGAAAATGACAGTATGACTGTTGGATCACATTGACATGTCATTTTCTTGATACACTCCACATTGATGACTAGTCGACGGAGTCGGTAATATTTGTAACTATGGAAGGTCCCATATCAAGAAAGGGTATGACTACCGCCATGATTCGATGTTACTTGATTTTTGTTGGATGGAGTCTTAATTAGGTGCTGCATCATGGGATCATTTGTTTTGTGGCCACATTAAAAATATGTTATTAGCCCGAGAGTCATTTTCGGAAATGTTTTCTACAAATTAAAATTACACAACTGATTTTGTCCAAGTGGGAGAATGTTAGAATTATTTCTAATAATTCTTGTGGGCTACAATTAATTGTGGTTTTTGGTTTGCGAAAAATGGGTTAATGTTATGATCCATTTGATGATGCTCAAGCCTGCTAATATGGTGATCTATTTGTAAATGGCTATTGGCACCTAATTCTGATCTGTGTGGGTTATAGTGTAGGCCTTAACCTATAGGCCCGTAATGGGAGGTGCCTAGGATTATTGTTACTATATATATATTGTTGGCTACGTCCCCTCTGCCGTCACGGATATTATAATAATCAGTTGCTCCACAGCTTGCTCCATTGATGGTTGTGACTTGGGAGTGCGTGAACAAGCAGGGGAAGACTTTGTCTTTTGTTTCAGGAACTTGACAATTCAATGGGCGATTCATATTTATAATGTGGTGATTATGACTTCAACAAGTAAGTACATCGGTGTTCTAATTTCATATGTTACCCATGAGGTTCAAATTTTATCTTACACAAGGGACCAGACCAATATCCGAAGTAGACATGTTCCAATCTAGCCAAGCATGTTGACCAAGACTAAAAAAACTTACTCCAAACTGAGTGCATGTTTGCTATTTTAAATCTTATAAATTCTTATGATATAAATCCTATAAAATCCAAATTACAAAATATTGATTATAAAAGTCTTTTAAAAAATCTTATAAAATCATTACATTTCTAAATAGTCTTTTAAATTCTAGAACTTTTTTTACTTGAAATAGTCTTTTAAAATCCTAATTAAATTCAATTCACCGAGGTTAGTAGTTTTTCCTGACCTTGTAAGATCGAGGTCGTGTCTTCTCCGAATATAAAATTATATTAAGTATATACATACCAATATTTTTTAAAAAGTTTAATTATGCATTGACAGTGTAAAATTTTTTATACTGTCAACTAATTTGAAATCATAACATGTGTGATCTTTAAGGTAGTTAGGAAAAGAATCAATAATTTCTACTTACAAAAAACAAGATTCAAACATTTCTTGTGACGTGTCAATTTTTGATTTATTGACGGTATAAAAAATCTTTACACTGACAATACATACCAATAAAATCCATTTTTTAATTACAAAGTTTTAGGTTTTAGATATAGTTTTACAGTACCCAAGAGCGCAACTTAATCATAGGTCTCGAGTTCGAATCTTTGCCCTGTGAATACAGTAGCATTAAAATTCTTGAGGAAGAGCTTAATCGCCCCTGCGGCCCTACTCATCTCGAGGAATTAGTTTTCGCAGTTGTGCACGAAGGATACCTTGGGGAACTAAAAAAAAATACGGTCTTACAATATGTCTTGTCCCTTAAATTAATTGTTTGACTATATTCTTATTATTAACATGTATTCCTCCACGTTGGATGGAAGAAAACATTATTAGGAGGGTTCTTATTTAAGTATATGACCATATGTTGAAAGATTAGTCTCTCAATTGTCACTTGTTAAGTGTGAGAATACTCTGAAAAGACTTGGATTCCTCTTCATTTTCAATACGACGAATTGAAATTCATCATTTTTTTTTTGGTGGATTGAAATTCGTAAATGTCACACAAAGATTCGAATTCGTATATGTCGCACAAAAGGATAACAACAATGCAACTAATCAACTACCTTGTGTTTTGGTTAGTGTTACCTGAATGTTACATTCTTGACTTGTTCTATAGCAATGCTGTTACGGGGGCTTCTTTTCCTTGTAGGATGCGCATAAAATTTTTTTCCGTAGGGTTTGCCCTCCATGTCACCAAATGAAAAAGAAGGAATCATTGTTTAAAGTGATATTCCCTGACATTAATGACTTGTGAAGAGATAAACAAATTTTAACTGCATTTTTCATAATTGCATAAATAAAATTTCTATTAATTATTTATGGGAACAAATAAAACTTTTATGAATTATGCACCTAAAACCTTTTATGAATTACCTCGTATTAGAGCTATCTAAGTAAGTCACGTTAGTTAAAAAGTTAGTTGCTATCATCATTAGTTATATAAACACCTCATTAGTTATATAAACACCTCTTTGTACTCTTGTAACTTCACTTAATCATTTTACTCTTCTCAGTCAATAAATTTTCATACTTTTCTATCTTATTCTCCATGGATGCCATATTTTATAATATGGTATCAGAGATATATCTTTTTTTCCTTTTTCACTTTTTCATTTTCTCCTCATTTTTCTTTTCCAATAACTTTCCCGAGAAATCCAAACAGGTTTCTCTTTATTTTTCTATTCTTTTGCATTTTATCCACCTTTTTCATCTCTCTGTGATTTCCCATCCACCGCCTTGTTTTCTTTTGCTGCAATTTTGTTACTATTCTTATTTGGATTTTTCTAACATGTACAACTTTACACTTGTCAAGGAATCTTAAACTAGAAATGTTGTATGGGACAGGGACACCATATTCCTATGATATTGGCTATGAACGATTTCTTGGCCCTGAGGTTTTCTTTAATCCTGAGATATATAGCAGCGACAAATATGCTCATCATCGGATTGGTATATGGTGCATGCAAGGACAAGAAATCAGGGATCTCATCCTTATTTCAATAAAAATTGGTTATCAACATTTTGATTGTGCTACTGACTACAAGAACGAAGCCGAAGTTGGACAGGTTCTTAAAGAGGCAATTACTAGTGACCTTGTGAAGAGAGAGGATCCTTTCATTACCACCAAGCTTTTGAATTCTGATCGTGAAAGTTTGTTTGCTTTTTTTTTTTCATTCTTGCCCACAAAGGCTCCCTTCTATTCGCTCTTTCTTTTACTTGGTTTTGCTTTGACAATTTGGATATTTTTTTTCTCCCGTCTGAGTAATGGGCATCATTGTTTCTGGCTTCTGCCCATAATGCTGGTTAAGCATTTTGCCTAAATTTGACATTAAAATTCATGAGGCATAACAAGCCCAATTTAGAGCGACTTTTGACTAATGTTATTTCTAACGAGTCGACTCATTATTGATATCTAGAGGACTAAAGAGCCCATTTTTGAGCAACTTTTGACTAATGTTAATTCCAGCGAGTCAACTCATTTCATAGACAAATTTCATTCTTTTGCCAATGTTCATTCTGGCAAGATTCATTTGCTTTTGGAACGAATGCCAAGTAGACACCGAAAGAAGACCGACGAAGCCCAAAAGAAGGTCAAAAACTTCTCGGTCGTTACCTATATCATTGTGAGACTTTTCTTGATTAGCCAAAGTAATTAGGCTTGTAATTTTCATTGATTGTTCTTTCTTTTTTTCTTATTGTGTTGTCCCAAGCTTGAGGTGCTAGCACTTCCAGCTTGTGGGAGGCTATTAGAGATATCTAGTTAGTTACATTAGTTAGGAAGTTAGTTGCTACATCATTTGTTATATAAACACCTCTTTGTACTCTTGTAACTTCACTTAATCATTTTACTCTTCTCAATCAATATATTTTCATATTTTTCTATCTTCTTCTCCATAGATGCCATATTTCATAATACCTAGTGCATATTTCTCGGCTACAAAATATTTGACAAAGCGATTTAAAGTATCATTTGAAATAAAAACATACCAATATGTGTTAATCTAGATGGAAAAGGCTTGGGTACCTTAAGTATGAAGTCCTCATGAGTTCCATCCTTGTATTCAGGTCCCTGTTTAGGCAGGCACGCCAGACAATATCTCAAGACCTATTGGGTTAGAATAAACTCTCATGAAAATAACAAGTATGGACCCAAGCTTTCACCAATTTATTTATAAAAATGAAATTCTTAGTTACAAAAACAATATAGAAATTTAAATCCAAACAGTTCAAACCCTTGTAAAACAAATCTAAACACAATTTCTTACAAGATAGAACAAGCTGCCAAAGAATTTCCTAGTACTTCCATTGAACACCATTCTTCGAAAGTAACATCATCAGTTACCACCACTCAAGTAGTTGTCAACATTTTTATTCACAGCAGCAGATAAAAACTTCATGCAAATTGGAGGATTAGCTCCAGCAAGAGAAAGTATAGCAGCTGGAACACCCCATAAAGAATCACCACAAATGAGTCCAGATGCCATTGCAGGAGCAAAATCTTTAGACTTCTGCTTGTTCTTTTTCTCCCACACAAAGAGAATCAAGCTACCAATGCACATGTCAATGGCAAAGTATCCACCAAGATAGAATGGGATGGCCAAGCACATGGGGTTTGGAATAAACCTGTATATCCTATACTTTTTTTCATAATGCATCAACAGATCATGTATTATATTAATGAGAATAGCTGAGAAAAAGAATATGATAGTTAGTTTTAGACAATGCTTAGGAAGAGAAGAGAAACCCTTTGCTCCAAGAAGGGAAATCCCGCGGTACACAGCTCCATAAGGTGCGGGGTAAGCACCTTCGGGGTCACCAATTGTGTAAGCTTTGTAGAAAAACCAAAAGATCAAAGGTGATATGAGACAACCCATGGCTGTGCCTAAAACTTGGCTTAAAAACATCGAGCGCGGTGACGCAAGGGTGAGATATCCAGTTTTGAAGTCTTGCATTAAATCAGAAGCTGTGGAAACAATGCTCATCATGACACCACAAGATGCAAGGCCAGCAACTATACCTCCATTGGAAAGGCCAACCCAAGAACTGAATATGATAATGGCAATTTTGCCATAATTAGATGCCAAAGACCAATCAGTGAGGCCACATCCATAAGCATTGCAGAAGGCCAGAACAGGAGCAATGAGGTAAGCCACCAGTATATGATACCATTTCAGCTGAGGAAAGATATGGGACACAGTTATGATGGAAACAATTGCAAGGACCACATAACCAGTAGAAGCAGCCCAAATGGGAATCTGATCTTTCAAGAAATACTCGGTTCGACGCTGATTCTCATACTCCACAACTGAGTTTTGATAAACATTTTCAGGGTTTACAAAGGATGATGTGTCCTTTTTCTTCAAGTATTGTAATCCAAGGTTACAGGCAACTTGTGATAGCATGGAGAGGACATGGTAAAGACCATCACCAAGCATCATACCAATAGCGATAAATACCTGTTCATAATTTTTTTATACAAATTATGATATACTCAAAAACTTAAAAAAGAGTAAACAAATTACAATCAAGTACATATTGCTGAGTGGATGAAGGTGTAGTGTACCCTATATCCTTGGACGCCATATAGACTGCTGGCAGATAGATTTGCGCCATACCAGATGCCTTTCTTGGTCTCAATCCAGGGCCACAAAATACCCCACGAGATTACAGCTCCAAGAAGCAAAGATACATTTACCATGTAAGGGCAAATCATTCCAACTCCAACATAGGTAAGTGAGAAATCAAAAAAGAACCTGTGAAACCATACTCAAATTATGTACTATTCTCAGATTAATATCTTTATAAACTAATTATACATTACACAATCAGAAACAAATAGTTTTAGGGCATATTAAGTCAAGGAATATGTTTATTGAAAAGAAATTCAATAATCGTATTTCATTAGTTTCTAATCCATTTGCCAAACAATTTTAAATAAAGGAAGATAAGATATATTTTGAACAAAGATGTATATGCACACCTTCTCTTATAGGCTTCGAGACCAAATGTGGGAAAACTGCTGAATCCACAACCATCTCCTGCTGTGAAGAACCACTGGAAAAAACCAAAACACAAGCTGCCACCAAAGCTTTTGAAGAGCAGAGCAGCTTGTTTCCTGTTTGTTTAAGAATGAAAGGGTTAAGTTTATAACAAACAAAAACAGCAAGCTTTGTAATGTTTTGTGGTATCCCGTATCCTCAACAAAAATTGAATTTATTTGTATTAATCATTACTTACTTTGCTAACTTTGCTCCTTTTGGTGTATGTAAGCTATTGATGAGGAGAGCTGTTGCAGTTCCACTTGGGTATCTTAGCTTGTACTTCAAAATCATCATCTATGAAATGCCAATTAAATATTTATATTTAATAAACTGTTGTCAAATTTATATGAACTTTCTATTGCAGAGTTCTAGTTTCTTTCTACCAACCTTTCTTAGAGGCACAATAGAGAACAAGCCCACAAAGCTAACAGCAAACAGGAAACCAAACATCCAACCAAGGGAGAGACTTTTTGTATTGATTGGCGATTCCCCGGCATTAACCTGAGAAGCGATGTATGGGCTCATTCCAAGTAAATAACTGCCAGTACCACCTTTTCAAAAGGCAAAGATCAAATTTTACTTAACACAAAATTAATATGAACTTCTATGCTGCATGATTTAATCATTCAAGTAACATTATTTGAACATTTAGAATATGATACAATGACATCCCATTCACAACTACATATGACATATAACATAAGATACTATCCAACTCCACTCACATAAACAAGCAGGAACCCATGAAATGTTAAATTCAAGTGGACAGAAAACATTATTTTAGTTATTCATGCACAAGATATGGATCCTCTCCAGCCAATTTGTCTCCATCATCTCTCAATCCACAATTACAACCGTATATTATGTATCCAAGATAATAATTTATTTTGGTTTTGAAACAAAAAAGTTGAAACATAAATTGTGAGCCTTGGATGCTAATACACGACTGTTATCCTAGATGGAAAGAAAATGTAGACAAATTGGATGGAGACAATCTATTTTCCACTCAATCAGTAAGGACAGGGCATACTGTTCTGAATCTACACGCATATGGGTGTGACATAATAAACAGTTTAGCATAGTTTTGGTTTCAACATAAAAAATGAAGATTCATGGCCACATATGTTGGTAAATATATCAATATGTCATTTTAAAATTACAAAATAATCGAGATAGCATATGATATAATATTCAATTAAATTTGGGGAAAATAAAAAATAGCTGAATTTTCCATACAATTCATCTTTGATTTTCAACAGGGGGAAGAAACTGAAAGAAAATCATAAATTAATTTGTTTTTAACCAATTATCCCTAAAGCTAAAAAGAATAGAATAATCATTGCTAGGGTTGTAAATCTGGGTCCAAAACCACAATAGAAGCCACTAAGTTACAGTTTGGCAGTCTCCGAAATCGCATTGCAAGCGACTGTAATTGCAGCCGCATCGGTCGGATTTTCCCTGTAATTATGTGCAATAATGGAAAACCCAATGCGACCGCAGCCATTATCATGACCGCACTTTAAAACCTTCATCAATTCATTTGCATGCAATTTTAATAGCACGGCACAGTGTTTTGTCATGTCAATTTTAAATCAATATCAAGTTATAAAATGGTTAAAAAGAAAAAAAGGGTGGCCAAGGAAAAAAAAATGAAAACTAACTGCTGAACGCGATTCCAGAGGAAGCAACAACACATGTCTGGATGACAGTGTTCTCTTGGCGAGTGAAAGGCTGTTTGAGAAGGCCACACTTGCTGAGCATTGCAGTGTAGGATTTGATCACTGCAAAACCCAACAACCCTGCAGCCACATTGAGGGATGGTATGATCCCAGTGGTGAAGTTGAGCTTGCAAACAATGAAGCCGAATATGATGCTGAGGACAAAGCTTGTAACGACTGCTCTCATTGTTAATTGTTGTGTCCATGGTGGCACTGTTGTCTTCCTGAAAGCCTCTTCACCCTTTAAGTTATTATCATCCTCTTCCATATCTCTCCCCATATCTCTCTCTCCCTATGTCAACTCTGGTCTCTAGTGTGGATTATGACAGCAACCCTCTATTTATTGAAAATGAATCACTTATCAGTTATCACAGTATATAAATCCAAGTACGATAAAGTTGAACAAAATCCAAGTACAATAAATTCAAGTACAATAAATTTTAACAAAATCCAACTCTGGTCTCTAGTGTAGAGGAATAGGTGCATTTGGATACAGGACCTTATCACATAAGATCTTATCGCATAAGAATTTATATCATAAGCGCTTAAAGAAAGAAAGGGGCGTGAGAGAATTCGAATAGTAAAAAACACGGAGATGGTGTTTAGTACATAAGCTCTTATGATAATTTCATAAACTTCTCCCAATGACTTATGAAAATAAGTTAAAAACTCCTTATGGGATGACATAAATTATTTTTATAAACTCTGTCAAACACACTACATAAAAATTTATGTCATCAGATAAGTCAAAAGGAGTTTAAATAAACCCACTGCATACCATGTATAAAGAAGGAGGAGTCAGCGACCGTTACAAGAATTTGAACAAAATCAAGTACAATAAATTGAGCCGACCAAAAAGCATAAAGTAGAATTTAATTTATATACTTTGTCAGGATAAAGAATTTTTATACTGAAATTAAATAATATTTTAAGAAATCGATATTTTTTTTAATTATTAAAATAATAATATTTATGTCAAAATATTAATAAATATCAGTATAAGTTTTTTTACATTAACAGCATATACTACTTAAATCTTTTAGTTGATCAAATTTTTTTTTTTGACAAGAATTGATTCTTTTTGGTTGATCAATGATAAATACACATTTATTTTTTTATTTTATATTTTTGCTTAGTTTAGTGAAGTCTAATTCGTTGGTTAGATATCTAATTGTGTACTATAATAAATAATAAATACATGTTCAAAACTTAATATTTATAATTAATTTAAAATTAATTAGTTATATAAGAATTTATTTAAAATCAACCAAGGAGATATTTCCTATAGGACAGCTTGCCATTTAAATGGGGGTTGATGAGTAAATTAGGCAAAATTGCTTTAATGAGAATATGAAGATTCGAAAAATAAAGGTTATTAATTAGTTTTTGATAGTGACCATATAATAATAACATTTTTTCCCCAAATTATGTAGAAATGCGATGAGGGAATTAAGGGCTTTCCTATATTTGAAAAATCAATATGAAATGGTTAACCTCTTATTTTGGAAATTGGGAGCAATAAAAGCAATGGCTAATGTGCAAAATTATCGTTCTCATCCCTTGTGCAGCTGTATATTTTTCTTTTGGTGGATTGTGCAGCTGTATATTTATTAATTACAAATTACATTGTTCAAAAACAAAAAAGTCTAGATTCAGAATATGTCTGTGTTTTCACGCGTGTTTTCAATTTTATCGATGTTGTTTTTCAATTATTTTTATAATTTTCAATATAATTTCCTTTTTTTCTTGGCACATTCAATATAATTTCAACCCAATATTTTAAGAATTTAATTAGTATATATTGTCGGTATAAAGTTTTTTTTACACTGTCAAGCAATAATAAATCGCCACGTTTTATCAACAAAAATAATAATAATAAATCATCACGTCATTAAAAATCTTTGATTCTTATTCAAATCATTTTAAAGGTCATTCATTCCATAATTTATGATTGGTTGTCAGTATAAAAATAATACATATCAATTAAACTCATATTTTAAACATATTTATGCATTTTTTTATGCATCATTACCCAATTGATAAGCGAATTATGGGAGGACAAATGTTTGAGTCATGCAAAAACCAATTGTGAGAAAATTCTAACCGTATCACTTTATGTTTGAAATGGATTGGACTCACGTCCATATCTAGGTGGTGTTTGGAAGAGTTTATTTAAGCTCCTTTTGACTTATTAGATGATATAAGCTCTTATGCAGTGTGTTTGGCAGAGCTTATAAAAATAACTTATGTCATTTCATAAGGAGTTTTTGACTTATTTTCATAAGTCACTGGGAGAAGCTTATGGCATTATCATAAGAGCTTATGCATTAAACACGTTCTCCGTATTTTTCACTGTTCGAATCCTCTCATGCCCCTTTCTTTCTTTTTCTTTCTTTAAGTGCTTATGGCATAAGCTCTCATGCGATAAGATCTTATGTGATAAGCTCTTAAGTAAGTTGTTTACCCAAACACACCCCTAGTCAAATAAGTCCAACATTAATTGTTCAAATGGACGATTCTTTTAATTGTTCAAATGGACGATTCTTTGACATATGAGTTCTACTCCCATCATAACAGGAATGCTATTTTTTGCACCTTATTTTTCGTTCTATACACCTAGTTTGAAATTATTATTTTTCTTTCCGAAATACACCTTCGTGATGACAGCTATTTTTCCTTATTGATTTGTTTAGGTTTGTGTTGTTCGGAATTTGATTCTCAAAATGGTGCCAGAAATTAAATTCCATAATTCATATACAATATCACACAAATTGGTTTCCGCAAGATCATAAATTTCTTAGAGTTACTGGAATTTAATTTCCGAATTTGTAAAATGATCATCCGCATTTTATTTTTCGGATATATAAAATGTCTATCCATATTTTTTTAGAGTTATCTAAATTTAACTTTTGGAAGTGTCAAATGGTTATCCGAAATTTAACTTTCGAATGTGTAAAATGGTCATCCCCATTTCTTGAAAGTTACCGGATTTTAATTTCTGGATGTATAAAATGGTCATCCGGAATTTAATTTCAGGATATGTAAAATGGTCATCCGCATTTTATTTTTCGGATGTGTAAAATGGTCATTCTCATTTTTTGAGAGTTACCAGAATTTAATTTTCAGATGTATAAAGTGGTCATCTGGAATTTAATTTTCAGATGTGTAAAATAGTCATCCACATTTTATTTTTCGGATGTATAAAATGATCATCGTGAATTTAATTTTCAAATATGTAAAATAGTCATCCACATTTTATTTTCCGAATGTGTAAACTAGTCATCCGCATTTTATTTTTCGAATGCGTAAAATAATCATTCGCATTTTCTAAGATTTACCTGATTTAATTTCTGGATGTATACCAAAATTTCAGCATTTCGGCGGATAAGTGGATGAGGAGCATTGATGCCAAGGGTATTTTTGAAACAACAGTTTTTTAATAAAAAAAAGGGGGGGGACACTAGGTATATTAAGCACAAAAAAAGGTGCAAAAAGTAGGCTTGTTTGCTTTGTTTCCAGTTTTTTGTTTTCATTTCCTGTTTTCAAAAGTTAGGGGCAGACAAATGTTTTCACAAAGCACAGACAAATGACTTGTCTGGTGATTTTTCAATAGAAAACACACATTAAAAATTGTTTGATATTCACACTTTAACCCTTTAGTTAGTTAACAGATAGGATAAACAAAATAACTAAAGAGATAAGGATAGAGATAGGGACAACTATTTTATACTGGTTCACCCCTTAACAACTAGGGCTACGTTCAGTCCTTAATAGCACCAAGTTTTATCCACTATAACTGATCAGGTTACAGACACCAAGTATTATTTGCACATCTAGCCTCTCCAGGCTCCAAGACAAGTATTGTTTGCACACATGGCCTCTTCAGACTCACTCAGGTTTGTTTAAGAAAGGTTGTAATAATTACAATTTGCAAGTCTTTCACTAACACTCAAAAAAGTGAATCAAATGTGATTTATAGGAACACTGTTTAATAACTTAAAATGATTAAAGAATACAGATTGAAAGAATGGAGAAATAAATGTATATAGTAATGGCTCTTTGAATGCTGTGTTCTCTATCTTCATCTTCAACGTCTTCTCTATTTATAGGCTTCAATCATTTTGAATCCGTTAGAGACATTCCTTATGATTTTTGACTTTAAGCTGAGCTTCATTAAATGCAATAGAGTCGTTATGGGCAACCATTTAATGCATAGGAACATTGGTTGTACTCTAACAGAGATAGGCAGTGCTTTATGTTTTGTGCAATAGCCAAATCAGAGTTGTTCAGGTTGCTTTTGTACTTTGCTGAGCACATTTCCTTTTTCCTGCAACTCCCGGATGTACCAGGGAATAAATATTAGAAGCACTCCTTTTTCTGAGTTCCATCGTTGCTTGAGTGTTTGACCTTCTGAAGTTCTTGATTCTTGTGAGAGAAAGCTTCAATAACCTCTTAATGAGTAGACGGCTCTTAAAAGTTCCTTTGTCCTTGCGTGTTCCTCATCGAAAAACCACAGACGGGTGAGAGCTACTTTAATCATTGGACAAGTGGTCTCCATGTTTGACTAAGATAGTTATAGAGCTGACAAGTGATAAAGATACTTGAGAAGATAATTTGCGTACTAGGTAGACAAGTCAGCAACATGTGGATTTCAATTAAATCATTGATAAATGTTTAGTTTTCATCAAAACATAGGAAAATGCACATCAGACATTTAGAGACTTAACATAGCCCTGGTTAAAAATTCCCAAATTATTTAGAGATTAATTTAAGGTTTAATTATTTAATTGGTACCGGAACTATTTGAGAATTTTCAAGTAGATCTCTAAACTAAAAAAGTTTTTAATTGAGTCTCTAAACTTGTAGCAAAATTTCAATTGGGTCCCTATAATAGAAAATTTGTTAGTGAACTATTAAATTAGATATATTGTTGATTCCTTGCTAATTGGACACTTATATTTACTATTTATGTCATGTCGTTCTCCAAACTCTCTTATCCTTATTGCTTCTGCATATTTTTGTTCATGGGTGGTCAAGCATCCTGTGCTCGTTTCCAATATAGAAGCAGCCAAGATGAAGGAGAAGTGGCTGGAGGTTATTTTGGTCATCTCTTTCGCTAATTAGGTATCCGATACCCTAAATACAAATTTGAGGAAAAATTAATTCTAGGTCAGGTCCCACGTCAGTAAGGTAAATAACTTTTTGACGAAAATTTACCATTAGGACTCAATTGAAAAGCTGTGTTATCACCTAAATTAACAAAACTAATATAGCCGTTAGTAAACTAGCCGTTGGGGTTAGCCAAATCGGAAGCCAGTCGAGTATGTTATACCGGCGGCTGATTGGAAAAATGGTTCCTTGGTTAAAAACGGTTGAATAAGTGATATGGGCCAAAAGGAGAATATCTCGAGTGATCCGTTTGTGTTCAAAGTGGTGGCGATAGCCAAAGGTGCAAGATAAGAGCATCAATCCTTTTAGCCGTTGCACGTGCTAACAACTTTCCTAAATAAGCGGGGAATGGTTTCAAGTTGTTTAGCTTATTTTTAGGAGGCAAAGAGACGTTGAAGAATGAAGAAAACAGGCTCAAGCGGTTATTGGCGGATGATCATTGAAGACGTGCCTAAATTATAGGGATTTTTGTTAGACATGGTTAGCCGTTGTAATCTAGTTGGTATATGTTCGCCACAAAGTGCATGATGCTAAAATTTAGGAGAATGTGGCCAATAGGGACAGTTTTGCATAGTATTCGAGTTGTAGCTTATAAATATCAAATGTAAATACTAAATTAGACATATCAATACAATCAAACTCATTTTTATTCCCAAATCTATTGCTTTCAGCTTTATTTTTTGCAATTTAGTTTAGTATTCTCACTTTCCACACTAAACACTCTTTGGAGTAGTTTAGGAATCTGCAAGTTAGGAGACAAAATCCCTCTCCTAACGCTATCGACTGATAAGGGAATCATTGTTATTTGATATTAGTCGAGGTCACGGCTAATTTTACTTCACCAGATAACAATTTTGGCATGCCCGATGGGACTAGTGAAGGTGAGCATATTGAGAAGTTTGCCTCTCCTAGTCAAGACTTCAATTGGCGTATGCACCTGCGTTCAGGAAAACAATTGAGCAACATGGAATCACAACCGAAACCAATGAATGAAGCAAAGAAACATACCGAAGTGCACCCTACATTGGGGATGCCGGTATCCTTCCAATCATCACCCAGTACTCCTGTGTCGAATAACACACCTGTTAGCCACAAAGCAGGAACATCAGCAGGAGTAGAAGGGGCTGATCCAAGTCAGCTGATGGTGGTAACTGCTACATTTATCAAGGAACAAATTGACTCCGGACTCAATGAACTTATGTTCCATATGTCAAAGCAACTGGCTGAGATCGTTCAGCCCATGGTCAGAAATGAAATCCCAATGACAGAACTTAGCCTCAAGTCTGCCCATAGTTCGGCTACCTTGGTTAATCCAGGACAGTCGATTTCACCACAGATGAATCCTCCACTAGGAGGACACGCTGGCTATGGTATGGCACAAGTTCAGGCAGGACCATCAAGTATGGTATAGTCGAATGTAGTGCGACAGGCACCATCTCCAATTCCTTTATACTCTAACATGACAATGCCTATTACAAATCCCATAATGTTTCCTATGGGACGTGATGATATCCATTCTAACATACAACATGGACATGTTTCAATGGCTATGAGGCCACCCGGAACTGTTGGATCGTTGGGAATGCCTTACCTGGGGCCAAATGCTTCAGCTAGTGGAACCAGTGTTCAGGCAGCCACACCAGCTCAGATCTTATATCCAGCCACGGGCTATGGAACAACACAGACTAAGCCGTTTGGCAACTACGTAGGGGAACATCCATGGAATTCTGTTCCACCTTCCTCGACTGGTTTGTCGTTTGGTCAGACTGTGCTAGAACAACCTCCTTATAGTCATTTGGGTTCGGTTCCTCAACGAGGAGTTTTGTGCATGACATCGAGGGAGTATTCGGTTGAGCAGGTATGGAATTATTTTCCACCTCATGCTGGAAATTACTCGGCTGTCCAAGGGATGCAATACCAGATTCTCAAAAGTTACACGAATGAGCAGCAATGGACTAATAATCCACCTCATATGGGTAATCCATCCAGGAATTCATACATGCCAGAATATGGTTACCGAAATCCTTACAAGGGGGCATTTATGCCTTTTGGGCAGCCAGTCGTTGGAGGAAATCCCCCCCAAGGAATGGCAGCCGATGGCAGGCCTCTCAGACTTCAGCTAATCGATCCCAATATGATTGTTGAGACTATTAAGAAGTATTTTGGTGTTCAATTGAAGCCGTTAGATAGACCTGTTTGTAAGAAGCCCTACCCCGAATGGGTATATAAGATGATGTCCTTGCCGAGGGGCTTCAAGACTCCAGATTTTACCACATTTTCAGGAGATGATGGAAAATATACCATGGAGCATATTGGTAGGTTCACAGCTCAGTGTGGGGAGGCAAATCAGAATGAATACTTTAAATTGCAGTTGTTCCCCCTTTCTCTGACAGGGACTGCTTTTACATGGTATTCTTCCTTGCCGCCCAATTCTATCCAGAGTTGGACAGATATGGAGAGATGTTTCCACGACAGGTTCTTTAGACCTCAGCTAGAAGTGACCGTGACTGATGTAACGAATTTAAAACAACAAGTCAACGAACCAGTCGCGTGGTTCATTGAAAGGCTCAGGAAGCTGGGGAGCCGTTGCAGTGTACAATTCCCATAATCTGAATATGCTT
Source organism: Sophora flavescens (assembly GCA_030762895.1). NCBI lineage: Eukaryota > Viridiplantae > Streptophyta > Magnoliopsida > Fabales > Fabaceae > Sophora > Sophora flavescens. Next base: position 80,862,351 of record CM061065.1, on the reverse strand, counting down.
CTATGGCCATAAGCAATATGCACCCTCAGCTAAGGGAGAATTTGGTGGCTCAACGGTTCCTAGATTTCGGTCAGTTAGCTTCTGTAGAAACCCAGGTGGAACAGTTCATCATTGAAAAGGAACAGAGGAGATCTAGCAGGAATAGGGGGACTCATTTGATATCCATCATGGATGCTGAGGGCTCGGATGACATAGTGGAACCATTGGCCGATTCCATGGCTGACATCATGGCATCCGAGATCCTCAGGGGGGAGCCTTATTCTTGTCCTGCTTTAAGGGCTGTTAAAGGCAAAGAAGTAGATACCCAAAAGCATAAGACGGAGTATTCTTTTGATATATCAAAGGCTGACCAGATTTTTGACTATTTACTCAAAGACAAACATATTCGCTTAGCCGAAGGCCATAAAATTACATCGACTGAGGAATTGAAGGGCAAGAAGTATTGTAAGTGGCATAATTCCTACAGCCATGCCACAGTGAACTGCGTAGTTTTCAGGAAGGCCATCCAAAAGGCAGTAAAGGACGACAGGTTCAAATTATATGATAAAACAGTGGCAGAAATGGGTGTGGATGTAGATCCATTTCCAAACATAGTCATTGTCATGGTCTCCTTTTCTGGAGGATCTGGCTCACCCTATAAAAAATGGAAACAGTCGATCCATCAGCAATGGAGGGTAAAGAACAAAACTGAGACACAAGAGGATGAAAAGGCTCCAGTCGAAGTCAACAGGAGAAATCAGAATCCAAGTGTATTCGAAAGATTGGGGACTCCTAGTGTGATAGCTATTAAAAAATCAGTTCCTCAAAAAGTATCAGGAAATGCACAGCCCCAGAGGTCTAGTGTGTTCAATAGGTTGATTCAACCAAAAGGCAATGGTAGTGTTGAAGGCCTGAGTAGACAATTCGAAGTGCATACTATCCAACCCCGGAGGTATCATCAATATAAGCCTAGGGGAAAAACGGCTAGTATAAGCAAATTGGATAATAGAAGAGAACTGCCAATGATTTATGAAAGCTCCATTCCAGAAGGTAAACGACATGTAGCCGAAATAAGCACGAATGGAGGAATGACGTCTCTGAGGATAGTTGTTAGAAATGAGGAAGACATGAAACCTCGGAGAATGGTCAAACATTCGGCTAAGGTAGAAGAAGGAAAGTGGCAGGTGAATAAACATGTCCAGATAAATAGACCAATGAATCCAGTACCTCATTAGCTGACACGCACTCAAAAGAGGAGGCAGCAGAGAATGAAGTCCGTACAAACAATGAAGATGACTTTACAAATGTTAGCCGAGGCCAAGGACAAAGCCAAGAAAGAAATTCAGTCCGATGAAGTTGACAGAGCTTTGGAAAAAGCTTTTTGCCTTTCGAAAGTTGAGGAATCATCAATGCAAGGCTTGGAGAAAAGGGAAACAGAAGCAAACGAATCGGAAGTTCAGCCGTTAAATAAACAGGATGAACAGGATGGCATTCTAGAGTTTTTGAATGAAGTCAACTCGATGTAAGGCCCTAAATTAGAGAATGGTGGCAGTTGTTTTGGAGAAAATGGAAATTTTGGAGATGCAATGGCCAAGGAGGAGATTGACATTATGTCATTCTTCGAAGAATCTCTACTAGACACCCTTCTGACTGAGGAGACCTCACCATCAGCCGAGGTGGATGTCGTGAGTATCTTGCCTAATAAGTTTTGGACAGGGGAAGAACAGTCGAGTATGTTGGAGGGAGATTTATGTGCAGAAAAGGTAGAATGGGTCGTTTTGTCTTATGAAGCTTTCTTGAGATCGGTAGGGATGACATTTGACAAGCCTACGATGAGATGTCCAAGCATTTGAAGCCCTTATACATCAAGGCACAGTTGAATGGTAAGGAGATCAGTCAAGTATTTGTAGATAGATGGGCAATGCTGAACGTGATGCCTGTTACCACTTTGTGAAAGTTGGGAAAGACAAAAGAAGATTTGGTGTCAACTAACATGAAGATGACCAATTTCACTGGTGAAGCAACGACTGCCTTGGGAGTTTTGGTAGTCGATGTTACAGTAGGGTCAAAAACTATTAGTTCTGCTTTCTTTGTGGTTGATGCCAAAACCACTTATTCAATATTATAGGGCAGAGACTGGATCCATTCAATTAAGTGTATGCTTTCGACTCTACATCAACGACCGATTATGTGGAATGATGGAAAGGCAGAAATTACGACAGAGGTGAGGGCAACTGAAGCCTTGTTCTATTCACCTCATATGGAACCTATCGTGATACGTGAGGATTATGAAGAAGGGGCTTGGGAGTCATGTGTCTTGACCTCAAAGGGTTTTAAAGTGAAAATGTTGGCTGAACCACGACTTTTAGACATTTTTAATGATCAGTAAACCTCAAGTCATTAAAAATCTTCTCCAACGACTGACTATGTTTACGGCTGAAAGTAAAATCATTGAGGCAGGGTCAGTCGAAAGGGAAATGCAGAACCGGGTTGAGGAAGAAACTAGGGGGCAGGCACATGGGGATAAAGACATACCGCCCTCAGTACCAAATAAGTTGCCAACTTTTGAAGCACAATATCCAATGATAGCAGTAAATTTGGGTTCGGATGACGAGCCGAGAATGACTAAGGTCAGTAGCTTGTTAGAAGAATCTGATAGGGTCAGGTTGGTCGAGCTTATTAAGCAATACAAGGATTGTCTAGCCTGGGATTACAGTGAGATGCTTGGATTGTCTAGGCAGTTAGTGGAGCATCGGCTACCGATCAAGGAAGGGTTCAAGTCGTATAAATAACTAGCTTGGAGGTTCAATCCAGATTTGCTTCCCAAGATCATGGCAGAATTTGAGATACTGCTCAAGGCTGGGTTCATCCGGACAGTCAGATACACTTAATGGCTCTCTAACATTGTTCCAGTATTAAAAAAGAATGGTAAATTGAGAATTTGCACTGATTATCGGAATTTAAAGTTGGCAACACATAAAGATGAATATGTCATGCCTATAGCCAAAATGTTAGTCGATGTTGTGGCGAGTAATGGTATTCTTACAGTAATGGATGGACACTTGGGCTCTAATCAGATTTATATAGCCGAAGAGGATGTTCATAAGACTTCTTTCAGATGCCCAGGCTCGATTGGGATATTCGAATGGGTGGTCATGCCATTTGGGTTGAAGAATGCTGGAGCTACTTATCAAAGGGATATGAATGCCATTTTTCACGATCTAATTGGAAAAACATGGAGGTGTACATCGATGATGTAATGGTTAAATCCATATATTTTGAAGGACACCTACACGATTTAGAATTGGCATTACAAAGGATGAGATTTCATGGCTTAAAAATGAATCCAGAGAAGTGTTCGTTTGGAGTCTCGACTAGTAATTTCTTGGGTTTTCTAGTGCATCAACATGGCATTGAGATAGACAGGAATAAAGCAAAGGCAGTGTTGGAAGCATCACCTCCCAGAAACAAAAAGGAGTTATAGAGTCTGATAGAAAAGATTAATTTCCTAAGGAGATTTATTGCTAATTCGGCTGGGAAAATGAAGGCCTTATCTCCATTGCTCGGGTTAAAGAACGCTGAATAGGGGGCCAGAATAGCAAGACGCTTTTGACCAGATCAAACAGGCCTTAGCAAATCCCTTTGTCTTGATGCCACCTGTACCAGGAAAACCTTTGAAGTTGTACATATCGGCTGCAGAAGGATCAATCAGCTGCCTTTTGGCACAGGAAGTCGATGATGGTACTGAGAGGGTTGTCTATTATCTTAGGCGATTGTTAAATTCGATCGAGTCTAGATATACTCCTATTGAAAAATTATGTTTGTCTCTATTTCATGCCTGTACAAAACTTTAGTATTATTTATTGCCTAAAGAAGTGTTAGTTTTGTGCAAGATTGATATTGTTAAATATTTACTTAATAGGCCTGTCTTACAAGGTAGATTGATGAAGTGGGCCATTAAGTTAAATGCATATGTGTTAACATATGTACCATTAAAGGCTGTAAAAGGCCAAGCTGTAGCCGATTTATTGGCTTAGCATCCCTCGGTTGATATAGTCGATCCGTTTGAAGAGGTTAATCATTGTATTAACCTTAAACCATGGGTTTTGACGTTTGATGGATCGAAAACCAAAAAAGGTGCAGGGGCTGGAGTTACAATTGTAGGACCAATTGGACAAAATTGGAAGTTTATGTGTCAGTTGCAATCAACTTGTTCCAATAACCAAGCCAAATATGAGGCCTTGATCATGGGACTGAGAGTCTTGATGTCCATAAAAGCTCAATATGTCCAGATAATGGGCGATTCTCAGTTGTTTGTTAAGCAATTAACTGGGGAATATAAGTGTAACAGTCCTAATGTGTTAGAATATTACGAAACGACTAACTCATTATTAAAACAGTTTGCCGATGTTGTAGTAATGCATGTCCCGAGGGAAGAAAATGATGAGGCTAACAACCTGGCCCAACATGCCTCTGGCTATAAGGAAATGAAAATCCTAGATGGCCAGATGGATAATCTAAAAGAAATAATGTCTCTTGACAGTCAGTCAGCCGGGGATTGGAGAGCTGAACTTATAGGCTATTTGAAGAATCCCTTGGCTAAGGCAGACTACAAAATAAGATAGAAGGCTTTGAAATATTCCTTACTTGAAGAATTAGTGAGGAGGGGAATCGATGAAATTTACATTAGATGTGTGGGTGATGAAGAGGTAATAAGAGTAATGGGATAAGTTCATGAAGGAATTTGTGGTGGTCATACGGTGAAATGGACTTTGCATCGGATGGGGTATTATTGGCCTACTATGACGGCTGATTGCTATAAGTATGTCAAAGGACGTGAGGCATGTCAAAGACACGGTCCTATTCAAAGAGTACCAGCCGAGGAACTTCATACCATAGTCAAACCATGGCCCTTCCGAGGGTGGGCAATGGACTTGATTGGGAAAATATATCCCCTATCGACTAAACGACATGCCTTCATCATTGTGGCAACAGATTACTTTACTAAATGGGTGGAGGCGCGCAGCCGATGGTCAATGTCACTCAAGAGGACGTTATTAATTTCATCAAGCATCATATAATCCATCGATATGTCATCCCTGACAATCACAACTGACCAAGGAACTATGTTCACTGGTGAAAAAATGGTGGCCTTTGCTCAGGAATATGGGATCAAGTTGCTTCATTATTCCCTGTATTATGCTCAAGTCAATGGGTAAGCCGAGGCTACTAATAAAGTTTTGATTGCCATGATTAAGAAGACTTTGGAAGATAAACCAAGAAAGTGGCATGAAGCATTATCAGAAGTGTTGTGGGCCTATAGGAACTTTAAGTCCACGGCTACAGGCTTGACACATTATCGACTAACCTTTGGTCAGGATGATGTGCTGCCTTTGGAGATTAATGTGAAATCCTTAAGGGTAGCCATACAACATGGATTAATTTTAGATGACTATCAACAAGCTATGTTGATAGAGTTAGAGTCAGTCGATGAGGATAGATTGATGACTCTTGATAACATTCGGCAAAATAAGCAGAAGGTTGCTAAAGCATACAATAAACATGTAAAAATAAGTAATTTGTCGAATGGGACTTAGTTTGGAAGACCATTTTACCAATTGGGAGTAAAGATCCTAAATATGGGAAATGGTCGCCAAATTGGGAAAGGCCATTTATTGTTAGTCAGGTTATTTTTGGAGGTGCTTATCGGCTGGTTAACATGTAAGGAGAAGAGTTAAATCGAAGCATAAACGGAAAATACTTAAAGTCATATTACCCTTCAATTTGGGAAGGAATAATTTCAAAATGATGGCCACAAGCCGACCAAGTAGCTTCCTAAAACCATTAAAGTAAAAAACTACAAAAGAAAAGCAACAACAGCTGCTAAAATACTATCCTTGTTAGCTGGGTCGGCCGGTGGACTTGGAGTAATCGTAGAACCATCTTTATCTACAGTCAGTGCAGTATGAAGAGCTTCATCTGAGGCAGTCAGTGCTACATATTCGGTAGAAATATAGCCCTCGTCGGTTGTTTTTGCTTCTTCATTACCTTCAGCTACAGGAGTTTCTTCAGCCGTACTGGGTACTTCATTGGTTGCGATATCACTAACGACTGTGGCAATGATGGTGTCGGTTGAGAGGGGCATGATAACAACTGGCTATGAAGTCAATATGCCATACTTGGGGGAAAGGACAGTTGGTTCTATGGCCGTAGGAGCTGGTGCTGCTTTTGCTTCCAAAAACAGATTCTTCAATACTTTCTAAGAAGTCTTAGCAGCCAAAAGCCCATTCTCTATTGTAGCCAGGTCCCCCTCCAATACGACTCGTTGCTGAGCAAGAGGACTGATTTCCTTGTCAAGAATGGTGGACTGTAACTGGACTCTGGTCTTGGCGCTCAACTTAAGTTTTTCTTATATAACTTTGAGTCGACTCTCAGTCTCAGCTATCTCCTTGTTTATCCTTTCTCGCTCAACCATTAAATCTGCAAAGTGATCAGTCAAGTTCTTATTCTCAGCCGTGTCAGATTCTCTTTCAGCTTGCACGGCTCGCAAGGTGGTCAGCAACTGAAGTTTTTGGGCCTCAAGGCCAGAAAGATGATGGAGGCTGCTGGAAGCTTTTGTTAAGTCTCTAAAATGTCTGATGTGCATTTCCCTAAGTTTTGATGAGAACTAAACATTGGTTAATGATTTAATTAACCTTCATATTGGTTGCTAACCTGTCTATCGAGTGTGCAGATTAAATAAGAGAATCATTCGTCCAACGGTGTAGTGATAAAAACTCACGTCCAACACACAAGTGTTTAAAACAAACATCCATCACTGTAGTGATTGAAGCACGCGTCCAAAATACAAGAAATAGGAACTTGCGTCCACTAAAATAATGAAAGCCAGCGTCTAATAAAAGTATCAGAAGGCTACGTCTACTAAAAGTATCAGAAGGCCGCGTCTACTGAAGGTATCAGAAGCGCGTCTACTAAAGGTATCAGAAGCGCGTCTACTGAAGGTATCAGAAGTGCGTCTACTTAAGGGATCAGAAAGGCTCGTCCAATGACGTGGCAATTGGTGCTCGTCCATTAAGGTCAGAATGTATCCGTCCAATAACGTGGCAAATGGAGCTCGTCCACTACAGTAACAGAGACTCTCGTCCACTAGAGTAACAGAGACTCTCGTCCACCAAAGTAACAGAGACTCTCGTCTACTAAAGTAACTGAGACTCTCGTCCACCAAAGTAACAGAGACTCTCGTCCACTAAAGTAACCGAGACTCTCGTCCACCAGAGTAACTGAGACTCTCGTCCACCAGAGTAACTGAGACTCTCATCCATAAAGTAACAGAGGCTCTCGTCCACTAAAGTGCAAGAGGCCCTCGTCCACACTAGTCTTTGGACTTACTGAGTCCTTAATATGGAGCTCGTCTACTAGCCCGAATGAAAACTCAAATGGCTAGATAGACGCGGATATTTTCAAGATGGAAGCACTTATCTTATAAACGCGAATTCTAAAAGGATTATCAGAATCGTATTTCAAAAACAAGAAAGAGACTTGAAGCCTTCTCTCCAACTCAGTTTCACAATTATCAAGAAAAGTCAAAACGACTTTATTGCATTAATGGTTGCCCAGACTGCCCAGAACGACTCTATTGCATTTAATAAAGTTCTGCTTGAAGCCAACATCTGAGAGAATGTCTCTAACGGATCCTAAATGCTTGAAGACTATACATACAGAAGTCATTGAAGATGAAGATAGAGAGAATACACACTGCATGAAAGAAGCCATTACTCTGCTCATTAATTCTTTCATTCTTTCATTATGTATTCTTCAATCATTTGAATTTATTACGCAGACTTTCCTAAGCTTCACATTTAAACCACTCTCTGAGTGTTAGTGAAAGATCTGCTTGTGAGAAGTTGTATTTATTAAAAACCCAATCTCTCAAACAAACCTAAGTGAGCCTGAAGAGGCTAGGTGTGAAAATAATACTTGTCTTGAGCCTGAAGAGGCTAGGTGTGAAAACAATACTTGTCTTGAGCCTGTAGAGGCTAGGTGTGCAAATAATACTTGAGTCTGTAACCTTATCAGTTACAGTGGATAAATCTTGGTGCTGCCAAGGACTGGACGTAGCTCTTTGCTTTGAAGAGTGAACCAGGATAAATCACTGTGTCAATCTCTCTTTCATAAACTCTTTAATTGCTTTAGTTTTTCTTGCGTCTATCAGTGGTGTATTTGCAAAAGTCACCCGTCCATCCTGTATTCTTCCACTCATCCAAATCTAGCTTTCTGTTTGCGAAAAGATTGCAACTTTGCTTAAATTCTGATAAACACAATTCAACCCCCCTTCTCGTGTTTATAGTCGTCTATTTCAGCTTTCTCGTGTCGCTTGACATGGGTAGAATGATCATAATGAATATCTCCAATTTTAGCCGATATGTGGCTAAGAATGGCTCTCTGGCTCTCTGAATATTCTGGGCTTTGGGCCGCTTTGGACAGTGCTAGTCTTAGCTTACTTATAGTTGCCTCATCGGAAGGCACTTCATCCCTCAACTGCTCTTCAATAAAAGATAAGTGCTCGTCCACTAGAGAAGAAGGAGAGACAACTGTTGGAAGAACAGGAGTATTGAAATATTGGAGAAGTGTGTCGTCCGGAATCAGGCATTCAGGAGATGCAATTGTGTTCTCCGGGGTAGAAGGATGAAGGGCTTCTTGGACTTGGTCCTATGATGGTTGAGGAATTGGAGGAACGACTGATGTTACTGGAATGTTTGGGATGTCATCCACTAGTTCCTGAGGTAATGGATGGGAGGTGGCTTCTGGAATGGTTGACTGGCAAGAATGAAACATATGTTAGCCAATGGAGATTTGAAAAGGAAGTAAAATGAGGAAAGAAATATAACTCAACAATCAATCTTGGATTCCTTTTCCTCGGCTGGTTGTGTATTGAGGGTGACGTTTCAGGAGTTTGCTTCTTGCTTTTCTGAAAAAGATGGAGCAGTCATTAGAACATTGTTTTAAAAAAAGAGCTCAACCGCAGTTTAGTTAAAGAATATACCTTGGCTGAACCTTCAGTTCCTTTCTTGGCTTTCTTGGGGGCATTCTCTGAAGGCTCTCTAATGACCACTCCTTGGTATCTTGTCCTTTTCTTAACTGAGAAAAATGGGACGTTATCAGGTTTATTATCCAGATCGATGATTCCGTTTCCTACATTGAAGGATAGCCGATGGTTAAGAATGGTTAAAGTGCGAAATTAATAAGAATGATTCGGTGAGCATCGGCTTACCTCTAGCTTTCAAAGATGAAGGAGGATGGCACGAAGAAATGGGTTGAACATTCAAAAGGGGTGATGGAGATCGTTCATCTGCACTACCTTCTATCAGTCGATTAACCCAATAAGCAGAATTATCGAAAATTTTGTCGACTTCAGACGTCCACCAGTTAAGAAAAGCTGAAGTTGTTCCTGTTTACCGTTTAAAGTTCTTGTATCAGAAAGAAGATAGCCGGTCAACAATCACTGCGAATTGTTCCACGACTTCTACTTCAGTATAATTGGGCCTAAAAGAGGGGGATGTTGGTTCTGAAAATGACGTGGGGATATGTTGCAACAATCCAAATTGTCTTGCAAGACATTGCGAGTGGTAATATTCCGAGGAAGACTTGTTGTTTCTCGACTTAGACTTAATTCCAGTGAGGAGGTTCCGAGCCGTTAAGGCACTAGCCCAACCAAGTACAATTGCACGACATATATTTTGGCTAGTCGTACTTTTAAAGGAAGTAAAGATCCAGGATGGGTCAATTCCAGCCGAGATGGTGGGATGGAATCCTGGGGAAAGACGAGTGAGGGAAAGAAGAGTGTTCACTATCCCTACAGTTGAGCAGTCTGATAAGCCGTTATCTTATCTAGTTTTATAGTTAGAAAGGCTAAGGTTTTTGTGCTAATTGAGTGACTTAACCACGCTAAACACCCGAATTTGACTTCTTTTGTCCCTAAGCAACATTTTGAGTCTCTTAGAGAGTTTTTAGGAATTTTGGTTAATTTTGAGTCAATAAAGCATTAAAATGTTACTTTTTACATTTCAGGTTAAAAGTGAAGCTCGAGGAAGCTAGGAAAATTGAAGAAAACAAGCATAAAGGCAAAATTGACTGATTCTCCTCGCGAACAGGTGCTCGCCTCGCGAGCCAGAAGCAGGAGAATTGAAGGCCACCCAGGTTCTCCTCACGAGCATTCAAATTCAAACTGGAGCCAAAACTAGGATTCGCCTCGCGAATCCCTGGTCGCCTCACCGGCGCACGCAACCCAGTCCACTATATATAGCTTGTTTTAGGGTAGATTAAGAAGTTTTTGCAGAGTATTAATCCTTGTTTCCTTGGGGCTGCGTCTCCCTCTGTTTTTATGTAGTTTTCTTCTCTTATGATTAATTCTATTATTACTTTGATTGTTGATCTCGTCTCCATGAGGAACTAATCCTTATTCTAGGGAACGATGAAGCCACCCTTGATGGCATAGCGAATTTCAATGTGATGTATTCTTTTCCTTAACCCAATTCTTGTTTCTTAGTTTTGTGTTAATCAAACGGGCCCTTGACTTGGTCAAACGATTTGAATTTTCTTTTAAATATTTGGTTAAATTGGTCTCCCAATCCTTGTATTCGACCTCGGTATTTCTTACCGTGTTTTTATTACTTGCAACGAACCGGTACACTTGCCAGATTCGCAACAAGTTTTTGGCGCCATTGTCGGGGATTGGCACAACCAATTTTCCTAAATTTTAGGAAGATTAAATATTTTGATTAAGCAATTTTTTTCTTTTAAATTTCTGTACTTTTTATCTCTTTCAACTTCATTGATCCACTTGGTCTTGCCTTGTTTTTGTTGTATGCGAGGTACCGTTTCACCGGGAGACTTGCTATACGACCCAGAGATTTGACGGACTGAGTAGAGGTTGAGGAAGGAACTAATAGAAAAAAGGAGAGTTGAGGCAATCTAACCCATCAATCTTGAAAGGATGGTGGAAGAAAATCCTCCGGCTTACAAGCCTCTTTATGAGTATGAACCACCTAACTTGGATGATTGTATTTCTACTGTTGTTAGGTCTCATATCACGGCAAATTATTTTGAGATTAAAACGTCAGTTCTTACCCAAGTGCAAAAAGATCAATTTGATGGGAATGAACACCAAGATCCTCATAGGCATATTGCACACTTTTTGGAGATATGTGACATGTTGAAGACTCCTGGAGTTTCAGATAATGCCTTTCGTTTGCGACTATTCCCTCTCTCTCTTCGGGATAGAGCACGTGATTTGCTAGATTTAAACTTGGATCGTGGTAGCATCACTACTTGGGAGGAGATGGCTCAAAAATTCCTCACAAGATTCTTTCCTCCTCAAAAAGCGACACAATTGAAGATCGTTGTTACTTCCTTCAGGCAATATGAGGATGAGACCTACAATGAAGCTTGGGAGAGGTATAATGTACTATTGAGGAGATGCCCTTCTTCCTACTTTGATTTGGTGACAAAGGTTCAATATTTCTTCAATGGGTTGAGGGGTCGCTACCAGATGAATTGTGATGCCGCTGCTAGCGGTTCTTTCTCTTGCAAGTCAACGGAGGATGCATGGGCATTGTTGGAGAAGATGTCTAGGAATGATTACAACCGTAATATAAGTCACTTTTCTAGTGCATCTCATCAAAATTCTTCCGGACTCGGTGCAACATCAATTGAAGCTATTCTTGAGCAGAACACACTTCGGAAGAAGCAAATTGAGGCACTTAATAGCAAGATAAAGGTGAATGCAGTACGGGGAGGATTGCCACCGGGTTGTGATTTTTGAAATGGTGATCATGACAATGAAAATTGTCTGGGTAACTTTTCTAAGGAGAATGTGCACTCGTGTCACAACTTCTACGACACAGTGCCACAACGCAATGACTATCGGAGGAACAAACAGAATGACTACCACAATGGGCGGAATTGGAATATCAGGAGAGACCATCCGGGTTTTTCTTGGAACAACACAAGTGGTGGTTTAGCCGGGCAATAACAACAAACTCAAAGGCAGAACTATGGGATTCAACAGAACAATACTCAGCAAGCTCTCCCTGGGCCTACTCAATTGCAAATCACAGATGGTGGGAAGCAGACTTGGGAAATGGCCTTTGAGAAATTAGCTAGTCATAATAGCACGGCCATTGAGAAGATGACAGTGCACATTGATACTTCCATTGATAAGCTTGCAACTCACACAGGGTTGGCCATCCAACACTTAGAAACACAGGTAGCCCAGCTTGCGAAGTAGATGAATGAGCGTCTTCCAGGCACTTTTCCGGGTAACACAGAGAACAACCCCAATGTCTAATGCAATGCCATATCCACTAGAAGTGGTAAAGTGTTGGAGCCAAAGGGGAATCCATTGAAGGCTAATGAAGACGAAGTTCCAGAGGTGCCACATATGGAAGCAGAGCAAGCTAAGGAAGATGAGGTAGCTAGTGAAAAGGTGCCGAAGCAAGGTGGGAAATTGAACTTAGTGGATGAAGAATTCCTAAGAAAGAAGTGGGTTGAACCCCCGAGATCTTCCTTTTTACATGAAGGTACCTTATCCAGAGAGATTGAAGAAGCCAATGCAAGATCAAAAGCGGTTCTCAAGGTTTCTTGATATTTTCCTCAAGCTTCAAATCAACATTCCTTTTGTGGAAGCCTTGGAACAAATGCCATCCTATGCCAAATCCATGAAGGAACTCCTCTCCAAGAAACGAAAAATTGTTGATGAATAAACGATTGCTTTGACCGAGGAGTGTAGTGCAATCCTTCAATGCAAGTTACCTCCAAAGTTGAAGGATCCGGGTTCATTTAGTATTCCATGCGCTATTGTAGAGATGACAATTGGGAAGGCGTTGTGTGATCTAGGAGCGAGCATTAACTTAATGCCCCTATCCATGATGAGAAGGCTTGGGATTAAAGAAGTCAAGGGCACAATGATGTCACTCCAACTTGCAGACCGATTATTTAAATACCCTTATGGGGTGGTTGAAGATTTGCTAGTGAAGGTGGGAAGGTTTATTTTTCCTGCAGATTTTGTGGTATTGGACATGGATGAAGATGCCAATATTCCTCTCATATTGGGGAGACCATTCTTGGCTACCGGAAGGACGTTCATCGATGTGCAACTAGGAAAGCTCACACTTCGTGTGCAAGATGAGAAAGACGAGTTTGATGTCTTTGAAGTTGTGAAGCATCCGGTGGATAAAGCTAATTGCTATAGTGCGGACGTGGTAGAGACTTTTGTCAAGTCAACTCCTAATCATGAAGCAAATGGTTCAACACTAAATAATGTGTTGGTAAAATCCCACACCTTTGAGGATAGCATGGAAAAGGATGAGTCGGAGCACTTGGAGCATAAAGACAAGTTGCCTCGATCTATTATGGGTGACCTAAGCAATTTGAAGGAGAAGCCCCAGAAGCAACAAGATTCACTCGTTAAGGGAGCCGGTGCAAAAAGGATGTTAGACCCAATTAAGCTCAATGAAATCCTCTTGCGAGCTTATGAGGAAGATCAAGGTAAAAAGGGGCAACCAGAGGTTGTGACTCATGATTCATCCGTCCTTGCGAAGGAGTTATTTCCATAAAAATTGAAGTCTTATTGGCGAGTGAAAGTTAAGAAGAAAACAACTTAATCCAGTGGTGCCTTTAATAAAGATTATCAGGACTCTGGTGACGCGGTTGATGCTAATGGCCAAGGGTTGAAACTCTTTGTGGAAGAAGGAATTGGAGGCTATTATGATGAGTTCACAGTAACTTAGCCTTTTGGGGGCTATGACCGTTAGTCTCGGGACGTTAAACAAGCACTACTTAGGAGGCAACCCAAGCTTTATATCCTTTGTTGCATTTAAATAGAGTCATAAAAAACTTAAAAAGTGTCTTCATATAGGGTCCTTAGTTAGAAAATTGCATTAGGAAAACATGTAGGACTTAGATGTATTTAGGAAATAGGGGGCATAATTCCTCTCAGGCTCGCCTCGCAAGCAGGAATGCGCCCCGCGAGCCAGAGGGATCTCAAAATCCCAGCTTCTTGCTCGCCTCGCGATTCTGGGCAAGGATGAGATAATGAAAATCCCAGATTGGCCTCGCGAGACACACGTCTCACCTCGCGAAAGGGGTGGTAAAAAAAGGTGATAATTGTTTTTGTTGCCTCGATTTCTCTGGCTTGCTAATCCTGGGGACCAGGATCCTCATCCAGGGGGGCCGAGTCCGAGGCAAATATTTGATGATTTTCAGGTGGTATGAAACTCAAAAGGAGGAGACCACAAAGACTAGTGAGCCGGAAGGAAGGAAGAGAATGAAGAGAGGAGGAGCATCAACGAAAGTTGGGGTCCTCTCGGACCCCTTAAGATAACAATTTCTAAACCTTACTCCTTTTCTTTTCTTTTGCTTTTCTTTTTGCTAATTGGTCATGTACATAAATAAGTTGATAGAATAGTGTTGGTAAGTTTGTGGATTGAATTGAATGCAACTTAGTTTGAATGCATGAGTTTTGTGAAAATAATATTGATGAACCCTTCTCGATGTTTTGAAAGTTTAAATTCCCATGTGAAAATTGAAAATAAGAACTTAGCAGATTTTTGTTATGATTGCATGAGTTATAATAAGTTTGGGGTGAAGAGGTTCACACACTAGGGATTGCATCTTGGTTAAACAATTGGTAAAAATGTCCAGGTGAGGAATTTGAGCCTCCAACATTATTCTTTTATTGTATGAATCACTTTTAAGTTGCACTTTCCCGGATATACTTGAATCTTTGCATGGTTTGCATATCTATATGTTGCATCATATGATTTAGGTAATTTTCTTTGCAATTAGCTACTTGGCCTAAAATGAACCAACCTTGATGCATGTTCCCTAGTTAGCCCACATTGAGCCTAAAAGTCTTTTATTCTTAATAACCTTACACTACAAGCTATAAATCTGGAATAATCATGTTAACCCAAACTTAGGATTTAGGAGAGTATAGAAACTTAGCAATATAAGTGTTGTTTGGAAACTAAGTTTGGGGTGGCTACAAAGTGTTATCATGCTGTTTTGGTTGAGAAAGAGAAAAAATAAAAAGGTTGAAGCCAAAGGCAAAAAGAAAAAGAAGAAAAATAAAAAAATGCCAAAGAGGGCAGAAATAAAAGAGTGTCAAAGGAAATAGGTTGCAGCCACCCAAGGCATGTAAAAAAATGGAAAAAAAGAATTAGAGTGAAAATAAAAGTGTGAAAAGTTTCATGCTCTCTTAATTCCTAGGGACTTAGCCTTGTACCTTTGTATATCCTACCTTTAGCCAGGACACATTACAACAATTAAAAGACCTTTTGATGTTGCATGCATGTTTTTGTGGGAAATTTGTTTAGATGAAAATCAAATTCATGGAAAGTGCTCTTGAAATGTGAAATAGAGTGAAAGTTGACAGCCTAGACAAACTGAGCGAATGGATGTTACTAAATGCCCTTTGTGAGGAATGCAATTGTTTGAATTGGTGATCTTCATTTTGTGTGTATGTTGGATCCCATGCTTAGAGTACATATTGCTTTGATAATGAATTTCTCTTTTGATCAAAAGTAGATGCATGTGGGGGTTACTGTAACATCCGTTATTTTATGCATTGTTTACATAAGCGGATTAGGTTTAAGGCTTGAATTATATATTTAATATGTTGTTTGAGGCATAGAGACCCTTGCATGGAAAGTATGCAACCTTTTGGAGTGAGTTTGAACGTCAGAACAAAATTAGGTTTTCCCCGGTTATCGTCCTTAAGGCGTATGAGTGTGAAATAAGAATTTTGGAGTTAGAGTTGAGATTGGCATTTTGATGGTTTGAGGTTGTTTTTTAGGTCCTAATGAGCCTATATCTCAAATTTGAGCTGAATCGGACGTCGAACGGACCTGAAATGCAAAGAGTTGACTTCTGGTCAGAAGTCAACGCTTGAGCGTGGGTACACAACGCTCAAGCGCCCTAGTCAACCAGACAGGGTCATGCGTTGACTGCCACATGTCAATCAGGGATTACATGGCACTCCCTGATAGGTTGCATGGCGTGGTGGTGTACCTGCTTCCCACGCTCAAGTGTGGGCATGCTCAAGTGTGGCCCTTTTCACGCTCGAGTGTGGCAGCGTGGTTCAGCAAAAATAAAAGGGACTTAAGTGAACCAAGTTAACTTAAGTCCAACTGAGAAAACATAGAGCAAAGAGTATAAATAAAGCAGAGAATATAAAAAGGTGAGGTAGAGAGAGAAAGAGGGAGAGACTTAGAGAGAGAGTGAGCTTCCGGCTCAATTTCTGACCCGATCGAGCGTCTCGTTGCATTTTCGAGTACATCATTGCATTCGTGGCGAAGATATCTACATCGTTCTCTTCTTATTTTCTTTAATAGAGGAGGTAAATCGTCCTCTCTCTAAGTCGAAATGTTGTTCGTTACATTTCTTAAGTTATCTTTCATTTCGGTTATCGAATTTCGATTCCGTCTTTGATTTTGAACTAGTGGAAACGTGCGCTTTGTAATGTGATATCTAGGTGATTTTTCGGAGGCTCGGAGGCCTTTGATTTTCGTAGGACAGAACCAAGATCTTGGGGGATTTCTTCTTTTCGTTATGTTTCAGTCGTCGTTCGACTTTCTAGGTGGGGGGAAGAAATCATTTAACATCAGAAACAACACAGTGGTGTTTAATTCGAAAATGACGTAGGGCAACCTAAACCCTACTCGAGAGCAAGTAACGGACAATATCCATATCACATTAGGGACTACTTGTTAAGTCTCTAAAATGTCTGATGTGCATTTCCCTAAGTTTTGATGAGAACTAAACATTAGTTAATGATTTAATTAACCTTCATATTGGTTGCTAACCTGTCTATCTAGTGTGTAGATTAAAATAGTAAGAATCATCTGTCTGCTCATATAGGTGACTACCTGTCTGGATAAGCGAAAGTCAACCTGTCTGCTGACTAGGATTATTGACTTCTTTCAAGATACGTCTTCAACCTGTCTCCCTACGAGTTCCTACACTTATATGAGGTTACTCGTTTAAGAATCAAGGACCAAACAAGCTTTTGTTGGCTGTCCCAAAAGAAAGAGACTTGAAGCCTTCTCTCCTACTTAGTCTCATGCTTATCAAGAAAAGTCAGAAGTTACTCTCTCAAGAAACCTCGGATATCAGAACCAAAGACCAGTTAAAGAATTCTTCCGACGTGCTTTATTCCCCAGTACCTCTGGTCCTTGACCGAAAAGGGAATTGTACTTAGCAAAGTACAAAAAGCTCTCTGCACAACTCTGATATAGCTGTTTCACGATGCATAAAGCCATGATCCTTCAAGTTAGAGTACAACGAACGTTCCTATTGCATTAATGGCTGCCCAGAACGACTCTATTGCATTTAATGAAATTATGCTTGAAGCCAACATCTGAGGGAATGTCTCTAAGGGATCTTAAATGCTTGAAGACTATAAATACAGAAGTCATTGAAGATGAAGACATAGAGAATACATTACTTTGCGCATTAATATCTTCATTCTTTCATTCTGTATTCTTCAATCATTTGAAGTTATTATGCAGACTTTCCTAAGCTTTACATTTAAACCACTCTCTGAGTGTTAGTGAAAGATCTGTCTGTCTGAAGTTGTATTTATTACAAACCAAATTTCTAAAACAAATCCGAGTGAGCCTGAAAAGGCTAGGTGTGCAAAGAATATTTGTCTTGGAGCCTGAAGAGGCTAGGTGTGCTAATAATACTTGAAGTCTGTAACCTGATTAGTTATAGTGGATAAAACTTGGTGCTGCCAAGGACTGGACGTAGGTATTTGCTTTGAAGAGTGAACCAGGATAAATAACTGCGTCAATCTCTCTTTCCTTATAAACTCTTTAGTTGCTTTAGTTTTCTTATCTGTTTATCAAGTGGTGTGTTTGCCTAAGTCACTGTTAAAATTTCATCAGACAGGTCACCTGTCTGTCCTGTACCTTTCCACTCGTCTGAACCAAGCTTCTGTATGCGAAAAGGTTTCAACTTTGTTTAAATTCTGATAAACACAGTTCAACCCCCTTCTCTTGTTTATAGTTGTCTATTTCAGTTGGTATCAGAGCTCAGCATCTGGGTTGAGCATCAAACAGTGTAGAGATAAAAGGTCCTGAAAAATAGACATGACTGCTAGAGCTAGTTCAAGTGGAAGTCACCAGACTGAAGGAGCTTCCCTAACCAGACCTCCTTACTTCAATGGAGAAAACTACAACTATTGAAAAGATAGATTTCAATGGTTCATTCTATCTACAAACTCTAATCTCTGGGATGTCATTACAGATGGTCCATTCATTCCAAAGAATGATGATGACACTGACAAGCCAAAAGCTCAGTGGACTACTACAGAAAAGACAAAATGGGAGCTGAACCACAAAGCTAGATATAACATCATTTGTGCTCTCAGTCTTAAGGAGTTTGAGAAGGTATGTTCTTGTGACTCTGCCAAAGAAATATGGGACACTTTAGCTGTCACACATGAAGGAACAGTCAAAGTCAAAGAGTCAAAGATTGCCATACTTGTCAAAGTTTGAACTGTTTGTCATGGAGGAAGGAGAATCTGTTGCTCAAATGATAGGAATATTTCAAACTATAGTCAACAGTTTAAAATCTCTTGGTAAAGTCTACACCAATGCTGAGAAGGTTGGAAAGATTCTGAGAAGTCTACCAAAACAGTGGAGACCTTTGGTCACTGCTATCTCTCAAGCCAAGGATCTCACTACCTTGACTATGGATGAACTTCTTGGAACGATCACTGTTCATGAGCAAGAACTTGGAGATGAAGTTGCACCAAAGAAGGGCAAGTCAATTGCTCTGAAAGCTGATCAAAAGTCAGCAAAAACTTCCAAGGCTCTAAAGGCAGACGAGTCATCCAGTGATGCTGACCTGTCTGAACACGAGGATTCTGATCTTGCCAAATTTGTTAATGGTAGAGATAATCTGACTAAGCTACTTGGTTGTCAGAGGCACTCTCTTAACAAAGAAGGTATTGGATATGTCCATCAGACACATCATAAAGTATCAACTAAAGCTTCTACGATGATCTCATTAAGTCAATCGTAACCAAATCTACACTGTGCAGAACCTGCGGAAAAACTGGACATGTTACGTCCAAGTGTATTCACAGGAAGATAAGGAAGTATTCACAGACTCCTAGAACTAACAGAAAAGGACCCAAAAAAATATGGGTACCTAAAGATCAAATAATTTTTGTTGCAGATGTCCTCAACAGGACAAAAGAAACACCACTGCTGGTACCTGGACAGTGGTTGCTCGCGTCATATAACAGGAGAAAGGTCTATGTTCCTAGACCTCCAATTTAAGAAAGGAGGACACATTGCCTTTGGAGGGAATCTGAAAGGAAAAGTTATAGGAATTGTTACTATTGGTGGTAAACCCCCTCTTCCCTATATATCTAATGTTCTTATGGTTAAAGGATTAAGACACAATTTGCTTAGCATAAGTCAATTATGTGATGGTGGATTTGGTGTTTCCTTTACCAAGGATGTATGCATAGTTAAAGACTGTTGTGGCAAAACCCTCTTTTCAACTAAAAGGCAACAAAATTTTTATAAGATTGAACTGTCTGATCTCTCAGATCAAAGTGTAACCTGTCTGATGTCTAAAGAGGGTGAAAGATGGTTATGGCATAAGAAACTAGGACATGCTAGTATGAAACTAATTTCTGAATTAAAAAGGAATAATCTTGTGAGAGGATTGCCTGATATTAGTTTTAAGAAAGATGTCTTGTGTGATGCATGTCAGAGAGGTAAACCGATAAAATCAAGTTTCAAATCTAAAAACTAAGTATCAACCTCTAGACCTCTTCAGTTGCTACACATGGATCTGTTTAGACCAGTTAGTCTTGCTAGCTTGGCTGGAAGAAAATATGGATTTGTCATAGTTGATGACTATTCTAGATTCACATGGGTACTCTTCCTAACACACAAGGATGAGGCTTTTAAGGCTTTCTCAGTATTCTGCAAAAGAGTACAAAATGAACATGGTTTCTGTATTTCCACCCTTAGAAGTGATCATGTGGGAGAATTTGAAAATGAGTAGTTTAGACAGTTCTGTGAGGAGAATGGGATCTCTCACAATTTCTCTGCACCTAGAACTCCACAACAAAATGGAGTGGTTGAGATAAAGAATAGATCTCTGCAAGAGATGGCTAGATCTATTCTCAATGAAAATAATCTCTCTAAGTACTTCTGGACAGAAGCTGTAAACACTGCTTGTTATGTTCAAAACTGAATACTTATTAGGCCTTTTCTAAAGAAGACTCCTTATGAATTGTGGAAGAGAAAAAGCCCCAACATATCTTATTTTCATGCTTTTGGATGTGAATGTTTTATTATGAATACCAGAGATAATCTTGGGAATTTTGATTCTAAGGTAGATAAAGGTATTTTCGTAGGATATTCTGAAGTGGCTAAAGCTTTTAGAGTTTACAATTCAAGAACTTGCATTATTGAAGAATATGTTCATGTTAAATTCAATGATGGATTAAAGACTGATAAAGAACTATCATATCTAGATGATCTTGAAGGTCTTGATATAAACAAGTCAGAAAGTCAACAACCCGATCTAACCAAAACAGAACCTGTGCTTGAGGATGTCAGACAAGTGGAGTAGACTAGTCAGCAGACAAGTCAGTAGACGAGTCAAGATGTTCATGATGATCTCAAAAGGGATTGGAAGTTCAACACTCATCACCTTAAGGATCTTATTATTGGAAATCATTTTGAAGGAGTAAGAACTAGATCCAAGTTAAGAGAATCAAGCAATGTGGCTTTTATATCAGAATTGGAGCCAAAACGCATTGAAGAAGCTCTTGAGGATGAAAGCTGGATTCTTGCAATGCAAGAAGAACTCAACCAGTTCACCAGAAATGATGTTTGGACTCTTGTCTCTAAGCCTAAAAACAAGTTTGTTATTGGAACAAGATGGGTCTTCAGAAACAAATTGGATGAAGATGGTAAAGTTGTCAAAAATAAGGCAAGGTTAGTAGCTCAAGGCTATAACCAACAAGAAGGTATTGATTATACTGAAACCTTTGCACATGTAGCTAGAATAGAAGCCATACGCATTTTAATGTCATATGCTGCACAACATCAAATCACCCTGTTTCAAATGGATGTAAAAAGTGTTTTTCTAAATGGTATAATTGAAGAAGAAGTGTATGTTAAACAACCCCCTGTTTTTGAGGATATTGATAAACCATATCACGTTTTCAAACTTAAAAAGGCATTATATGGTTTGAAACAATCACCTAGAGCATGGTACGATAGACTTAGTTCCTTTCTCATGCATAATAGTTTTTCTATAGGACAAGTGGACACTACTCTGTTCAAGAAATGCTCTAAAGAGAAATTTATTATAGTTCAAATATATGTTGATGATATTATTTTTGGAGCAACTAATGAAAAGCTGTGCAACGAAGTTTCAAATCTAATGCAAGCTGAATTTGAGATGAGCAAGATGGGAGAATTGAAGTTCTTCCTTGGATTGCAAATCAAGCAGACAAGTGATGAAATTTACATCCATCAACAAAAGTATACCAAGGAGATACTTAAGAAATACAAAATGGAAAATGCAAAGCTCATGAAAACCCATACACGACCTAATGCAAAACTAAGCAAAGATGATGAAGGTAAAAAGGTAGACCAAACTGTCTACAGAGCTATGATTGGCTCTCTATTGTACTTAACTTCAAGCAGACCTGACATTCAATTTAGTGTCTGTATGTGTGCTAGACTCCAATCTGATCCTAGAAAATTTCATCTTAAGGTTGTTAAAAGAATATTTGGATATTTGCTTGGAACTACGAATCTTGGTTTGCTTTATTTAAGATTAAAAGAATACAAATTAGTGGGATATTGTGATGCTCATTTTGCTGGAGACAGAATAGAAAGAAAAAGTACTAGTGGAGGATGTCACTTCATTGGAGCAAGTTTAGTCTCATGGTCAAGCAAAAGGCAGACAACTATTGCACTGTCTACTGCTGAAGCAGAATACACCTCTGTTGCTAGTTGCTACTTTCAACTCTTATGGGTAAAACATCAACTTGAGAATTACTCTATTTATGAGCATAACATATTTGTATGGTGTGATAATTCCAGTGCTATATGCTTAACTAAAAATCTAATTCAGCATTCTAAGGCTAAGCATATTGAAATCAAACATCATTTTATTTGGGATTATGTTCAGAAATGCATCTTTGATATAAGTTTGTTAAAACTGAAAATCAATGAGCTGATATTTTCACTAAACCCTTAGCAGAAGAAAGGTTTTTATTTATTAGAGATAATCTAAACATGCATTGCATTATTGAATGACATGTCTGAGTGTTAACCTGTCTGTGCTTTATCACCTGTCTATACTTACCCGTCTGACTCTGTTGAGTCACTATGCTAGAACTCAACAGTTTTGTTGAAATGGTTATTAATTAATTAATGTCATTCCCTTATCTGAAGCTAATCATGTGCACATTAGTTTATATATCTCGAAACCATGTTTTCATTATGTCTTAAGTAGGCACTGGTGTTCCCCATACGAATCGTGTCGTTTTGATTTAAAAATTATTTTTTCTCTATCCTACCTTTATGACTATAAAAGATAATAGATCAGAAAGGTTGAACCTTTACCTTTTCAAAATTCCAAAATCTCTTTGTCTTCTCATCTTTCAAACCCTCTTCTCTTTCGAAACCCTAGAACCATCTTCTCTCAAAAATGGCATCATCCAAGCATCTCTCTACAAAGGAAATCGCTGAGAAATACAATCTCAAAGTTACTAAGATCGAGAAGATCATTCCGGGAAAGACTGTTGATCTTCAACAGATGAAGAAGCTAGGTATGGATGTCACTGAAGAGTTGGAGTACTCCAAGTGGACTCCTATCTTCGACATCAAGGAGCTTGTTCACCCTAAGCTCATTCAAACGTTATGGAGAAATGTCGTGGTTGTCACCAACCGACTCAACGGAACCAAGAGCTTTAAGGCTGAAATGGGGGATAGAACCCTTCTCTTCCCCATCAGCTCTCTGGAGCTTGTCACAAAATGTCCGAGAATCGGAGCTGGCTTCATACCCAATTGGGAAGATGAAGTGGGAGTTGACAATGTCAACATTGCTATCTATGGTGTTCCCAAATCGGTGAATGCTGAGCCTGTCATCATGGTGGTCAAGTGCAGATTCCTGCACAAATTGCTGTTGGAGTGCATGATGCCAAGGAAAGGCTCACGAGATAGTGTGATCAAGATGGACAGATTTGCTCTGTACCACTTGATCCACAAAATCAAGGCTGACATCAACGACCTTATCTATATGTACCTTGAGACTATGATCAAGAGAACGAACATGCAGACCTATCCTTATGGGATGTTACTGACAGGGATCTTCAGGAACAAGTTGTTTATTCCTAGTGATGTTCACTTTGTGGACATGTCACTGCCCATAGACAGGAAGATACTGTCTAGGATGGACATCAAGGGAATCCCTCTTGCTGATGAGGAGGCATATGATAAGAAGAAGCTTGCTGTTGAGCAGAAGGAGGAAGAACCAGTGGTTTCCAAGTCAGAAGTCCCCATTTCTGAGAGACTGTTCAAATCGTCCGGAAAGGTGGCCAGACAAGACCAAATTCCAGAGCTGCAACCTTCAGTGTCTGAAGATTCTGCTGAGATAGTTGAGCCCTTGAGGTTCAAGCTGAAGAGACCCTCTTCCAAGAGGAAGACTAGTGAAGCTGAGGAATTAGTGGATGTTCCTGCTCATCCCAGCAAGAAGAGGAAGCTGGTGAAGACCTTTGCCAAGGTCAGACAAGTTGAGTTTGAGCCTAGCAAAGAGGAAGCATCTTCTTAGGGGGAGCAAACAGAACAAGTTCTGGAAGAACCAAAGAAGACTTTCATTTTGGGAATCATTCCCAAAAAGAGAAGATCTGATAACCCAGTACCTGCAAAGACTGAAGTGCCTGCAGAAGCTAACACTGCAGAAGATCTGTCTAGAGGAGCTCAAACAGTTGTACTCGAGGATGACCAAGTGTCTCCATCTCACGAGAAGATGAAGCTATCTGAAAACCAGATAACTCCTTCTTCCCCTTTTCATCAAGGTATCATCACCCCATCTGTCTCTTCTCCATCTGCCCTTTTTGTTCAACCTCTCTCTGTTGCATCTTCTCCTCCTTCACCTGTCCACTCCTTTCAAACTCAAAAATCTTCTTTCACTGTCACACCAGATGAATGTCAGTACACAGTTGTTCACAGGGACTCTGCTCCCAAAGAACAAACTGGCATATCATCGAGACTCTTTGTGTCTGATCTGCAATCTCTTTTATTTGCAAGTATCTTACATGTCTCTTTCATTCGTTCTCCTCCACCTCATATTCTTAACCCCTGTAGAGAACTTTTCTTCTACCCACCTATTGTTGTCTTCATTAGAACATTAGCTGGAAGTCATTATCCTGTTTCTGTTGTAATGCTACCTCAGAGGTGTAGGTATTTCTTTATGTTAGTTAATGGATCAAATTCTTTCTTTTGCCATATTGATTCCTTATTACCTATCCCTCCATCTGTATCAGCTCAAACACCTCTTCCCCCACCTATCCAAATAATCATCACCGGACTGTTTCTGTCCGGGAGACTTTCCTGTGTGTTTCCTTCACCTGATACTGACTTTTTCAGAATCAGTATTCTCTTCAAATTCGTCTTTCTTCCTTTCTATGCTCTTCACACTCTCCACGAACTTTTCTTCCCTTCCATCACCTCTCCCTTATCTCTACCAAAGGCACCCCCAGTTTTAGCCTTACCCTGGCACTCTCCTTTGTCTATCTCTTCCTCAAGCCTGTCTACTGAAGCCTCCACTTCTCAGACAGTGGCCTTACAAGACTTTCAACTGCTTCAAACACAGGTAGAAGACTTAAGAAGACAGTTGGATGAAGAAATGCGAGTTAGGCTGCTCTCAGAGTAGATGGTTGCTGCCTTATATTTGTTACTTAGTCAATCTAGGTAGTTTTGTTTCTCTATTGTAAACTGCCTTGTACTTATCAAAGCTCATGATGAATAAAATATATTTCTTCCTTAGTTTCCTTATTTCTTTCCTTTTTTTATTATGATTACTCCTTTTTGCTGTTAACAAAAGGGGGAGAATGAATGTGATATGATCTTAATGAGAAAGTAATATATGGACATGAGTATGTTCTGATATGAGCAAAGTATATTGATCAAAATATGTTCTGAAAATTGCTCAGATAAATCTTAAGTAAGATTGCTCTGATAATTTCTAAGTAAGATAACTCAAATTTATGTGTGACTAAGTTAACGGGATTATATGATTAATCTTAATGTCTGATAAAGCATCTGCATAACCGGTCCGCTTAAGAAAATTTCAACCTGTCTTATATATGCTATTTTCTTTGTTGATATTTTCTGATGTTCATTAAATCATATCAATGTTTGTCATTATCAAAAACGGGGAGATTGTTAAGTCTCTAAAATGTCTGATGTGCATTTCCCTAAGTTTTGATGAGAACTAAACATTGGTTAATGATTTAATTAACCTTTATATTGGTTGCTAATCTGTCTATCTAGTGTGCAGATTAAAATAGTAAGAATCATCTATCTGCTCATATAGGTGACTACCTGTCTAGATAAGCGAAAGTCAACCTGTCTGCTGACTAGGATTATTGACTTCTTTCAACATACGTCTTCAACCTGTCTCCCCACGAGTTCCTACACTTGTTTGATTTAGAGTACAACCAACGTTCCTATTGCATTAATGGCTGCCTAGAACGACTCTATTGCATTTAATGAAATTCTGCTTGAAGCCAACATCTGAGGGAATGTCTCTAACAGATCTTAAATGCTTGAAGAGTATAAATACAGAAGTCATTGAAGATAAAGACATAGAGAATACATTACTCTGTGCATTAATATCTTCATTCTTTCATTCTGTATTCTTCAATCATTTGAAGTTATTACGCAGATTTTCCTAAGCTTTACATTTAAAACACTCTCTGAATGTTAGTGAAAGATCTTTCTGTCTGAAGTCGTATTTATTACAAACAAAATTTCTCAAACAAATCTGAGTGAGCCTGAAGAGGCTAGGTGTGCAAAAAATACTTGTCTTGGAGCCTGAAGAGGCTAGGTGTGTAAAGAATACTTGTCTTGGAGCCTGAAGAGGCTAGGTGTGCAAACAATACTTGGAGTCTGTAACCTGATCAGTTATAGTGGATAAAACTTGGTGCTGCCAAGGATTGGACGTAGGTCTTTGCTTTGAAGAGTGAATCAGGATAAATAATTGTGTCAATCTCTCTTTCCTTAAATAACTCTTTAGTTGCTTTAGTTTTCTTATCCGTTTATCAAGTGGTGTGTTTGCCTAAGTCACTGTTAAAATTTCATCAGACAGGTCACCTGTCTGTCCTATATCTTTCCACTCGTCTGAACCAATCTTATGTATGCGAAAAGTTTTCAACTTTGTTTAAATTCTGATAAATACAATTCAACCCTCCTTCTCGTTTTTATAGTTGTCTATTTCAATTGGTATTGTAACACCCCAATTTTCGCTGCTTTGTAATATCGGTAATAAATATATAAATATATATTTTTATCCGAGACTTAGAAAATGATTTTGGATAATCCAAGGTCATTTCCTTGTTATACTTATTTTCATAAGGTTACGGGGAAGTTTTTGGTTGAAAATTCAAACGGAAGCCGGTCTGCCGTTTTCTGTGTTTTTGCTGATAGTAAAAGTTTACTGCTCAGAAAACCTAATTTTAACTCGTGAACGAGATGAAAAATGTTTTTATTGTATTTACTACGATACTGGAAGTTTTGAAAAATTTAGCGTAAAAATTAAAATGTTATATTTGTTGCGGGCGTATACGTCGATATTATCTCTAGGAAAAGCCTGCGCCAGATGAACCAAGGAGTCGGCAACGGAGCTGAGGTGATGGATTTGACCGACTTGACGAACATTTATGACGAGCTTATCCGTGTCATAATGGCCATAATGGCGCATTTATGGCAGAAGGTATCTTTTGCCTGGAAATGACCATTTTACCCTTGTCTCTTCATGAAAATTACAAGCCATGCCATTGAGAATTTTGACCAAATCCACCCAAAACCCACGGCTCCTTCCTCCATTCCTAGTATTTGGACATCCCTTTTTCCTAGCCATAAATGAGCATTGATGTGAAGTGGATGAGTCATAGGCAAAGTCATATTCTCATCATTATCCCGAAACTGCCACGAAATTATGACTCTTATATGTTCTGAATCTAGAAAAACTTTCTACATGAAAGTTGTTCATCTTTCTCTCTTATTTCCAACGACATAAAGATCATAAAAAACGGACAAGTATAGTGAAAGATATGTCCAAATTACCAATTTTCATCATCTTTATCTTTCTCTCTAAGCTTCTCTAGAATACTTAGAAAACCAAGGTTTATTAACCATGATTTGCAACCCAAGATATTTTCTCCCTAATATGTGGTGTAGGAGGCAGCCACATCTCTTCAAAATTTAGGACCACATATTTTATTAACCATGATTATACATAAACCCTAGTTAGGTTACTATTAACTATAGTTAAGTTATTATATTATTTTCTAACTTAACCTTGATCAAATAAACTCAACCATGGTTCTTTTATCTCATCAAACCACACATTTTCTCCTCACACCCACCTCTAAACCGTGCCCATCATCCACACTTGGATCATTTCACTCATTTTCCAACTTCATCATTTTGTCTCTCTCAAAACTTCATGTTCTTCATTTTCTCTCACAAGTTCTTCATTTGTTCTTCACTTATTCATCATTTATCTCTAACTTAGAAACATAATCTCATGATTCTTCATTCATGAAACTTGTTCCTTAGATCAATAACCATCACTTGATCCATTTTGTTCTCGAATCCATGAACTTTCAAGTTCATCTTTTCTTTCCTTCAAATTCGGCCCATACCCATATATAACCATCCAAACCTTGTTTTGATCTTATAAGATCATATTCTCACTTATATAGATGATCTAAACAATTTCTATTTCACATTTCAAGTTTTTCCCCACAAAACACAAAGAACTCCTTAGTGTTCTTGCTAAGATCATCTTTGTTCTTCAAGTTCTTGAATAAATCTTTTTATTCCAAGGTGAGGAATCTCTCTCTTAATCTTGATATTTTAAGCTTTTCTATTCACAACTTTTATGGATTTATGCTTGTGTTCATCATGTTCTTCATATGAGTCAAAGTTCTTGAAGCTTTCTTCAAAAATTCATAACTAATTCTAGAAAAATCCTTTTGACATGAAACCAATTTCTATGATATAGATATAATCCCTACTTTATTTATCCAAGAGAATGTTTTCAAAATCATTTTCCTTCCCTATTAACCATTAATGGCTGAACCTAGGTAGGAAAATGGGTTTGGTGTTTTGTTGTTTGTTTTGAAAGTTAGTACTTGACTGAAGTTCTATAATACATATATAGCTTAAATCCAAGAGCTTGAATCCAACTAAATTTCCTAGCTTATTTTCCTAATATGGGCCGAAACCCTATCCCTAAAGGTTAGAGGATTTTGTTTCAAATTTTAGTCTTGGAATAAATAATCTATGTTAGTTAAGACTCTAGTAACTAGGATCCAAAAGGTGGCATTAAGAAGATAACCCTAAACATATTTTCTAAGTCTTGGCCGAACCTAGCCCTAAAGTATCATAGATGGTTGTTAGTTGATTAATTATAGTTATGATTGTTTGGATGAAGGTGGTTGCGTTAACTCGTGGCGGGATAACGAGGATCGTCGTGTACGTGTTTCCGGTGCTAGCTCAGATGGGGAAAAGAATCAACCTATCGTCAGAATCGATAAGTAGTAGATTATATGATAATTGTGTAGGGCGACCTAAACCCTACTAGTAGTCGAGTAATCGACAAGACCAAAATCCCATTGGAAACCTTTTCTGTAAAACCAATGGTGATTCGGGGATTGTAGGTTTATCGACATTAAGTTGATTTTAAGTATTTGAGGATGTTTGATTTTATGTTATCAAATTTACTGTGATACGCTGGTTGAGGTATTCCATCTGCATGTGCTGTATTATTTCAGTGTTTGAATATTTATGATATTGAGGATGTTTGTTGTCTGTCACGGCCGTGATGGTTGTCATGGCCAGGCCGTGACAGGTTCTGTTTTGTAGACTTCTTGCCTTTGTTGTCTGTCACGACCGTGATGGCTATCACGGCCAGGCCGTGACAGAGTCTGACTTTGTTAATTATTTGGTTGTGATAAATTGCCTTATATGATATTGAGATGTTGGAATATTCTGTTGATTAATGTGTTATGCAAGATCTGCCTGGGTTTAATACTATGCTTAGATAATTTTAAGGAAAGATATATATATTGCTCGGAGGTGTTTTGTTCGGGTGAGAGTTTTGAATATGAATTAGAGGTGACTCGCTATTATTTTATAGAAGTGATGTGATATATAATGTAAGTGGAGGTTGTGAGGAAAAGCTTGAGGTACTAGGTTGCCATTGATAAAAGTCAGTGAGAATCATACCGTGCTGATGCACTATTTCCTATTAGAGAATAGGGGATAGTGGCGCACCGAATTATGTGGTCTTTTATGCTTATGTGCTATTTCAAATGGGGGAAATAGTGACGCATGTTGTGCTAATGCACTATTTCCTATGAGAGATTAGGGAATAGGGGCGCACCGAGTTATTATTTATTATATGCTTATGTGCTATTTCAAATGGGGGAAATAGTGACGCATACTGTGCTTATGCACTATTCCCTATGAGAGGTAAGGGAATAGGGGCGCACCGAGTTATCAGTTATTATGTGCTTATGTGCTTATGTGCTATTTTCAATGGGGGAAATAGTGACGCATACTGTGCTTATGCACTATCTCCTGTGAGAGATACAGGAATAGGGGCGCACTGAGTTTTGGCCCTAAATAGTTCTGGACTACTGACTAATGTGACAGGAGTGAAGATGGCCACATCAGTATAAAGTTTTAGTTGCATGGGTTGAGGGTAAAGGATGATATAGTGAATTGAGGATGATTGTTGATTTTGAGTGATGTGTGTCTGTGACAATTATGTTATAATTTACTATTACTCTTTTCCGCTTTTTGATGATAGAACTGTTTCTTATTCCCTATATCTTTCCATGTGTTGTATTTTATTTCTGATGTGATCGTACGAGAAGACCCGATGGAGGAACCAATTGCTGAGGAGTTAGATGGAACTCCTTACGAACCAGATGCTGGAGGTCGAGCTGTGATTCAAGGCGATTAGAGTATAAACAGTATGGCCAGTGTGTCTAAAGAGTATTTATATTTCCGCTGAGTATGTCTGTAGTGAAGTTTATGCCTGTGAGGGATCCTACTGAGAGGGTACCCTTAACAGTGCTTTTGGAATGTAATAAATAACAAGTGTGTATTTATGTAATATAGTTTTGGTATGTTTTATATATGCATAAGTTTTATAATTATTAATTAAGTTTTAATTTTTACGTATTTTCAACGATAAGCGAGCGATTAAGTAAATAAATATTAAGGTTTTAATGTAATAATACGATGGGGCACAACGGGGTGTCTCAGGTATGATTGTAATGATTATAATGATGACATGAGTGTAATGATTATGCTTAGATATTGAATAGTATTGGGACTTGATGAATCCTGGTGATGTATGTGGGAAATTCATAATACCCGAGATAGTAGTGCCTAACCGAGATAATTATTGTGATATGGTGGTGAGACTTATGAGATATGATTACGATTAAGGTTATTTATGAGATAGTGATGAAAGGTTAAGGCACCAGGGGGTGACCTGAAACAGGGTTTGTGATATGGTGGCTTGAAACGGAGCTCGTGATCCAGTGTTGGGGCACTGGGGTTTGATTTCTCGGAGGGTGTTCCTGGGATTTCAGACTATTGGAAGGTACGTCCCAGAGAGTATTTTATTATTGTCGCGGCTATAGTTCATACGTTGTATGAGCAGCCTGGCCGATGTATCAGGATGTGCACCGAGGTGATTTGTGCAACTATAGTGCCATTGCTTTGCATGAGCATCCTCCCTCCGTGGACGAGGATGTGTGCCGAGGGCTCTTGAGATGGGGTGTTGTGGATATCCGGATATGTGTCAGAACTTGGTGATTCATACAGCATTTGCATTGCATCATGATGGAGGGAAGAGGGAAAATCTTAGACGTGGATTGAGGATGGTGGTGTTATATATATATACACCTCTATATTTGGAGATGAATGTTTAGTGTGCTATTATAGAATTAAACATTGCTAAACCCTTTCCATGTTTGACGTTATATTGTTTCTTATCCCTTTTTCTTTTGTTGTGTGTTTGTTTATTTATGTTTGTACCTCAGACCCGGACCGGACAGATGCCACATTGGGGTCATCTCTGGATGACCCAGGATGCGGGGTTTCCCCTCACGGGGAAATTTGAGTTTGAGTTCGTGGACCCTAACGGGTGGCTCGTGGACCCAGTTACTCGTTTTTCTATATATACGGGTCCAGTATCAGTGACATACGGATGAGGGAAGGGAGCCCCACTAAGCTTAGTGGGCACTTTCAGAGCAGGCATGGCACTTCCCTTCCCCATCAAACATCCGGACGGGCAGATACCTCCGATGCCGGGCATGGCCCCAGTTCCCTTTATGGTACCATTTGAGGCACTTGTGCCAGGATTTGGGCCTGCACCTGTACCCACACCTGGAGCCAGAGCTTGCACCTGTATAGGAGGAGGACCCAGTTGCTCAAGTTCTGGACCCGGTGCCTGTTCCCAAGGTACCAGCTCCTCCAGAGGTCCGAGCTATAGTTTCTGAGTCATCTCATGTATCCTCCAGATTACATCCCAGAGATAATAGGCTATATCGGCAGATGTTCTAGTGGCAGTCGGATAGGAGCTCTTCCACTGGTAGCTGAGGAGTATCTGAACCATTAGGACCACGGGATGCTAGCGAGGGTGGTAGTATGTGATAGCTCAGGCCAGTTCTATCAGCTTAGGTGTGAGTGAGGTTTTCCTATATTTTTTAGAGGGGACTGGGTGTGGACAAAATCGGTGAGGCATCTTGCTTTCGTCTTTTGATGTATTTTTGTTATGGTTCCGTTAGTTTGTATATTGGGACCCTACTGATGGGAATCCCTTGACAGTACATTACCAGGAGGTTATGTATATATGGTTATGCTTATGCATTGTATGTATATATTTTCTATATGGTAATTGCTTATACTTAAGTTTTAATTTTTCGTCGTTTTAATATGACCGCTTAACGTTAATAACGCAATTAGGTTTTAATAATTTCAGGTTTTTCTTTAATGGGACGTCGGGGCGTCTCAGTTACCATAATGAATAATGGAGGGGACATCATGTTGAAAAAGAAATTGTAAACAAGTGCATGAGGCTTGGGGAAAAACAAAGTTTAAGTTTGGGGTATTCTGATAAGCCGCTAGCTTATCTAGTTTTATAACTAGAAAGGCTAAGGTTTTTGTGCTAATTGAGCAATTTAACCTCGTTAAACACCCGAATTTGACTTCTTTTGTTCCCTAGCAGCATTTTGAGTCTCTTAGAGAGTTTTTAGGAATTTTGGTTAATTTTGAGTCAATAAAGCATTAAAATGCTACTTTTAAATTTCAGGTTAAAAGTGAAGCTTGAGGAAGCTAGGAAAATTGAAGATGACAAGCATAAAGGCAAAATTGACTGATTCACCTCGCGAACAGGTGCTCGCCTTGCGAGCCAGAAGCAGGAGAATTGAAGGCCACTCAGGTTCGCCTCGCGAATAGATGCTCGCCTCGCGAGAATTCAAATTCAAACTGGAGCCAAAACTAGGAATTACCTCACAAATCCCTGCTCGCCTTGCGAGCGCGCGCAGTCTTGTCCACTATATATAGTTTGTTTTAGGGCAGATTAAGAAGTTTTTGCAGAGGATTAATCCTTGTTTCCTTGGAGCCGTGTCTCCCTCTGTTTTTCAGTAGTTTTCTTCTCTTAGGATGAATTCTATTATTACTTTGATTGTTGATCTTGTCTCCATGAGGAAGTAATCCCTATTCTAAGGGAACGATGAAGTCACCCTTGATGGCATAGCGAATTTCAATGTAATGTATTCTTTTCCTTAACCCAATTCTTGTTTCTTAATTCTGCGTTTGTTGTGTTAATCAAACGGGCCCTTGGTTAACTTGTCAATGTAATGAGACTTGGAAGGTAATTCGTGCTTAGGACTTGAATTAGGAACACCAGTTGAATATTGCATTGGTAGTGGGTAGGAGATTGGTGCAACCATTTAGGGAACAAGAACTTAATATAATCTAACTGTAGGTTATGAGACTTGGTAGGTAACTAATTTACAGTTTAGATACGTCCTTTAGAGCATTAGTAGTGTCTTTAGGAGAAATTAGGGGTCCCGGTTGGCAATGAAATTGAATATAGGAAATAGAAGATCATCACTTGGGTAGCTTGCATGATTGGGTAGGCGGATTCGTGATCTTAGAAGCTTTAATTATCAATTTAATCTCGGTCTTACTGTTAGCGTTTTTAGATAATTGTTTTAGATAAATTCTTGTTACTTGATCTTTCTCTCTCTTCTCAACCAACTGCTATTGACTTGGTCAAACGATTTGAATTTCCTTTTAAAGATTTGGTTAAATTGGTCTCTCAATCCTTGTGTTCGACCTCGGTATTTCTTACCATGTTTTTATTACTTGCAACGAACCGGTACACTTGCGGGATTCGCAACACAGTCCAAGGGAGCGAGAGTAACCAGTCGTTCCCCCAAGATTGGTGGATTGCAAGGAAGAGGGGCTGGATTCTCGGTTAGTGATACAAATTCGGGGAATTAGTGGAGGATCCAAAGATGCAAGAACCAAATGGGGCCATGGATGTTGTCAGTTTTCTCTTAGTTTCTCAGTCGTTCCACATACACAAACATGCGCCGGTAAAGTAAACCGAGAAATAAACGGCCAAGAGCCAAGGCTTGTCCAGAAGTAATGAATTGGACGTAGTTGAGAACTTCGGCTACTATCTGAACCGAATTGGTACAGATAAAATACCTGTACATCCAGTACAGCAAGAAGGCATGATGCTCGAGGTCAGTGACTTCCCCAGTCGAATTTGAGTTGGCGGTAATGAAATTGCCGTAATTGCAATATGGCTTCGAACATTTGATGCCAGCCATTGGCTCGACTGCTTCAGAGAAGGAAGGGACTTCATTGCCATGAAGAGGAAGCCCAGTAATAGCGATGACATCGGGTAATGCAGGGCTCATCATACCGCAAGGAAAAACAAAGCTGTTGATGGACGTATTCCAGAAACCAGGAAGCCGAAAAGAAGGTCAACGTTGAGAAGGATTTCGTGACGGGAGAGCATTATTAGGTTGAAAATGTCCCAAGATTTCCACTCTTTACTTTTGGCCGGGACTATGCGATGGAGCCATTTGTTGTAAGAAGCCGTGCCGTTGGGCCAAGTTCCGAAACTCGAGGTTCTTTGATCGAGAGTAAACCAAACCGAAGCAATGGGCAAGGCAAACAAACTGGGATAAAGGATATTGTCAAGAAACAGCTTGCCTTCATCTTGATTTTCGGTGGAAAGGTTTAAGGTCACGGAATGTTCAATACGGCAAAGGATGCCTGTGGTTTGTTCGGAATCAGACGAAGAAGACGAGGATTGGTTGGGACCAATGGAAGCCGAGTCATCCGAGGCATCGTTGCCGTAGGAAATATTGTAAGGATTTTGGGAGTCAAAAGCGGAAGACATATTTGGTCGAAGAGTTAAGATAGTTCGAGAAGAGCAAAGAAGAAGGTAAAGTAAATGGTTAAAGGAAGCCATCAGTTGATTTTATAAAGAAAAAAGTCGGCTGTGAAAACTAGCTGTTAGCAATAAAAGAGGGATAAAGAGGCAAGACGACAAGCGCATGAATCAAGGTAAATGGTTGTATTACGGTGCTCAAGATAAGTTGGTTATATCATTCTATCTTCATTTCAATTAGATAGAAGATATAAGGGGGCAAATGTTATCACCTAAATTAACGAAACTAATATAGCCGTTGGTAAACTAGTCGTTGGGGTTAGCCGAAT
Source organism: Sophora flavescens (assembly GCA_030762895.1). Lineage (NCBI taxonomy): Eukaryota > Viridiplantae > Streptophyta > Magnoliopsida > Fabales > Fabaceae > Sophora > Sophora flavescens. The sequence goes on along the minus strand of CM061065.1, from coordinate 80,827,273 downwards.
CGGAAGTCAGTCGAGTATGTTAAACTGACAGCTGATTGGAAAAACGGTTCCTTGGTTAAAAACGATTGAATAAGTGATATGGGCCAAAAGGAGAATATTTCGAGTGATCAGTTTGTGTTCAAAGTGGTGGTGATAGCCAAAGAAGCGAGATAAGAGCATCGATCCTTTTAGCCGTTGCTCGTGCTAACAACCTTCCTAAATAAGTGGGGAACGTGGTTTCAAGCTGTTTAGCTTATTTTAGGAGGCAAAGAGACGTTGAAGAATGAAGAAAACCTGCTCGAGCGGTTATTGGCGGATGATCATTGAAGACATGCCTAAATTATAGGGATTTTTGTTAGACATGATTACCCGTTGTAATCTAGTTGGTTTGTGTTGGCCACTAAGTGCATAATGCTAAAATTTAGGAGAATGTGACCAATAGGGACAATTTTGTATAGTATTCTAGTTGTAGCTTATAAATTCCAAATGTAAATAATGAGTTAGACAAATCAATACAATCAAACTTATTTTTATTCCCAAATCTATCCCTCTCTTAACGCTATAGACTAATAAGTGAATCATTATTATTTGAAATAAATCAAGGTCACGACTAATTTTACTTTACCAAATCACAAGTTGACATAAGTTTAGATATTCTATTAGAAACTTGTATAATTTAAGGACTTATTTAAAAATTTCTAAATAGTTGTAAATTTTTTTTTGAACCAATAGTTGTAAATTCTAAATAGTTGTAGCTGGAATAATTAAATCTTAATTCAACCAAACTTAAAATTAAAAACTCTTCTCTCCCAATTCTCGGACCAAAGCGATACACAGTCATGGCTTCTTCTTCGCCTGAGGTTGGTTCTACATTTGACTTTTCTTTTTCCGATGTCTCAACGTTTATTTTATTTTTTTGGGTTAGGTTTTCTTATTTCCTCTGTGCCCACGATTTTCGTTTTGATATTTTTCTCGATTATGATCTCTGCTAGATCAATTGTTGGTCAAACCATTGTTTTTATTCCTGAGTGAGTATAAAACTAAAACCACAAATCGATACTACGTTATTTCATTGATTCTGCTTCTTTATTGCTTATATGGTGTTGTTATGCAGTTAATGGCTTGGGTTTAATCACTTAAGTATTTCGTTACTAACATTTTAGTTTAATCACTTATTTTTTGTTTTGTTTTCTCTGGGAAGTTATGTTTTTTGATTTTGGTTTTATATATTTGCGGATGTATTTTTTGGAGTGTAATTGGAGATGTGGATTAGAAATTTTGAGTGGAAAAGAATGTCAAATGTAAAATTGCTTAGTGACAAAAGCAGGTTGATAGGAAGCAATTTGGGTACTTAATTCTCCAATTCCCTTTTCATATTTGAGTGATAAGGATTAAGGATTAACAAGAAAGGGATGGGATGAGGTCAATAGGAAATTACTCAAAAAAAAGATGAAGCACAAGAAACTTTTCATGCAGATGGGAAGTAGAAAGGAAATTGTCATGGGAAAAGAAGTTTCTCTTAGCCTGTGCTTGTTAGAGAAGGTGGGAAATAGAGAAGAGAGTGAATGTGAGGTCGAAGGGAAACATTCGATTTATGTCCTTCATTGTTGGTTGAGAATAGAGATTTGAAAATGATTTTAGCTATAAGTTCTATGGAAGGGGAGGCTAAAATGAGTTCATATTTATCAAAACTTTGAACAAAACCTCCTTTTTGTTGCATGAAACCAGTGAAGGTAACTTCCGTTCCATGTTTTCAACTCCACATTACATATGCAATTATGTAGGACTTTCAATCTCCATAAGCTAGTTTCCCTTTTTTTTTCTTCTGTAATCTTCTGTATGTATGTATTTGACTCCTTTTACTTTTTATGTGAGGGCAGTTTCTAAATTTAACCCATAGAATGATACATGCCAAAAGGAGAGGTATATGTTATTCTAGTTCAAGGTGAGATATATGGAAACATGTTTTTCTCTTAATATCATTAATCTCATATGTTTATGTTAGAAGGCTGAAGTTTAGAGTTGAGGATGCTTGGTCTATATAGTATATATATAGTTTTCACCTTTCTTGCATGAATGTATACGTTATTGTGTTCTTATGTGCTTCTTGTACATGTTATTTGAATTTTTAACTTCTCTAGAAATCATATGATTTTTAATGTCTGTATTGCTTAGCACTTATGATTTTCCATCATTCAGTAAATAAATGACTTCATGGATGTTATCGCCTGCCTTTATTTTTTTTTCTTTTCCTACAGTTTGAAAATTTTGTAGCTTCCTTGGTTGCTCATATAAGTCACATATAGGAGCAATATGTAACCGAGGTTACCGAGAATTATGAGACGACATGTTGGGGTTGTGGACTGCACATTTTGCTTCCATCTTGTGCATCTGTTTTCAAATGTGGCTGGTGTGGGGCCATTACAGATCAAAACAAAAAGAAACGTGACCAGAAGTGCTTCAGGTGGAGACTGCTGCGTGATCGATGCTTTGTTTCTGTTGTCCTAATATTTATGCTCTTTGTAATATGTAAGCCTCTGTTGTTCCTTCTGTTTTGTGGTTTCTTTTGTCATCGTTCTGTATGACCAGATTTGCTTTTATTTTCCACTGGGGTCTAGGTTGCATTTTAGAATTTTCTCCTTCTTCCTGACAACTTATTATATCAAATGTCTGTGTAGTGTCAGAGGTTTGATCGATACATTCAAATTGAGAGTTCATGGTGTACAATTCTTCAGATTCTACCATGCAGTGATTTGATCGTAGTGATTTAGGGGATTCCTTTTACTGATTATCAATGGGATAAAAAAGGTTTTGAGTATCATGCAAAAGAGATTGGAAAGCTTTATTATAATTATGAACTTGCTCGTTTTTGCTGTGTTCTGTTTTGGGTTTGGTGATTTATTAAGGAGGATTTCTTTTTTTGGAGAAAGTTGAAATATTATTAGAGATGGAAAGAAATGGAGTTTAAGAGTGGAGGAAAAAATACTACCTAAAAGAAAACAGAAAACAGAACAAACAGAATGCAGAATTCATTCTTTGGCTTATGATTGTCTATTTTCTCCCTATTTAAGGCAAAATTTAAAACATCAGTTTTGTGTTTTGTTTCTTTTGTAAATGGTTTTTCATTAGATGTATCATTTTGATCTCCATTATCATGGAATACATTTCTTATTACTGTAATCCTTAACATTCACCTACATGATGAAATGCATTATTCTATATTTTACTTATACATTTGATGTTTTGTGTGCAGTTGCTGGGGTGTGGGCAGTCTATCCTGTTGTCTTTTCTGTCAGTCTTCTTTGCGGGGTTTTTCACTCAACCATTACTGCAATCTTGTCCATAGCTACCATTTCCTTTTTCAGCCTTGCATCATTTAGGTGTGCTGGCACACCACCAAATATATTATGGGGAAGCTACCCCACTGTAGGGAAAGGTGACCTTGAAAATTATACTTTCTGTCACCACTGCTCAAAACCGAAGTCACCCAGAGCTCATCACTGTCGTTCATGTGGAAAATGTATACTGGACATGGATCATCATTGTCCATTTGTAAGTTTCCATCATCTTCTTATCATTGAAACATTAATCTCAGTAGTCCTAGTGCAGTCTTTACTCAATTTTCGGTTTTATATGGTAATTTGATGCATGGCATCTTGAACTGTACAACTTCTTATACCAGGATGAATGGATGATTAGGCATAAATATTAAACTTTGCTGTTTTTGGCTGTATGCTTTAGTATGAGTCTTAGTTCTATTGTCTCTTCGTTGTCTCTTGTTTAAAGTTTTTAATGTGTACCTTATTCTTCATTAATAAAAATGCACCTTAAAGCAATTTCTTATATAAGGATTGCTATTGAAATTGATGTTATAACGAAACATATGAAGCTAATCATTATTCATTGGCTGCTAATGCAGGAGCAATTTAGGAGTGTTCCTAGTGTAACAAATGATAGGCTTTTACAGCTTCATATTGAGTTATGATGCTTATCTGATAGATAGTCCCTAATTAGTTAGTTAGTTAATTAGTTGTATATTCAGTTAGTTTATAGTTAGTTGTATAAGAGAATAAGGCATGTTGCCTATAAATAGGGAGAGGGTTAAGAGGGAGAGTAAGGCATTTTGTTAGGAAGTGAAAAGGAGAGTCCCAAGTCTCTCGAATACTTGGGGAATTCATTGTATTCTTCTGCTATTCTGAACCAGTTTCTATCAATCTGCATCGAGCTCCGATCTTGGAGCTGTGGGGGAGTGTTTGGTGAAAATGATACCAGAATTTGATGGGAATGGCAATGCCTATTGGTGGCTGATCAAATTAGATGAGTATTTTAGAGCCCTTGGAGTACGTGAAGAGAAGCTATTATTTAATGTTGTGTTCGCGTTGACAGGGAATGCTCACCGTTGGTGGCTTTCCTGGAACAAGAACAACCGCTATGCTTCATTCTTCACCTTTGAGAAGGCTGTGCTCATGCGATTCCAACCAGAACTTGGGGTTTATCTTCAAGATTCAGAATCTGGGGAGCAAGAAGAAAGTAATGAAAATAAAGATGAAGATTTAGGGGTCAAGAACCAGAATCTTGGGGGTAGAGAAGAAACAGAAAGGGGAGAAGCATCATCATCGTTAGTGTTAGAGAAGAGCAGGAGTTCACTTCCCGTAAAGGAAGAGCAAACAAGACAAGTGTCAACTTTGGGGAAGACGCAAGATTCACAGAACCTGGGCTATGGTGATGTGAATAACACTGCCAATGAAGAAATTGAAGAACGCCCATTCACTGCAAGGGCCAAAGGGAAAGCTCTAATGGTGGCTCCAAGATTTCACAGAGAAAAACACATGGGCGGTGACACCCACAACGGAATGGTGGAGAGAAGAGGAAAGGAAGGAGAATCTACGACAGCCACAGGCTTGTGCAGTCACGGACCAGGGAGAGAAGGAATTGGCGGAAGCGGCAGATCAAATTGGAGTGATACAGAATCTGGCCACGTCCCCACCGCCTCCTGAGCCGCCAAACACGAACCCACTTATGGCAAACGAAATGACGTATTCCGATGAGCCGCTAGACACGAACCAACTTACGGCGGACGAAATGACATTTCCCGACAAGCTGTCGAGGTGTAGCGTCAAAGGGGCTGGACGTTTGGAAGCTATCGTGAGTGACAAGATGCAGACAGGGGCAAATCTGGAATTTGGTGCAGAAAGTCCAGGGGCTAACCTAATGGGCCAAGCCCAATTACTTGAAAAGAAGCAATGGGTTCTCAAAAGAATTGTTGGGTGTGCCCTGAATGATCAAAGCTCAAGACATACTGGTCCCATTTATCAGGTTTATTTTAATATTGGGCCAACAAAGGAAACGGTGGGAAAGGGAAATTGCGCACAGCTGGTGCTTGACAAAATGGGCATGAAGGAGAGTGTTACAGCAGAAAACCAGAAAACAGAGATGCTAATGGAGATGCTGTTTGAGAGTGCTACATTAACAACGGAAAAATGGTATACGTCTACAACAAATGGATTGTCATGCTTCAAACAATGGGACCCAGGGAAGGTTGTTCAAGGGGCAACTTGTGGTTCACCTTGAGGACAAGGTGAATGTTAAAGGGGGAGTATTGATAGATAGTCCTTAATTAGTTAGTTAGTTAATTAGTTGTATATTCAGTTAGTTTATAGTTAGTTGTATAAGAGAATAAGGCATGTTGCCTATAAATAGGGAGAGGGTTAAGAGGGAGAGTTAGGCATTTTGTTAGTAAGTGAAAAGGAGAGTCCCAAGTCTCTCGAATACTTGGGGAATTCATTGTATTCTTCTGCTATTCTGAACCAGTTTCTATCATTATCAGGCTAGAAAGTTCAATTATAATGTTAGAATTAAATTGTTGAAATGGTGTTTATTTCTCCTCAGAAGCTCTTACTATTCTTAACCTGGTCTCTTTATGTAGTATTTCCATATATTACTTGTTGTCCCTTCTTTTTATCCCAAAAAGACTTGTCCGTCTCTCATGAGTTTATTTGTCAACTAGCTGACAGTGATAGAATAGAGAAGCTTATGAGAGATTTATTTGATAAGGGGTTGGAATACCGGGAAGGATTATTTGGCTAGTTTGGAAGTATGTTGCATGACTAAGGAGCAAGGTTTTGGGTCTTGGAAATTTGATGTCTAAAAACATTGCTTTAGCTAGCAAATGTTTATGTTGTTTTTCTTCTAGGTTCAAATCCCCTATGCCACGAGATCTTTTGGAGCAAGAATGATGTGGTATGCAAGAGCTGCAGTTAATGCAAATTATGCAACTAACTCTAGTCCACAGAATTTTGTTTCACTGGGATCAGGGTGTTATAATTCTTTTCTTCCTTTGGTGTTCTTGCCTTCTTGGATCCTTTGTCGGGTGTATTTTAAACTGAGTCGTGTTTCTTGCTGAGGAGAGTTGATAGGCCTTATAAGGTGTCTGGACTCCAGAAAACTTTATTAAGGAAAATTTAGTTGTTGAGAACATGGGTGAATATGATTGAATAATTCTTTGGACCCATCTAAGTGGTTATTCCATGATAAAACTGTTGTTCAGTTGTAAAAATTAAGTGGTGATTATATTGACATGTTTCTTAGTTAGTAGAGCCAACAGACCTCTTATGGTGTACGGAGAACTTTATTAAGGAAGAATTTAATTGTTGGAGACATGAGTGAATATGATTGCATAATTCTTCGGACAGTTCCACCTGTTTAGGGGTTATTCCATTATGAAACTGTTGTTCAGTTATAAAAATTATGTGGTGATTATACTGTCATGGAAGTATTCATGGACAGGATTGTCTGGTTTATCTTCAGCTCCTATTTATTATATTAATATGATGGTTGCAAGTGCCATTGTGTGTGTGTGAAGCGTCATATCATTTGCTATTACCTTGTGATTGTCTGAAGAAGTTTTCGGTCTATGGTTTTTCAGTTAATCAGTTCTGGAAATGTACTTCTAATCTTTTTATGTATAGTTTATATGTTTGGATATGTTTAGGATGCACCCATTTTTAGTCAAGTGTACATTTTTTCAGATGAATTAAGTGTAATTTAAAAAGATCAACAGTCAAGTCAATGCAAAAGTCAACATTGGATGATTAAAATATTAAATATTCAACTGCTTTTCTATAAAACTAAAACAAAATCCAATGTATGTATTGCTAAAATAAAACCTTAATTATACCTTAAATATGCCCTTACGGCACCTGTTAATAAATGCCTTTTGGATGAGGAAAGGTAAGAATTTGTGGATTGTTACTAGAACTTTTTTTTTTTGATAAGCAAAATGTATATATAATTGAGTAAGGGGTACTCAACCTGTATACAAAGTATCAAAGAAGAAATACAAAGCAGGAGAACTTAAGCTACTTCACAACCTAAAGCACAAAAAAAAGCAGCTATAAGGTTGATTGATAACTATGATCATCCTTCCATTTGGAACCAACATGATCAGACCGAAACCACCCTGTAGCAGATATTTAGCAGTAGGATAGCAGATCAAGCATTGTAAATTTTTAACAAAACACCAAAAGCAGCTGCTGCAACACTGAGAAAAACCTCCAATTAAAAACCTGCAAGTCCTAATAGAAACCTTTTTCAAAAAGCCTTTGAAACCGGAGGGATAGTAGTGCTTGACCACACAGTGCATCCCCAAAATCATAGGAGGCATAGTAGACATGAAAATAACAGGCATAGCGGGCATCCGAAACAGAGCAAATCTGCATACTGTAGAATTTCAGCAGAAATACAGATGTACAGATATACCAGAACTCTAACAGCATCACACAAAATTCCAGCATCTCCTCAATCTGCATAAAAGAAACAGACTTGAACCAGCATAGCCGCTGCCACTTCCTCTAACACATGATTTCATACACTCCAAAGGAGATGTGCACCAATCCGAGAAACGATACCTGCTACCTCTCCCTCTAAGTTGGAACCACTTCCAAGCTCTTACCTTGATCAAATCTAACAATTGGACAGCATAAAACAATTCCTGGTTGAAAATGGTACCATTTCTAGACAGCCAGATGGGCCAAGAAGTAGAGAACCATAAAATCATCCATAGGTCTTTTAACCTCTTTCCTGTCACCATGCCCCTATGCTGTAAAAAATGAGACCTGCCATCTGCCTGCATGACAACCACAAAACCAGACCATGCATAAACAAGTTTCCAAATAAGCAATTATTTGTTGCAGGTAAAGAGCAGGTGATCCATTGATTCCACATCACTGCAGCATAGCACACATTTGATCTCGTCTACATCACCAATAATTTTCCTCTTCCATAGATTCTTTCTAGTTGGGCCCCTATCCAGTATTGCCTGCCACCCGAAAGCTAGGATCTTAAGAGGGACTGTTGAAATCCAATACTTTTTGAAAAATTCATCCACAAAAGGCCTATTTGGATCAGTTATTGTACAAGAATTCTGTATGAGAACCATGTATGCTGCCTTACACGAGTATATCATGTCACTACTATGTCTGAAGCACCGCTCTTCATTTCTCCCTCTGCCAAGTTAGCATTAGAAAGAATCCCTAGTAATTGCTGCACCAAAGTCTCTTCCCAAGCAAAAAAATTCCTCCTCCGTTGAAGGTTCCAAGTCCAACAATCATCCTCCCAGCTGCCAACCTGCCCCACCTTGGCTTCCTTGTTGGCAGAAATAGAAAAAAATCTCGGGAACCTATTCCTCAAGCTCACACTTCCAATCCAAGCTTCCTCCCAAAATAAAACAGAGCTACCATCACCAGCCTTCTTGAAAATACTGTTATTTAGCCAACCGAAGGTACTCGGCTTCCACCTTCAATACTGCGCAAATCTCTCCACCAAGTAGAAGAGGAGTGACTCGGTTGATCTCTCAGGCTGTTCAAAAAACCTGGATTCCCCACTCAGTATCTAAAATCCAGCACCTCAACCCACAATGCTCTTTCCCCTGTGACCGTTCTCCATAACCACCTCCCCAACAAAGAAAGATTAAACAAGTGTAAATCCTTTATGCACAGGCCACCACTTTCTTTTGGTTTGCAAACATCACTCCATGTTACTAGAACTTAATGGATTCAAGTGCAAGTTGCTGCATTTTTAGATGTTTTTCATAGGATCTCTATCTTTGACCTTTCCCCTAATATTCTATGGGATGATGTTTGTTGAATAGACTTAAGCATTGGAAACTAAGAGGGACACCGGAAACGGAAAATATGTCAGGGCAAAAGTTAAAATTTCTTGTTATTTAAAAGTGGTGTGTTGTTGAAATCAAGTGTGTAATATGTTTCTGGCATGAAGATGACTTCTTTTTGGTGTGTTCTTGGTATTCTTTGCCAATCAACTGTGTTTAAATCGGGTGCTTTTGTTGGTTGTTATAGTGAATTAGTGATATAACGAGGCTTCAAACTTCCTTTTTCTTAATGCTAGTCTGGTAATAGCTTTGGTAATTCTTTCATTCTTTGGCAGATTGGGAACTGTGTTGGTGCAGCTAATCACCGCAGCTTCATTTTCTTCCTCATTTCAGCCGTGTCGAGCACGATCTATGTCTCTATCATGTCTGCATATGCAAGCTTGCAAATATGGCCACCATTGACATACTCCCGTGAACGTTTAAACAGGATACCTGATGAATATTTGGCATGGAGATTTATGAATGAAATTATTGTTGCCTTCCTGAGATCTGCCCTGCTTCTATCCACTAGGGGGCTTGTTCTTGTTTATCTGTTTATTTCAAGTGTTTCATTGCAGATAGGATTGAGTGTCCTTCTTTGGCAGCAGCTCTCTTATATATACCAGGGAAAAACTTATTTGAGTCATTTGAGTTCACCAGCAGATAATGAAGAAGAAAAGAAAGATTGTCAAAATCTAGTTAGATTTTTTGGTTTTCAATATTCTGTAACAAGGTTTCTTTTGCCAAACCTTGGTGTTAATCGGAAGAGACATGTAAAGTGAAACAGTCTTGTATTGTGATCAATTACTATTTGACTTTCTTTCTTTTTGACAATTTGTATAAAAGTATTTTTACATGTTTTATATAGTTACACTGAAATTATTTAACAGAAGATCACCACAAAACATTTATATTTGTTGATTAGCAATTTACTTGTTCATAAGAGGTGTCAAAAGTACCAAGGGAAATTAGCCTCTTTTGATATTTTTAATGAGTCTGGATTGACTCAATTAAATGAAATGTTTATAAGAGAGAATTACATTCTGGATTACTCTGAACATAATGTGGGATTTAGGGATGCGTTCATCATTGTGGATTCTGACCAAAATAAAATGCCAACCCTTTTGTTCATACTTCTAAAGGAATTCTTAGCATTTTGTAGACAGGATAAGAAAATGATGGTTTAAAAACCAGAAACCACAATCCACTTCGCAGTAAAGTCATAGTAAAGTGGTTTGGTAATTGATCTACGGGAGTTGAGTTATCACACACTCATAGAAAGGTCTTTCTTTTATAAAGAACGTAGTGGATGTGGAGATTTATAAGAAGCAACAGTGAGCTTTTTAGATGCAAAAAACTGAGATTTACTTACTGTGGCAAAAAGAATGTTCCATCCTTGGGATATTGGAATTTGAACGTGCAAGGTGGGGAAGATGTTAATGAGCCTGAGAGCCTCTCACTCGCACGACACCTAGAATGACCTATTAAGTGCCCCTAAGTCATGTATAATCACTTTCCTATAAATAAGTGTAAGAATTATTAAGGTGAGAATATTTCCTGCATACACCTTGAACCCATACTTACTTAGAGTACCCAAAATCCCATTCTCTAACCCATCAAGGCACTAAGGAGACTACAAGAATTGGTTATAGTCCAACTACGAGAACGGGTTATAGTCCAAGAAACCAAACTATTCAAAACAGAACATTGGCGTGCCACGTAGGTGAAGATGAACTCTTATATAACAATTATACAATTATATGAGGCTCATAAATCCCTTGTAATTAGAAAAGATGACACAATGCAGAAATCAGTATGGAGAGAAAAATTGATCAACAAAAATGGAAAACTTATATTATATAGTCAAAAGCCTTACAGAAAACCAAAACAAGTTAAAAGTCTAACAAGCCTGCCTACAAGCACACATACGGACACAAACAAAAACTTGGATGGCTAAAAATGGCCGATAACAATTAAAAAATAAAAATAAAAAGAATTCCACATTTTCCAGCAATGACCTCCACTGTTTTGCGCTCACAGTGCTGCCTTAGATAGAACAAGAACAGAGAAGTTAAGTTGATTGTTATAAGGGTCCCAGTGAAGTCCAATCTCATCCCCTCTCTTCAACCCCCTTCTTTTCACAAAATCTTGCACCCACTTGCCCGTAAAAACATAACTTTCTGAAGAAACCCATCTCTTGAAAACAAGAACATGCATGGTGTTGGTGTCAACGTCCCAAACACTAACGTTAGTTCCTCTGGCACTCTCAGCATCCCTTTGCGCTTCATCATCCATCACTGGCAGCAGCAAGTTTTCTGCCAACCCCTTTCCAAGCAACAGCCTGCTCATGTTGCCAAGATCACTCTCTTGAAGCACTTTCTTGATCTTCCATGGATCATCATAAAGCATCAACTCAAGTGAGAAGCCCCAACTTGTTACCACATCATTACGTGTCTTTCTTGGAGTTTTCTTGGAACAAGGATCATCACATTGCATCCTCTTCTTGGTGGAGGAACAAGCATATGCAAGTGATGTACAAACAAATGGTCTCCCCATGATCAGTTATGTATGAGTATGAGGGACAGAACAGTGTACGTATGATGCCAATAAGGCAGTAGTTATATGTATATATATTACCTGGAAGGTCTTGCGTTTTTGGGTGCCAACTCAGGAAAATAGTGCGGTCACAATCATTTTAAAGATTGTCTGTCTTCAATTTTTTTTTACAAAATCATTAATAATCCAATAATAATCAAGATTTTAAAAAAAATCATTTTCGATAAAAATCAAAGCAAAACTATTTAATCTACATTATGATATAGTAGACAATCTACCTTGATAAAGATTGAGAAAAATTGAATTTAGATAGACTGAGATAATGAAAGAGAAATAGAAGGAGGAAACTAGGGAAAATGTAAAGTCTAAATAGGAAATAAATTAAGAGTATAATAAATTTTAAAAAATATTAAATCAAAAAGATATTTTTAAGATACTGTTGTCATATTATCTTCTTTCACTTTATTATTAATTTTTTGAAATAATTATTTTTTTATTGATAAAAAAGTAAAATATATAATTTTTTATATTCACTATGTAAAAGTTTAGAACAATAAATTTTATACTATATATAAAAAAATTTATACTACTGGTGCCCCAAAAAATCAGGGGTCCTGGACGATCGCCCACCTCGCCCGTGCTCAGGGCCACACCTGTATACAAGAGAAATCCCTTTTTTTTTTGTTTTGTTTCGACAAGTTAAAAGAAATCCTTAAAGAGCTTTGTATTTATGAAGTTATCTTATGTCAATGTCGAATTAATTAAGAATCAAAAACGTAATTCTTTTTATTTTTTTTTATCTACAAAAACATAATTCTAAAGATATCCATTTGATTGTTTCAAAAAAAAAGATATCCATTTGAATAGATATCGCTTATTGAAAAACAAAAATGATTTGTATAGATTTGTTAAAAAAAATCCAAATTAGGATTGGAGAATCGTAATTCGTAATTTGTAAAAAAATGAGTTATAATGTTTATATTTTGAGTTACATTATTTTTTTAAACATTTTTATCCTTCTTGTAAAAAAAACATTTTTATCCCATGTTTTAGAAATTATACATTTTATTTCTCTTATTTTTTATTTTATGACAAATACCTAGCATTTATACAAATTAAAGAAAGGATAAATTATACTTTTAGTCTCTTATCTTTATTTTAAATTTTAATTTGGTCTCTTTTTTTTTTGGGTTCTGTTTTGGTCCATAATCTTTATTTTATGTTTCAATGTGGTATTTTTTGTTTAAATTGTGGAACGAGAGAGACACCGATATAACTTTTGCAAAATAAGGGACTACTTCAGAACCAAAAAACTAAAAGAGGGACCATTTAGGAAAAAAAGGGATCGGATTGGTTTATCTTTTACAAAATGAGGGACAATTTCGGAATAAATAATAAAAGAGGGACCATTTTTGGTCCCTCTTTTATATCTAGCATGAATTTATACATATTGAAATAAAATGCTAAATTATATTTTTGGTCCCTTTTCTTTATTTTAGGTTTTAATTTGGTCCCCATTTTTTTATATTCCATTTTGGTCCCTCACCTTTATTCTAGGTTTCAATGTGGTATTTTTCGTTTAAATTGTGGAACAGAGAGGAGCACATTGATATAACTTTTACGTAATAAGGGACCATTTCAAAACAAAAATAATAATAAAAGAGGGTCATTTCGAGGAAAAAAAATGGATTGTATTGGTTTAGCTTTTACAAAATGTGGGACAATTTCGGAATAAAAAATAAAAGAGGGACCATTTTTTGTCCCTCTTTAATATCTAGCATTTACACATATTGAAAAAAAAATACTAAATTATATTTTTGGTCTCTTATCTTTATTTTAAGTTTTAATTTGGTCCTTATTTTATTTTTTATTTCATTTTGGTTCCTCATCTTTTTATAGGTTTCAATGTGGTATTTTTCGTTTAAATTGTGGAACAGAGAGAATCACATTGATATAACTTTTACAAAATAAGGGACCATTTTCAGAAAAAAATAAAATAAATGATGGACCATTTTGAAAAGAAAAAGGCTTAATTGCATATTTGGTCTCCCCTACTATTGGCCATGTGTGATTATGGTTCCTAAAGTTTTTTTCGTGCACATTTGATCCCCAGTTTTTTCAATGTTGCAAATTTGGTACTTCTGTCAATGTCTATCAATTTTTCAATGATCAACATAGAGAAACCACTCATCTAAACAAACAGAACCACTTCTCTAAAAGCGTATAACATCCTTTTGAGCTTTTGTCGTAAAGGATTATGTGGTGGAACAAAAAAAAAGGTTCCAGAAAGGATGGACAAAACTAATAAATAGTATAGAGGAACCACCGAATCATATTGAATCTAAGACGCAAAGGAGGGAGAACCTCAACTAGAGGTTGTGTGTGCTTAAAGGAGTGGTTCCTCTATGTTGATCATTGAAAAAATTGACAGACATTGGACATAATGATCAAATTTGCAACATTGAAAAACTGGTGGACCAAATATGCATGAAAAAAACATTAGGGACCAAAATCACACATGGCCAATAGTAGGGGTCCAAAACTGCAATTAAGCCAAAGAAAAAAAAAGGATCGAATTGGTTTAGCTTTTACAAAATGATGGATAATTTCGGAATAAAAAATAAAAGAGGGATCGCATTGGTATAACTTTGCAAAATAATGGGCCATTTTGGAACAAAAAAGTTAAAAAAGAAGGGACCAAATTGAAACCTAAAATAGAAATAAGGGACCAAAAGTATATTTTAGCCTTAAAAAACTTTAGGTTTAGGGTTAGAGAGTAAAGAAAAGAGAGAGAAGATAGTAAAATAAAAATATTATTGAAGGAAGAAATGTAAAACTAAGTGACAGATGAAGCATACAAACGTCCACCGGGGTCCCACTGGCCATCTTCTATGCCAGTGCCTGATTTTTCTTGTTTAACAACCCACTTCCCCTTTCCAAAGAGATGGGACTCAAATATCTGATTTTAAGGGCATTTCTTCACCTATTGTTAGTTGCTACAAGTTAACCAAATATCTAAAAAGTACTATATCTTATGGCTTATGGCTGCAAAAAGCCTTGGCTACTAGTTCTCTACCCCTACAAGCCTTTTGTGATGCCACTTAGGCTTCTAATCCAGATGACCATAGATCCACCTCCTGTACTTGTATCTACCTTGGTCCTAATATTGTTTCAAGGTTGTCCAAGAACCAACAACTAGTGGCCAACTCCAGTATCAAGTCTGAATATAGAAGTCTAGATATAACTTCATCTCACTTGATCTAGATTCAGTCACTGCTCAAGGAACTGTAGGTATCTACATCCATCCCAGTTATGTTCTGCGACAGACCTTGCACTGGGAGACAAGTAGGATCTCTAAAATATCTTACCATTTCTATCATTATATCTTTTTTCTGTTATCACATTGATATTGGTTCATCAAACTCGGCTCAGATCGATCGATCGGACCAGAAACCAGCCCTTAGCCGATTTTATAAAAAATCGGTGAATTGCGCCGATTAGGGGTGTAAACAAGTTGAGACGAGCTGAGCACTTTAAGCTTGAGCTTGGTTTGTGAAAAAATAGTGAAGCTTGAGCTTGACTTGACTCATTTATTTAAGCAAGCCTAACTAAAAGCTTGAGTTTGACTTGTTTAAAATTAATAAAGCTTGAGCATGGCTTGTTTAGCTCATATATATATATATATATATATATATATATATATATATATATATATATATTGTAATTAAGAAAATTTTTCTTTAATTATTTTTTATTTTTGTCAATTTAAAACTTAATAAAGATCTTAATATTATATGATAATCTATAAAAATAGAGATATGTACTTAATATATGGTATGTGGAATTCAAGATTTCTTGACTACTACAAAAAAAAACTTCAAAAGCTTGACCAAAACATCCTAAGAACATGCCCTTGCCAAATACAATTTAAGCTTGAACATTACAAAAGCATGAGTCCAAACATACAATTTAAGCTTAACCATTACAAAAGCATGAGTTTAAAAAAACGTGACCACCATCTATTTATTGAGATATCTAGTTCAATGCTAGCAGAGCAGCAACTTCACCCAAAAAAAACCACTGCAACAACTTAAAGGCCACAACACATATACGAGCTATTCCCGAGCCGTTTAATGTCGAGCCAGTAAGGCTTGGACTTGGCTCATTTAAATAGTCGAGCTCAATCTCAAGCTTGAGTTTGACTCATTTAATTAAATAAACGAGCTTGATCGAGTATTTTACGAGTCAAGGCCGAATATCTCACGAATAGCTCATCTCATTTACGTACTCCAAGCACCGATCATGCATACAGGGCGGATGAAGGGAAGATGAGAGAGGAGGAGAAAATAGAACCATTTATGAGTACAATTTCTATTGTTCTACAAATTCTTTTATCATTTCTTGGCCCAATTCTATCAAAATGAAATGTTAGCTCTATTTTCTTTAAAAACAAAAAACAATGTCATAATGTTACGAAACGAAGTAATTTAGTGTTGGAGAAAATATGACTAACCGATATATCAAAAAGATAATTCTAAAGATATCTAGTTTATTTTATCAAAAATAAAAGATATTTATAGAATTCCACTGTTTTCATCAAGCAATGAACTCCAGTGTTTTCCTCTCACAGTGTTGCCTTATATAGAACAGAGAAGTTAAGTTGATTGTTGTAAGGGTCTCAGTGAAGTCCAATATCATCCCCTCTCTTCAACTCCCTTCTTTTCACAAAATCTTGCACCCACTTGCCAGTAAAAACATAACTTTTGGAAGAAACTCATCTCTTGAAAACAAGAACATGCATGGAGTTGGTGTCAACATCCCAAACACTAACGTTAGTTCCTCTAGCACTCTCAGCATCCCTTTGGGCTTCGTCATCCAACACTGGCAGCAGCAAGTTTTCTGCCAATCCTTTCCAAGCAAGAGTTTGCTCATGTTGCCAAGATCACTTTCTTGAAGCACTTTCTTGATCTTCCATGGATCATCATAAAGCATCAATTCAAGTGGAAGCCCCAACTTGTCACTGCATCATTACGTGCTCTCTTTCTTGGAGTTTCCTTGGAAGAAGGATAATCATATTGCTTCCTCTTGCTGGAGGAAGAACGCTTCTTAGTGGAGGAAGAAGCATATGCATGTGAATGTGATTTTTCCGTACAACGACACACACCCATTGAAAAATGAGTACAAACATCCATGGCAAAAGAGCTTTGTTGGTGAAACTTAAGGATTCTTGGTCTCTCCATGATCAGTGATTTGATGAGTATGTGGACAGAACAGTGTATATAAATGGAGTAAGGCAGTAGTTATATATATATATATATATATATATATATATATATATATATATATATATATATATATATATATATATATATATACTAGAAAGGTGCTAGGTCCCTTTGTTTTTACTTTGCTTTAATTAATTCATATGAAAATAAATATAGTTATATATTAATTTAATATGTATACATGCATATTTATTTTAATATTTTTTACGGGAACTAATTAGTCATACAAACACAAAATATCAATCATCTTATAAAATCTAATACCATAAAGGAGAATGTTAACCAGTACCCTAAGTACCTTCACGATATTGGTTAAGAATTAAAAAAAATTGTATTGAAAAGTTGATATATTTAATATGTTAAAAGGTGTAACACTTAGTTTTTTAATGCAACATTTCATTTTCTTAAATTCTTAACATGTATCTAGGACACTTATTAGCAAGAACTACTATAAATATGAAATCAAACAACATTCAATTAAAATTAAATATTTTGTTCGTATATCAATTATGCTTTAATATAAAATACATAAAAAATTAAAAATATAAATAACCTATATCAAAATATAATTATTCATATCATTATTCATATGTTTATAATAAATATGCCGAGAAGGCCGCAGCTCAAGTGGCCTCCAAGTGGGGCTTAAGGGCTAAAGCTCATCGGGACTTGTGTGTCCGGGTTCGAGGCATTATAGGGGGGAATTTGGGAACAAGTGTTGATCCCCTTTTAAATAAAAAAAAATATGTTTATAATAAATATATGTGTGTGAGACTATGCATATATTGAATTTTTGAATTATTAATAAATATATGTGGGTGAGACAATAAAAATTGCTATTATAGAAAGAAATGGACAATTAATATTTAGCACATAATCATCTAAAATAATCTTATCATTTTTTTGTCAATAAAAAAATCCTTTACTTTAATTGCAACAAAACACGAAAAAAAAAAAAATTGTGACTGAAACAAAACACGCAAACTGCATACATAAAAAAAAAAGTTTTAATTATTGAGTTGGTCCGTGAACTATTTGAGAATTTTCAATTAGGTCCCTAAACTAAAAAAATTTCTAATTAGGTCCCTGAACTTATATAAAAATTTTCAATTTGGTCCCTAAAGTAAAAAGGTAACTATATAAAATAAAAAGTAATAAAATGATATATGATGAAGTTTAGAAGAAAAAAAATATTATTTGACATAATAATAAATTGACAAAAGATGAATATGAGAGAAAAATCTCACTATTTAAAATAATAATAATAATAATAATATGAAAAATAAAACTTAGTGCGATAAATTATTGTTTAGGATAATAATTAAATAAAATAGATAAGTTTGATAGACAAAATTTAGTTCTTGAAATGATAACAACAAAATAATAATATAAGAAATTGTGCCAGAAAATCCATGATTTATAACAAAATATTAAGAGATTAAACTGATAAACCTCAATTAAAAAAATAAATAAAATAAATAAACCTCAATTAACAATAAAGTTATTGTTTGAAATAATAAATAAAATAAACAACTAGTTAAGTAAATATCACATCTTATTTTATATTTTAATTGAGGTTTTTATTAAATTATTTTAATATTTCTTAAATAATATTTTTGCTTGCTATGTCTGTTGTTATTATTTTAATGTTGTTTCAAATTTTAAATATTTGACACAGTTTAATATCTTAATATTTTGTTATAAAACTTGAGTTAACACTATTTCATATTTCATTATTTTGTTATTATTATTTCAAAAACTAAATTTTGTCTATCAAATTTATTTATTTTTATTTAATTTATATGCTAAACATTAGTTTTTCTCACAAAACTTTATTTTTTATTATTATTATTATTTTAAATAATGAGTTTTTTCTCTCATATTCATATTTTATCATTTTATTATTATGTCAAACAATATTTTTTTAAAAAAATTCATCATCTATATCGTTTTATTATTTTTAATTTTATATATTCACATTTTTACTTCAGGGACCTAATTAGAAATTTTATATAAGTTCAGGGACCCAATTAGAAATTTTTTAGTTCAGGGACCCGATTGAAAATTTTATATAAGTTCGGGGAACTAATTAGAAATATTTTTAGTTTAGGGACCTAATTGAAAATTCTCAAATATTTCAGGGACTAACTCAATAATTAAAAAAAATTATGGAAAAGTTAAATGAAAGTGTAATAAGGATTGTCAACGGTGGAAATATAATAATATGATAACATGACACGTGTCATGAACAGTAGTCATTATGGAGATTTGTATAATAAAAATAATATAGATAAGAGAAATCTTTTTTTTTTTTTTTGCTTTTGACAAGTATAAAAGAAAGAGTTTAATTTTTATGTATTTATAGTGTAAAAATTTTTACACTGTTAATCAATCAAAAACATGGTATGTGTAACTTTTAAGGTAATTATGATAAGAATAAAACATTTTAACTTATATGGCAATTTTTGATTGGTTGACTATATAAAAATTCTTTATACTGATAGTACATACCAATTAAATCCTAAAAGAAATCCTTAACAAGCTTTGTATTTATGAATTTATATTATGTCAATGTGAATTAATTAAGAATCAAAAACATAATTCTAAAGATATCCATTTGAATAGATATCGTTTATCGGAAAAGCAAAAAAGATTTGAATAGATATATATTTTTAAAAAAATACAAATTAGGATAGGAGAATCGTAATTCATAATTTGTGAAAAATGAGTTGTAATGTTTATATTTTGAGTTACATTATTTTTTAAACATTTTTATCCCATGTTCTAGAAATTATACATGTTATTTCTTTCTTTTTTTAATTTTATCTGGCAAATATCTAGCATTTTTACATATTGAAAAAAAAAGGCTAAATAGACAACATGCAAGACCTCTAGAATTTCGAAAATAGGAGCACAAATCAGATTAGGGAAGAAACACAAGGAGATCAACACACCACTTTCAATCTACCACTTGGTTAGGTGAGTTTTGTTGTTTGTAACATTGGGTAACCATAAATCCCAATTTCTTGTTAATTGTTTCTGTGGAAAGCCTATTTTGATCTGATTTATGCTTGTTGACAACTAGGTTTTCGAATTGCATGTTGATTAGAGGTAGTTTTTGATAAAAATTGACAAGGGGCTCTAAAACCCTTCAAACCCGTAATGCACCCTTGTTAGTGTTTTATCCATAACTTCCTCCATAGGGCTTATTTCGAGGTGATATTGGTACCATCAGAAAATAGACTTGTTTTGCTTCGAAATAGGCTTTGGAACTATTCAATTCCATTGATTATCAAGGGATAAAAATAACATGCAATCTGCTGTTTGTCCTGTAGACTCTGTGCTGACACTGTCTTAGTATTTAAATTGTAGAAAAATGTAAAAATATTGGATTGACTTGATTCATGTTTTAATAGAAAATACATAGAATTTTTAACAATATAGGCTTTGGAAAGATTCAATTTCATTGATTATCAAGGGATAAAAATAACATGCAATCTGCTGTTTGTCCTGGAGACTCTGTGCTGACACTGTCTTAGTATTTAAATTGTAGAAAACTGTAAAAAAATTGGATTGACTTGATTCCTGTTTTAATAGAATATATATATAATTTTTAACAATATAGGCTTTGTAAAGATTCAATTTCATTGATTATCCATGGATAAAAATAACATGTAATCTTCTGTTTGTCCTGGAGACTCTGTGCTGACACTGTCTTATTATTTAAATTGTAGAAAACTGTAAAAATATTGGATTGACTTGATTACTGTTTTAATAGAAAATAGATAGAATTGTTAACAATATAGGCTTTGGAACGATTCAATTTCATTAAGTATTGAATGATTAAAATGATATTTAATTTGCTGCTTGTACTGATAATTCTGAACTGGAATTGTCTTAATATTTAAATTGTATTAAATTGTCCAAATATCGGTTTAAGTTGAATCATGTGCTAATAGAAAGTAGAGAGAACTTGTAACAACCCAGGATTTGGATTTTTTGAATTCGAGTTGGTATTGGAGTAGGAATCTCCATTTCAATTTACTGAAAATTCAGTCACTAGTTTTCAAATTTGATAACACTTGAATTTTTGCATGATCCTTCTTGGTTTTGGACACTTGAGATTGGTTATAATGTATTGTCGACATGCTTAGTTTTGACTAGTGTTATATGAACTCCTAACTGTGTTTGGATTATTTCTCTTAATCAAAATAAAGTGAGTATAGCAGGGCATTAGAAATCTAAAATGGTCTATATTTTGGTGAGACAATTGTTTCAGAACCAAATTAGCCATTAAGGCCACATAATTAATTGTGGGTGAGTTATGTTTTTGTAAGTCCTTCAATTTCTTGAAGGCTAGGATATGGTACTAGCAATTAAGGGACGCCTGATTGTTGTAATAGAGCTCTGACTGCCATATCAAGAATTATTAAACTAGAATACTACAAGTCCCTCACACTTGAAGTTATCTAGTAAATGTTTTAAGTTAAAGTGCCCATGCTCATACTCATTTTGGGTTGTTGTATTTGAATTAAATTGTTTATATTATGTATATCCTTGCTTGAAGCAAAGCTCACCGAGAATTATTTTTCTCACTAGGCTCTCTATTGTTTCAGATAAGCAGGTTTAGGTCCTTCGAAGGATTAAGGAGATAAAGAAGGAATTTCTTTAACTCAATATTTTTCATGGGAGCCTTAATATGTAACTGTCGGCTTCATAAACTGATTAAATGAAGTCCGAGAGTAGTTGCTTGTGTAATGATTTTCTTTTGATTTTTATTTTGTTTGTAAGGTTATGTGTGACCATTATGTTAAGACTATCAATATGACTATCATTGTAATGTGGATGTCTCGTGTTTTCCTTTGAGACACTCAGTTAAGGCATTACATTTTTGGTATCAGAGAAGTTCGATCTAATTGAACTGTGGATAGTTTTACATAGTATCGTTGTGCTTGAATTTCTCATTTATTTTTCTAAATGCCAACTTACTAAGTATTAAGCCTGATCAACTTGATATTGGTATGTGGTATGCAAAATCATGAGTGAGGAAACTACAGGCCGCGGAGGAAGAGGAAGAGGAAGAGGTGCTCCTGAGTGGTTGGATGAGTTTATGCAGGTCGTACGGGACCAGACTATGGCTACTAATAATCTTCTCCATCTCCAAACTTAGGCTTGAGGACTAGCACCACCTCAGGATGAGGCCAACCGTATTTTCTTCCAATTTCTCAAGCTTGACCCACCCGCTTTCTCCGAAATTAAACATGCTCTGGATGCTTATCATTGGATAGAAGCAATGGAACAGATTTTTGAGATTGTACAGTGTACCGAGGAACAAAAGGTTTCTTTTGCCACTCATATGCTAAAGAAGGAAGGTGCAAATTGGTGGAAGGGCATGAAGGCTCACATGACCATTGTGGGGACACCCTTGGATTGGGAAAATTTCCAAGGGGTTTTTCTTAACAAATATATTCCCTTCAACCTCAGGAAACAGAAAGAAAGAGAATTCATGGAACTAAAGCAAGGGAACATGTCGGTAGCTCAATATGTAGCAAAATTTGAAGATTTGGCGAGACATGCTTGGTAGGCAAGTTACGCTCCAAATGAAGAATGGAAGATAGATCAGTTTCGTTGGGGCTTGAGAGCTGATATCAAGAATTGTTTGGCTCAGACCAGATTTACGGAATACCCTACCATTGTCCAACAAGCTTATGTGACTGAAGAAAGTTTGCAAGAATTAGAAGTGGAGAATCAGAGGAAATGGCTTAAGAATAAGAATGAAGGTAAACACCATCAACAACTCAAGGTAAGAGGGAGTTTGGATAAAGGCAAGTAGGTGCAGACATCTAACTCTCCCAGATCTGTCGGATGCCCAAAATGTGGGAAGAAACATGGTGGGGAGTGCTTGGCTGGTCAGAATGTTTGCTATTCTTGCAAGTAGCCGGGACACTCTTCCCCGTCTTATCCTCTCTTGAAGAAGAAGGGAGTTGCCATTCCTGGTAACCAATCCTCTGGAAGAGTTTTCACTCTCGGTGGTAAGAAAGCTAAGGGAAAAGATGGTCTGATAAAAGGTACTGGCCTCCTTAACCAAGAATATGTTGTTATTCATTTTGTTTCTGGGGCAACCCATTCTTTTGTCTCTTGTGAATGTGCTTTACGTCTACAACTGTCTTTATCCTCTCTGCCATACCCTTTATCTGTGTCTACCCCTGCAGAGGGCAGCATTGAAACTTCTCTTGTTTGTGAAAATTGTATACTGGAAATATCCAATAGGGTGTTTCTAGTTAACTTGTTTTGCTTGCCCCTAAAAGATCTAGATGTCATTTTAGGTATGGATTGGCTATCAGGCAATCAAGTTGTACTAAATTGTCCAGAAAAGTCTATAATTTTCCTATCTCCGGGAGAAAATCCCAAAGAGATATGTCCTTCCTTGCTTGCTAGTGTGTCACAAATTAATCAATGCCTAAATAGTGGGGAACCCGTGTTCATGTGTATACTTTCTTCAAGTTCTAAGGAAAATGTGGATGTCGCAACTATCCCTGTAGTGAGTGAATTCATAGATGTCTTTCCAGAAGACATACTCTCCCTACCTTCTGAAAGGGAGATTGAATTCTCCATAGATTTGGTTCCTGATGCGGGACCAATATCTATTGCACCCTATAGAATGTCCCCTTTGGAATTGAAAGAACTTAAGGCTCAATTAGAGGATTTAATAGCAAAGCAATTCATTCGACCTAGTGCCTCTCCTTGGGGTGCGCCTGTTCTGTTGGTTAAGAAAAAAGATGGGAGTATGAGGCTCTGTGTGGATTACAGACAGCTTAATAAGATAACCATTAAAAATAAGTATCCACTACCTCGAATAGATGACCTGTTAGATCAGCTTAGAGGAGCCTCGGTATTCTCAAAAATTGATCTGATGTTGAGATATCACCAAATAAGGATTAAGTCTGAAGATATACCCAAGTCAGCGTTTAGAACCCGATATGGGCATTACGAGTATCTAGTTATGCATTTTGGCTTAACGAATGCTCCAGCGGTCTTCATGAACTACATGAACCGCATCTTTCGACCCTTCTTGGATGAGTTTGTCGTGGTTTTCATTGATGATATCCTTATCTATTCCAAGAGTTTTCAAGAACATGAAGAACACCTTAGGATTGTCTTGCAAATACTCCGAGAAAAGAGGTTGTTTGCTAAGCCAGAAAAGTGTGAGTTTTGGCTGACTGAAGTGAAGTTCTTAGGACATGTAATTTCACCAGAAGGGGTAGCAGTAGACCCCAGTAAGGTTGATACTGTCCTTAATTGGGAAAGACATAAGAACATTACCGAGGTTAGGAGTTTTCTAGGTTTGGCAGGATATTACCGAAGGTTTATAAGGGGATTTTCACAGTTAGCCCTACCCTTAACCCGCTTAACCCGCAAGGGTAATCCTTTCGAGTGGGATAAAAAGTGTGAAAAGAGTTTCCTTGAACTCAAAGCCCGTTTGACCTCGGCTCCTGTGTTGACCATTCCAAACCCAGCCTTAGGATTTGAAGTTTATAGTGATGCCTCCTTAAAAGGCTTAGGATGTGTTTTGATGCAGAATAGGCAGGTAGTGGCTTATGCCTCTCGTCAGTTGAGACCTCATGAAGAAAACTATCCTACCCATGACCTGGAGTTAGCAGCCATAGTTTTTGCTCTAAAGATATGGAGACATTATCTTTATGGAGCAAAATTTGAAGTATTTAGCGATCATAAGAGCTTGAAGTATCTTTTTGATCAGAGGGAACTTAACATGAGACAGAGGAGGTGGATGGAGTTCCTCAAGGATTATGAGTTTGAGTTGAAGTACCACCCAGGAAAGGCAAATGTAGTAGCAGATGCTTTAAGCCGGAAGTCTCTTCACGTCTAATCCATGATGTTACATGAGTTGAAACTATTGGAAGATTTCCGTAACTTAAACCTAAATGTTATTGTGGGTTCCAATAGCATTTATTTGAGCCACCTTAAGATCAATTGTGATTTTAGAACTCAAATTAGACATGCTCAACTTCGGGACGAGGACCTACAAGCTAGGAAGAATCAACTTGGCTTCTCCGAAGTCAGGGATGGAACCCTCATCTTTCATGAGAGAATATGCATTCCAAATGATGAAGAGATTAAAAGACAAGTGTTAGAGGAAGCCCATAAGAGTAGTTTTTCAATACATCCTGGTTCTGCTAAGCTGTATCAAGACCTTAGAAAGATGTACTGGTGGCCAGGAATGAGGAATGATGTTGCCAAATTTGTCTCTCACTGTTTAGTGTGTCAAAAGGTCAAGATCGAGCATCAACGACCCTCGGGCATGCTCCAACCTTTAGAAATACCTGAGTGGAAATGGGAGAACATATCCATGGACTTCGTTGTAGGTTTACCTCGCACTCAGGCGGGGCATGATTCTATTTGGGTGATAGTGGACCGATTGACTAAGTCCGCCCACTTCCTACCTGTTAAGACCTCTTACAATACGGCTAAACTAGCAAAGGTGTTCATAAGCGAAATAGTGAGGTTGCATGGGGTGCCAGTTAGCATTGTGTCGGATAGGGATCCTAAGTTCACTTCTAGGTTCTGGAAGGCTTTTTACCAAGCCTTGGGTACTCGGTTGAACTTTAGTACTGCCTACCATCCCGGTCGGATGGTCGAGGCAGAGAGAACCATCCAAACCTTAGAGGATATGCTCAGGGCCTGTGTTCTTGAGGATGGAGGAAATTGGGATCATCACCTACCCTTAGTAGAATTTGCCTACAATAATAGTCATGACTTCAACATAGGTATGGCACCGTATGAGGCACTCTATGACCGTAAGTGTAGAACTCCACTTTGTTGGGCTAGAGTGGGTGACAAGGGGATATTAGGACCTGAGTTAATCCAGGAGACAATGGAGAAAATCCGAACTATTTGGGATAGATTAAAAGTTGCGCAGAGTAGGCAAAAGAGTTATGCTGATAAAAGAAGGAGACCCTTAGAATTTGAAGAGGGTGACCATGTGTTCCTAAGAGTAACCCCCACAATAGGCATTGGAAGAGCCCTTCGGGCCAAGAAACTCCGTCCTCGTTTCATAGGACCTTTCCAGATTATCCACCGAGTCGGTCCAGTAGCGTACCAACTTACTTTACCTCCTTCTTTGTCAGGAATACACAATGTCTTTCATATATCTCAACTCAAAAAGTATATTCCTAATCCTCTTCAACCCCTCAATCAAGATCTTGTCCAGTTAAGACCAGATTTAACTTTTCAACCTATGCCAGTACAAGTGATTGACCGTAGCTTGAAAACCCTGAGAAACAAAACAATTCCTCTGGTGAAAGTTATTTGGGAAGGGTCAACTCCTGAGGAGGCAACTTGGGAGCTTGAGGATGACTTACGCCAGGAGTATCCTTACATGTTTGAGTAGGTAAGTCGTTAAATTTTTTGAGGACAAAATTTCTTTAAGGAGGATAGGGATGTAATATCCTTTCCCAAGGGTATTTTAGTCTTTTCATTATAATTCTACCATGGGTGTGTTTGAATCCTTTTATATTTCTTAAATGTGAAATTGTGTGGTTGATTTATTTAGTGAGGTTAATTAATTGTGAATTGAAATGGAATGGAAATATTTATTTATTTCTTTTATTATCAACCACATTCCCACTTATTTTAAACCAACTTATCTACTTCTATCCTAAAATTTCCCTAAGTGACCAATACTCTTCAAGGATATCTAACCTCCATTGGTCAACTTTTTCCTCCCCTTTCACCAATTAATTTCCTATTAAATCAGGGTATAACACCTTGCTCCCTTCATTCATTTAGGCAACCAGAAAGAGAAAACACCATACCCCTCCCCTATCTTCTCTTTTTTTCGGTCAGAACTAGAGTGAGGAGAGTTGGATGTTTCATTTTCATTCCTCCTTCAACCAGAACAGCTCTCTTCCTTCCCTTTCTCCCTCACAAAATTCAGCCATACCCACTCACCATTTCCATCCTCTTTCCCTTCTTCATTCTTCCAAAAACTCTCATAAACCTATACCAAATTTCCTTCTAACCTTCTACCTCACAATTTCAACTCATCAAATACCTAAATCAAGCAAAATAGAAAACATGCAGGACCTCTAGAATTTCGAAAATAGGAGCACAAATCAGATTAGGGAAGAAACACAAGGAGATCAACACACCACTTTCAATCTACCACTTGGTTAGGTGAGTTTTGTTGTTTGTAACATTGGGTAACCATAAATCCCAATTTCTTGTTAATTGTTTCTGTGGAAAGCCTATTTTGATCTGATTTATGCTTGTTGACAACTGGGTTTTCGAATTGCATGTTGATTAGAGGTAATTTTTGATAAAAATTGACAAGGGGCTCTAAAACCCTTCAAACCCGTAATGCACCCTTGTTAGTGTTTTATCCATAACATCCTCCATAGGGCTTGTTTCGAGGTGATATTGGTACCATCAGAAAATAGACTTGTTTTACTTTGAAATAGGCTTTGGAACGATTCAATTTAATTGATTATCAAGGGAGAAAAATAACATGCAATCTGCTGTTTGTCCTGAAGACTCTGTGCTGACACTGTCTTATTATTTAAATTGTAGAAAACTGTAAAAATATTGGATTGACTTGATTCTGTTTTAATAGAAAATAGATAGAATTGTTAACAATATAGGCTTTGGAACGATTCAATTTCATTTATTATCAAGGGAGAAAAATAACATGAAATCTGCTGTTTGTCCTGGAGACTCTGTGCTGACATTGTCTTAGTATTTAAATTGTAGAAAACTGTAAAAATATTGGATTGACTTTATTCCTATTTTAATAGAAAATAGATAGAATTTTTAAAAATATAGGCTTTGTAACGATTCAATTTCATTGATTATCCATGGAGAAAAATAACATGCAATCTGCTGTTTGTCCTGGAGACTCTATGCTGACACTGTCTTATTATTTAAATTGTAGAAAACTGTAAAAATATTGGATTGACTTGATTCCCGTTTTAATAGAAAATAGATAGAATTTTTAACAATATAGGCTTTGTAAAGATTCAATTTCATTAAGTATTGAATGATTAAAATGATATTTAATTTGATGCTTGTACTGATAATTCTGAACTGGAACTGTCTTAATATTTAAATTGTATTAAATTGTCCAAATATCGGTTTAAGTTGACTCATGTGCTAATAGAAAGTAGACAGAATTTGTAACAACCCATGCTTTGGATTTTTTGAATTCGAGTTGGTATTGGAGTAGGAATCTCCATTTCAATTTACTGAAAATTCAGCCACTAGTTTTCAAATTTGATAACACTTGAATTTTTGCATGATCCTTCTTGGTTCTGGACACTTGAGATTGGTTATAATGTATTGTCGACATGCTTAGTTTTGACTAGTGTTATATGAACTCCTAACTGTGTTTGGATTATTTCTCTTAATCAAAATAAAGTGAGTATAGCAGGGCATTAGAAATCTAAAATGGTCTATATTTTGGTGAGACAATTGTTTCAGAACCAAATTAGCCATTAAGGCCACATAATTAATTGTGGGTGAGTTATGTTTTTGTAAGTCCTTCAATTTCTTGAAGGCTAGGATATGGTACTAGCAATTAAGGGATGACTGATTGTTGTCATAGAGCTCTGACTGCCATGTCAAGAATCTATTAAACTAGAATACTACAAGTCCCTCACACTTGAAGTTATCTAGTAAATGTTTTAAGTTAAAGTGCCCATGCTCAAACTCATTTTGGGTTGTTGTATTTGAATTAAATTGTTTAAATTATGTATATCCTTGCTTGAAGCAAAGCTCACTGAGAATTATTTTTCTCACTAGACTCTCTATTGTTTCAGATAAGCAGGTTTAAGTCCTTCGAAGGATTAAGGAGATAAAGAAGGAATTTCTTTAACTCAAAATGTTTTCATGGGAGCCTTAATATGTAACCGTCGGCTTCATAAACTGATTAAATGAAGTCCGAGAGTAGTTGCTTGTGTAATGATTTTCTTTTGATTTTTATTTTGTTTGTAAGGTTATGTGTGACCATTATGTTAAGACTATCAATATGACTATAATTGTAATGTGGATGTCTTGTGTTTTCCTTTGAGACGCTCAGTTAAGGCATTACATTTATCTTAATTAAATTCCACATTTATCCTTATATAATAAAATAAAATACTAATAAAGACAAATTATAAAATTTCATATAAAAAAAATTTAAAATTAATTTATTTAAAAGAGTATATAAAATTTGAATCAAAAATCATATCAATATATAATTTTATTTTTGTTATTCTATTTTATTTAGTAAAAATAATTAAAACTAGATTAGTATTAAAATTAAAAATCAATATTTTAATTTTTGAAATGATAAATAATTTAAAATAAATTAAATAGTTAAAAGAGATAATTATTTTAAAATAAATAATATATATATACAATATAATTCATATAAAAACATTGCATACATGTCTTTTTATGTCATTTTATATTTATCTACTGGTCCAACAACTAGTTTAATCAAACACTTCAAATTCAATCGGCTAACATCACTATTAGCTAGCTTATCTGATATCCTTTATCAACTAACGTATCCGTTATTCGCTAGTTTTGTCCATATAGAGGTTTAGCATGATTAAGGAAACTTTTTTTTAGCAAAGAAATTATCATGCAAAAGTGGAGATTTATAAAGAACGTAGTGGATGTGGAGATTTATAAGAAGCAACAGTGAGCTTTTTAAATGCAAAAAACTGCGAGTTTTACTTACTGTGGCGAAAACAATGTTCCATCCTTGGGATATTGGAACGTGCAAGGTGGGAAGATGTTAATGAGCTTGAGAGCCTCTCACTCGCACATGACACCTAGAATGACATATTAAGTGCCCCTAACTCTATTTCCATCATGTATAATCACTTCGTATAAATAAGTGTAAGAATTATTAATGTGAGAATATTTCCTGCATACACCTTGAACCCATACTTACTTGAGTCTTGGAGTCTTTGAGGTACCCAAAATCCCATTCTCTAACCCATCAAGGCACTAAGGAGACTACAAGAATGGGTTATAGTCCAAGAAACCAAACTATTCAAAACAAAACATTGGCGTGCCAGGTAGGGGAAGATGAACTCTTATATAACAATTATACAATTATATGAGGCTCATAAATCCCTTGTAATTAGAAAAGATGACACAATGCAGAAATCAGTATGGAGAGAAAAATTGATCAACAAAAATGGAAAACTTATATTATAAAGTCAAAAGCCTTACAGAAAACCAAAACAAGTTAAAAGTCTAACAAGCCTGCCAAGGAGCAAACATACGGGCACAAACAAAAACTTGGATGGCTAAAAATGGCCGATAACAATTAAAAAAGAAAAATAAAAAGAATTCCACAGTTTCCAGTAATGACCTCCACTGTTTTGCGCTCACAGTGCTGCCTTAGATAGAACAAGAATCATCACATTGTATCCTCTTCTTGGTGGAGGAAGAAGCATATGCAAGTGATGTACAAACAAATCGTCTCTCCATGATCAGTTATGTACGAATATGAGGAGGACAGAACAGTGTATGTATAAATGATGCAATAAGGCAGAATAAGGCAGTAGTTATATGTATATATTACCAGGCAGGTCCTGCGTTTTTGGGTGCATAATTCAGGAAAATAGTGCCATCACAATCGTTTAAAGATTATCCGTCTTGTATTTTTTTTACAAAATCATTAATAATCCAATCATAATTAAGGTTATTTTAAAAAAATCATTTTCGATAAAAATCAAAGCAAAACTATTTAATCTACATTATGACATAGTAGATCGTAAATAAGATTTTAACAATCTACCTTGATAAAGGTTGAGAAAGATGGAATTTAGATAGACTGAGATAATGAAAGAGAAATAGAAGGAGGAAACTAGGGAAAATGTAAAGTCTAAATAAGAAATAAATTAAGAGTATAATAAATTTTAAAAAATATTAAATCAAAAAGATATTTTTAAGATACTGTTGTCATATTATCTTCTTTCACTTTATTATTAATTTTTTGAAATAATTATTTTTTTATTGATAAAAAAGTAAAATATATAATTATATATATATATATACTATGTAAAAGTTTAAAACAATAAATTTTATACTATATATAAAAAAATTTATACTACTGGTGCCCCAAAAAATTAGGGGCCCTGGACGATCGCCCACCTCGTCCGTGCTTAGGGCCACACCTGTGTATAAGTGAAATCCCTTTTTTTTTTTGTTTTGACAAGTTAAAAGAAATCCTTAAAGAGCTTTGTATTTATGAAGTTATCTTATGTCAATGCCGAATTAATTAAGAATAAAAAACGTAATTCTTTTTATTTATTTTGAACTATAAAAACATAATTCTAAAGATATCCATTTGATTGTTTCAAAAAAAAAAATCCATTTGAATAGATATCGCTTATTGAAAAACAAAAAAGATTTGTATAGATATATTAAAAAAAATCCAAATTAGGATTGGAGAATCGTAATTCATAATTAGTAAAAAATGAGTTATAATGTTTATATTTTGAGTTACATTTTTTTTTAAACATTTTTATCCTTCTTGTAAAAAAAAACATTTTTATCCCATGTTTTAGAAATTATACATTTTATTTCTCTTATTTTTTATTTTATGACAAATACCTAGCATTTATACATATTAAAGAAAGAATAAATTATACTTTTGGTCCCTTATCTTTATTTAAAATTTTAATTTGGTCTCTGTTTTTTGTTTGGGTTCTGTTTTGGTCCATAATCTTTATTTTATGTTTCAATGTGGTATTTTTTGTTTAAATTGTGGAACGAGAGAGACACTGATATAACTTTTGCAAAATAAGGGACTACTTCAGAACCAAAAAACTAAAAGATGGACCATTTCGGAAAAAAAAAGGGATCGGATTGGTTTATCTTTAACAAAATGAGGGACAATTTCTGAATAAATAATAAAAGAGGGACCGTTTTTGGTCCCTATTTTATATCTAGCATGAATTTATACATATTGAAATAAAAGGCTAAATTATATTTTTGGTCCCTTGTCTTTATTTTAGGTTTTAATTTGGTCTCGATTTTTTTATATTCCATTTTGGTCCCTCACCTTTATTCTAGGTTTCAATGTGGTATTTTTTGTTTAAATTGTGGAACAGAGAGGAGCACATTAATATAACTTTTACGTAATAAGAGACCATTTCAAAACAAAAAAATAATAAAAGAGGGACATTTCGAGGGAAAAAATGGATTATATTGGTTTAGCTTTTACAAAATGAGGGACAATTTCAGAATAAAAAATAAAAGAGGGACCATTTTTTGTCCCTCTTTAATATCTAGCATTTATACATATTGAAAAAAATGCTAAATTATATTTTTGGTCTCTTATCTTTATTTTAAGTTTTAATTTGGTCCTTGTTTTATTTTTTATTTCATTTTGGTTCCTCAACTTTTTCTAGGTTTCAATGTGGTATTTTTCGTTTAAATTGTGGAACAGATAGAACCACATTGATATAACTTTTACAAAATAAGGGACCATTTTCAGAACAAAAAAAAATGATGGACCATTTTGAAAAGAAAAAGGCTTAATTGCATTTTTGGTCTCCCCTACTATTGGCCATGTGTGATTATGGTTCCTAAAGTTTTTTTCGTGCACATTTGGTCCCCTAGTTTTTTCAATGTTGCAAATTTGGTACTTCTGTCAATGTCCATCAATTTTTCAATGATCAACATAGAGAAACCACTCCTCTAAACACACAGAACAACTGCTCTAAAAGCATATAACATCCTTTTGAGCTTTTGTGGTGAAGGATCATGTGGTGGAACAAAAAAAAAAAGGTCCCAGAAAGGATGGACAAAACCAATAAATAGTATAGAGGAACCACCGAATCATATTAAATCTGAGACGCAAAGGAGGGAGAACCTCAACCGGAGGTTGCGTATGCTTCAATGAGTGGTTCCTCAATGTTGATCATTGAAAAAATTGACAGACATTGAACATAATGATCAAATTTGCAACATTGAAAAACTGGGGGACCAAATATGCATGAAAAAAACTTTAGGGACCAAAATCACACATGGCCAATAGTAGGGGTCCAAAACTACAATTAAGCAAAAGGAAAAAAAGGATCGAAATGGTTTAGCTTTTACAAAATGATGGACAATTTCGGAATAGAAAATAAAAGAGGGATCACACTGGTATAACTTTACAAATAAAGGGCCATTTTGGAACAAAAAAGTTAAAAAAGAAGGGACCAAATTGAAACCTAAAATAGAAATAAGGGACCAAAAGTATATTTTAGACTTGAAAAACTTTAGGTTTAGGGTTAGAGAGTAAAGAAAAGAGAGAGAAGATAGTAAAATAAAAATATTATTGAAGGAATAAATGTAAAACTAAGTGACGGATGAAGCATACAAACGTCCACCGGGGTCCCACTGGCCATCTTCTATGCCAGTGCCTGATTTTTCTTGTTTAACAACCCACTTCCCCTTTCCAAAGAGATGGGGACTCAAATATCTGATTTTAAGGGCATTTCTTCACCTATTGTTAGTTGCTACAAGTTAACCAAATATCTAAAAAGTACTATATCTTATGGCTTATGGCTGCAAACAGCCTTGGCTACTCGTTCTCTACCCCTACAAGCCTTTTGTGATGCCACTTAGGCTTCTAATCTAGATGACCATAGATCCACCTCCTGTACTTGTATCTACCTTGGTCCTAATATTGTTTCAAGGTTCTCCAAGAAGCAACAACTAGTGGTTAAATCCAGTATCAAGGCTGAATATAGAAGTCTAGATATAACTTCATCTGACTTGATCTAGATTCAGTCACTGCTCAAGGAACTGTAGGTATCTACATCCATCCCAGTTATGTTCTGCGACAGACCTTGCACTGGGAGACAAGTAGGATCTCTAAAATATCTTACCATTTCTATCATTATATCGTTGTTCTGTTATCACATTGATATTGGTTCATCAAACTCTGCTTAGATCGACCGATCGGACCAGAAACCGGCCATTAGCCGATTTTAGAAAAAATCGATGAATTGCGCCAATTAGGGGTGTAAACAAGTCGAGACGAGCTGAGCACTTTAAGCTTGAGCTTGGTTTGTGAAAAAATAGTGAAGCTTGAGCTTGACTTGACTCATTTATTTAAGCGAGCCTAACTAAAAGCTTGAGTTTGACTTGTTTAAAATTAATAAAGCTTAAGCATGGCTTGTTTAGCTCATCTATCTCTCTCTCTCTCTCTCTATATATATATATATATTGTAATTATGAAAATTTTTCATTAATTACTTTTTATTTTTATCAATTTAGAACTTAATAAAGATCTTAATATTATATGATAATCTATAAAAATAGAGATGTGTACTTAATAAATGGTATGTGAAATTCAAGATTTCTTGACTCCTACAAAAAAAAAACTTCAAAAGCTTGACCAAAACATCCTAAAAACATGCCCTTGCCAAATATAATTTAAGCTTGAACATTACAAAAGCATGAGTCCAAACATACAATTTAACCTTAACCATTACAAAAGCATGAGTTTAAAAAAGCGTGACCACCATCTATTTATTGAGATATCTAGTTCAATGCTAGCAGAGCAACTTCACCCAAAAAAACCCACTGCAACAACTTAAAGGCCACAACACATATACGAGCTATTCCCTAGCCATTTAATGTCGAGCCAGTAAGTCTTGGACTTGGCTCATTTAAATAGTCGAGCTCGATCTCAAGCTTGAGTTTGACTCATTTAATTAAATAAACGAGCTTGATCGAGTATTTAACGAGTCAAGGCTGAATATCTCACGAATAGCTCATCTCATTTACACTCTAAGCACCGATCATGCATATAGGGCGGATGAAGGGAAGATGAGAGAGGATGAGTGATGAGTGTGATTTCACCTCATATTTCATTGACATTTTGCATGTATTTTCATATAGTTTAGGCATTTTTAATTTGATTTTGGTTAATTTTTACTTTGGAATGGGTAAGGCGGTTTTGTGGTGTTGTTGTGCAGGAATTAAGGATTAAAATGCTCAAGATTAAACCATGATGGAGCTTGCATGAATATGGGGCTTGAAAAGTGAAGAAAAATGAGCCAAACAGAGCCCATCACGGCCTGGTCGTGATAGGCATCACGGTCATGATCGAGCAGGGCTAAAAAAGAAAGAAGAACGAAAAAGTCAGAAGCTGTCAGGGCCAGGCCGTGATGGCCATCACGGCCATGACAGACCAACCAGTGAAGAATTTCCAAGGCAGAATCCGTCACGGCCTGGCCGTGATGGCCATCACGGCCGTGACGCGCAATATTTGGATCTGAACAAACTGAATTGATCTGAATTTGTGTTTGATTGGGATTCAAACTTCCCTAATCTATAAATATGGCATCTAGGCAGAGACTCAGTAGACTTTTTTTGGGCTGCCACACTTAGACAAATTTTTAGGATCTCTCTTCTTCTTCTTCTTCTTCTCTTCTCTTAAGCTTTATTTTATGTTGTTGTTAATCAAGCTTGTCATCACCATGGCAATGCTTGAGTAGTAGCTTTATTTCTAGGGATTGGGGCTATGCCCAAGATCTGTTTTCATGTTATGAATTGATTTCGATTTCTTGTTAATTCGATTTTGCTTTAGATCTGATTTCTATTTTTTTAATCACTCATAAATTCGGTGGCCACTTATTTGCGTGTCGTAGATATTCTAAGGAGGAACCTAGCGGTGAACTTAGGTATCAGATCTATAGAATCAGACTTAGGACTTAAATCACGAGAGTTAGAAGCGGTCCTTTGAGGATTAACGAATTGTCACAAAACTTAAAGGGTTCATTCTAAATTCGACTACCACGAGAGTAGGCGTTGGGCACGGTTTTTGTAACCCGAGAGGGAGCATTAACTATTTTAGGATAAATTCACCTTCAAAGTAATTTTGATAATTAACAAGGGGTAGTCAATTCAGTAACATAAACAATCTTGTTGGTAACCCAATTCCTAGGAATCCCTTTAGATCCGAAAAACCACAAATTGATTTACTTTCTGTTTTACTTGATTGCATTCCTTATCTGATTTTCTAAGTTATCCCTTATTCCAAAAATCAAAACCTTTTCAAAATCTTTTTTATATAGTCCAGTTTTAATCGATTTGATAATTAGTTGCGATTTGAGATCACAGTCTCTGTGGGATCGATATCTTTTTATTACTTGGCGACGAATCCGGTACACTTGCCGGAATCCACGCACATCAAGGAGAAAACAGAACCATTTCTGAGTACAATTTCTATTGTTCTACAAATTCTTTTATCATTTCTTGGCCCAATTCTATCAAAATGAAATGTTAGCTCTATTTTCTTTAAAAACAAAAAACAATGTCATAATGTTACGAAACGAAGTAATTTAGTGTTGGAGAAAATATGACTAACCGATATATCAAAAAGATAATTCTAAAGATATCTAGTTTATTTTATCAAAAATAAAAGATATTTATAGAATTCCACTGTTTTCATCCAGCAATGAACTCCAGTGTTTTCCTCTCACAGTGTTGCCTTATATAGAACAAAGAAGTTAAGTTGATTGTTGTAAGGGTCCCAGTGAAGTCCAATCTCATCCCCTCTCTTCAACTCCCTTCTTTTCACAAAATCTTGCACCCACTTGCCACTAAAAACATAACTTTTGGAAGAAACCCATCTCTTGAAAACAAGAACATGCATGGAGTTGGTGTCAACATCCCAAACACTAAAGTTAGTTCCTCTGGCACTCTCATCATCCCTTTGGGCTTTGTCATCCAACACTAGCAGCAGCAAGTTTTCTGCCAATCCTTTCCAAGCAAGAGTTTGCTCATGTTGCCAAGATCACTTTCTTGAAGCACTTTCTTGATCTTCCATGGATCATCATAAAGCATCAACTCAAGTGAGAAGCCCCAACTTGTCACTGCATCATTATGTGCTCTCTTTCTTGGAGTTTCCTTGGTAGAAGGATAATCATATTGCTTCCTCTTGCTGGAGGAAGAACGCTTCTTAGTGGAGGAAGAAGCATATGCATGTGAATGTGATTTTTCCATACAACGACACACAGCCATTGAAAAATGAGAACAAACATCCATGGCAAAAGAGCTTTGTTGGTGAAACTTAAGGATTCTTGGTCTCTCCATGATCAGTGATTTGATGAGTATGTGGACAGAACAATGTATATAAATGGAGTAAGGCAGCAGTTACATATATATATATATATATATATATATATATATATATATACTAGAAAGGTGCTAGGTCCTTTTGTTTTTACTTTGCTTTAATTAATTCATATGAAAATACATATAGTTATATATTAATTTAATATGTATACATGCATATTTATTTTAATATTTTTTACGGGAACTAATTAGTCATACAAAAACAAAATATCAATCATCTTATAAAATCTAATACCATAAAGGAGAATGTTAACCAGTACCCTAAGTACCTTCAGGATATTGGTTAAGAATTAAAAAAAAATTGTATTGAAAGTTGATATATTTAATATGTTAAAAGATGTAACACTTGGTTTTTCAATGCAACATTTCATTTTCTTAAATTCTTAACATGTATCTAGGACACTTATTAGCAAGAACTACTATACATATGAAATCAAACAACATTCAATTAAAATTAAATATTTTGTTCGTATATCAATTATGATTTAATATAAAATACAAAAAAATTAAAAATATAAATAAACTATATCAAAATATAATTATTCATATCA
This sequence comes from Sophora flavescens, assembly GCA_030762895.1. NCBI lineage: Eukaryota > Viridiplantae > Streptophyta > Magnoliopsida > Fabales > Fabaceae > Sophora > Sophora flavescens. The sequence continues at coordinate 80,789,597 of CM061065.1, read as the reverse complement.
TTATTCATATGTTTATAATCAATATATGTGTGTGAGACTATGCATATATTGAATTTTTGAATTATTAATAAATATATGTGGGTGAGACAATAAAAATTGCTATTATAGAAAGAAATGGACAATTAATATTTAGCACATAATCATCTAAAATAATCTTATCATTTTTTTTGTCAATAAAAAAATCCTTTACTTTAATTGCAACAAAACACAATAAAAAAATTTGTGACTGAAACAAAACACGCAAACTGCAAACATAAAAAAAAAGTTTTAATTATTGGGTTGGTCCGTGAACTATTTGAGAATTTTCAATTAGGTCCCTAAACTAAAAAAATTTCTAATTAGGTCCCCGAACTTATATAAAAATTTTCAATTTGGTCCCTAAAGTAAAAGGGTAACTATATAAAATAAAAAGTAATAAAATGATATATGATGAAGTTTAGAAGAAAAAAAAAATTATTCTACATAATAATTAATTGACAAAAGATGAATATGAGAGAAAAATCTCACTATTTAAAATAATAATAATAATAAAATGAAAAATAAAACTTAGTGCGAAAAATTATTGTTTAGGATAATAATTAAATAAAATAGATAAATTTGATAGACAAAATTTAGTTCTTGAAATGATAATAACAAAATAATAATATAAGAAATTGTGCCAGAAAATCGATGATTTATAACAAAATATTAAGAGATTAAACTGATAAACCTCAATTAAAAAAATAAATAAAATAAAATAAACCTCAATTAACAATAAAGTTATTGTTTGAAATAATAAATAAAATAAACAACTAGTTAAGTAAATATCACATCTTATTTTATATTTTAATTGAGGTTTTTATTAAATTATTTTAATATTTATTAAATAATATTTTTACTTGCTATGTCTGTTGTTATTATTTTAATGTTATTTCAAATTTTAAATATTTGACTCAGTTTAATATCTTAATATTTTGTTATAAAACTTGAGCTAACACTATTTCATATTTCATTATTTTGTTATTATTATTTCAAAAACTAAATTTTGTCTATCAAATTTATTTATTTTTATTTAATTTATATGCTAAACATTAGTTTTTCTCACAAAAATTTATTTATTATTATTATTATTTTAAATAATAAGTTTTTTCTCTCATATTCATATTTTATCATTTTATTATTATGTCAAACAAATTTTTTTTTAAAAAAATTCATCATCTATATCGTTTTATTATTTTTAATTTTATATATTCACATTTTTACTTTGGGGACCAAATTAGAAATTTTATATAAGTTCAGGGACCCAATTAGAAATTTTTTAGTTCAGGGACCTGATTGAAAATTTTATATAAGTTCGGGGAACTAATTAGAAATATTTTTAGTTTAGGGACCTAATTGAAAATTATCAAATAGTTCAGGGACTAACTCAATAATTAAAAAAAATTATGGAAAAGTTAAATGAAAGTGTAATAAGGATTGTCAACGGTGGAAATATAATAATATGATAACATGACACGTGTCATGAACAGTAGTCATTATGGAGATTTGTATAATAAAAATAATATAGATAAGAGAAATCTTTTTTTTTTTTGCTTTTGACAATTATAAAAGAAAGAGTTTAATTTTTATGTATTGATAGTGTAAAAATTATTACACTGTTAATCAATTAAAAACATGGTATGAGTAATTTTTAAGGTAATTATGATAAGAATAAAACATTTTAACGTATATGGCAATTTTTGATTGGTTGACTATATAAAAATTCTTAACAAGCTTTGTATTTATGAAGTTATCTTATGTCAATTTGAATTAATTAATAATAAAAAACATAATTCTAAAGATATCCATTTGAATAGATATCGTTTATCGGAAAAGCAAAAAAGATTTGAATAGATATATTTTTTTTTTAAAAATCCAAATTAGGATATGAGAATAGTAATTCATAATTTGTGAAAAATGAGTTGTAATGTTTATATTTTGAGTTACATTATTTTTTTAAAATTTTTATCCCATGTTCTAGAAATTACACATGTTATTTCTTTTCTTTTTTTTAATTTTATCCGGCAAATATCTCGCATTTTTACATATTGAAAATAAAAGGCTAAATTATATTTTTGTTCCCTTATCTTTATTTTAGGTTTTAATTTGGTCTCAATTTTATTTTTTATTCCATTTTGGTCCCTCACTTTTATTCTAGGTTTCAATGTGGTTTTTTTTCGTTTAAATTGTGGAACAGAGAAGGCCACATTGATATAACTTTTACTAAATAAGGACCATTTAAAAAAAAAGATGGACCATTTAAAAAAAAAGGGACCGGATTGGTTTAACGTTTACAAAATGAGGGACAATTTTGGAATAAAAAATAAAAAAGGACCACGTTGGTACAATTTTGCAAAATAAAGAACAATTTTGGAACAAAAAAGTATGGCTAAATATACTTTTGATTCCTTATCTTTATTTTAGGTTTTAGTTTGGTCCCTCTTTTATTTTTTGTTCCATTTTGAGCCCTTATCGTTATTTTAAATTTCAATGTGGTCCTTTCTATTTAAATTCTGGTACGAAAAGACAAAATTGATATAACTTTTGCAAAATGCAGGACCATTTCGGAAAAAAATAAAATAAAAGAGGGCTTTCAGAACAAAAAAAGGGACCACATTGTTTCAACATTTGCAAAATGAGGGACTACTTCAGAACAAAAAATAAAAGAGGACCACATTGATATAACTTTAAAAAATAAAGGACCATATGTGGGCTGCGGCCTTGTTCGGGTTGACCCGACATATTTTTTTCCCCAAACAAATTCTGACTAGTATTTTATAAAAAAATAGCTTAAGTGTCTTAAACAGAGATGCTAATTACAGAGATGCTACAGTGTTTAAAAAAAATTGTTATCACTACACACTCCAACTATGTTATGTATCTTGACATTAGCACTTAAATCCTTGTTTCTGAGGCTACCACGTTGGTACACATTGGCAATTATTTTTTTAAAAAAATCTATGTAACTGCAGAGATGCTAATTATATCTTCCAAAAAAATGCTAATTCAGTCAAACAAATTCATACCAATATGCTTTATGTCTCTTAAACCAATAGTTACAGCCGCACAAGAACATCAAAAATAGAGAAAGTCCAACAATAGAAATAATGAAATTTTTTAGGGAAAAACAGTATAATTTTTTCACATTTTTATATTTTAGGGAAATAAAAGTTAAATATATATAAGTAATTCGGCCGCCTAAGCCAGTTGCGGACTAGCCCGCTGCGGGTTCGGGTTTTATAGGGTCGGGCCAAAAAGGCCTAGAATTAAAATGGCCTCAAATTTTGGTGCCCAAACCCTACAATTATCGAACTTATTCGGGCGGGCCGACCCGTTTTGCCGCCTCTAACTTGGAGTAGCGTTTGAGCTTATAGTATATAGCTTATCATTTTTCCTTCTATTTTTATTACTTTTATCTTAATTAAATTCCTCATTTATCCTTAGATAATAAAATAAAATACTAATAAAGATAAATTATAAAATTCCATATGAAAAAAATTTAAAATTAATTTATTTAAAAGAGTATATAAAATTTGAATCAAAAATCATATCAATATATAATTTTATTTTTGTTATTTTATTTTATTTTGTAAAAATAATTAAAACTAAATTAGTATTAAAATTAAAAATCAATATTTTAATTTTTGAAATGATAAATAATTTAAAATAAATTAAAGTGTAAAAGAGATAATTATTTTAAAATAAATAATATATATATTTATATATATAATATAATTCATATAAAAACATTGCATACATATCTTTTTATGTCATTTTATATTTATCTGCTAGTCCAACAACTAGTTTAATCAAACACTACAAATTCAATCGGCTAGCATCGCTATCAACTAGCTTATCTGATATCCTCTATCAACTAACTTATCCGTTATTCGTTAGTTTTTACCATATGAAGGTTTAGCATGATTAAGGAAACTTTTTTTTTAAGCAAAGAAATAGGCATGCAAAAATGGAGATTTATAAAGAACGTAGTGGATGTGGAGATTTATAAGAAGCAACAGCGAGCTTTTTAGATGCAAAAAACTGTGAGATTTACTTACTGTGGCAAAAATAATGTTCCATCCTTGGGATATTGGAACGTGCAAGGTGGGAAGATGTTAATGAGCCCTCACTAGCACATGACACCTAGAATGACCTGCTAAGTGCCCCTAACTCTATTTCGGTCATGTATAATCACTTTCCTATAAATAAGTGTGTAAGAATTATTAAGGTGAGAATATTTCCTGCATAAACCTTGAACCCATACTTACTTGAGTCTTGGAGTCTTTGAGGTACCCAAAATCCCATTCTCTAACCCATCAAGGCACTAAGGAGACTACAAGAATTGGTTATAGTCCAAGAAGCCAAACGATTCAAAACAGAACATTGGCGTGCCAAGTAGGTGAAGATGAACTCTTATATAACAATTATACAATTATACGAGGCTCATAAATCCCTTGTAATTAGAAAAGATGACACAATGCAGAAATCAGTATGGAGAGAAAAATTGATCAACAAAAATGGAAAACTTATATTATATAGTAAAAAGCCTTACAGAAAACCAAAACAAGTTAAAAGTCTAACAAGCCTGCCTAGGAGCAAACATACGGACACAAACAAAAACTTGGATGGCTAAAAATGGCCGATAACAATTAAAAAAGAAAAAGAAAAAAGAAATCCACAGTTTCCATCAATGACCTCCACTGTTTTGCGCTCAAAGTGCTGCCTTAGATAGAACAAGAACAGAGAAGTTAAGTTGATTGTTGTAAGGGTCCCAGTGAAGTCCAATCTCATCCTCTCTCTTCAACTCCCTTCTTTTCACAAAATCTTGCACCCACTTGCCCGTAAAAACATAACTTTCTGAAGAAACCCATCTCTTGAAAACAAGAACATGCATGATGTTGGTGTCAACATCCCAAACACTAACGTTAGTTCCTCTGGCACTCTCAGTATCCGTTTGCGCTTCTTCATCCAACACTGGCAGCAGCAAGTTTTCTGCCAATCCCTTTCCAAGCAAGAGCCTGCTCATGTTGCCAAGATCACTCTCTTGAAGCACTTTCTTGATCTTCCATGGATCATGGTAAAGCATCAACTCAAGTGAGAAGCCCCAACTTGTTACCACATCATTACGTGTATTTCATGGAGTTTTCTTGGAACAAGGATCATCACATTGCATCCTCTTCTTGGTGGAGGAAGAAGCATATGCAAGTGATGTACAAACAAATTGTCTCTCCATGATCAGTTATGTATGAGTACGAGGATAGAACAGTGTACGTATAAATGATGCAATAAGGCAGAATAAGGCAGTAGTTATATGTATATATACTACGAGGCAGGTCATGTGTTTTTGGGTGCATAACTCACGAAAATAGTGCCATCACAATCATTTAAAGATTGTCCGATCTTGCATTTTTTTTACAAAATCATTAATAATCCAATCATAATCAAGGTTTTTTAAAAAAAATCAAAACAAAACTATTTAATCTACATTATGACATAGTAGATCGTAAATAAGATTTTAACAATCTACCTTGATAAAGATTGAGAAAGATGGAATTTAGAGAGACTCAAATAATGAAAGAGAAATAGAAGGAGGAAACTAGGGAAAATGTAAAGTCTAAATAGGAAATAAATCAAGAGTATAATAAATTTTAAAAAATATTAAATCAAAAAGATATTTTTAAGATACTGTTGTCATATTATCTTCTTTCACTTTATTATTAATTTTTTGAAATAATTATTTTTTTATTGATAAAATAGATAAATATATAATTTTTTATATATACTATGTAAAAGTTTAGAACAATAAATTTTATACTATATATAAAAAAAATTAAACTACTGGTGCCCCAAAAAAATAGGGGCCCTGGACGATCGCCCACCTCACCCGTGCTCAGGGTCACACCTGTATATAAGAGAAATCCCTTTTTTTGTTTTGTTTTGACAAGTTAAAAGAAATCCTTAAAGAGCTTTGTATTTATGAAGTTATCTTATGTCAATGCCGAATTAATTAAGAATCAAAAACGTAATTCTTTTTTTTTTTTGATCTACAAAAACATAATTCTAAAGATATCCATTTGATTGTTTCAAAAAAAAAGATATCCATTTGAATAGTTATCACTTATTGAAAAACAAAAAAGATTTGTGTAGACATATTAAAAAAAATAACCAAATTAGGATTGGAGAATCGTAATTCATAATTTGTAAAAAATGAGTTATAATGTTTATATTTTGAGTTACATTATTTTTTTTAACATTTTTATCCTTCTTGTAAAAAAAAACATTTTTATCCCATGTTTTAGAAATTATACATTTTATTTCTCTTATTTTTTATTTTATGACAAATACCTAGCATTTATACATATTAAAGAAAGGATAAATTATACTTTTGGTCCCTTATCTTTATTTTAAATTTTAATTTGATCTATGTTTTTTTTTTGGTTCTGTTTTGGTCCATAATCTTTATTTTATGTTTCAATGTGGTATTTTTTGTTTAAATTGTGGAACGAGAGAGACACTGATATAACTTTTGCAAAATAAGGGACTACTTCAGAACCAAAAAACTAAAAGATGGACCATTTTGGGAAAAAAAGGGATCGGATTGGTATATCTTTTACAAAATGAGGGACAATTTCGGAATAAATAATAAAAGAGGGACCGTTTTTGGTCCCTCTTTTATATCTAGCAAGAATTTATACATATTGAAATAAAAGGCTAAATTATATTTTTGGTCCCTTATCTTTATTTTAGGTTTTAATTTGGTCCCATTTTTTTATATTCCATTTTGGTCCCTCACCTTTATTCTAGGTTTCAATGTGGTATTTTTTGTTTAAATTATGGAACAGAGAGGAGCACATTGATATAACTTTTACGTAATAAGGGACCATTTCAAAACAAAAATAATAATAAAAGAGGGTCATTTTGAGGAAAAAAAAATGGATTGTATTGGTTTAGCTTTTACAAAATGTGGGACAATTTCGGAATAAAAAATAAAAGAGGGACCATTTTTTGTCCCTCTTTAATATCTAGCATTTATACATATTGAAAAAAAATGCTAAATTATATTTTTGGTCTCTTATATTTATTTTAAGTTTTAATTTGGTCCGTATTTTATTTTTTATTTCATTTTGGTTCCTCATCTTTTTCTAGGTTTCAATGTGGTATTTTTCGTTTAAATTGTGGAACAGAGAGAACCACATTGATATAACTTTTACAAAATAAGGGACCATTTTCAGAAAAATAAATAAATAAATGATGGACCATTTTGAAAAGAAAAAGGCTTAATTGCATTTTTGGTCTTCCCTACTATTGGCCATGTGTGATTATGTTTCGTAAAGTTTTTTTCGTGCACATTTGGTCCCCCAGTTTTTTCAATGTTGTAAATTTGGTACTTTTGTCAATGTCTATCAATTTTTCAATGATCAACATAGAGAAACCACTCCTCTAAACTCACAGAACCATTGCTCTAAAAGCATATAACATCCTTTTGTGCTTTTGTGGTAAAGGATCATGTGGTGGAACAAAAAAAAAGGTCCCAGAAAGGATGGACAAAACCAATAAATAGTATAGAGGAACCACCGAATCATATTGAATCTAAGACGCAAATGAGGGAGAACCTCAACCAGAGGTTGTGTGTGCTTAAAGGAGTGGTTCCTCTATGTTGATCATTGAAAAAATTGACAGACATTGGACATAATGATCAAATCTGCAACATTGAAAAACTGGTGGACCAAATATGCATGAAAAAAACTTTAGGGACCAAAATCACACATGGTCAATAGTAGGGGTCCAAAACTACAATTAAGCCAAAGGAAAAAAAGGATCGAAATGGTTTAGCTTTTACAAAATGATGGACAATTTCGGAATAAAAAATAAAAGAGGGATCGTATTGGTGTAACTTTGCAAAATAAAGGGCCATTTTGGAACAAAAAAGTTAAAAAAGAAGGGACCAAATTGAAAACTAAAATAGAAATAAGGGACCAAAAGTATATTTTAGACTTGAAAAACTTTAGGTTTAGGGTTAGAGAGTAAAGAAAAGAGAGAGAATATAGTAAAATAAAAATATTATTGAAGGAAGAAATGTAAAACTAAGTGACGGATGAAGCATACAAACGTCCACCGGGGTCCCACTGGCCATCTTCTATGCTAGTTCCTTATATTTCTTGTTTAACAACCCACTTCCCCTTTCCAAAGAGATGGGGACTCAAATATCTGATTTTAAGGGCATTTCTTCACCTATTGTTAGTTGCTACAGGTTAACCAAATATCTAAAAAGTACTATATCTTATGGCTTATGGCTGCAAACAGCCTTGGCTACTCGTTCTCTACCCCTACAAGCCTTTTGTGATGCCACTTAGGCTTCTAATCCAGATGACCATAGATCCACCTCCTGTACTTGTATCTACCTTGGTCCTAATATTGTTTCATGGTTGTCCAAGAAGCAACAACTAGTGGTTAAATCCAGTATCAAGGCTGAATATAGAAGTCTAGATATAACTTCATCTGACTTGATCTAGATTCAGTCACTGCTCAAGGAACTGTAGGTATCTACATCCATCCCAGTTATGTTCTGCGACAGACCTTGCACTGGGAGACAAGTAGGATCTCTAAAATATCTTACCATTTCTATCATTATATCTTTGTTCTGTTATCACATTGATATTGGTTCATCAATATGAAGGTGTAATGTGAATGAGTAGTGTGAGTGTTTGTAGAAGGCATGATGTCAGTGAGTGAGTTAGAGGAGAGAGAAGGAATGAAATGATTATAAAAGGGAACGTGGTTTACATATGGAGGAGGCTGGTATTTCTGAACTGTAAGCTCTACAGCTTGGGCTTGGAGTATTCCTCCATAGCTGGGATCATTCTGCTCTTACTTTCTGTATTGTTCTTGCTATTTTCATCAATAATACATTCTCCCTTGTTTAGATAGGAATTAGTTCCTATCAATACTGGTCCCATTTATCAGGTTTATTTTAATATTGGGCCAACAAAGGAAACGGTGGGAAAGGGAAATTGCGCACAGCTGGTGCTTGACAAAATGGGCATGAAGGAGAGTGTTACAGCAGAAAACCAGAAAACAGAGATGCTAATGGAGATGTTGTTTGAGAGTGCTACATTAACAACGGAAAAATGGTATACGTCTACAACAAATGGATTGTCATGCTTCAAACAATGGGACCCAGGGAAGGTTGTTCAAGGGGCAACTTGTGGTTCACCTTGAGGACAAGGTGAATGTTAAGGGGGGAGTATTGATAGATAGTCCCTAATTAGTTAGTTAGTTAATTAGTTGTATATTCAGTTAGTTTGTAGTTAGTTGTACAAGAGAATAAGGCATGTTGCCTATAAATAGGGAGAGGGTTAAGAGGGAGAGTTAGGCATTTTGTTAGTAAGTGAAAAGGAGAGTCCCAAGTCTCTCTAATACTTGGGGGAATTCATTGTATTCTTCTGCTATTCTGAACCAGTTTCTATGATTATCAGGCTAGAAGGTTCAATTATAATGTTAGAATTAAATTGTTGAAACGGTGTTTATTTCTCCTCAGAAGCTCTTACTATTCTTAACCTGGTCTCTTTATGTAGTATTTCCATATATTACTTGTTGTCCCTTCTTTTTATCCCAAAAAGACTTGTCCGACTCTCATGAGTATATCTGTCAACTAGCTGACAGTGATAGAATAGAGAAGCTTATGAGAGATTTATTTGATAAGGGGTTGGAATACCGGGAAGGATTATTTGGCTAGTTTGGAAGTATGTTGCACGACTAAGGAGCAAGGTTTTGGGTCTTGGAAATTTGATTTCTAAAAACATTGCTTTAGCTAGCAAATGTTTATGTTGTTTTTCTTCTAGGTTCAAATCCCCTATGCCACGAGATCTTTTGGAGCAAGAATGATGTGGTATGCAAGAGCAGCAGTTAATGCAAATTATGCAACTAACTCTAGTCCACAGAATTTTGTTTCACTGGGATCAGGGTGTTATAATTCTTTTCTTCCTTTGGTGTTCTTGCCTTCTTGGATCCTTTGTCAGGTGTATTTTAAACTGAGTCGTGTTTCTTGCTGAGGAGAGTTGATAGGCCTTATAAGGTGTCTGGACTCCAGAAAACTTTATTAAGGAAAATTTAGTTGTGGAGAACATGGGTGAATATGATTGAATAATTCTTTGGACCCATCTAAGTGGTTATTCCATGATAAAACTGTAGTTCAGTTGTCAAAATTAAGTGGTGATTATATTGACATGTTTCTTAGTTGGTAGAGAAGTTAAGTTGATTGTTATAAGGGTCCCAGTGAAGTCCAATCTCATCCCCTCTCTTCAACCCCCTTCTTTTCACAAAATCTTGCACCCACTTGCCCGTAAAAACATAACTTTCTGAAGAAACCCATCTCTTGAAAACAAGAACATGCATGGTGTTGGTGTCAACGTCCCAAACACTAACGTTAGTTCCTCTGGCACTCTCAGCATCCCTTTGCGCTTCATCATCCATCACTGGCAGCAGCAAGTTTTCTGCCAACCCCTTTCCAAGCAACAGCCTGCTCATGTTGCCAAGATCACTCTCTTGAAGCACTTTCTTGATCTTCCATGGATCATCATAAAGCATCAACTCAAGTGAGAAGCCCCAACTTGTTACCACATCATTAGGTGTCTTTCTTGGAGTTTTCTTGGAACAAGGATCATCACATTGCATCCTCTTCTTGGTGGAGGAAGAAGCATATGCAAGTGATGTACAAACAAATGGTCTCCCCATGATCAGTTATGGATGAGTATGAGGGACAGAACAGTGTACGTATGATGCCAATAAGGCAGTAGTTATATGTATATATATTACCAGGAAGGTCTTGCGTTTTTGGGTGCCAACTCAGGAAAATAGTGCGGTCACAATCATTTTAAAGATTGTCTGTCTTCAATTTTTTTTTTACAAAATCATTAATAATCCAATAATAATCAAGATTTTAAAAAAAATCATTTTCGATAAAAATCAAAGCAAAACTATTTAATCTACATTATGATATAGTAGACAATCTACCTTGATAAAGATTGAGAAAGATTGAATTTAGATAGACTGAGATAATGAAAGAGAAATAGAAGGAGGAAACTAGGGAAAATGTAAAGTCTAAATAGGAAATAAATTAAGAGTATAATAAATTTTAAAAAATATTAAATCAAAAAGATATTTTTAAGATACTGTTGTCATATTATCTTCTTTCACTTTATTATTAATTTTTTGAAATAATTATTTTTTTATTGATAAAAAAGTAAAATATATAATTTTTTATATTCACTATGTAAAAGTTTAGAACAATAAATTTTATACTATATATAAAAAAATTTATACTAATGGTGCCCAAAAAAATCAGGGGTCCTGGACGATCGCCCACATCGCCCGTGCTCAGGGCCACACATGTATACAAGAGAAATCCCTTTTTTTTGTTTTGTTTTGACAAGTTAAAAGAAATCCTTAAAGAGCTTTGTATTTATGAAGTTATCTTATGTCAATGTCGAATTAATTAAGAATCAAAAACGTAATTCTTTTTATTTTTTTTGATCTACAAAAACATAATTCTAAAGATATCCATTTGATTGTTTCAAAAAAAAAGATATCCATTTGAATAAATATCGTTTATTGAAAAACAAAAATGATTTGTATAGATTTGTTAAAAAAAAATCCAAATTAGGATTGGAGAATCGTAATTCGTAATTTGTAAAAAATGAGTTATAATGTTTATATTTTGAGTTACATTATTTTTTTAAACATTTTTATCCTTCTTGTAAAAAAAACATTTTTATCCCATGTTTTAGAAATTATACATTTTATTTCTCTTATTTTTTATTTTATGACAAATACCTAGCATTTATACAAATTAAAGAAAGGATAAATTATACATTTAGTCTCTTATCTTTATTTTAAATTTTAATTTGGTCTCTTTTTTTTTGGGTTCTGTTTTGGTCCATAATCTTTATTTTATGTTTCAATGTGGTATTTTTTGTTTAAATTGTGGAACGAGAGAGACACCGATATAACTTTTGCAAAATAAGGGACTACTTCAGAACCAAAAAACTAAAAGAGGGACCATTTGGGAAAAAAAGGGATCGGATTGGTTTATCTTTTACAAAATGAGGGACAATTTCGGAATAAATAATAAAAGAGGGACCATTTTTGGTCCCTCTTTTATATCTAGCATGAATTTATACATATTGAAATAAAATGCTAAATTATATTTTTGGTCCCTTTTCTTTATTTTAGGTTTTAATTTGGTCCCCATTTTTTTTATATTCCATTTTGGTCCCTCACCTTTATTCTAGGTTTCAATGTGGTATTTTTCGTTTAAATTGTGGAACAGAGAGGAGCACATTGATATAACTTTTACGTAATAAGGGACCATTTCAAAACAAAAATAATAATAAAAGAGGGTCATTTCGAGGAAAAAAATGGATTGTATTGGTTTAGCTTTTACAAAATGTGGGACAATTTCGGAATAAAAAATAAAAGAGGGACCATTTTTTGTCCCTCTTTAATATCTAGCATTTACACATATTGAAAAAAAATGCTAAATTATATTTTTGGTCTCAAATCTTTATTTTAAGTTTTAATTTGGTCCTTATTTTAATTTTTATTTCATTTTGGTTCCTCATCTTTTTCTAGGTTTCAATGTGGTATTTTTCGTTTAAATTGTGGAACAGAGAGAATCACATTGATATAACTTTTACAAAATAAGGGACCATTTTCAGGAAAAAATAAAATAAATGATGGACCATTTTGAAAAGAAAAAGGCTTAATTGCATATTTGGTCTCCCCTACTATTGGCCTTGTGTGATTATGGTTGCTAAAGTTTTTTTCGTGCACATTTGATCCCCCAGTTTTTTCAATGTTGCAAATTTGGTACTTCTGTCAATGTCTATCAATTTTTCAATGATCAACATAGAGAAACCACTCATCTAAACAAACAGAACCACTGCTCTAAAATCATATAACATCCTTTTGAGCTTTTGTCGTAAAGGATTATGTGGTGGAACAAAAAAAAAAGGTTCCAGAAAGGATGGACAAAACTAATAAATAGTATAGAGGAACCACCGAATCATATTGAATCTAAGACGCAAAGGAGGGAGAACCTCAACTAGAGGTTGTGTGTGCTTAAAGGAGTGGTTCCTCTATGTTGATCATTGAAAAAATTGACAGACATTGGACATAATGATCAAATTTGCAACATTGAAAAACTGGTGGACCAAATATGCATGAAAAAAACATTAGGGACCAAAATCACACATGGCCAATAGTAGGGGTCCAAAACTGCAATTAAGCCAAAGAAAAAAAAAGGATCGAATTGGTTTAGCTTTTACAAAATGATGGATAATTTCGGAATAAAAAATAAAAGAGGGATCGCATTGGTATAACTTTGCAAAATAAAGGGCCATTTTGGAACAAAAAAGTTAAAAAAGAAGGGACCAAATTGAAACCTAAAATAGAAATAAGGGACCAAAAGTATATTTTAGCCTTAAAAAACTTTAGGTTTAGGGTTAGAGAGTAAAGAAAAGATAGAGAAGATAGTAAAATAAAAATATTATTGAAGGAAGAAATGTAAAACTAAGTGACGGATGAAGCATACAAACGTCCACCGGGGTCCCACTGGCCATCTTCTATGCCAGTGCCTGATTTTTCTTGTTTAACAACCCACTTCCCCTTTCCAAAGAGATGGGGACTCAAATATCTGATTTTAAGGGCATTTCTTCACCTATTGTTAGTTGCTACAAGTTAACCAAATATCTAAAAAATACTATATCTTATGGCTTATGGCTGCAAACAGCCTTGGCTACTCGTTCTCTACCCCTACAAGCCTTTTGTGATGCCACTTAGGCTTCTAATCCAGATGACCATAGATCCACCTCCTGTACTTGTATCTACCTTGGTCCTAATATTGTTTCAAGGTTGTCCAAGAAGCAACAACTAGTGGTTAAATCCAGTATCAAGGCTGAATATAGAAGTTTAGATATAACTTCATATGACTTGATCTAGATTCAGTCACTGCTCAAGGAACTGTAGGTATCTACATCCATCCCAGTTATGTTCTGTGATAGACCTTGCACTGGGAGACAAGTAGGATCTCTAAAATATCTTACCATTTCTATCATTATATCTTTGTTCTGTTATCACATTGATATTGGTTCATCAAACTCGGCTTAGATCGACCAATCGGACCAGAAACCGGCCCTTAGCCGATTTTAGAAAAAATCGGTGAATTGCGCCGATTAGGGGTGTAAACAAGTTGAGACGAGCTGAGCACTTTAAGCTTGAGCTTGGTTTGTGAAAAAATAGTGAAGCTTGAGCTTGACTTGACTCATTTATTTAAGCGAGCCTAACTAAAAGCTTGAGTTTGACTTGTTTAAAATTAATAAAGCTTGAGCATGGCTTGTTTAGCTCATATATATATATATATATTGTAATTAAGAAAATTTTTCTTTAATTATTTTTTATTTTTGTCAATTTAAAACTTAATAAAGATCTTAATATTATATGATAATCTATAAAAATAGAGATATGTACTTAATATATGGTATGTGGAATTCAAGATTTCTTGACTACTACAAAAAAAAAACTTCAAAAGCTTGACCAAAACATCCTAAGAACATGCCCTTGCCAAATACAATTTAAGCTTGAACATTACAAAAGCATGAGTCCAAACATACAATTTAACCTTAACCATTACAAAAGCATGAGTTTAAAAAAACGTGACCACCATCTATTTATTGAGATATCTAGTTCAATGCTAGCAGAGCAGCAACTTCACCCAAAAAAAACCACTGCAACAACTTAAAGGCCACAACACATATACGAGCTATTCCCGAGCCGTTTAATGTCGAGCCAGTAAGGCTTGGACTTGGCTCATTTAAATAGTCGAGCTCAATCTCAAGCTTGAGTTTGACTCATTTAATTAAATAAACGAGCTTGATCGAGTATTTTACGAGTCAAGGCCGAATATCTCACGAATAGCTCATCTCATTTACGTACTCCAAGCACCGATCATGCATACAGGGCGGATGAAGGGAAGATGAGAGAGGAGGAGAAAATAGAACCATTTATGAGTACAATTTCTATTGTTCTACAAATTCTTTTATCATTTCTTGGCCCAATTCTATCAAAATGAAATGTTAGCTCTATTTTCTTTAAAAACAAAAAACAATGTCATAATGTTACGAAACGAAGTAATTTAGTGTTGGAGAAAATATGACTAATCGATATATCAAAAAGATAATTCTAAAGATATCTAGTTTATTTTATCAAAAATAAAAGATATTTATAGAATTCCACTGTTTTCATCAAGCAATGAACTCCAGTGTTTTCCTCTCACAGTGTTGCCTTATATAGAACAGAGAAGTTAAGTTGATTGTTGTAAGGGTCTCAGTGAAGTCCAATCTCATCCCCTCTCTTCAACTCCCTTCTTTTCACAAAATCTTGCACCCACTTGCCAGTAAAAACATAACTTTTGGAAGAAACTCATCTCTTGAAAACAAGAACATGCATGGAGTTGGTGTCAACATCCCAAACACCAACGTTAGTTCCTCTAGCACTCTCAGCATCCCTTTGGGCTTCGTCATCCAACACTGGCAGCAGCAAGTTTTCTGCCAATCCTTTCCAAGCAAGAGTTTGCTCATGTTGCCAAGATCACTTTCTTGAAGCACTTTCTTGATCTTCCATGGATCATCATAAAGCATCAACTCAAGTGGAAGCCCCAACTTGTCACTGCATCATTACGTGCTCTCTTTCTTGGAGTTTCCTTGGAAGAAGGATAATCATATTGCTTCCTCTTGCTGGAGGAAGAAGCATATGCATGTGAATGTGATTTTTCCGTACAACGACACACACCCATTGAAAAATGAGTACAAACATCCATGGCAAAAGAGCTTTGTTGGTGAAACTTAAGGATTCTTGGTCTCTCCATGATCAGTGATTTGATGAGTATGTGGACAGAACAGTGTATATAAATGGAGTAAGGCAGCAGTTATATATATATATATATATATATACACTAGAAAGGTGCTAGGTCCCTTTGTTTTTACTTTGCTTTAATTAATTCATATGAAAATACTATATATATTAATTTAATATGTATACATGCATATTTATTTTAATATTTTTTACGGGAACTAATTAGTCATACAAACACAAAATATCAATCATCTTATAAAATCTAATACCATAAAGGAGAATGTTAACCAGTACCCTAAGTACCTTCACGATATTGGTTAAGAATTAAAAAAAAAATTGTATTGAAAGTTGATATATTTAATATGTTAAAAGGTGTAACACTTAGTTTTTCAATGCAACATTTCATTTTCTTAAATTCTTAATATGTATCTAGGACACTTATTAGCAAGAACTACTATAAATATGAAATCAAACAACATTCAATTAAAATTAAATATTTTGTTCGTATATCAATTATGCTTTAATATAAAATACATAAAAAATTAAAAATATAAATAACCTATATCAAAATATAATTATTCATATCATTATTCATATGTTTATAATAAATATATGTGTGTGAGACTATGCATATATTGAATTTTTGAATTATTAATAAATATATGTGGGTGAGACAATAAAAATTGCTATTATAGAAAGAAATGGACAATTAATATTTAGCACATAATCATCTAAAATAATCTTATCATTTTTTTTTGTCAATAAAAAAATCCTTTACTTTAATTGCAACAAAACACGAAAAAAAAAATTGTGACTGAAACAAAACACGCAAACTGCATACATAAAAAAAAAGTTTTAATTATTGAGTTGGTCCGTGAACTATTTGAGAATTTTCAATTAGGTCCCTAAACTAAAAAAATTTCTAATTAGGTCCCTGAACTTATATAAAAATTTTCAATTTGGTCCCTAAAGTAAAAAGGTAACTATATAAAATAAAAAGTAATAAAATGATATACGATGAAGTTTAGAAGAAAAAAAATATTATTTGACATAATAATAAATTGACAAAAGATGAATATGAGAGAAAAATCTCACTATTTAAAATAATAATAATAATAATAATAATAAAATGAAAAATAAAACTTAGTGCGAAAAATTATTGTTTAGGATAATAATTAAATAAAATAGATAAATTTGATAGACAAAATTTAGTTCTTGAAATGATAATAAAAAAATAATAATATAAGAAATTGTGCCAGAAAATCCATGATTTATAACAAAATATTAAGAGATTAAACTGATAAACCTCAATTAAAAAAATAAATAAAATAAATAAACCTCAATTAAGAATAAAGTTATTGTTTGAAATAATAAATAAAATAAACAACTAGTTAAGTAAATATCACATCTTATTTTATATTTTAATTGAGGTTTTTATTAAATTATTTTAATATTTCTTAAATAATATTTTTGCTTGCTATGTTTGTTGTTATTATTTTAATGTTGTTTCAAATTTTAAATATTTGACACAGTTTAATAACACTATTTCATATTTCATTATTTTGTTATTATTATTTCAAAAACTAAATTTTGTCTATCAAATTTATTTATTTTTATTTAATTTATATGCTAAACATTAGTTTTTCTCACAAAACTTTATTTTTTATTATTATTATTTTAAATAATGAGTTTTCTCTCATATTCATATTTTATCATTTTATTATTATGTCAAACAATATTTTTTTAAAAAAATTCATCATCTATATCGTTTTATTATTTTTAATTTTATATATTCACATTTTTACTTCAGGGACCTAATTAGAAATTTTATATAAGTTCAGGGACCCAATTAGAAATTTTTTAGTTCAGGGACCCGATTGAAAATTTTATATAAGTTCGGGGAACTAATTAGAAATATTTTTAGTTTAGGGACCTAATTGAAAATTCTCAAATATTTCAGGGACTAACTCAATAATTAAAAAAAATTATGGAAAATTTAAATGAAAGTGTAATAAGGATTGTCAATGGTGGAAATATAATAATATGATAACATGACACGTGTCATGAACAGTAGTCATTATGGAGATTTGTATAATAAAAATAATATAGATAAGAGAAATATTTTTTTTTTTGCTTTTGACAAGTATAAAAGAAAGAGTTTAATTTTTATGTATTTATAATGTAAAAATTTTTACACTGTTAATCAATCAAAAACATGGTATGTGTAACTTTTAAGGTAATTATGATAAGAATAAAACATTTTAACTTATATGGCAATTTTTGATTGGTTGACTATATAAAAATTCTTTATACTGATAGTACATACCAATTAAATCCTAAAAGAAATCCTTAACAAGCTTTGTATTTATGAATTTATATTATGTCAATGTGAATTAATTAAGAATCAAAAACATAATTCTAAACATATCCATTTGAATAGATATCGTTTATCGGAAAAGCAAAAAAGATTTGAATAGATATATATTTTTAAAAAAAATAAAAATTAGGATAGGAGAATCGTAATTCATAATTTGTGAAAAATGAGTTCTAATGTTTATATTTTGAGTTACATTATTTTTTAAACATTTTTATCCCATGTTCTAGAAATTATACATGTTATTTCTTTCTTTTTTTAATTTTATCCGACAAATATCTAGCATTTTTACATATTGAAAAAAAAAGGCTAAATTATATTTTTGTTCCCTTATCTTTTTTTTAAGTTTTAATTTGGTCTCAATTTTATTTTTTATTCCATTTTGGTCCCTCACTTTTATTCTAGGTTTCAATGTGGTTTTTTTCGTTTAAATTGTGGAACAGAGAAGGCCACATTGATATAACTTTTACTAAATAAGGACCATTTTTAAATAAAAAAAAATGGACCATTTCAAAAAAAAAGGGACCGGATTGGTTTAACGTTTACAAAATGAGGCACAATTTTGGAATAAAAAATAAAAAAGGACCATGTTGGTACAATTTTGCAAAATAAAGAACAATTTTGGAACAAAAAAGTATGGCTAAATATACTTTTGATCCCTTATTTTTATTTTAGGTTTTAGTTTGGTCCCTCTTTTATTTTTTTTCCATTTTGAGCCCTTATCTTTATTTTAAATTTCAATGTGGTCCTTTCTATTTAAATTCTGGTACAAAAAGACCAAATTGATATAACTTTTGCAAAATGCAGGACCATTTCGGAACAAAAAAAAATAAAAGAGGGCTTTCAGAACAAAAAAAGGGACCACATTGTTTCAACATTTGCAAAATGAGGGACTACTTCAGAACAAAACATAAAAGAGGACCACATTGATATAACTTTAAAAAAATAAAGGACCATATGCGGGCTGCGGGCTTGTTCGGGTTGACCCGACATATTTTTTTCCCCAAACAAATTCTGACTAGTATTTTATAAAAAACAACTTAAGTGTCTTAAACAGAGATGCTAATTACAGAGATGCTATAGTGTTTTAAAAAAAATTGTTATCACTACACACTCCAATTATGTTATGTATCTTGACATTATCACTTAAATCCTTGTTTCTGTGGCTACCACGTTGGTACACATTGGCAATTATTTTTTTAAAAAAATCTATGTAACTGCAGAGATGCTAATTACATCTTCCAAAAAAATGCTAATTCAGATCTCTTAAACCAATAGTTACAGCCGCACAAGAACATCAAAGATAGAGAAAGTCCAACAATAGAAACAATGAAATTTTTTAGGGAAAAACAATATAATTTTTTCACATTTTTATATTTTAGGGAAATAAAAGTTAAATATATATAAGTAATTCGGCCGCCTAAGCCAGCTGCGGACTAGCCCGCTGCGGGTTCGGGTTTTATAGGATCGGGCCAAAAAGGCCTAGAATTAAAAGGGGCTCAAATTTTGGTGCCCAAACCCTACAATTATCGAACTTATTCGGGCGGGCCGACCCATTTTGCCGCCTCTAACTTGGAGTAGCGTTTGAGCTTATAGTGTATAGCTTATCATTTTTCCTTCTATTTTTATTACTTTTATCTTAATTAAATTCCTCATTTATCCTTATATAATAAAATAAAATACTAATAAAGACAAATTATAAAATTTCATATAAAAAAATTTAAAATTAATTTATTTAAAAGAGTATATAAAATTTGAATCAAAAATCATATCAATATATAATTTTATTTTTGTTATTCTATTTTATTTAGTAAAAAAATTAAAACTAAATTAGTATTAAAATTAAAAATCAATATTTTAATTTTTGAAATGATAATAATTTAAAATAAATTAAATAGTTAAAAGAGATAATTATTTTAAAATAAATAATATATATATAATATAATTCATATAAAAACATTGCATACATGTCTTTTTATGTCATTTTATATTTATCTGCTAGTCCAACAACTAGTTTAATCAAACACTTCAAATTCAATCGGCTAACATCACTATTAGCTAGCTTATCTGATATCCTTTATCAACTAACTTATTCGTTATTCGCTAGTTTTGTCCATATAGAGGTTTAGCATGATTAAGGAAACTTTTTTTTTAAGCAAAGAAATAGGCATGCAAAAGTGGAGATTTATAAAGAACGTAGTGGATGTGGAGATTTATAAGAAGCAACAGTGAGCTTTTTAAATGCAAAAAACTGCAAGATTTACTTACTGTGGCAAAAACAATGTTCCATCCTTGGGATATTGGAACTTGCAAGGTGGGAAGATGTTAATGAGCTTGAGAGCCTCTCACTCGCACATGACACCTAGAATGACCTATTAAGTGCCCCTAACTCTATTTCCGTCATGTATAATCACTTTCCTATAAATAAGTGTAAGAATTATTAAGGTGAGAATATTTCCTGCATACACCTTGAACCCATACTTACTTGAGTCTTGGAGTCTTTGAGGTACCCAAAATCCCATTCTCTAACCCATCAAGGCACTAAGGAGACTACAAGAATGGGTTATAGTCCAAGAAAGCAAACTATTCAAAACAGAACATTGGCGGCCACGTAGGTGAAGATGAACTCTTATATAACAATTATACAATTATATGAGGCTCATAAATCCCTTGTAATTAGAAAAGATGACACAATGCAGAAATCAGTATGGAGAGAAAAATTGATCAACAAAAATGGAAAACTTATCTTATATAGTCAAAAGCCTTACAGAAAACTAAAACAAGTTAAAAGTCTATCAAGCCTGTCAAGGAGCAAACATACGGACACAAACAAAAACTTGGATGGCTAAAAATGGCCGATAACAATTAAAAAAGAAAAATAAAAAGAATTCCACAGTTTCCAGCAATGACCTCCACTGTTTTGCGCTCACAGTGCTGCCTTAGATAGAACAAGGATCATCACATTGCATCCTCTTCTTGGTGGAGGAAGAAGCATATGCAAGTGATGTACAAACAAATCGTCTCTCCATGATCAGTTATGTATGAATATGAGGAGGACAGAACAGTATATGTATAAATGATGCAATAAGGCAAAATAAGGCAGTAGTTATATGTATATATTACCAGGCAGGTCCTGCACTTTTGGGTGCATAACTCAGGAAAATAGTGCCATCACAATCGTTTAAAGATTGTCCGTCTTGTATTTTTTTTTACAAAATCATTAATAATCCAATCATAATTAAGGTTTTTTAAAAAAATCATTTTCGATAAAAATCAAAGCAAAACTATTTAATCTACATTATGACATAGTAGATCGTAAATAAGATTTTAACAATTTACCTTGATAAATATTGAGAAAGATGGAATTTAGATAGACTGAGATAATGAAAGAGAAATAGAAGGAGGAAACTAGGGAAAATGTAAAGTCTAAATAAGAAATAAATTAAGAGTATAATAAATTTTAAAAAATATTAAATCAAAAAGATATTTTTAAGATACTGTTGTCATATTATCTTCTTTCACTTTATTATTAATTTTTTGAAATAATTATTTTTTTATTGATAAAAAAGTAAAATATATAATTTTTTATATATACTATGTAAAAGTTTAGAACAATAAATTTTATACTATATATAAAAAAAATTTATACTACTGGTACCCCAAAAAATTAGGGGCCCTGGATGATCGCCCACCTCGCCCGTGCTCAGGGTCACACCTGTATATAAGAGAAATCCCTTTTTTTTTTGTTTTGACAAGTTAAAAGAAATCCTTAAAGAGCTTTGTATTTATGAAGTTATCTTATGTCAATGCCGAATTAATTAAGAATCAAAAACGTAATTCTTTTTATTTATTTTGATCTACAAAAACATAATTCTAAAGATATCCATTTGATTGTTTCAAAAAAAAGAAAGATATCCATTTGAATAGATATCGCTTATTGAAAAACAAAAAAGATTTGTATAGATATATTAAAAAAATCCAAATTAGGATTGGAGAATCGTAATTCATAATTAGTAAAAAAATGAGTTGTAATGTTTATATTTTGAGTTACATTTTTTTTAACATTTTTATCCTTCTTATAAAAAAAACATTTTTATCCCATGTTTTAGAAATTATACATTTTATTTCTCTTATTTTTTATTTTATGACAAATACCTAGCATTTATACATATTAAAGAAAGAATAAATTATACTTTTGGTCCCTTATCTTTATTTTAAATTTTAATTTGGTCTCTGTTTTTGTTTGGTTTCTGTTTTGGTCCATAATCTTTATTTTATGTTTCAATGAGGTATTTTTTGTTTAAATTGTGGAACGAGAGAGACACTGATATAACTTTTGCAAAATAAGGGACTACTTTAGAACCAAAAAACTAAAAGATGGACCATTTCGGAAAAAAAAAGGGATCGGATTGGTTTATCTTTTACAAAAAGAGGGACAATTTCGGAATAAATAATAAAAGAGGGACCATTTTTGGTCCCTCTTTTATATCTAGCATGAATTTATACATATTGAAATAAAAGGTTAAATTATATTTTTGGTCCATTATCTTTATTGTAGGTTTTAATTTGGTCTCGATTTTTTTATATTCAATTTTGGTCCCTCACCTTTATTATAGGTTTCAATGTGGTATTTTTTGTTTAAATTGTGGAACAGAGAGGAGCACATTGATATAACTTTTACGTAATAAGAGACCATTTCAAAACAAAAAAATAATAAAAGAGGGACATTTCGAGGAAAAAAATGGATTATATTGGTTTAGCTTTTACAAAATGAGGGACAATTTCGGAATAAAAAAATAAAAGAGGGACCATTTTTTGTCCCTCTTTAATATCTAGCATTTATACATATTGAAAAAAATGCTAAATTATATTTTTGGTCTCTTATCTTTATTTTAAGTTTTAATTTGGTCCTTATTTTATTTTTTATTTCATTTTGGTTCCTCATCTTTTTCTAGGTTTCAATGTGGTATTTTTCGTTTAAATTGTGGAACAGAGAGAACCACATTGATATAACTTTTACAAAATAAGGGACCATTTTCAGAACAAAAAAAAATGATGGACCATTTTGAAAAGAAAAAGGCTTAATTGCATTTTTGGTCTCCCATACTATTGGTCATGTGTGATTATGGTTCCTAAAGTTTTTTCGTGCACATTTGGTCCCCTAGTTTTTTCAATGTTGCAAATTTGGTACTTCTGTCAATGTCTATCAATTTTTCAATGATAAACATAGAGAAACCACTCCTCTAAACACACCGAACAACTACTCGAAAAGCATATAACATCCTTTTGAGCTTTTGTGGTAAAGGATCATGTGGTGGAACAAAAAAAAAAGGTCCCAGAAAGGATGGACAAAACCAATAAATAGTATAGAGGAACCACCGAATCATATTGAATCTGAGACGCAAAGGAGGGAGAACCTCAACCGGAGGTTGTGTATGCTTAAATGAGTGGTTCCTCAATGTTGATCGTTGAAAAAATTGACAGACATTGGACATAATGATCAACTTTGCAACATTGAAAAACTGGGGGACCAAATATGCATGAAAAAAACTTTAGGGACCAAAATCACACATGGCCAATAGTAGGGGTCCAAAACTACAATTAAGCCAAAGAAAAAAAAAGGATCGAAATGGTTTAGCTTTTACAAAATGATGGACAATTTCGGAATAAAAAATAAAAGAGGGATCGCATTGGTATAACTTTGCAAAATAAAGGGCCATTTTGGAACAAAAAATTTAAAAAAGAAGGGACCAAATTGAAACCTAAAATAGAAATAAGGGACCAAAAGTATATTTTAGACTTGAAAAACTTTAGGTTTAGGGTTAGAGAGTAAAGAAAAGAGAGAGAAGATAGTAAAATAAAAATATTATTGAAGGAAGAAATGTAAAACTAAGTGACGGATGAAGCATACAAACGTCCACCGGGGTCCCACTGGCCATCTTCTATGCCAGTGCCTGATTTTTCTTGTTTAACAACCCACTTCCCCTTTCCAAAGAGATGGGGACTCAAATATATGATTTTAAGGGCATTTCTTCACCCATTGTTAGTTGCTACAAGTTAACCAAATATCTAAAAAGTACTATATCTTATGGCTGCAAACAGCCTTGGCTACTCGTTCTCTACCCCTACAAGCCTTTTGTGATGCCACTTAGGCTTCTAATCCAGATGACCATAGATCCACCTCCTGTACTTGTATTTACCTTGGTCCTAATATTGTTTCAAGGTTGTCCAAGAAGCAACAACTAGTGGTTAAATCCAGTATCAAGGCTGAATATAGAAGTCTAGATATAACTTCATATGACTTGATCTAGATTCAGTCACTGCTCAAGGAACTGTAGGTATCTACATCCATCCCAGTTATGTTCTGTGATAGACCTTGCACTGGGAGACAAGTAGGATCTCTAAAATATCTTACCATTTCTATCATTATATCTTTGTTCTGTTATCACATTGATATTGGTTCATCAAACTCGGCTTAGATCGACCAATCGGACCAGAAACCGGCCCTTAGCCGATTTTAGAAAAAATCGGTGAATTGCGCCGATTAGGGGTGTAAACAAGTCGAGAGGAGCTGAGCACTAAAGCTTGAGCTTGGTTTGTGAAAAAATAGTGAAGCTTGAGCTTGACTTGACTCATTTATTTTAGCGAGCCTAACTAAAAGCTTGAGTTTGACTTGTTTAAAATTAATAAAGCTTAAGCATAGCTTGTTTAGCTCATCTCTCTCTCTCTCTCTCTCTCTCTCTCTCTCTCTCTCTCTCTCTATATATATATATATATATATATATATATTGTAATTATGAAAATTTTTCATTAATTACTTTTTATTTTTATCAATTTAGAACTTAATAAAGATCTTAATATTATATGATAATCTATAAAAATAGAGATATGTACTTAATATATGGTATGTGAAATTCAAGATTTCTTGACTCCTACAAAAAAAAAACTTCAAAAGCTTGACCAAAACATCCTAAAAACATGCCCTTGCCAAATATAATTTAAGCTTGAACATTACAAAAGCACGAGTCCAAACATACAATTTAACCTTAACCATTACAAAAGCATGAGTTTAAAAAAACGTGACCACCATCTATTTATTGAGATATCTAGTTCAATGCTAGCAGAGCAACTTCACCCAAAAAAACCCACTGCAACAACTTAAAGGCCACAACACATATACGAGCTCTTCCTGAGCCGTTTAATGTCGAGCCAGTAAGGCTTGGACTTGGCTCATTTAAATAGTCGAGCTCAATCTCAAGCTTGAGTTTGACTCATTTAATTAAATAAACGAGCTTGATCGAGTATTTAACGAGTCAAGGCTGAATATCTCACGAATAGCTCATCTCATTTACACTCCAAGCACCGATCATGCATATAGGGCGGATGAAGGGAAGATGAGAGAGGAGGAGTGATGAGTGTGATTTCACCTCATATTTCATTGACATTTTGCATGCATTTTCATATAGTTTAGGCATTTTTTATTTGATTTTGGTTAAATTTTACCTTGGAACGGGTAAGGCGGTTTTGTGATGTTGTTGTGCAGGAATTAAGGATTAAAATGCTCAAGATTAAACCATGATGGAGCTTGCATGAATATGGGGCTTGAAAAGTGAAAAAAAATGAGCCAAACAGAGCCCATCACGGCCTGGACGTGATAGGCATCACGGCCATGATCGAGCAGGGCTGAAAAAGAAAGAAGAACGAAAAAGTCAAAAGCTGTCAGGGCCAGGCCGTGATGGCCATCACGGCCGTGACAGACCAACCAATGAAGAATTTCCAAGGCAGAATCCGTCACGGCCTGGCCGTGATGGCCATCACGGCCGTGACGCGCAATATTTGGATCTGAACAATCTGAATTGATCTGAATTTGTGTTTGATTGGGATTCAAACTTCCATAATCTATAAATATGGCATCTAGGCAGAGACTCGGTAGACTTTTTTTGGGCTGCCACACTTAGGCAAATTTTTAGGATCTCTCTTCTTCTTCTTCTTCTTCTTCTTCTTCTCTTCTCTTAAGCTTTATTTTATGTTGTTGTTAATCAAGCTTGTCATCACCATGGAAATGCTTGAGTAGTAGCTTTATTTCTAGGGATTGGGGCTATGTCCAAGATCTGTTTTCATGTTATGAATTGATTTCGATTTCTTGTTAATTCGATTTTGCTTTAGATCTGATTTCTATTGTTTTAATCACTCATAAATTCGGTGGCCACTTATTTGCGTGTCGTAGATATTCTAAGGAGGAACCTAGTGGTGAACTTAGGTATCGGATCTATAGAATCAGACTTAGGACTTAAATCACGAGAGTTAGAAGTGGTCCTTCGAGGATTAACGAATTGTCACGAAACTTAAAGGGTTCATTCTAAATTCGACTACCACGAGAGTAGGGGTTGGTTTAATTGGGCACGGTTTTTATAACTACAGAGAGAGCATTAACTATTTTAGGATAAATTCGCTTCAAAGCAATTTTGATAATTAACAAGGGGTAGTCAATTTAGTAACATAAACAATCTTGTTGGTAACCCAATTCCTAGGAATCCCTTTAGATCCGAAAAACCACAAATTGATTTACTTTCTGTTTTACTTGATTGCATTCCTTATATGATTTTCTAAGTTATCCCTTATTCCAAAAATCAAAACCTTTTCAAAATCTTTTTTATATAGTCCAGTTTTAATCAATTTGATAATTAGTTGCGATTTGAGATCACGGTCTCTGTGGGATCGATATCTTTTTATTACTTGGCGAAGAATCCGGTACACTTGCCGGAATCCAAGCACATCAAGGAGAAAACAGAACCATTTCTGAGTACAATTTCTATTGTTCTACAAATTCTTTTATCATTTCTTGGCCCAATTCTATCGAAATGAAATGTTAGCTCTATTTTCTTTAAAAACAAAAAACAATGTCATAATGTTACGAAACGAAGTAATTTAGTGTTGGAGAAAATATGACTAACCGATATATCAAAAAGATAATTCTAAAGATATCTAGTTTATTTTATCAAAAATAAAAGATATTTATAGAATTCCACTGTTTTCATCCAGCAATGAACTCCAGTGTTTTCCTCTCACAGTGTTGCCTTATATAGAACAGAGAAGTTAAGTTGATTGTTGTAAGGGTCCCAATGAAGTCCAATCTCATCCCCTCTCTTCAACTCCCTTCTTTTCACAAAATCTTGCACCCACTTGCCACTAAAAACATAACTTTTGGAAGAAACCCATCTCTTGAAAACAAGAACATGCATGGAGTTGGTGTCAACATCCCAAACACTAACGTTAGTTCCTCTGGCACTCTCAGCATCCCTTTGGGCTTCGTCATCCAACACTAGCAGCAGCAAGTTTTCTGCCAATCCTTTCTAAGCAAGAGTTTGCTCATGTTGCCAAGATCACTTTCTTGAAGCACTTTCTTGATCTTCCATGGATCATCATAAAGCATCAACTCAAGTGAGAAGCCCTAACTTGTCACTGCATCATTATGTGCTCTCTTTCTTGGAGTTTCCTTGGATGAAGGATAATCATATTGCTTCCTCTTGCTGGAGGAAGAACGCTTCTTAGTGGAGGAAGAAGCATATGCATGTGAATGTGATTTTTCCGTACAATGACACACACCCATTGAAAAATGAGTACAAACATCCATGGCAAAAGAGCTTTGTTGGTGAAACTTCAGGATTCTTGGTCTCTCCATGATCAGTGATTTGATGAGTATGTGGACAGAACAGTGTATATAAATGGAGTAAGGCAGCAGTTATATATATATATATATATATATATATATATATATATATATACACTAGAAAGGTGCTAGGTCCCTTTGTTTTTACTTTGCTTTAATTAATTCATATGAAAATAAATATAGTTATATATTAATTTAATATGTATACTTGCATATTTATTTTAATATTTTTTAGGGGAACTAATTAGTCATACAAAAACAAAATATCAATCATCTTATAAAATCTAATACCATAAAGGAGAATGTTAACCAGTACCCTAAGTACCTTCAGGATATTGGTTAAGAATTAAAAAAAAATTGTATTGAAAGTTGATATATTTAATATGTTAAAAGGTATAACACTTGGTTTTTCAATGCAACATTTCATTTTCTTAAATTCTTAACATGTATCTAGGACACTTGTTAGCAAGAACTACTATACATATGAAATCAAACAACATTCAATTAAAATTAAATATTTTGATCGTATATCAATTATGCTTTAATATAAAATACAAAAAAATTACAAATATAAATAAACTATATCAAAATATAATTATTCATATCATTATTCATATGTTTATAATAAATATGTGTGTGAGACTATGCATATATTGAATTTTTGAATTATTAATAAATATATGTGGGTGAGACAATAAAAATTGCTATTATAGAAAGAAATGGACAATTAATATTTAGCACATAATCATCTAAAATAATCTTATCATTTTTTTTGTCAATAAAAAAAATCCTTTACTTTAATTGCAACAAAAAACGGGGAAAAAATTTTGTGACTGAAACAAAACACGCAAACTGCAAACATAAAAAAAAAATTTAATTATTAAGTTGGTCCGTGAACTATTTGAGAATTTTCAATTAGGTCCCTAAACTAAAAAAATTTCTAAATAGGTCCCTGAACTTATATAAAAATTTTCAATTTGGTCCCTAAAGTAAAAAGGTAACTATATAAAATAAAAAGTAATAAAATGATATATGATGAAGTTTAGAAGAAAAAAAATATTATTTGACATAATAATAAATTGACAAAAGATGAATATGAGATAAAAATCTCACTATTTAAAATAATAACAATAATAAAATGAAAAATAAAACTTAGTGCGAAAAATTATTGTTTAGGATAATAATTAAATAAAATAGATAAATTTGATAGACAAAATTTAGTTCTTGAAATGATAATAAAAAAATAATAATATAAGAAATTGTGCCAGAAAATCCATTATTTATAACAAAATATTAAGAGATTAAATTGATAAACCTCAATTAAAAATATATATAAAATAAAATAAAACTCAATTAACAATAAAGTTATTGTTTGAAATAATAAATAAAATAAACAACTTTCTTAAATAATTTGTTTACTTTCTATGTCTGTTGTTATTATTTTAATGTTATTTCAAATTTTAAATATTTGACTCAGTTTAATATCTTAATATTTTGTTATAAAACTTGAGTTAACACTATTTCATATTTTATTATTTTGTTGTTATTATTTCAAAAATTAAATTTTGTCTATCAAATTTATTTATTTTTATTTAATTTATATGCTAAACATTAGTTTTTCTCACAAAACTTTATTTATTATTATTATTTTAAACAATGAGTTTTTTCTCTCATATTCATATTTTATATAAGTTCAGGTACCAAATTAGAAATTTTTTAGTTCAGGGACCAGATTGAAAATTTTATATAAGTTCGGGGGACTAATTAGAAATATTTTTAGTTTAGGGACCTAATTGAAAATTCTCAAATAGTTTAGGGACTAACTCAATAATTAAAAAAAATTATGGAAAAGTTAAATGAAAGTGTAATAAGGATTGTCAACGGTGGAAATATAATAATATGATAACATGACACGTGTCATGAACAGTAGTCATTATGGAGATTTGTATAATAAAAATAATATAGATAAGAGAAATCTTTTTTTTTTTTGCTTTTGACAAGTATAAAAGAAAGAGTTTAATTTTTATGTATTGATAGTGTAAAAATTTTTACACTGTTAATCAATAAAAAACATGGTATGAGTAACTTTTAAGGTAATTATGATAAGAATAAAACATTTTAACTTATATGGTAATTTTTGATTGGTTGACTATATAAAAATTCTTTATATTGATAGTACATACCAATTAAATCCTAAAAGAAATCCTTAACAAGCTTTGCATTTATGAAGTTATCTTATGTCAATGTGAATTAATTAAGAATCAAAAACATAATTCTAAAGATATTCATTTGAATAGATATCGTTTATCGGAAAAGCAAAAAAGATTTGAATAGATATATTTAAAAAAAAAAAATCCAAATTAGGATAGGAGAATCGTAATTCATAATTTGTAAAAAATGAGTTGTAATGTTTATATTTTGAGTTACATTATTTTTTAAACATTTTTATCCCATGTTCTAGAAATTACACATGTTATTTCTTTTTCTTTTTTTTAATTTTATCCGGCAAATATCTAGCATTTTTACATATTGAAAAAAAAGGCTAAATTATATTTTTGTTCCCTTATCTTTATTTTAGGTTTTAACTTGGTCTCAATTTTATTTTTTATTCGATTTTGGTCCCTCACTTTTATTCTAGGTTTCAATGTGGTTTTTTTTTTTTGTTTAAATTGTGGAACAGAGAAGGCCACATTGATATAACTTTTACTAAATAAGGACCATTTTAAAAAAAAAGATGGACCATTTCAAAAAAAAGGGACCGGATTGGTTTAACGTTTACAAAATGAGGGACAATTTTGGAATAAAAAATAAAAAAGGACCACGTTGGTACAATTTTGCAAAATAAAGAACAATTTTGGAACAAAAAAGTATGGCTAAATATACTTTTGATCCCTTATCTTTATTTTAGGTTTTAGTTTGGTCCCTCTTTTATTTTTTGTCCCATTTTGAGCCCTTATCTTTATTTTAAATTTCAATGTGGTCCTTTCTATTTAAATTCTGGTACGAAAAGACAAAATTGATATAACTTTTGCAAAATGCAGGACCATTTCGGAAAAAAAAATAAAAGAGGGCTTTCAGAACAAAAAAAGGGACCACATTGTTTCAACATTTTCAAAATGAGGGACTACTTCAGAACAAAAAATAAAAGACGACCACATTGATATAACTTTAAAAAATAAAGGACCATATGTGGGCTGCGGGCTTGTTCGGGTTGACCCGACATATTTTTTTCCCCAAACGAATTCTGACTAGTATTTTATAAAAAAATAGCTGAAGTGTCTTAAACAGATATGCTAATTACAGAGATGCTATAGTGTTTAAAAAAAAATGTTATCACTACACACTCCAACTATGTTATGTATCTTGACATTAGCACTTAAATCCTTGTTTCTGAGGCTACCACGTTGGTACACATTGGCCATTATTTTTTTTAAAAAAATCTATGTAACTGCAGAGATGCTAATTACATCTTCCAAAAAAATGCTAATTCAGTCAAACAAATTCATACCAATATGCTTTATGTCTCTTAAACCAATAGTTACAGCCGCACAAGAACATCAAAAATAGAGAAAGTCCAACAATAGAAACAATGAATTTTTTGAGGAAAAAATAGTATAATTTTTTCACATTTTTAT
Source organism: Sophora flavescens (assembly GCA_030762895.1). NCBI lineage: Eukaryota > Viridiplantae > Streptophyta > Magnoliopsida > Fabales > Fabaceae > Sophora > Sophora flavescens. The sequence continues at coordinate 80,757,991 of CM061065.1, read as the reverse complement.
ATTTTAGGGAAATAAAAGTTAGATATATATAAGTAATTCGGCCGCCTAAGCCAGCTGCGGACTAGCCCGCTGCAGGTTCGAGTTTTATAGGGTCGGGCCAAAAAGGCCTAGAATTAAAATGGGCTCAAATTTTGGTGCCCAAACCCTAAAATTATCGAACTTATTCGGGCGGGCCAACCCGCTTTGCCGCCTCTAACTTGGAGTAGCGTTTGAGCTTATAGTATATAGCTTATCATTTTTCCTTCTATTTTTATTACTTTTATCTTAATTAAATTCCTCATTTATCCTTAGATAATAAAATAAAATACTAATAAAGACAAATTATAAAATTTCATATAAAAAAATTTAAAATTAATTTATTTAAAAGAGTATATAAAATTTGAATCAAAAATCATATCAATATATAATTTTATTTTTGTTATTTTATTTTATTTAGTAAAAATAATTAAAACTAAATAAGTATTAAAATTAAAATCAATATTTTAATTTTTGAAATGATAAATAATTTAAAATAAATATTATTTTAAAATAAATAATATATATATATATATATTTATATATATATAATATAATTCATATAAAAACATTGCATACATATCTTTTTATGTCATTTTATATTTATCTGCTAGTCCAACAACTAGTTTAATCAAACACTACAAATTCAATCGGCTAGCATCGCTATCAACTAGCTTATCTGATATCCTCTATCAACTAACTTATCCGTTATTTGTTAGTTTTTACCATACAGAGGTTTAGCATGATTAAGGAAACTTTTTTTTAAAGCAAAGAAATAGGCATGCAAAAATGGAGATTTATAAAGAACGTAGTGGATGTGGAGATTTATAAGAAGCAACAGTGAGCTTTTTAGATGCAAAAAACTGTGAGATTTACTTACTGTGGCAAAAAGAATGTTCCATCCTTGGGATATTGGAACGTGCAAGGTGGGAAGATGTTAATGAGCCTGAGAGCCTCTCACTCGCACATGACACCTAGAATGACCTATTAAGTGCCCCTAACTCTATTTCGGTCATGTATAATCACTTTCCTATAAATAAGTGTGTAAGAATTATTAAGGTGAGAATATTTCCTGCATACACCTTGAACCCATACTTACTTGAGTCTTGGAGTCTTTGAGGTACCCAAAATCCCATTCTCTAACCCATCAAGGCACTAAGGAGACTACAAGAATTGGTTATAGTCCAAGAAGCCAAACAATTCAAAACAGAACATTGGCGTGCCAGGTAGGTGAAGATGAACTCTTATATAACAATTATACAATTATACGAGGCTCATAAATCCCTTGTAATTAGAAAAGATGACACAATGCAGAAATCAGTATGGAGAGAAAAATTGATCAACAAAAATGGAAAACTTATATTATATAGTCAAAAGCCTTACAGAAAACCAAAACAAGTGAAAAGTCTAACAAGCCTGCCTAGGAGCAAACATACGGACACAAACAAAAACTTGGATGGCTAAAAATGGCCGATAACAATTAAAAAAGAAAAATAAAAAGAATTCCACAGTTTCCGGCAATGACCTCCACTGTTTTGCGCTCACAGTGCTGCCTTAGATAGAACAAGAACACAAGTTAAGCTGATTGTTGTAAGGGTCCCAGTGAAGTCCAATCTCATCCCCTCTCTTCAACTCCCTTCTTTTCACAAAATCTTGCACCCACTTGCCCGTAAAAATATAACTTTCTGAAGAAACCCATCTCTTGAAAACAAGAACATGCATGGTGTCGGTGTCAACATCCCAAACACTAACGTTAGTTCCTCTGGCACTCTCAGCATCCCTTTGCACTTCTTCATCCAACACTGGCAACAGCAAGTTTTCTGCCAATCCCTTTCCAAGCAAGAGCCTGCTCATGTTGCCAAGATCACTCTCTTGAAGCACTTTCTTGATCTTCCATGGATCATCATAAAGCATGCATCAACTCAAGTGAGAAGCCCCAACTTGTTACCACATCATTACGTGTCTTTCTTGGAGTTTTCTTGGAACAAGGATCATCACATTGCATCCTCTTCTTGGTGGAGGAAGAAGCATATGCAAGTGATGTACAAACAAATTGTCTCTCCATGATCAGTTATGTATGAGTACGAGGATAGAACAGTGTACGTATAAATGATGCAATAAGGCAGAATAAGGCAGTAGTTATATGTATATATATTACCAGGCAGGTCATGCGTTTTTGGGTGCATAACTCACGAAAATAGTGCCATCACAATCATTTAAAGATTGTCCGATCTTGCATTTTTTTTACAAAATCATTAATAATCCAATCATAATCAAGGTTTTTTTTTAAAAAAAATCATTTTCGATAAAAATCAAAACAAAACTATTTAATCTACATTATGACATAGTAGATCGTAAATAAGATTTTACAATCTACCTTGATAAAGATTGAGAAAGATGGAATTTAGAGAGACTCGGATAATGAAAGAGAAATAGAAGGAGGAAACTAGGGAAAATGTAAAGTCTAAATAGGAAATAAATTAAGAGTATAATAAATTTAAAAAAATATTAAATCAAAAAGATATTTTTAAGATACTGTTGTCATATTATCTTCTTTCACTTTATTATTAATTTTTTGAAATAATTATTTGTTTATTGATAAAAAAGATAAAAATATAATTTTTTATATATACAATGTAAAAGTTTAGAACAATAAATTTTATACTATATATAAAAAAAAAATTATACTACTAGTGCCCCAAAAAATTAGGGGCCCAGGATGATCGCCCACCTCGCCCGTGCTCAGGGTCACACCTGTATATAAGAGAAATCCCTTTTTTTTGTTTTGTTTTGACAAGTTAAAAGAAATCCTTAAAGAGCTTTGTAATTATGAAGTTATCTTATGTCAATGACGAATTAATTAAGAATCAAAAACGTAATTCTTTTTATATTTTTTGATCTACAAAAACATAATTCTAAAGATATCCATTTGATTGTTTCAAAAAAAAAAGATATCCATTTGAATAGATATCGCTTATTGATAAACAAAAAAGATTTGTATAGACATATTAAAAAAAATAACCAAATTAGGATTGGAGAATCGTAATTCATAATTAGTAAAAAATGAGTTATAATGTTTATATTTTGAGTTACATTATTTTTTTTAACATTTTTATCCTTCTTGTAAAAAAAACATTTTTATCCCATGTTTTACAAATTATACATTTTATTTCTCTTATTTTTTATTTTATGACAAATACCTAGCATTTATACATATTAAAGAAAGGAAAAATTATTCTTTTGATCCCTTATCTTTATTTTAAATTTTAATTTGTCTATGTTTTTTTTTTGGGTTCTGTTTTGGTCCATAATCTTTATTTTATGTTTCAATGTGGTATTTTTTTTTTTTAAATGGTGGAATGAGAGAGACACTGATATAACTTTTGCAAAATAAGGAACTACTTCAGAACCAAAAAACTAAAAGATGGACCATTTCGGAAAAAAAGGGATCGGATTGGTTTATCTTTTACAAAATGAGGGACAATTTCGGAATAAATAATAAAAGAGGGACCGTTTTTGGTCCGTCTTTTATATCTAGCATGAATTTATACATATTGAAATAAAAGGCTAAATTATATTTTTGGTCCCTTATCTTTATTTTAGGTTTTAATTTGGTCCCCATTTTTTTATATTCCATTTTGGTCCCTCACCTTTATTCTAGGTTTTAATGTGGTATTTTTTGTTTAAATTGTGGAACAGAGAGGAGCACATTGATATAACTTTTACGTAATAAGGGACCATTTCAAAACAAAAATAATAATAAAAGAGGTTCATTTCGAGGAAAAAAAATGGATTGTATTGGTTTAGCTTTTACAAAATGTTGGACAATTTCGGAATAAAAAATAAAAGAGGGACCATTTTTTGTCCCTCTTTAATATCTAGCATTTATACATATTGAAAAAAAAATGCTAAATTATATTTTTGGTCTCATATTTATTTTAAGTTTTAATTTGGTCCGTATTTTATTTTTTATTTCATTTTGGTTCCTCATCTTTTTCTAGGTTTCAATGTGGTATTTTTCGTTTAAATTGTGGAACAGAGAGAACCACATTGCTATAACTTTTACAAAATAAGGGACCATTTTCAGGAAAAAAAAATTTGAATGATGGACCATTTTGAAAAGAAAAAGGCTTAATTGCATTTTTGGTCTCCCCTACTATTGATCATGTGTGATTATGTTTCGTAAAGTTTTTTTTCGTGCACATTTGGTCCCCCAGTTTTTTCAATGTTGCAAATTTGGTACTTCTGTCAATGTCTATCAATTTTTCAATGATCAACATAGAGAAACCACTCCTCTAAACTCACAGAACCACTGCTCTAAAAGCATATAACATCCTTTTGTGCTTTTGTGGTAAAGGATCATGTGGTGGAACAAAAAAAAAGGTCATAGAAAGGATGGACAAAACCAATAAATAGTATAGAGGAACCATCGAATCATATTGAATCTGAGACGTAAAGGAGGGAGAACCTCAACCAGAGGTTGTGTGTGCTTAAAGGAGTGGTTCCTCTATGTTGATCATTGAAAAAATTGACAGACATTGGACATAATGATCAAATTTGCAACATTGAAAAACTGGCGGACCAAATATGCATGAAAAAAACTTTAGGGACCAAAATCACACATGGCCAATAGTAGGGGTCCAAAACTGCAATTAAGCCAAAGAAAAAAAAAAGGATCGAATTGGTTTAGCTTTTACAAAATGATGGACAATTTCGGAATAAAAAATAAAGGAGGGATCACATTGGTATAACTTTGCAAAATAAAGGGCCATTTTGGAACAAAAAAGTTAAAAAAGAAGGGACCAAATTGAAACCTAAAATAGAAATAAGGGACCAAAAGTATATTTTAGACTTGAAAAACTTTAGGTTTAGGATTAGAGAGTAAAGAAAAGAGAGAGAAGATAGTAAAATAAAAATATTATTGAATGAAGAAATGTAAAACTAAGTGACGGATGAAGCATACAAACTTCCACCGGGGTCCCACTGGCCATCTTCTATGCCAGTGCCTGATTTTTCTTGTTTAACAACCCACTTCCCCTTCCCAAAGAGATGGGGACTCAAATATCTGATTTTAAGGGCATTTCTTCACCTATTGTTAGTTGCTACAAGTTAACCAAATATCTAAAAAGTACTATATATCTTATGGCTTATGGCTGCAAACAGCCTTGGCTACTCGTTCTCTACCCCTACAAGCCTTTTGTGATGCCACTTAGGCTTCGAATCTAGATGACCATAGATCCACCTCCTGTACTTGTATCTACCTTGGTCCTAATATTGTTTCAAGGTTGTCCAAGAAGCAACAACTAGTGGTTAAATCCAGTATCAAGGCTGAATATAGAAGTCTAGATATAACTTCATCTGACTTGATCTAGATCAGTCACTGCTCAAGGAACTGTAGGTATCTACATCCATCCCAGTTATGTTCTGCTATAGACCTTGCACTGGGAGACAAGTAGGATCTCTAAAATATCTTACCATTTCTATCATTATATCTTTGTTCTGTTATCACATTGATATTGGTTCATCAAACTCGGCTTAGACCTTGCCGCCGCCGCCACCGGAACCGCCAGATCCAACTAACCCGGCCAACTTTCCGTCGTTGGAAGTGCCTAACTTGGCCAAGCTTCCGCCGTCGAAGCCGCCTAGACCCCATCCTTGTTGGGCAGCCGCTAGGACAATTTTCGTGAAGGTGGAAGGGGAGGTTCCCCATCTCATAACGTAGCAGTCCTGATGAAGAAGAGACACTTTCTAGAAGGTCAGTTGAGTTATTTTTCTACCCTAATGGGTTAGGCCCAATATACTAAAGGGATAAATTTAGAGTCAGAAAGCGGAGATGTATATCACCCAAGGACTAGAAAACATTATTCATAAAATATTAAGTTGGGAATTGGGCCTAACCTCATATGTAATATGTACAAGGCTCAATAGTTTAATTGCTGAAACTTATGCTAAACCTAGAGCCATCAGAGAATTAAAATTAGAATGGCAGTTGAAGAAAGGGGGCAAACGTAGTAGTTTGGAGAAAGGTAATGGTGCTGAAATTCTTCGCAAGTCACGCACAAGGTTTGATTTTAGTTGCAACACATGGAACTTGGTTCCTCCTTTACGGGTTTATAACCCAAATTTCATATTCTGGTTTGTGCCCAAGTTCGAACACGTGGCGGAGCTCTCACACCCATTTTGGGATTATAACAGTTGCCAAAAGGAAGAGGGAGACAGCTTTCGTAATCAATATTCCTTCTTCCTTGAGGACAAGGCAGATTTTCAGGTCGATGGTATTGATTCTGATTTTGCAATCACTTTCGCAGATGGGATTGTGATGAAATGGACAACGAGACACTTGCTCCTGCTGCATACCTTGTTGTTGATACAAATAGATGGGTCATTAGTAATATTGGATTATTCACTGGCTGGAAGATGGTTTTTATGTCCAAGGCACTTGTGTTTTGAAGGATTTTGACATACAAAAGGGAACTGAGGGAGTCTCTTATAGAGCTGTCCTAAAGGAATTCAGGGTTAAAGTGTCAGAAAACTATCTTGAGATCCATTTCTTTTGGGATGGAAAAGGGACTTGCTGTATAGTAGCTCAAGGTACTTCTGGGCCATTGATTCAAGCCATCAGTATTATCCTAGATTTCAATTCTACTGTCAATAACAAGCCTCCAAGCAGTAAAAAGAATACAGCTGAAGCGATGGGGCTAATTGAAGAGAAAGTGGTTATGGATTGGGAAGAAATGACAATGAAGTTTCTGCATGGGGGTCGTTTGATGGAGCTTAAGGGTCAAATCAGTATTGTTGTTGAGTTTCAGGAAAGCCAGCAATATAGCATAGGACCTACTTTTTATAGTTTGATAAAAGAAGAGACTGGTGAGGTTGATTGGGGAGTGTTGTGGAACAATAAAGTTATATTTGTATCAGTATGTTATATTGTTGGATGCCTATGTGTTGGACTTGGGAGGTAGGGACCTTAGCTTGGTTGGACACCTTTGGGACTATGGAATGGAAAGGGAAGGCACAAAGCTTTGAGGAGAATGGCTGCATCATTATACTTAAGGGTCACCATATCAAGGATAAATTTCATGCCTCATCGTTGCAAAAGTCTCAGTTCATGGTGGTGAAGGAGTTGGGATCCAGAACAAACTTCTAGAGAAGCATAGTTCAGTTCTCACCCTTTGGAAGTGGAAGAAGCTGCTTGGGAGGTGACAGCAGCTATTAAGGAACAATTTCCTTTTAGTTACCTTAGGCAGCCCAAAGATAAGGCTTTGCTAGTGTATTCCCGTAGGCCTAAACATAATATGAAGGTGTAATGTGAAGGAGTAGTGTGAGTGTTTATAGAAGGCATGATGTCAGTGAGTGAGTTAGAGGAGAGAGAAGGAATGAAATGATTATAAAAGGGAACATGGTTTACATATGGAGGAGGCTGGTATTTCTGAACTGTAAGCTCTAGAGCTTGGGCTTGGAGTATTCCTCCATAGCTGGGAGCATTCTGCTCTTACTTTCTCTATTGTTCTTGCTATTTTCATCAATAATACATTCTCCCTTGTTTAATATTGGGCCAACAAAGGAAACGGTGGGAAAGGGAAATTGCGCACAGCTGGTGCTTGACAAAATGGGCATGAAGGAGAGTGTTGCAGCAGAAAACCAGAAAACAGAGATGCTGTTTGAGAGTGCTACAATAACAATGGAAAAATGGTATACGTCTACAACAAATGGATTGTCATGCTTCAAACAATGGGACCCAGGGAAGGTTGTTCAAGGGGCAACTTGTGGTTCACCTTGAGGACAAGGTGAATGTTAAGGGGGGAGTATTGATAGATAGTCCCTAATTAGTTAGTTAGTTAATTAGTTGTATATTCAGTTAGTTTGTAGTTAGTTGTACAAGAGAATAAGGCATGTTGCCTATAAATAGGGAGAGGGTTAAGAGGGAGAGTTAGGCATTTTGTTAGTAAGTGAAAAGGAGAGTCCCAAGTCTCTCGAATACTTGGGGGAATTCATTGTATTCTTCTGCTATTCTGAACCAGTTTCTATCATTATCAGGCTAGAAGGTTCAATTATAATGTTAGAATTAAATTGTTGAAATGGTGTTTATTTCTCCTCAGATGCTCTTACTATTCTTAATCTGGTCTCTTTATGTAGTATTTCTATATATTACTTGTTGTCTCTTCTTTTTATCCCAAAAAGACTTGTCCGTCTCTCATGAGTATATCTGTCAACTAGCTGACAGTGATAGAATAGAGAAGCTTATGAGAGATTTATTTGATAAGGGGTTGGAATACCGGGAAGGATTATTTGGCTAGTTTGGAAGTATGTTGCATGACTAAGGAGCAAGGTTTTGGGTCTTGGAAATTTGATGTCTAAAAACATTGCTTTAGCTAGCAAATGTTTATGTTGTTTTTCTTCTAGGTTCAAATCCCCTATGCCACGAGATCTTTTGGAGCAAGAATGATGTGGTATGCAAGAGCTGCAGTTAATGCAAATTATGCAACTCACTCTAGTCCACAGAATTTTGTTTCACTGGGATCAGAGTGTTATAATTCTTTTCTTCCTTTGGTGTTCTTGCCTTCTTGGATCCTTTGTCGGGTGTATTTTAAACTGAGTCGTGTTTCTTGCTGAGGAGAGTTGATAGGCCTTATAAGGTGTCTGGACTCCAGAAAACTTTATTAAGGAAAATTTAGTTGTGGAGAACATGGGTGAATATGATTGAATAATTCTTTGGACCCATCTAAGTGGTTATTCCATGATAAAACTGTAGTTCAGTTGTCAAAATTAAGTGGTGACTGGTGATTATATTGACATGTTTCTTAGTTAGTAGAGCCAACAGACCTCTTATGGTGTATGGAGAACTTTATTAAGGAAGAATTTAATTGTTGGAGACATGAGTGAATATGATTGCATAATTCTTCGGACAGTTCCACCTGTTTAGGGGTTATTCCATTATGAAACTGTTGTTCAGTTATAAAAATTATGTGGTGATTATAGTGTCATGGAAGTGTTCATGGACAGGATTGTCTGGTTTATCTTCAGCTCCTATTTATTATATTAATATGATGGTTGCAAGTGCCATTGTGTGTGTGTGAAGCGTCATATCATTTGCTATTACCTTGTGATTGTTTGAAGAAGTTTTCGGTCTATGGTTTTTCAGTTAATCAGTTCTGGAAATGTACTTCTAATCTTTTTATGTATAGTTTATATGTTTGGATATGTTTAGGATGCACCCATTTTTAGTCAAGTGTACATTTTTTCAGATGAATTAAGTGTAATTTAAAAAGATCAACAGTCAAGTCAATGCAAAAGTCAACATTGGATGATTAAAATATTAAATATTCAACTGCTTTTCTATAAAACTAAAACAAAATCCAATGTATTTATTGCTAAAATAAAACCTTAATTATACCTCAAATATGCCCTTTCGGCACCTGTTAATAAATGCCTTTTGGATGAGGAAAGATAAGAATTTGTGGATTGTTACTAGAACATTTTTTTTTTGATAAGCAAAATGTATATATAATTGAGTAAGGGGTACTCAACCTGTATACAAAGTATCAAAGAAGAAATACAAAGCAGGAGAACTTAAGCTACTTCACAACCTAAAGCACAAAAAAAAGCAGCTATAAGGTTGATTGATAACTATGATCATCCTTCCATTTGGAACCAACATGATCAGACCGAAACCACCCTGTAGCAGATATTTAGCAGTAGGATAGCAGATCAATCATTGTAAATTTTTAACAAAACACCAAAAGCAGCTGCTGCAACACTCAGAAAAACCTCCAATTAAAAACCTGCAAGTCCTAATAGAAACCTTTTTCAAAAAGCCTTTGAAACCGGAGGGATAGTAGTGCTTGACCACACAGTGCATCCCCAAAATCATAGGAGGCATAGTAGACATGAAAATAACAGGCATAGTGGGCATCCGAAACAGAGCAAATCTGCATACTGTAGAATTTCAGCAGAAATACAGATGTACAGATATACCAGAACTCTAACAGCATCACACAAAATTCCAGCATCTCCTCAATCTGCATAAAAGAAACAGACTTGAACCAGCATAGCCGCTGCCACTTCCTCTAACACATGATTTCATACACTCCAAAGGAGATGTGCACCAATCCGAGAAACGATACCTGCTACCTCTCCCTCTAAGTTGGAACCACTTCCAAGCTCTTACCTTGATCAAATCTAACAATTGGACAGCATAAAACAATTCCTGGTTGAAAATGATACCATTTCTAGACAGCCAGATGGACCAAGAAGTAGAGAACCATAAAATCATCCATAGGTCTTTTAACCTCTTTCCTGTCACCATGCCCCTATGCTGTAAAAAATGAGACCTGCCATCTGCCTGCGTGACAACCACAAAACCAGACCATGCATAAACAAGTTTCCAAATAAGCAATTATTTGTTGCAGGTAAAGAGCAGGTGATCCATTGATTCCACATCACTGCAGCATAGCACACATTTGATCTCGTCTACATCACCAATAATTTTCCTCTTCCATAGATTCTTTCTAGTTGGAGCCCTATCCAGTATTGCCTGCCACCCGAAAGCTAGGATCTTAAGAGGGACTGTTGAAATCCAATACTTTTTGAAAAATTCATCCACAAAAGGCCTATTTGGATCAGTTATTGTACAAGAATTCTGTATGAGAACCATGTATGCTGCCTTACACGAGTATATCATGTCACTACTATGTCTGAAGCACTGCTCTTCATTTCTCCCTCTGCCAAGTTAGCATTAGAAAGAATCCCTTGTAATTGCTGCACCAAAGTCTCTTCCCAAGCAAAAAAATTCCTCCTCCGTTGAAGGTTCCAAGTCCAACAATCATCCTCCCAGCTGCCAACCTGCCCCACCTTGGCTTCCTTGTTGGCAGAAATAGAAAAAAATCTCGGGAACCTATTCCTCAAGCTCACACTTCCAATCCAAGCTTCCTCCCAAAATAAAACAGAGCTACCATCACCAGCCTTTTTGAAAATACTGTTATTTAGCCAACCGAAGGTACTCGGCTTCCACCTTCAATACTGCGCAAATATCTCCACCAAGTAGAAGAGGAGTGACTCGGTTGATCTCTCAGGCTGTTCAAAAAACCCGGATTCCCCACTCAGTATCTAAAATCCAGCACCTCAACCCACAATGCTCTTTCCCCTGTGACCGTTCTCCATAACCACCTCCACAACAAAGAAAGATTAAACAAGTGTAAATCCTTTATGCACAGGCCACCACTTTCTTTTGGTTTGCAAACATCACTCCATGTTACTAGAACTTAATGGATTCAAGTGCAAGTTGCTGCATTTTTAGATGTTTTTCATAGGATCTCTATCTTTGACCTTTCCCCTAATATTCTATGGGATGATGTTTGTTGAATAGACTTAAGCATTGGAAACTAAGAGGGACACCGGAAACGGAAAATATGTCAGGGCAAAAGTTAAAATTTCTTGTTATTTAAAAGTGGTGTGTTGTTGAAATCAAGTGTGTAATATGTTTCTGGCATGAAGATGACTTCTTTTTGGTGTGTTCTTGGTATTCTTTGCCAATCAACTGTGTTTAAATCGGGTGCTTTTGTTGGTTGTTATAGTGAATTAGTGATATAACGAGGCTTCAAACTTCCTTTTTCTTAATGCTAGTCTGGTAATAACTTTGGTAATTCTTTCATTCTTTGGCAGATTGGGAACTGTGTTGGTGCAGCTAATCACCGCAGCTTCATTTTCTTCCTCATTTCAGCTGTGTCGAGCACGATCTATGTCTCTATCATGTCTGCATATGCAAGCTTGCAAATATGGCCACCATTGACATACTCCCGTGAACGTTTAAACAGGATACCTGATGAATATTTGGCATGGAGATTTATGAATGAAATTATTGTTGCCTTCCTGAGATCTGCCCTGCTTCTATCCACTAGGGGGCTTGTTCTTGTTTATCTGTTTATTTCAAGTGTTTCATTGCAGATAGGATTGAGTGTCCTTCTTTGGCAGCAGCTCTCTTATATATACCAGGGAAAAACTTATTTGAGTCATTTGAGTTCACCAGCAGATAATGAAGAAGAAAAGAAAGATTGTCAAAATCTAGTTAGATTTTTTGGTTTTCAATATTCTGTAACAAGGTTTCTTTTGCCAAACCTTGGTGTTAATCGGAAGAGACATGTAAAGTGAAACAGTCTTGTATTGTGATCAATTACTATTTGACTTTCTTTCTTTTTGACAATTTGTATAAAAGTATTTTTACATGTTTTATATAGTTACACTGGAATTATTTAACAGAAGATCACCACAAAACATTTGTATTTGTTGATTAGCAATTTACTTGTTGATAAGAGGTGTCAAAAGTATCAAGGGAAATTAGCCTCTTTTGATATTTTTAATGAGTCTGGATTGACTCAATTAAATGAAATGTTTATAAGGGAGAATTACATTCTGGATTACTCTGAACATAATGTGGGATTTAGGGATGCGTTCATCATTGTGGATTCCGACCAAAATAAAATGCCAACCCTTTTGTTCATACTTCTAAAGGAATTCTTAGCATTTTGTAGACAGGATAAGAAAATGATGGTTTAAAAACCAGAAACCACAATCCACTTCGCAGTAAAGTCATAGTAAAGTGGTTTGGTAATTGATCTACTGGAGTTGAGTTATCACACACTCATAGAAAGGTCTTTCTTTTATAAAGAACGTAGTGGATGTGGAGATTTATAAGAAGCAACAGTGAGCTTTTTAGATGCAAAAAACTGTGAGATTTGCTTACTGTGGCAAAAAGAATGTTCCATCCTTGGGATATTGGAATTTGAACGTGCAAGGTGGGGAAGATGTTAATGAGCCTGAGAGCCTCTCACTCGCACGACACCTAGAATGACCTATTAAGTGCCCCTAAGTCATGTATAATCACTTTCCTATAAATAAGTGTAACAATTATTAAGGTGAGAATATTTCCTGCATACACCTTGAACCCATACTTACTTAGAGTACCCAAAATCCCATTCTCTAACCCATCAAGGCACTAAGGAGACTACAAGAATTGGTTATAGTCCAACTACAAGAACGGGTTATAGTCCAAGAAACCAAACTATTCAAAACAGAACATTGGCGTGCCACGTAGGTGAAGATGAACTCTTATATAACAATTATATGAGGCTCATAAATCCCTTGTAATTAGAAAAGATGACACAATGCAGAAATCAGTATGGAGAGAAAAATTGATCAACAAAAATGGAAAACTTATATTATAAAGTCAAAAGCCTTACAGAAAACCAAAACAAGTTAAAAGTCTAACAAGCCTGCCTACGAGCAAACATACGGACACAAACAAAAACTTGGATGGCTAAAAATGGCCGATAACAATTAAAAAATAAAAATAAAAAGAATTCCACATTTTCCAGCAATGACCTCCACTGTTTTGCGCTCACAGTGCAGCCTTAGATAGAACAAGAACAGAGAAGTTAAGTTGATTGTTATAAGGGTCCCAGTGAAGTCCAATCTCATCCCCTCTCTTCAACCCCCTTCTTTTCACAAAATCTTGCACCCACTTGCCCGTAAAAACATAACTTTCTGAAGAAACCCATCTCTTGAAAACAAGAACATGCATGGTGTTGGTGTCAACGTCCCAAACACTAACGTTAGTTCCTCTGGCACTCTCAGCATCCCTTTGCGCTTCATCATCCAACACTGGCAGCAACAAGTTTTCTGCCAACCCCTTTCCAAGCAACAGCCTGCTCATGTTGCCAAGATCACTCTCTTGAAGCACTTTCTTGATCTTCCATGGATCATCATAAAGCATCAACTCAAGTGACAAGCCCCAACTTGTTACCACATCATTACGTGTCTTTCTTGGAGTTTTCTTGGAACAAGGATCATCACATTGCATCCTCTTCTTGGTGGAGGAAGAAGCATATGCAAGTGATGTACAAACAAATCGTCTCCCCATGATCAGTTATGTATGAGTATGAGGAGGACAGAACAGTGTACGTATGAATGATGCAATAAGGCAGAATAAGGCAGTAGTTATATGTATATATATTACCAGGAAGGTCTTGCGTTTTTTGGTGCCAACTCAGGAAAATAGATGGTCTGTCTTCAATTTTTTTTTACAAAATCATTAATAATCCAATCATAATCAATATTGTTTTTTTAAAAAATCATTTTCGATAAAAATCAAAACAAAACTATTTAATCTACATTATGATATAGTAGACAATCTACCTTGATAAAGATTGAGAAAGATTGAATTTAGATAGACTGAGAAAATGAAAGAGAAATAGAGGGAGGAAACTAGGGAAAATGTAAAGTCTAAATAGGAAATAAATTAAGAGTATAATAAATTTTAAAAGATATTAAATCAAAAAGATATTTTTAAGATACTGTTGTCATATTATCTTCTTTCACTTTATTATTAATTTTTTGAAATAATTATTTTTTTATTGATAAAAAAGTAAAATATATAATTTTTTATATACACTATGTAAAAGTTTAGAACAATAAATTTTATACTATATATAAAAAAATTTATACTACTGGTGCCCCAAAAAATTAGGGGTCCCGGACAATCGGCCACCTCGCGTACTCAGGGCCACACCTGTATACAAGAGAAATCCCTTTTTTTTGTTTTGTTTTGACAAGTTAAAAGAAATCCTTAAAGAGCTTTGTATTTATGAAGTTATCTTATGTCAATGCCGAATTAATTAAGAATCAAAAACATAATTCTTTTTTTTTTTATCTACAAAAACATAATTCTAAAGATATCCATTTGATTGTTTCAAAAAAAAAAAAGATATCCATTTGAATAGATATCGCTTATTGAAAAACAAAAAAGATTTGTATAGATATATTAAAAAAAATCCAAATTAGGATTGGAGAATCGTAATTCATAATTTGTAAAAAATGAGTTATAATGTTTATATTTTGAGTTACATTATTTTTTTTAACATTTTTATCCTTCTTGTAAAAAAAAAAACATTTTTATCCCATGTTTTAGAAATTATACATTTTATTTCTCTTATTTTTTATTTTATGACAAATACCTAGCATTTATACATATTAAAGAAAGGATAAATTATACTTTTGGTCTCTTATCTTTATTTTAAATTTTAATTTGGTCTCTGTTTTTTTTTTTTTGGGTTCTGTTTTGGTCCATAATCTTTATTTTATGTTTCAATGTGATATTTTTTGTTTAAATTGTGGAACAAGAGAGACACCGATATAACTTTTGCAAAATAAGGGACTACTTCAGAACCAAAAAACTAAAAGAGGGACCATTTCGGAAAAAAAAAGGGATCGGATTGGTTTATCTTTTATAAAATGAGGGACAATTTCGGAATAAATAATAAAAGAGGGGCCATTTTTGGCCCCTCTTTTATATCTAGCATGAATTTATACATATTGAAATAAAATGCTGAATTATATTTTTGGTCCCTTATCTTTATTTTAGGTTTTAATATTTTTTTATATTCCATTTTGGTCCCTCACCTTTATTCTAGGTTTCAATGTGGTATTTTTCGTTTAAATTGTGGAACAGAGAGGAGCACATTGACATAAATTTTACGTAATAAGGGACCATTTCAAAACAAAAAAATAAAATAAAAGAGGAACATTTCGAGGAAAAAAATGGATTCTATTGGTTTAGCTTTTACAAAATGAGGGATAATTTCGGAATAAAAAATAAAAGAGGAACCATTTTTTGTCCCTCTTTAATATCTAGCATTTATACATATTGAAAAAAATGCTAAATTATATTTTTGGTCTCTTATCTTTATTTCAAGTTTTAATTTGGTCCTTATTTTATTTTTTATTTCATTTTGGTTCCTCATCTTTTTCTAGGTTTCAATGTGGTATTTTTCGTTTAAATTGTGGAACAGAGAGAATCACATTGATATAACTTTTACAAAATAAGGGACCATTTTCAGAACAAAAAAAAATGATGGACCATTTTGAAAAGAAAAAGGCTTAATTGCATATTTGGTCTCCCCTACTATTGGCCATGTGTGATTATGGTTCCTAAAGTTTTTTTCGTGCACATTTCGTCCCCCAGTTTTTTCAATGTTGCAAATTTGGTACTTCTGTCAATGTCTATCAATTTTTCAATGATCAACATAGAGAAACCACTCATCTAAACACACAGAACCACTGCTCTAAAAGCATATAACATCCTTTTGAGCTTTTGGGGTAAAGGATTATGTGGTGGAACAAAAAAAAAGGTCCCAGAAAGGATGGACAAGACTAATAAATAGTATAGAGGAACCACCGAATCATATTGAATCTAAGATGCAAAGGAGGGAGAACCTCAACTAGAGGTTGTGTGTGCTTAAAGGAGTGGTTCCTCTATGTTGATCATTGAAAAAATTGACAGACATTGGACCTAATGATCAAATTTGCAACATTGAAAAACCGGTGGACCCAATATGCAAGAAAAAAACTTTAGGGACCAAAATCACACATGGCCAATAGTAGGGGTCTAAAACTGCAATTAAGCCAAAGAAAAAAAAAAGGATCCAATTGGTTTAGCTTTTACAAAATGATGGACAATTTCGGAATAAAAAATAAAAGAGGGATCGCATTGGTATAAATTTGCAAAATAAAGGGCCATTTTGGAACAAAAAAGTTAAAAAAGAAGGGACCAAATTGAAACCTAAAATAGAAATAATGGACCAAAAGTATATTTTAGCCTTGAAAAACTTTAGGTTTAGGGTTAGACTGTAAAGAAAAGAGAGTGAAGATAGTAAAATAAAAATATTATTGAAGGAAGAAATGTAAAACTAAGTGACGAATGAAGCATACAAACGTCCACCGGGGTCCCACTAGCCATCTTCTATGCCAGTGCCTGATTTTTCTTGTTTAACAACCCACTCCCCCTTTCCAAAGAGATGGGGACTCAAATATATGATTTTAAGGGCATTTCTTCACCTATTGTTAGTTGCTACAAGTTTACCAAATATCTAAAAAGTACTATATCTTATGGCTTATGGCTGCAAACAGCCTTGGCTACTCGTTCTCTACCCCTACAAGCCTTTTGTGATGCCACTTAGGCTTCTAATCCAGATGACCATAGATCCACCTCCTGTACTTGTATCTACCTTGGTCCTAATATTGTTTCAAGGTTGTCCAAGAAGCAACAACTAGTGGCCAAATCCAGTATCAAGACTGAATATAGAAGTCTAGATATAACTTCATCTCACTTGATCTAGATTCAGTCACTGCTCAAGGAACTGTAGCTATCTACATCCATCCCAGTTATGTTCTGCGACAGACCTTGCATTGGGAGACAAGTAGGATCTCTAAAATATCTTACCATTTCTATCATTATATCTTTGTTCTGTTATCACATTGATATTGGTTCATCAAACTCAGCTCAGATCGACCGATCGGACCAGAAACCAGCCCTTAGCCGATTTTAGAAAAAATCGGTGAATTGCGCCGATTAGGGGTGTAAACAAGTTGAGACGAGCTGAGCACTTTAAGCTTGAGCTTGGTTTGTGAAAAAATAGTGAAGCTTGAGCTTGACTTGACTCATTTATTTAAGCGAGCCTAACTAAAATCTTGAGTTTGACTTGTTTGAAATTAATAAAGCTTGAGCATGGCTTGTTTAGGTCATCTATATATATATATATATATATTGTAATTATGAAAATTGTTCTTTAATTATTTTTTATTTTTATCAATTTAAAACTTAATAAAGATCTTAATATTATATGATAATCTATAAAAATAGAGATATGTACTTAATATATGGTATGTGAAATTCAAGATTTCTTGACTACTACAAAAAAAAAAAAAACTTCAAAAGCTTGACCAAAACATCCTAAGAACATGCCCTTGCCAAATACAATTTAAGCTTGAACATTACAAAAGCATGAGTCCAAACATACAATTTAAGCTTAACCATTACAAAAGCATGAGTTTAAAAAAACGTGACCACCATCTATTTATTGAGATATCTAGTTCAATGCTAGCAGAGCAACTTCACCCAAAAAAAACCACTGCAACAACTTAAAGGCCACAACACATATACGAGCTATTCCCGAGCCGTTTAATGTCGAGCCAGTAAGGCTTGGACTTGGCTCATTTAAATAGTCGAGCTCAATCTCAAGCTTGAGTTTGACTCATTTAATTAAATAAACGAGCTTGATCGAGTATTTTACGAGTCAAGGCCGAATATCTCACGAATAGCTCATCTCATTTACACTCCAAGCACCGATCATGCATACAGGGCGGATGAAGGGAAGATGAGAGAGGAGGAGAAAACAGAACCATTTCTGAGTACAATTTCTATTGTTCTACAAATTCTTTTATCATTTCTTGGTCCAATTCTATCAAAATGAAATGTTAGCTGTATTTTCTTTAAAAACAAAAAACAATGTCATAATGTTACGAAACGAAGTAATTTAGTGTTGGAGAAAATATGACTAACCGATATATCAAAAAGATAATTCTAAAGATATCTAGTTTATTTTATAAAAAATAAAAGATATTTATAGAATTCCACTGTTTTCATCAAGCAATGAACTCCGGTGTTTTCCTCTCACGGTGTTGCCTTATATAGAACAGAGAAGTTAAGTTGATTGTTGTAAGGGTCTCGGTGAAGTCCAATCTCATCCCCTCTCTTCAACTCCCTTCTTTTCACAAAATCTTGCACCCACTTGCCAGTAAAAACATAACTTTTGGAAGAAACCCATCTCTTGAAAACAAGAACATGCATGGAGTTGGTGTCAACATCCCAAACACTAACGTTAGTTCCTCTGGCACTCTCAGCATCCCTTTGGTCTTCGTCATCCAACACTGGCAGCAGCAAGTTTTCTGCCAATCCTTTCCAAGAAAGAGTTTGCTCATGTTGCCAAGATCACTTTCTTGAAGCACTTTCTTGATCTTCCATGGATCATGTTTATCAACTCAAGTGGAAGCCCCAACTTATCACTGCATCATTACGTGCTCTCTTTCTTGGAGTTTCCTTGGAAGAAGGATAATCATATTGCTTCCTCTTGCTGGAGGAAGAACGCTTCTTAGTGGAGGAAGAAGCATATGTATGTGAATGTGATTTTTCCATACAACGACACACACCCATTGAAAAATGAGTACAAACATCCACGGCAAAAGAGCTTTGTTGGTGAAACTTAAGGATTCTTGGTCTCTCCATGATCAGTGATTTGATGAGTATGTGGACAGAACAGTGTATATAAATGGAGTAAGGCAGTAGTTATATATATATATATATATATATATATATATATATATATATATATATATATATATATATATATATATATACCACACTGGAAAGGTGCTAGTTCCCTTTGTTTTTACTTTGCTTTAATTAATTCATATGAAAATAAATATAGTTATATATTAATTTAATATGTATACATGCATATTTATTTTAATATTTTTTACGGGAACTAATTAGTCATACAAAAACAAAATATCAATCATCTTATAAAATCTAATACCATAAAGGAGAATGTTAACCAGTACCCTAAGCACCTTCAGGATATTGGTTAAGAATTAAAAAAAAAATTGTATTGAAAGTTGATATATTTAATATGTTAAAAGGTGTAACACTCGGTTTTTCAATGCAACATTTCATTTTCTTAAATTCTTAACATGTATCTAGGACACTTATCAGTAAGAAATACTATAAATATGAAATCAAACAACAATTAATTAAAATTAAATATTTTGTTCGTATATCAATTATGCTTTAATATAAAATACAAAAAAAATTAAAAATATAAATAAACTATATCAAAATATAATTATTCATATCATTATTCATATGTTTATAATAAATATATGTGTGTGAGACTATGCATATATTGAATTTTTGAATTATTAATAAATATATGTGGGAGAGACAATAAAAATTGCTATTATTGAAAGAAATGGACAATTAATATTTAGCACATAATCATCTAAAATAATCTTATCATTTTTTTTGTCAATAAAAAATCCTTTACTTTAATTGCAACAAAACACGAAAAAAAAAATTTGTGACTGAAACAAAACACGCAAACTGCAAACATAAAAAAAAAGTTTTAATTATTGAGTTGGTTAGTGAACTATTTGAGAATTTTCAATTGGGTCCCTAAACTAAAAAAATTCTAATTAGGTCCCTGAACTTATATAAAAATTTTCAATTTGGTCCATAAAGTAAAAAGGTAACTATATAAAATAAAAAGTAATAAAATGATATATGATGAAGTTTAGAAGAAAAAAAATATTATTTGACATAATAATAAATTGACAAAAGATGAATATGAGAGAAAAATTTCACTATTTAAAATAATAATAATAATAAAATGAAAAATAAAACTTAGTGCTAAAAATTATTGTTTAGGATAATGATTAAATAAAATAGATAAATTTGATAGACAAAATTTAGTTCTTGAAATGATAATAATAAAATAATAATATAAGAAATTCTGCCAGAAAATCCATGATTTATAACAAAATATTAAGAGATTAAAATGATAAACCGCAATTAAAAAAATAAATAAAATAAAATATACCTCAATTAACAATAAAGTTATTGTTTGAAATAATAAATAAAATAAACAACTAGTTAAGTAAATATCACATCTTATTTTATATTTTAATTGAGGTTTTTATTAAATTATTTTAATATTTCTTAAATAATATTTTTGCTTGCTATGTCTGTTGTTATTATTTTAATGTTATTTCAAATTTTAAATATTTGACTTAGTTTAATATCTTAATATTTTGTTATAAAACTTGAGTTAACACTATTTCATATTTCATTATTTTGTTATTATTATTTCAAAAACTAAAATTTGTCTATCAAATTTATTTATTTTTGTTTAATTTATATGCTAAATTTAGTTTTTCTCACAAAACTTTATTTTTTATTATTATTATTTTAAATAATGAGTTTTTTCTCTCATATTCATATTTTATCATTTTATTATTATGTCAAACAATATCTTTTTTTAAAAATTCATCATCTATATCGTTTTATTATTTTTAATTTTATATATTCACATTTTTACTTTGGGGACCTAATTAGAAATTTTATATAAGTTCAGGGACCCAATTAGAAATTTTTTATTTCAGGGACCCGATTGAAAATTTTATATAAGTTCGGGGAACTAATTAGAAATATTTTTAGTTTAGGGACTTAATTGAAAATTCTCAAATAGTTCAGGGACTAACTCAATAATTTTAAAAAAAATTATGGAAAAGTTAAATGAAAGTGTAATAAGGATTGTCAATGTAACACCCTGGTTTTTACTATTCTTCAATAATAGTAAATATCTGTATATGTTTATTTTTTTGTTCATTTCTATGTGATTTGGTTTGAGTAATTTTAATTACTCATTTAAAATTTATTCTTGAGTGCGTTAATACTGTCTTATGTCAGTATAGGCACGATTACAAGACAATACTATTATGTTATTTTCACTATGAGTATTTGTTTAGGAAAAAAAATATTTGTAATAATGAGATTGGAAGAAAATTATTTTTATATTTTTATTCTATTTAATTTTAGAGTTGAAAATATTTTGGTTTGATATTAATCAGAGATTAATTTTGGACCGTTGATTTTCTTAGTTGATCAGTTCAACTATCAATCTTGACTCTAATTTAAATTTTGAAATCATATTTTTGTCATACATTATTTTTAGATCCAAAAGCCAAAAACATGTTTATTTTTAGGCTCAATATTTACCACTCATTTTGTACCTACAGTTACTAATCACAAATTTCTTCCTCCTTATATCTCCCTGCCCCGTACGCGACAGAAAACCCCTTCTTCTTTTTTTTTTTTTTTTTCTCTTTCTCTCTTTCTTTCTTTCTTTCTTCTTCTTCCTCCCTACTTCATCTTTCTCCTCCCTCTTCCTTGCTTTGCTCAGATCGGCGCCACCCCTGCACCGCCACCCGGAGTCGCGCGACCACCGCGTCTGGTTCACCCAGCTCGGACCGCCTCGCCTGCACTCGGTTTGGCCCTTCGCTCCGCCGTCTGACGCGATGTCCGTCGCGGTGAGAAGCTTCTAGCCACTGTTCAAGGTGATTTCAACCTCCTTTTTGTTAGTTTGAGACTTCCTTCTCCTTTCCTTGAAACTTATCCATGTTCTTTTGGTCAAGAGTGTTACAGAAACATTCAACCACTGTTGATGTCGTGCCGCCGCCGTCCTCAGCCGCCTCCGCCGTGCCGGATCACCCTACAACCACCATCTCCTTCTTCCTCTTTGTTGGGTGAGTGATTTCCTCACTATACCTTGCCTATTTTCAAATTTTTCCAATTTCACTCTAAACCCTATCCCCAATTTATTTTAATTTCAGTTGTTAAACATGAAATTAATTATGTTTTAAGCAATTGAATTGTTGAATTAGTGATTTCTTGAACTGATTTCATGATTCTATGAGCAAATCTCATTTTCCTCAATTCCTCTTAAAACCCCGATTATTTTAAATGAAAAACCAATATCGTTTTTCCTTAGTGAATTAATTATTTAAGTTGTACAAACTTATGTTTTGTGATGATAAGTTTCTGATTTTTGGTTGTACTTGCTATTGGCTATGTTGATGACCCATTTCCATCTATGTGGATGTGACGGTCATAGTTGAAGGAGAAGAGGGTAAGTGGTTGGAGCTATCTCGAAGTTGTTATAAGCGTTGCGAAGCGTTAGAGGAACCCGGAATGAGTGATCTTATTCTTGTCTTCAAAGGTAAGGGGAGACTGCCTGAGGGATTTTCGATGACTGCATGCTATTTGTGTGTCGTATTTGAGTTTATCTGTTGCGATGTGTGGTGTCAAATTAAATTGTAATATGACTATTATGTGGTTTTTAATGTTTTATGTGAAAGCATGATTAAACTGTGATGTATGGATTATTTGTTGGTTGGTTGGTTGATTGACTGAGAAGCCTGGCATTGGTCAGTGCTCAATTAAATTAAAGATAAAAGCGTTGAAAAAAAAACTTGATGAGAAATTCAAAGGACTTGATTTATGGAAGAAAAATATTGAAAGTATTTATATTTGATGATGTTTTGGAGAAAAGAGTGATTTCTAAATAAATAGTGAGGACGACATCTTGAAAATATTTCAGTTACGTTGTCTTTTCCAAACAAATTCAAAAATAAGACGAAAAGTTATTCTAAGAAATGTAAATGACAAGGATATTTTAACAATGATTATGAAGAACTTTTGTAAAAGAGAAAATCATTTGATTTACAAATGACTTTATTTCCAACGAAAAATACTTTAGAAAAGTATTTGACAACGAAAACTAAGAGGAAAAATTTTATTATTTCAAATAGAAATGAGTTGGAAATGAGTTTACGAGGATTTGAGGTTGTTACGGAAAAAGGAGTTTTCAAAAGAAAACGGATTTGAGAAAAATGAATTTCTCAATGATTTGATGGTTTTATAAATGAATTTCAAACGAAAAGGATTTCTGTAAACGAGTTTTACGCAATGGTGTTATTTCCGTCAACTTGGATAAGTTGAGGAAACTTTGGTTTTGTTTTGTATTTCATAGAACGAAAATGGTTTAAACGAACCTAGCAACCGAGACGTCGGGTCTAGAGTTCTAAGATATGGGCCTGGGGTCCGAAGAGGAAATTATGGACTACAATGTCCTATAAACCGTATATTTGGTTTTGTGCACTAAAATCTACGCGTCCAAGACTGGTGCATCGGTCTGGATTTTGTGATTTGCACACCTTTTGACTTGGAGTCAGTTATTTTGGAATGAGGTATTAAACTTGAAAGTTTAAATTGGTGATTTAGTCGTGAGACTTTTAGCTCCGACACCTAAAGATTGATCACAAAGAAAACAACGAGAACAAAAGGTTTTACATGCATTACAGGGCAGACGTGCCTTTGCATAGGACTTGAATGCTTGATGGCAAGTATTCATGCAGTTTGCGTCACCGTGCCTTGATGGATATACGACCAAGTAGACCATGTGCTATATGTAGTCACCACTTTGCCTTGAGTTGGACTGTGGAATGGTCAATAGAACTTTGCCATATCGGGCATTGATTCTGCCTTAATTGGCAACTAGAGCCTGATCAGCTCATTTATTTGATGGTTGGAGCTCCGGAGATTAGGTCTCAAATTTAGTTGTGGAATGTTGAAGTGTCATGGTTTTTAAAACGGGTACGACTGTCGGGTATGAAACCCTTTGATAAATATATTGTTTATCTTTGAATATTCATGTTAAATGGTAATTGAGAGTAGTGCATGTGGTTATCGTATTTAAATCCATATATTGGGATCTCACCCTTACAGACATATCAGGTTTTCCTCTGGTTCGCTATTGTACCATGGGTGCTTTAGTACAGATGGTGCAGAGGAGTCTCCCTAAGTCATTCAGAGGCTTAGATCTGGTTATTTGATGAAGTACTTGATTGTGGAAAGATCACGTGAGTTTTCTTAGGAATAACTTTTAGAGTGACCAGCTTAGGGTTTGAAACTTAGATTATTTTTGATAGTATGTATGAGTATGGCTCTGAGAGCCTTTATTTTTGGATGGAATGTAAATGGCTCGGAGAGCCCTTCTTTTTGGATGAAAAACTTAAACTTTTCCTTTTGGTCATGTATAGCTAATTGTTATAACTATATTTTTTTTATTACTGCCTGGCGGTATTTGGTGTTACTGGAATTCTGGAATAAAATGTAATTATTTTAGCAGGTGATCTCTTACCTGGGATGTCCGAATTACAGAGGAGACTCTGTCGAAATTTTCGTAGAAATACTAGCTTTTATTCAGGTATATTCTTTAAATTAAATAGGCTTGTCAGGCTATGATAGTAAGTCTGTGTGTCGATCAAGGCTTAGGTGTGGAGTCGTGGCAAAATTTTTATACCCAATTTCAGACACTTATGTACTTACATAAATTATTTTCCGAAAGCACCAGCAAATTATCTTTTAATTTTATTTCTGCACGTGTTTACAAAATAATGCCCAAGGGGGGTGTTACAGTCAACGGTGGAAATATAATAATATGATAACATGACACGTGTCATGAATAGTAGTCATTATGGAGATTTGTATAATAAAAATAATATAGATAAGAGAAATCTTTTTTTTTTTTTTTTTGCTTTTGACAAGTATAAAAGAAAGAGTTTAATTTTTATGTATTGATAGTGTACAAATTTTTACAATGTTAATCAATCAAAAACATGGCATGAGTAACTTTTAAGATAATTATGATAAGAATAAAACATTTTAACTTATATGACAATTTTTGATTGGTTGACTATATAAAACATCTTTATACTGATAGTACATATCAATTAAATCCTAAAAAAAATCATTAACAAGCTTTGTATTTATGAAGTTATCTTATGTCAATGTGAATTAATTAAGAATCAAAAACATAATTCTAAAGATATCCATTTGAATAGATATCGTTTATCGGAAATGCAAAAAAGATTTGAATAGATATATATTTTAAAAAAAAATCCAAATTAGGATAGGAGAATCGTAATTCATAATTTGTGAAAAATGAGTTGTAATGTTTATATTTTGAGTTACATTATTTTTTTAACATTTTTATCCCATGTTCTAGAAATTATACATGTTATTTCTTTTTTTTTTTAATTTTATCCGACAAATATCTAGCATTTTTACATATTTAAAAAAAAGGCTAAATTATATTTTTGTTCCCTTATCTTTATTTTAGGTTTTAATTTGGTCTCAATTTTATTTTTTATTCCATTTTGGTCCCTCACTTTTATTCTAGGTTTCAATGTGGTTTTTTTCATTTAAATTGTGGAAAATAGAGAAGGCCACATTGATATAACTTTTACTAAATAAGGACCATTTTTTTAAAAAAAAAGATGGACCATTTCAAAAAAAAAAAGGGACCGGATTGGTTTAACGTTTACAAAATGAGGGACAATTTTGGAATAAAAAATAAAAAAAGGACCACGTTGGTACAATTTTGTAAAATAACGAACAATCTTGGAACAAAAAAGTATGGCTAAATATACTTTTGATCCCTTATTTTTATTTTAGGTTTTAATTTGGTCCCTCTTTTATTTTTTGTTCCATTTTGAGCCCTTATCTTTATTTTAAATTTAAAGGTGGTCCTTTCTATTTAAATTCTGGTACGAAAAGACAAAATTGATATAACTTTTGCAAAATGCAGGACAATTTCGGAACAAAAAAAATAAAAGAGGGCTTTCAGAACAAAAAAAGGGACCACATTGTTTCAACATTTGCAAAATGAGGGACTACTTCAGAACAAAAAATAAAAGAGGACCACATTGATATAACTTTAAAAAATAAAGGACCATATGCGGGCTGCGGGCTTGTTCGGGTTGACCCGACATATTTTTTTCCCCAAACGAATTCTGACTAGTATTTTATAAAAAAACAACTTAAGTGTCTTAAACATAGATGCTAATTATAGAGATGCTATAGTGTTTTAAAAAAAATTGTTATCACTACACACTCCAACTATGTTATGTATCTTGACATTAGCACTTAAATCATTGTTTCTGAGGCTACCACGTTGGTACACATTGGCAATTATTTTTTTTTAAAAATCTATGTAACTGCAGATATGCTAATTACATCTTCCAAAAAAATGCTAATTCAGTCAAACGAATTCATACCAATATGCTTTATGTCTCTTAAACCAATAGTTACAGCAGCACAAGAACATCAAAAATAGAGAAAGTCCAACAACAGAAACAATGAAAATTTTTAGGGAAAAACAGTATAATTTTTCCACATTTTTATATTTTAGGGAAATAAAAGTTAAATATATATAAGTAATTCGGCCGCCTAAGCCAGCTGCGGACTATGTAACACCCCGATTTTCACTGCTTTCTAGTGTCGGTAATTAATATATAAAAATATATTTTTATCCGAGACCTAGAAAATTATTTTGGGTGAAATACTGTTATTTTCCCGTCATGTTTTATATCTTAGGGTTACGATGAAATTTTGGGTTCAAAATTCAGACGGAAACTGGTCTGCGTTTTCACTGACAGTAAAAGTTTACTACTCAGAAGACCTAATTTGAATTCGTGGACGATATGAAAAATGTTTTTATCGTATTTACTACGATACTGAAAGTTTTAAAAATTTTGGTAAAAAAATTAAAATATTATATTTGTTGCAGGCGTATACGTCGAGATATCTCTAGGAAGAGCTTGCGCCAGATGAAAACCCGGAGTCGGCAACGTAGCAGAGATGATGGATTTGACCGACTTGACGAGTATTTATGACGAGCTTATCCGAGTCATAATGGCCATAATGGCGCATTTATGACAAAATGAATTTTTGCTATGAAATGACCATTTTGCCCTTGTCTTTTTATGACAATTACAAGCAAATGCCATTGGAAAATTTGACCAAACCTATCCAAAACCCACGGCTCACTCTTGCCTTCTTCACTAAGTATCTCTTCATCTTTCATTTCTATGTTTTTCTTCTTGAAAACCTAAGCTTTGCCATAAGAACTCCAAAGTGTTCATAATTCGTCAGATTCTTCCTAGAAATTATGACCATTTTATATTCTGAATCTCGAAAAACTTTCAACATGAAAGTTTTTCATCTTTCTCTCTTCTTTCCAACGACATAAAGATCATACAAAACGGACAAGTATGTTGAGAGATATGCCCAAATTACTAAAACTGTTCTAAATCCTCATCATGTTCATCTTTCTCTTTAAGTTTCTTAAGAACACCATAAGAAAACTTTGAAGAACATCATCCAAATCTTGCTTTCCTTGGATCATCAAGAGGTAACAACCTCTTCTCTTGTCATTTAAATCCTTTCTCTTTACAACTTTTGTAGATTCATGGCTTAGATCAACATGTTCTTCATTTACTTCAAAGTTCATGGAACTAGATTAAAAAATTCATAACTAATTCTAGAAAAATCCTTTTGACATGAAACCAATTGATATGATCTTATAATCATCTCTATTTTCATCATATAGAAGCATAAGATCATGAGAAATTTCTTTCCCTAATTTCTGGTCATGGCCGAACCTAGGTCAAATTTGTGTTCTTAGGTTTTGTTTCATTTTCATGTCTTGATTCATGATTATATCTTTATAGTTCTTGTAATTAAGTATATATAAGATCAACAATCAAACCCTAACCTATTTGTTTCATTAAGGCCGAAACCCTAGCTATGAATATTTGATGGATTTTTGATTCAAATGTTGTCTAGTAACACTTTAATCCAACTCTAGGTTTTGTATGTTGATTAAATCCAAGAGTTTAGAAATTTTAGAGATTTCTAACCCCAAACTCAGCCCTTGGACGAAACCCTAGTTCTTGGAACTAGATGAGTTTTAGTTCATGTTCTTGGTTCATAATCTTGGTTTAAGTGCTTAATCATGTTTAAGTTACTTATGGATCATAAATCCCTAAGTTAACAAAATTTTAACTTTCCTAACCTAGAAAAGTTGTTGAGGCCGAACCTTAACCTCCATGAGTCAAGTATGTTTTTTTTTGATTTGATTTATTTTGGTTACAATTCGTTATGAAGGAATCGATCGGGTTGGTTTGACCTAAAGCCGACGGAGGAAGCCAGATCAAATCGGGAGATTATTTGAAACCGTTAGTTCAAGTCTCCAAGAGGTAAGGGGAGCTTACCTGAGGGATTTTCTCAATAACTATTTGCTTTTAGTGTGGTTTATATGATTTATATGTGGTTGTGATTATTTGTTTACGTGGCTTACGTTGTGTTGTTTATTTGTGCATCGGTGATTAATATGCTTTTAATTGATTTAATTATCTGCAGTAGTATATTATGTTGCTATGATGCATGATCTGCCTGGTGATATAATTATGGTGATGTTGTTGAATGATGTTGTTGAATGTTGTTTGAGAGGCCCGGCAATGGTCGATGCACACAACCGATTAATCAGATAAAAGATTTAATAAGCTGTGAAAATTATATTCAACGTTTTATGGGAAATGTTGGAATATAATAGTGGGGGAAAATATTATTTTGGAAAAATAATGAGTTCTGAGAAATATTATTATTTTAATGATTTATTAGTGTAAAAGAAATTTATGAGCCACGGTGAGAGCGTAACCGTGAAATTTTTTTAGTACTGCTAATTTTTATGCAAGAAATTCCAAAATATTATAAAAAGTTATTTTGTGAAATTAATATTCAAAAATAATTTATAAAAATACAAATAATAAAATAATAATATAAAATGAAAAGTCAAAGTTTGACTTTAAAAATATTTTCTTGGAAAATGATAAATGATGGCAAGTTTTGAAATTATTTGCGGTGAAAGTTTAAAAATAAGCGATTACTTGTTTTGAGAAGAAGTTTAATATGAATTGATTTAATTTTTATAGTTGAAGTTTCAGTAAAAAGTTTTTGATGATTGGACGTTTTATAAACGAATTTCAAGTAGAAAAGATTTTCTGTAAATGAGTTTACTCAATGACGTATTTCCGTGAACTTGGATAAGTTGCGGAGATATTATTTTGGATTTGTTTTCATAGACGAAAAACAGCGTAAACGACGATATAGAACTTAGTAACCGAGATGTCGGGGTACTAGTGTTCTTATGACGTTATCCTATTTTGGATTTGTGTTTCACAGACAAAAACGATGTAAAACGACGATATGGAACTTAGTAACCGAGACGTCGGGGTACTAGTGTTCTTATGATGTTATAGACTTGGTGTCTAGTAGGTAGACTGTGTGTCTACTTCACGACGTAATAAACGACGGTAAAAGATTTATGATGTTTTCTATTACCACGAACCTAAGACTGATTGCAAGGTTTAGGGTTTCGTGACTAAGCACTCGGACTGCGTGTCCTGTGTTGTTAATGAAAGACTTTAAGATATTGAAAACTACGTTGGTCGTAAGCTTTTGAGCTTTGGTAAAGGAAAGATTACACATGAAGAAAACGACGAGAACAAAATATTTTATATGCATGCATTGGCAGACGTGCCCACGATGTCCTATGTCGGATACCTTGATGATAGGGTATTTTGGCTACGAAGTTATGTCGGATACCTTAAAGATAGGGTATTTTGGCTACGAAGTTATGTCGGATACCCTCATGATAGGGTATTTTGGCTACGAAGTTATGTCGGATACCTTGATGATAGGGTATTTTGGCTACAAAGTTATGTATGATGCCTTGATGATATGGTATTCATGCTATGTCCTATGTCGGATACCTTGATGATAGGGTATTTTGGCTACGAAGTATGTATGGTGCTTTGATGAATAAAGTATTCCATGCCACGAAGTGCCTAATATATTTGGCTATTGAGCTTGATCAACTCATTTACGCGGTGTTGTGGGATCTCCGGAGATTAGGGAAAAGTTAGATGATGTATTGAAGTGCTCATGCATAGTTTTCCAACATTGATGTTTGGGGTGTGAAACCCATTGATAAATTGTATGCTATATTATGGATGCTTATGTTGTTATAACATGAAATTGTACATGTGCCTTCTTTTGAGTTGTGCATTTAGTTATTTTGTTAAATCCATATATTGGTGTCTCACCCTTACAACCATATTAGAGTCGCACAAGGGGGTATGATCTCTACAAGAATGAGAAGGCCGTCTAGTTCGAGGCATGCCGTGCTGCTCCTGTCGGTTGTAGTGTCTGTTAGTGACGACCAGCTTAGGTCCTATTATGTCATATTATGTTTTGAGAATAAAACTGATTATGATTTAGGTGTGAAAATATATGAGGAAGTATAGTTGTATGACTTATATACAGTATGTATTTAAGTGTGGTTTGATTTCGTTGTTGTTGTCTTGAGGATTAAAAGAAAAAAAATTTATCACCATATTTTGAAAAGATGAACGTTGAGAAAACAATATTTTCCGAAAGTAACCAGCAAATTTGAGTTTTATTTCCGCAAACGGGTAAACATGTGATGACCCGAGTTAGGGTGTCACAAACTAGCCCGCTACGGGTTCGGGTTTTATAGGATTGGGCCAAAAGGCCTAGAATTAAAATGGGTTCAAATTTTGGTGCCCAAACCCTACAATTATCGAACTTATTCGGGCGGGCCGACCCGTTTTGCCGCCTCTAACTTGGAGTAGCGTTTGAGCTTATATTGTATAGCTTATCATTTTTCCTTCTATTTTTATTACTTTCATCTTAATTAAATTCCTCATTTATCCTTATATAATAAAATAAAATACTAATAAAGACAAATTATAAAATTTCATATAAAAAAAATTAAAATTAATTTATTTAAAAGAGTATATAAAATTTGAATAAAAAATCATATCAATATATAATTTTTTTTATTCTATTTTATGTAGTAAAAATAATTAAAACTAAATTAGTATTAAAATTAAAAATCAATATTTTAATTTTTGAAATGATAAATAATTTAAAATAAATTAAATAGTTAAAAGAGATAATTATTTTAAAATAAATAATATATATATATAATATAATTCATATAAAAACATTGAATACATGTCTTTTTATGTCATTTTATATTTATCTACTAGTCCAACAACTAGTTTAATCAAACACTTCAAATTAAATCGGCTAACATCACTATTAACTAGCTTATCTAATATCCTTTATCAACTAACTTATCCGTTATTCGCTAGTTTTTTCCATATAGAGGTTTAGCATGATTAAGGAAACTTTTTTTTAAGCAAAGAAATAGGCATGCAAAAGTGGAGATTTATAAAGAACATAGTGGATGTGGAGATTTATAAGAAGCAACAGTGAGCTTTTTAAATGCAAAAAACTGCGAGATTTACTTACTGTGGCAAAAAGAATGTTCCATCCTTGGGATATTGGAACGTGCAAGGTGGGAAGATGTTAATGAGCCTGAGAGCCTCTAACTCGCACATGACACCTAGAATGACCTATTAAGTGCCCCTAAGTCATGTATAATCACTTTCCTATAAATAAGTGTAAGAATTATTAAGGTGAGAATATTTCCTGCATATACCTTGAACCCATACTTACTTAGAGTACCCAAAATCCCATTCTCTAACCCATCAAGGCACTAAGGAGACTACAAGAATTGGTTATAGTCCAACTACAAGAACGGGTTATAGTCCAAGAAACCAAACTATTCAAAACAAAACATTGACGTGCCACGTAGGTGAAGATGAACTCTTATATAACAATTATACAATTATATGAGGCTCATAAATCCCTTGTAATTAGAAAAGATGACACAATGCAGAAATTAGTATGGAGAGAAAAATTGATCAACAAAAATGGAAAACTTATATTATATAGTCAAAAGCCTTACAGAAAACCAAAACAAGTTAAAAGTCTAACAAGCCTGCCTAGGAGCAAACATACGGACACAAACAAAAACTTGGATGGCTAAAAATGGCCGATAACAATTAAAAAATAAAAATAAAAAGAATTCCACAGTTTCCAGCAATGACCTCCACTGTTTTGCGCTCATAGTGCTGCCTTAGATAGAACAAGAACAAAGAAGTTAAGTTGATTGTTATAAGGGTCCCAGTGAAGTCCAATCTCATCCCCTCTCTTCAACCCCCTTCTTTTCACAAAATCTTGCACCCACTTGCCCGTAAAAACATAACTTTCTGAAGAAACCCATCTCTTGAAAACAAGAACATGCATGGTGTTGGTGTCAACGTCCCAAACACTAACGTTAGTTCCTCTGGCACTCTCAGCATCCCTTTGCGCTTCATCATCCAACACTGGCAGCAGCAAGTTTTCTGGCAACCCCTTTCCAAGCAACAGCCTGCTCATGTTGCCAAGATCACTCTCTTGAAGCACTTTCTTGATCTTCCATGGATCATCATAAAGCATCAACTCAAGTGAGAAGCCCCAACTTGTTACCACATCATTACGTGTCTTTCTTGGAGTTTTCTTGGAACAAGGATCATCACATTGCATCCTCTTCTTGGTGGAGGAAGAAGCATATGCAAGTGATGTACAAACAAATCGTCTCCCCATGATCAGTTATGTATGAGTATGAGGAGGACAGAACAATGTACGTATGAATGATGCAATAAGGCAGAATAAGGCAGTAGTTATATGTATATATATTACCAGGAAGGTCTTGCGTTTTTGGGTGCCAACTCAGGAAAATAGTGTCACAAACTCACAATCATTTAAAGATTGTATGTCTTCAATTTTTTTTTACAAAATCATTAATAATCCAATCATAATCAAGATTTTTTTTTAAAAAAATCATTTTCGATATAAATCAAAACAAAACTATTTAATCTACATTATGATATAGTAGACAATCTACCTTGATAAAGATTGAGAAAGATTGAATTTAGATAGACTGAGATAATGAAAGAGAAATAGAAGGAGGAAACTAGGGAAAATGTAAAGTCTAAATAGGAAATAAATTAAGAGTATAATAAATTTTAAAAAATATTAAATCAAAAAGATATTTTTAAGATACTGTTGTCATATTATCTTCTTTCACTTTATTATTAATTTTTTGACATAATTATTTTTTTATTGATAAAAAAGTAAAATATATAATTTTTTATATACACTATGTAAAAGTTTAGAACAATAAATTTTATACTATATATAAAAAAATTATAATACTGGTGCCCCAAAAAATTAGGGGTCCTGGATGATCGCCCACCTCGCCCGTGCTCAGGGCCACACCTGTATACAAGAGAAATCCCTTTTTTTTTTTGTTTTGACAAGTTAAAATAAATCCTTAAAGAGCTTTGTATTTATGAAGTTATCTTATGTCAATGCCGAATTAATTAAGAATCAAAAACGTAATTCTTTTTATTTTTTTTATCTACAAAAACATAATTCTAAAGATATCCATTTGATTGTTTCAAAAAAAAAAAAAAGATATCCATTTGAATAGATATCGCTTATTGAAAAACAAAAAAGATTTGTATAGATATATTAAAAAAAATACAAATTAGGATTGGAGAATCGTAATTCATAATTTGTAAAAAATGAGTTATAATGTTTATATTTTGAGTTACATTAATTTTTTAAACATTTTTATCCTTCTTGTAAAAAAAAACATTTTTATCCCATGATTTAGAAATTATACATTTTATTTCTCTTATTTTTTATTTTATGACAAATACCAAGCATTTATACATATTAAAGAAAGGATAAATTATACTTTTGGTCTCTTATCTTTATTTTAAATTTTAATTTGGTCTTTTTTTTTTGGGTTCTGTTTTGGTCCATAATCTTTATTTTATGTTTCAATGTGGTATTTTTTGTTTAAATTGTGGAACGAGAGAGACACCAATATCACTTTTGCAAAATAAGGGACTACTTCAGAACCAAAAAACTAAAAGAGGGACCATTTCGGAAAAAAAAGGGATCGGATTGGTTTATCTTTTATAAAATGAGGGACAATTTCGGAATAAATAATAAAAGAGGGACCATTTTTGGTCCCTCTTTTATATCTACCATGAATTTATACATATTGAAATAAAATGCTAAATTATATTTTTGGTCCCTTATCTTTATTTTAGGTTTTAATTTGGTCCCCATTTTTTTATATTCCAGTTTGGTCCCTCACCTTTATTCTAGGTTTCAATGTGGTATTTTTCGTTTAAATTGTGGAACAAAGAGGAGCACATTGATATAACTTTTACGTAATAAGGGACCATTTCAAAACAAAAAAATAAAAATAAAAGAGGGACATTTCGAGGAAAAAAATGGATTGTATTGGTTTAGCTTTTACAAAATAAGGGACAATTTCGGAATAAAAAATAAAAGAGGGACCATTTTTTGTCACTTTTTAATATCTAGCATTTATACATATTGAAAAAAAATGCTAAATTATATTTTTGGTCTCTTATCTTTATTTTAAGTTTTAATTTGGTCCTTATTTTATTTTTTATTTCATTTTGGTTCCTCATCTTTTTCTAGGTTTCAATGTGGTATTTTTCGTTTAAATTGTGGAACAGAGAGAATCACATTGATATAACTTTTACAAAATAAGGGACCATTTTCAGAAAAAATAAAAATAAATGATGGACCATTTTGAAAATAAAAAGGCTTAATTGCATATTTGGTCTCCCCTACTATTGGCCATGTGTGATTATGGTTCCTAAAGTTTTTTTCGTGCACATTTGGTCCCCCAGTTTTTTCAATGTTGCAAATTTGGTACTTCTGTCAATGTCTATCAATTTTTCAATGATCAACGTAGAGAAACCACTCATCTAAACACACAGAACCACTGCTCTAAAAGCATATAACATCCTTTTGAGCTTTTGTGGTAAAGGATTATGTGGTGGAACAAAAAAAAAAGGTCTCAGAAAGGATGGACAAAACTAATAAATAGTATAGAGGAACCACCGAATCATATTGAATCTAAGACGCAAAGGAGGGAGAACCTCAACTAGAGGTTGTGTGTGCTTAAAGGAGTGGTTCCTCTTTGTTGATCATTGAAAAAATTGACAGACATTGGACATAATGATCAAATTTGCAACATTGAAAAACTGGTGGACCAAATATGCATGAAAAAAACTTTAGGGACCAAAATCACACATGGCAAATAGTAGGGGTCCAAAACTGCAATTAAGCCAAAGAAAAAAAAAGGATCGAATTGGTTTAGCTTTTACAAAATGATGGACAATTTCGGAATAAAAAATAAAAGATAGATCACATTGGTATAAATTTGCAAAATAAGGTGCCATTTTGGAACAAAAAAGTTAAAAAGAAGGGACCGAATTGAAACCTAAAATAGAAATAATGGACCAAAAGTATATTTTAGCCTTGAAAAACTTTAGGTTTAGGGTTAGAGAGTAAAGAAAAGAGAGAGAAGATAGTAAAATAAAAATATTATTGAAGGAAGAAATGTAAAACTAAGTGACGGAAGAAGCATACAAACGTCCACCGGGGTCCCACTGGCCATCTTCTATGCCAGTGCCTGATTTTTCTTGTTTAAAAACCCACTTCCCTTTTCCAAAGAGATGGGGACTCAAATATCTGATTTTAAGGGCATTTCTTCACCTATTGTTAGGTGCTACAAGTTAACCAAATATCTAAAAAGTACTTTATCTTATGGCTTATGGCTGCAAACAGCCTTGGCTACTCGTTCTCTACCCCTACAAGCCTTTTGTGATGCCACTTAGGATTTGATGAGTGTGATTTCACCTCATATTTCATGTACATTTTGCATGCATTTCCATATAGTTTAGGCATATTTAATTTTATTTTTGGATAGTTTTTACCTTGGAACGGGTAAGGCGGTGTTGTAGTGTTGTTTTGCAGGAATTAATGATTAAATGCTCAGAATTAGCCTTGATGGAGCTTGGATGGAGATAGAGCTTGAAAAGTGAAGATAATGAGCCAAACAGAGCCCATCGCGGCCATGATCAAGCAGATCTGAAGGCAAAAGTCAGAATTGGTCATGGCCTGGTAGTGATGACCATCACGGCCGTGACCTGTCAGCTGAGCCAGACCCCTTCTAGGCAGAATATGTCACGGCCTAGCCATGATGAGTATCACGGCCGTGACAGATCAAAATTTGAAATCACACCCATAGCAGAGCCCGTCACGGCCTGGCCGTGATGGCTATCACGGCCGTGACGCGCGCCTAATCTATAAATAGGCATCTGGGCAGAACAGAAAAGGGTGGAACCCTAGGGGAGGCGACTCCAACCCTAGAAGAACATCTTCTCTGAACCAGGAGGCTGCTGTGGCTGCTGTGGAAAGCCTCCATGGAGTCCGTTCTCCCCTTTTTCTCTATTTCTTTGGTTTTGGCTTTCTCTTTCTCTATGAGTTGCTAAATCCCTTTTTGTCGGGATCAGATGTAGATAAACTGAATATTATGTATTTGCCTTGATTTATTGATCTGTGTTTATGCCTTCGTATTAGTGTTTAATTCCTACGCTTAATGCTTTTTGTGGTCTGGCCATCCATGAACTGTTCGTTAGATTTGATTTACAATGGGGACGTTCTTATCATTTCTTGATCTGGAATTAATCACCTAGTAAACCTTGCATCTAGGAATGAATTTTGGTTTATTAGTAATCGTGTAATCTCTACTCTTAATGCAAATTCACTAATTAGGCCACCTAAGGAATTAGGGTTTAATTAGGGGGTTTAGGCTCATTCCACCTAAGGAATTAGGGCTTGAGTAATTTTGTGGGTTGATTTTAATATTTGAAGCATAAACTGGATTGGTAGTCTTGGTATTGCATAAGGCTAAGGTTTGGTGAAATTTAATCCCAACATCTTTTATCATATTTGAAGAATCCCTTTTATCGCATTCCAAGTGTTTGAGAAAAATAAAAAAGATTTTTTCCTTTTATTTTGTTTATTTTAAATGTTAATTCCATCCGAAGATTCGCTTAGATAGTAGTTGAATTGGTACGTGCTAGTACTTGTCCCAGTCCTCGTGGGAACGATATCGGTCTCACCACCGTATTACTTGTTCGACTAGGTATACTTGCCTAAGATCCGTTCCAACAAGTTTTTGGTGCCGTTGTCGGGGATTGAGTTTCGATATTAGCATACCCATATCGATTACTAATTTAAGCACAATTTTATTTTTTTTTATTTTTATTTTTTCTATATATTTGATTTTTTTTAAGTTTTGTTTGTACAAGGTGGATGCAACATATGGAGACTTATTATTTTCCAACCTTGGATGGTGTTACAAAATATCACTTTGGACCGAATGTGGTCTTGGGAGACTACGGGCTCTGGGGATATCAATGCCCTCATGCACAAGCTTATAGTGTAATCATGAAGCATGAGGAGGAATGGAAATGGAATGAGCCAAATCCTTTGAAAGTTGCTCTAGAACAATATTCCCAAGAGCTATCCATCTCTGAGGCCAAAGCAAGAGCCAATTGTGACAGTATCGAAGCTGTGATGCAAGATTTCAAAACGCAAGTTGAGGAAATTTGTAAACAGTTAGTATAAGAGTCACATGGAGCACAATTTGAGCAAAATATGGTTTTGGGGATAGTCAAAGTGAAGATGAAGTGATAGTGGAAGATGACTCACAAGAAAAAGAACATGGGATGGAGAGCAAAGAGGGTCTATCTTTCACCATGCTTGCCAAGAAACCTGATATTGCTGATAAATATATTGGTTTGCATGCATGTGTGGATACTACAAAATTGGCTCCAGAAGTAAAACCTCATGTGCTTCATGGAACATTTATGCCTGAAGAGGTCAATGGAGTTTCCACACACTTGCCAGGAGGAATTGTGGATACAGTCATATTGCTTCTGCAATTGCCACTCCACAAGCCATGGGATCCGAGAGGAGGATCCTAGGCCTGTCAAGCTAGTGACGTTAAAGAAGCGCTTATTGGGAGGCAACCCAAGTTTCCTTTTTTCCTTTTCCATTTGTTTTTAAATTTAACTCTTGAATAATTTGAGAAGATCAATAGGAAAAAAAATCATAAATTAATAGAGTTGCCAAGTGTTTCCAGGTTATGAAAGCAGAGGAGCAAAAAGGGCAAGGACAAACAAAGTCAGCAACCATCACGCCCAGGCCGTGACAGTGATCACGGCCGTGATGAGCTAACCATGAAGATCAGAAAGGATCACGGCCCAGCCGTGATACCCATCACGGGCGTGATGAGAGGACCCTGAGGATCAGAGAGCATCACGGCCTAGCCGTGATGAAGGTCACGACCGTGACAGGCCAGCCCCTGAGGACAAGAATTGATCACGGTCTGCCCGTGATGAGCATCACGGCCGTGACACATTTCCAGCATCCCTTTGACTAGGCTTGTGAGTCAGCACCCGCTACCACCTCGGTGAGTTGTTCCATTTTTCTCCTCTCTCCGACTTGATTATTTACATTGGGGACAATGTAAGTTCTTAAGCTTGGGGTAGGGTATTTTTGCATATTTTTGAATTTTGGCATTTTTTTCATGTTGCATTCATATAGGCATAGTTTTGCATGATCACATGATTCGATTACCCCCTTGCTTAGATTATGCATCCAATTGTGAGAACTTAGTGCCAAATAAATTGAGATAGTGAATTGTTGAACCCAATTTTTTTTTATTCTTGTGATAAGGCTACAAATAAAAATGCTTGAGATGATCTTTGATAGTCGATAATTAGCATGTGGTTCCGTAGATTTGTATTTCTCATTGATTCTTGAACTACTAAATGTGAGACTTTTGAGCGAAAAAGGGGTACTCACTAAATCTACCCCATTCTTCGTGATAGAGTTTTTATTCCTCTTGGATTGTATTATCTAGAACTTGACTTGAAACCGTTTTGAAGCTTAAAAATTTTTGAAAACATTTTTGAAAATGATTGAGGCACTAGTA
Organism: Sophora flavescens; assembly: GCA_030762895.1. Classification (NCBI taxonomy): domain Eukaryota; kingdom Viridiplantae; phylum Streptophyta; class Magnoliopsida; order Fabales; family Fabaceae; genus Sophora; species Sophora flavescens. The sequence goes on along the minus strand of CM061065.1, from coordinate 80,718,812 downwards.
TTTTTCCGGCCTTCCGAGATTTGATTAACTAATTGCTACCCCTTAGTTGCCCAATTTTGAGCCTAAAAGAACAAAATACTTTTATTGGTACCCTGAAATATTATGATGAATGATGCTTGGTAGGAGACCTTCTAAAGTATTGCACAAAAGGGTAAAAAGGTAGTTGAAAAAGTATGGGATGAGAAAGCTAGAAAATATTTTTCTTGAGCTGAAAATCTCCTCTTCTCTAAATAAAAAAATATATATAGAGAGAAGGGGATGACAAAAGAAAGTGAGAAATAAAAGAAAAAGAAAGAAAGAAAGGTTGAAAAATGAATCAAAACCCCAAAAGGTATTTTAGAAGGTGTCATGTTTTGCAATACTTGATGTTTTGTTTAGCCTTCTTGAAATTTCCTTCTCTTGATTTCCCCACCTGACGATTAATCCCATGGCCCCGTTACAATCAAAGTAAAAGACCTCTTGATTCTGATGTGTTTTCATTAATAAAGTAGAGATTTGGTTAATAGTCAAGCTTATGGTAGAATTCATTCCTTGAGGAAATTGAGCGAATTATCATATATCCCTAAACACTTGAGTGAGATGAGAAAGAGTGCTCGAATAAGTGAGAATATGAGTCTAGGTAACCTAAGCTTCTAATTGGGCTTGAAATTGATTGTCTCTTGGTGGATTATTTGAAAATTCCTGTCACTTGGATTAGTTGCTCGGGTTCTTGGTCCACTATCCATGCTTTGATTATTTATATCTTCTGGCCTTGGTGATTACTTGAGGACAAGCAAAAGTCTTAAGCTTGGGGTGATTTGATGAGTGTGATTTCACCTCATATTTCATGTACATTTTGCATGCATTTCTATATAGTTTAGGCATATTTAATTTTATTTTTGGATAGTTTTTACCTTGGAACGGGTAAGGCGGTGTTGTGGTGTTGTTTTGCAGGAATTAATGATTAAATGCTCAGAATTAGCCTTGATGGAGCTTGGATGGAGATAGAGCTTGAAAAGTGAAGATAATGAGCCAAACAGAGCCCATCACGGCCTAGCCGTGATGACCATCACGGCCGTGATCAAGCAGAGCTGAAGGCAAAAGTCGAAATTGGTCACGGCCTGGCCGTGATGACCATTACGGCCGTGACCTGTCAGCTGAGCCAGACCCCTTCTAGGCAGAATCTGTCACGACCTAGCCATGATGAGCAACACGACCGTGACAGATCAAAATTTGAAAGCGTGCCCATACCAGAGCCCGTCACTGCCTGGCCGTGATGGCCATCACGGCCGTGACGCGCGCCTAATCTATAATTAGGCATCTGGGCAGAACAGAAAAGGGTGTAACCCTAGGGGAGGCGACTCCAACCCTAGAAGAACATATTCTCTGAACCAGGGGGCTGCTGCGGCTGCTGTGGAAAGCCTCCAAGGAGTCCCTTCTCCCCTTTTTCTCTATTTCTCTGGTTTTGGCTTTCTCTTTCTCTATGAGTAGCTAAATCCCTTTTTGTCGGGATCAGATGTAGATAAACTGAATATTATGTATTTGCCTTGATTTATTGATCTGTGTTTATGCCTTCGTATTAGTGTTTAATTCGTATGCTTAATGCTTTTTGTGGTCTGGCCATCCATGAACTGTTCGTTAGATTTGATTTGCAATGGGGACATTCTTATCATTTCTTGATCTGGAATTAATCACCTAGTAAACCTTGCATCTAGGAATGGATTTTGGTTTATTATTAATCGTGTAATCTCTACTCTTATTGCAAATTCACTAATTAGGCCACCTAAGGAATTAGGGTTTAATTTAGGGGTTTAGGCTCATTCCACCTAAGGAATTAGGGCTTGAGTAATTTTGTGGGTTGATTTTAATATTTGAAGCATAAACTGGATTGGTAATCTTGGTATTGCATGAGGCTAAGGTTTGGTGAAGTTTAATCCCAACATCTTTTATCATATTTGAAGAATCCCTTTTATCGCATTCCAAGTGTTTGAGAAAAATACAAAAATATTTTTTCCTTTTATTTTGTTTATTTTAAATGTTAATTCCATCCGAAGATTCGCTTAGATAGTAGTTGAATTGGTACGTGCTAGTACTTGTCTCAGTCCTCGTGGGAACGATATCGGTCTCACCACCGTATTACTTGTTCGACTAGGTATACTTGCCTAAGATCCGTTTCAACAGGCTTCTAATCCAGATGACCATAGATCCACCTCCTGTACTTGTATCTGCCTTGGTCCTAATATTGTTTCAAGGTTGTCCAAGAAGCAACAACTAGTGGTTAAATCCAGTATCAAGGCTGAATATAGAAGTCTAGATATAACTTCATCTGACTTGATCTAGATTCAATCACTGCTCAAGGAACTGTAGGTATCTATATCCATCCCAGTTATGTTCTGCGACAGACCTTGCACTGGGAGACAAGTAGACTTTTTTTGGCATCTAGGCAGAGACTAGTAGACTTTTTTTGGGCTGCCACACTTAGGCAAATTTTTAGGATCTCTCTTCTTCTTCTTCTTCTCTTCTCTTAGGCTTTATTTTATGTTGTTGTTAATCAAGCTTGTCATCACCATGGCAATGCTTGAGTAGTAGCTTTATTTCTAGGGTTTGGGGCTATGCCCAAGATCTGTTTTCATGTTATGAATTGATTTCGATTTCTTGTTAATTCGATTTTGCTTTAGATCTGATTTCTTTTGTTTTAATCACTCATAAATTCGGTGGCCACTTATTTGCGTGTCGTAGATATTCTAAGGAGGAACCTAGCGGTGAACTTAGGTATCGGATCTATAGAATCAGACTTAGGACTTAAATCACGAGAGTTAGAAGCGGTCCTTCGAGGATTAACGAATTGTCACGAAACTTAAAGGGTTCATTCTAAATTCGACTACCACGAGAGTAGGGGTTGGTTTAATTGGGGACGGTTTTTGTAACCCGAGAGGGAGCATTAACTATTTTAGGATAAATTCGCCTTCAAAGAAATTTTGATAATTAACAAGGGGTAGTCAATTCAGTAACATAAACAATCTTGTTGGTAACCCAATTCCTAGGAATCCCTTTAGATCTGAAAAACCACAAATTGATTTACTTTCTGTTTTAATTGATTGCATTCCTTATCTGATTTTCTAAGTTATCCCTTATTCCAAAAATAAAAACCTTTTCAAAATCTTTTTTTATATAGTCCAGTTTTAATCGATTTGATAATTAGTTGCGATTTGAGATCACGGTCTTTGTGGGATCGATATCTTTTTATTACTTGGCGATGAATCCGGTACACTTGCCGGAATCCACGCACATCAAGGAGAAAACAGAACCATTTCTGAGTACAATTTCTATTGTTCTACAAATTCTTTTATCATTTCTTGGCCCAATTCTATCAAAATGAAATGTTAGCTCTATTTTCTTTAAAAACAAAAAACAATGTCATAATGTTATGAAACGAAGTAATTTAGTGTTGGAGAAAATATGACTAACCGATATATCAAAAAGATAATTATAAAGATATCTAGTTTATTTTATCAAAAATAAAAGATATTTATAGAATTCCACTGTTTTCATCCAGTAATGAACTCCAGTGTTTTCCTCTCACAGTGTTGCCTTATATAGAACAGAGAAGTTAAGTTGATTGTTGTAAGGGTCCCAGTGAAGTCCAATCTCATCCCCTCTCTTCAACTCTCTTCTTTTCACAAAATCTTGCACCCACTTGCCACTAAAAACATAACTTTTGGAAGAAACCCATCTCTTGAAAACAAGAACATGCATGGAGTTGGTGTCAACATCCCAAACACTAACGTTAGTTCCTCTGGCACTCTCAGCATCCCTTTGGGCTTCGTCATCCAACACTAGCAGCAGCAAGTTTTCTGCCAATCCTTTCCAAGCAAGAGTTTGCTCATGTTGCCAAGATCACTTTCTTGATCTTCCATGGATCATGTTTATCAACTCAAGTGGAAGCCCCAACTTATCACTGCATCATTACGTGCTCTCTTTCTTGGAGTTTCCTTGGAAGAAGGATAATCATATTGCTTCCTCTTGCTGGAGGAAGAACGCTTCTTAGTGGAGGAAGAAGCATATGTATGTGAATGTGATTTTTCCATACAACGACACACACCCATTGAAAAATGAGTACAAACTTCCATGGCAAAAGAGCTTTGTTGGTGAAACTTAAGGATTCTTGGTCTCTCCATGATCAGTGATTTGATGAGTATGTGGACAGAACAGTGTATATAAATGGAGTAAGGCAGTAGTTATGTATATATATATATATTTATATATTTATATATATATATATATATATATATATATATATATATATATATATATATATACACATACATACTAGAAAGGTGCTAGGTCCCTTTGTTTTTACTTTGCTTTAATTAATTCATATGAAAATAAATATAGTTATATATTAATTTAATATGTATACATGCATATTTATTTTAATATTTTTTACGGGAACTAATTAGTCATACAAAAACAAAATATCAATCATCTTATAAAATCTAATACCATAAAGGAGAATGTTAACCAGTACCCTAAGTACCTTCAGGATATTGGTTAAGAATTAAAAAAAAAATTGTATTGAAAGTTGATATATTTAATATGTTAAAAGGTGTAACACTCGGTTTTTCAATGCAACATTTCATTTTCTTAAATTCTTAACATGTATCTAGGACACTTATCAGCAAGAACTACTGTAAATATGAAATCAAACAACAATTAATTAAAATTAAATATTTTGTTCGTATATCAATTATGCTTTAATATAAAATACAAAAAAAAATTAAAAATATAAATAAACTATATCAAAATATAATTATTCATATCATTATTCATATGTTTATAATAAATATATGTGTGTGAGACTATGCATATATTGAATTTTTGAATTATTAATAAATATATGTGGGTGAGACAATAAAAATTGCTATTATAGAAAGAAATGGACAATTAATATTTAGAACATAATCATCTAAAATAATCTTATCATTTTTTTTGTCAATAAAAAAATCCTTTACTTTAATTGCAACAAAACACGAAAGAAAAAAATTTGTGACTGAAACAAAACACGCAAACTGCAAACATAAAAAAAAAGTTTTAATTATTGAGTTGGTCCGTGAACTATTTGAGAATTTTCAATTAGGTCCCTAAACTAAAAAAATTTCTAATTAGGTCCCTGAACTTATATAAAAATTTTCAATTTGGTCCCTAAAGTAAAAAGGTAACTATATAAAATAAAAAGTAATAAAATGATATATGATGAAGTTTAGAAGAAAAAAAAATATTATTTGACATAATAATAAATTGACAAAAGATGAATATGAGAGAAAAATCTCACTATTTAAAATAATAATAATAATAATAAAATGAAAAATAAAACTTAGTGAGAAAAATTATTGTTTAGGATAATAATTAAATAAAATAGATAAATTTGATAGACAAAATTTAGTTCTTGAAATGATAATAACAAAATAATAATATAAGAAATTGTGCCAGAAAATCCATGATTTATAACAAAATATTAAGAGATTAAACTGATAAACCTCAATTAAAAAAATAAATAAAATAAAATAAACCTCAATTAACAATAAAGTTATTGTTTGAAATAATAAATAAAATAAACAACTAGTTAAGTAAACATCACATCTTATTTTATATTTTAATTGAGGTTTTTATTAAATTATTTTAATATTTCTTAAATAATATTTTTGCTTGCTATGTCTGTTGTTATTATTTTAATGTTATTTCAAATTTTAAATATTTGACTCAGTTTAATATCTTAATATTTTGTTATAAAACTTGAGTTAACACTATTTCATATTTCATTATTTTGTTATTATTATTTCAAAAACTAAATTTGGTCTATCAAATTTATTTATTTTTATTTAATTTATATGCTAAACATTAGTTTTTCTCACAAAACTTTATTTTTTATTATTATTATTTTAAATAACGAGTTTTTTCTCTCATATTCATATTTTATCATTTTATTATTATGTCAAACAATATTTTTTTTTAAAAAAATTCATCATCTATATCGTTTTATTATTTTTAATTTTATATATTCACATTTTTACTTTGGGGACCTAATTAGAAATTTTATATAAGTTCAGGGACCCAATTTGAAATTTTTTAGTTCAGGGACCCGATTGAAAATTTTATATAAGTTCGGGGAACTAATTAGAAATATTTTTAGTTTAGGGACCTAATTGAAAATTTTCAAATAGTTCAGTAACTAACTCAATAATTAAAAAAAAATTATGGAAAAGTTAAATGAAAGTGTAATAAGGATTGTCAACGGTGGAAATATAATAATATGATAACATGACACGTGTCATGAACAATAGTCATTATGGAGATTTGTATAATGAAAATAATATAGATAAGAGAAATCTTTTTTTTTGCTTTTGACAAGTATAAAAGAAAGAGTTTAATTTTTATATATTTATCGTGTGAAAATTTTTACACTCTTAATCAATCAAAAACATGGTATGAGTAACTTTTAAGGTAATTATGATAAGAATAAAACATTTTAACATATATGGCAATTTTTGATTGGTTGACTATATAAAAATTCTTTATACTGATAGTACATACCAATTAAATCCTAAAAGAAATCCTTAACAAGCTTTGTTTTTATGAAGTTATCTTATGTCAATGTGAATTAATTAAGAATCAAAAATATAATTCTAAAGATATCCATTTGAATAGATATCGTTTATCGGAAAAGTAAAAAAGATTTGAATAGATATATATATATATATATATATATATATATATATATATATATATATATTTTTTTTTAAAATCCAAATTAGGATAGGAGAATCGTAATTCATAATTTGTAAAAAATGAGTTGCAATGTTTATATTTTGAGTTACATTATTTTTTTAACATTTTTATCCCATGTTCTAGAAATTATACATGTTATTTCTTTGTTTTTTTTTTAATTTTATCCGGCAAATATCTAGCATTTTTACATATTGAAAATAAAAGGCTAAATTATATTTTTGTTCCCTTATCTTTATTTTAGGTTTAATTTGGTCTCAATTTTATTTTTTATTCCATTTTGGTCCCTCACTTTTATTCTAGGTTTTAATGTGGTTTTTTTTCGTTTAAATTGTGGAACAAAGAAGGCTACATTGATATAACTTTTACTAAATAAGGACCATTTAAAAAAAAAAGATGGACCATTTCAAAAAAAAAGGGACGGGATTGGTTTAACGTTTACAAAATGAGGGACAATTTTGGAATAAAAAATAAAAAAGGACCACGTTGGTACAATTTTGCAAAATAAAGAACAATTTGGAACAAAAAAGTATGGCTAAATATACTTTTGATCCCTTATCTTTATTTTAGGTTTTTGTTTGGTCACTCTTTTATTTTTTGTTCCATTTTGAGCCCTTATCTTTATTTTAAATTTCAATGTGGTCCATTGTATTTAAATTATGATACGAAAAGACAAAATTGATATAACTTTTGCAAAATGCATGATCATTTCGGAACAAAAAAAAATAAAAGAGGGCTTTTAAAACAAAAAAAGGGACCACATTGTTTCAACATTTGCAAAATGAGGGACTACTTCAGAACAAAAAATAAAAGAGGACCACATTGATATAACTTTAAAAAATAAAGGACCATATGCGGGCTGCGGGCTTGTTCGGGGTGACCCGACATTTTTTTTCCCCAAACGAATTCTGGCTAGTATTTTATAAAAAAATAGCTTAAGTGTCTTAAACAGAGATGCTAGTTACAGAGATGCTATAGTGTTTAACAAAAAATTGTTATCACTACACACTCCAACTATGTTATGTATCTTGACATTAGAACTTAAATCCTTGTTTCTGAGGCTACCACGTTGGTACACATTGGCAATTATTTTTTTAAAAAAAATCTATGTAACTGCAGAGATGCTAATTACATCTTCCAAAAAAATGCTAATTCAGTCAAACAAATTCATACCAATATGCTTTATGTCTCTTAAACCAATAGTTACAGCCGCACAAGAACATCAAAAATAGAGAAAGTCCAACAATAGAAACAATGAAATTTTTTAGGGAAAAATAGTATAATTTTATCACATTTTTATATTTTAGGGAAATAAAAGTTAAATATATATAAGTAATTCGGCCGCCTAAGCCAGTTGCGGACTAGCCAGCTGCGGGTTCGGGTTTTATAGGGTCGGGCCAAAAAGGCCTAGAATTAAAATGGGCTCAAATTTTGGTGCCCAAACCCTACAATTATCGAACTTATTCGGCCGGGCCGACCCGTTTTGCCGCCTCTAACTTGGAGTAGCGTTTGAGCTTATAGTGTATAGCTTATCATTTTTCCTTCTATTTTTATTACTTTCATCTTAATTAAATTCCTCATTTATCCTTATATAATAAAATAAAATACTAATAAAGACAAATTATAAAATTTCATATAAAAAAAATTTAAAATTAATTTATTTAAAAGAGTATATAAAATTTGAATCAAAAATCATATCAATATATAATTTTTTTGTTATTCTATTTTATTTAGTAAAAATAATTAAAACTAAATTAGTATTAAAATCAAAAATCAATATTTTAATTTTTGAAATGATAAATAATTTAAAATAAATTAAATAGTTAAAAGAGATAATTATTTTAAAATAAATAATATATATATATAATATAATTCATATAAAAACATTGAATACATGTCTTTTTATGTCGTTTTATCTGCTAGTCCCAACTAGTTTAATCAAACACTTCAAATTCAATCGGCTAACATCACTATTAGCTAGCTTATCTAATATCCTTTATCAACTAACTTATCCATTATTCGTTAGTTTTTTCCATATAGAGGTTTAGCATGATTAAGGAGACTTTTTTTTAAGCAAAGAAATAGGCATGCAAAAGTGGAGATTTATAAAGAACGTAGTGGATGTGGAGATTTATAAGAAGCAACAGTGAGCTTTTTAAATGCAAAAAACTGCGACATTTACTTACTGTGGCAAAAAGAATGTTCCATCCTTGGGATATTGGAACGTGCAAGGTGGGAAGACGTTAATGAGCCTGAGAGCCTCTCACTCGCACATGACACCTAGAATGACCTATTAAGTGCCCCTAAGTCATGTATAATCACTTTCCTATAAATAAGTGTAAGAATTATTAAGGTGAAAATATTTCCTGCATATACCTTGAACCTAAGGGTGGCAAATGGATGGATCGGATAAATTTTTATTCGGATCTTAACGGATGGATTAAAAACAATCCATTAATCCATTATAATCCATTAAAAATTCATTAAAAAAAATCAAATCCATCCATGATCCATTAAATAAAATCCATCCGATCCATCCATTAACAACTTTTCATGGATGGATATCCAATCCATCCACTAAAATTTATTTTAAGAAATTAAATAATTTTATATCTCTTTTATCCATTCATAAAGTATTTTTAAAAATAAAATAATTTATAAAAAAATTAAAATATTATCTCTATCTCACTCTCGCTCTCCTCTTTCTTCCTCTCTCTACCCTTTCTCTCTCTCCCTTTTTTCCTACTCTCTCTATCTTTACTCTCTCTCCACTCTATCTCACGACCATTTTGTATCATGGCCATTTTTCTATTATTATATGGGAGTTATTGATTATGTACATCTACAGAGGTTGTTTTGTCACAATGTTCCATGACATTGTTTTACGAAACTTGTTACGACTTTCTGTGTTTTCAATTAGTTAATACTTCTTTTTTTAAAGTTTCTCAGCAAAAAAAAAGGCAACGAAAAAAGTAAACATACCTGATAACGTGGACTACAACAGGTGCTCGAGAACAATTAATTAGTTAATACTTAATGTAAGGAAAAAAAAAGCAGATAAAAAAAATAGTGAATAAAAAATAATAAGGAACGGAAGAGAAAATTAGACGGAGTTTTTTTATTTGTTATAAATGGAGGTTTTTTTTATTTGGTGAAAAATAATATGAAAAAAATAAATTGGTTTTGGAATGGATAAAAATTGATCCATTACATTTTTTATTGTTGGTCCAGTGGATTTTAAAAAATATTGGATGAATCATAAACCATCCACTAAAAAAATAATCCAATCCATCCAATCCATTTATATTATTTTTTTATAAATGGATGGATTGGATGGATTTTCTCATGGATGGACTGGATGGATGGTGGACAAATGGATTATTTTGCCACCCCTACTTGAACCCATACTTACTTAGAGTACCCAAAATCCCATTCTCTAACCCATCAAGGAACTAAGGAGACTACAAGAATTGGTTATAGTCCAACTACAAGAACGGGTTATAGTCCAAGAAACCAAACTATTCAAAACAGAACATTGGCGTGCCACGTAGGTGAAGATGAACTCTTATATAACAATTATATGAGGCTCATAAATCCCTTGTAATTAGAAAAGATGACACAATGCAGAAATCAGTATGGAGAGAAAAATTGATCAACAAAAATGGAAAACTTATATTATATAGTCAAAAGCCTTACAGAAAACCAAAACAAGTTAAAAGTCTAACAAGCCTGCCTAGGAGCAAACATACGGACACAAACAAAAACTTGGATGGCTAAAAATGACCGATAACAATTTAAAAAGAAAAATAAAAAGAATTCCACAGTTTCCAGCAATGACCTCCACTGTTTTGCGCTCACAGTGCTGCCTTAGATAGAACAAGAACAGAGAAGTTAAGTTGATTGTTGTAAGGGTCCCAGTGAAGTCCAATCTCATCCCTTCTCTTCAACTCCCTTCTTTTCACAAAATCTTGCACCCACCTGCCACTAAAAACATAACTTTTGGAAGAAACCCATCTCTTGAAAACAAGAACATGCATGGTGTTGGTGTCAACATCCCAAACACTCTCAGCATCCCTTTGTGCTTCTTCATCCAACACTGGCAGCAGCAAGTTTTCTGCCAATCCCTTTCCAAGCAAGAGCCTGCGCATGTTGCCAAGATCACTCTCTTGAAGCACTTTCTTGATCTTCCATGGATCATCATAAAGCATCAACTCAAGTGAGATACCCCAACTTGTTACCACATCATTACGTGTCTTTCTTGGAGTTTTCTTGGAACAAAGATCATCACATTGCATCCTCTTCTTGGTGGAGGAAGAAGCATATGCAAGTGAGTGATGTACAAACAAATTGTCTCTCCATGATCAGTTATGTATGAGTATGAGGAGGACAGAACAGTGTACGTATAAATGATGCAATAAGGCAGAATAAGGTAGTAGTTATATGTATATATATTACCAGGCAGGTCCTGCGTTTTTGGGTGCATAACTCACGAAAATAGTTCCATCACAATCATTTGAAGATTGTCTCTCTTGCATTTTTTTTTACAAAATCATTAATAATCTAATCATAATCAAAGTTTTTAAAAAAAAAAAAATCATTTTCGATAAAAATGAAAGCAAAACTATTTAATCTACATTATGACATAGTAGATCGTAAATAAGATTTTAACAATCTACCTGGATAAAGATTGGGAAAGATGGAATTTAGAGAGACTCAGTTAATGAAAGAGAAATAGAAGGAGGAAACTAGGGAAAATGTAAAGTCTAAATACGAAATAAATTAAGAGTATAATAAATTTTATAAAATATTAAATCAAAAAGATATTTTTAAGATACTGTTGCCATATTATCTTCTTTCACTTTATTATTAATTTTTTGAAGTAATTATTTTTTTATTGATAAAAAAGTTAAATATATAATTTTTTATATATACTATGTAAAAGTTTAGAACAATAAATTTTATACTATATGTAAAAAAAAAAATTATACTACTGGTGCCCCAAAAAATTAGGGGCCCTGGATGATCGCCCACCTCGCCCGTGCTCAGGGCCACACCTGTATATAAGAGAAATCCCTTTTTTGTTTTGCTTTAACAAGTTAAAAGAAATCCTTAAAGAGCTTTGTATTTATGAAGTTATCTTATTTCAATGCCGAATTAATTAAGGAACAAAAACATAATTCTTTTTATTTTTTTTTGATCTACAAAAACATAATTCTAAAGATATCCATTTGACCGTTTCAAAAAAAATATCCATTTGAATAGATATCGCTTATTGAAAAACAAAAAAGATTTGTATAGATATATTAAAAAAAAAATCCAAATTAGGATTGGAGAATCGTAATTCATAATTTTTAAAAAATGAGTTATAATGTTTATATTTTGAGTTACATTATTTTTTTTAACATTTTTATCCTTCTTGTAAAAAAAACATTTTTATCCCATGTTTTAGAAATTATACATTTTATTTCTCTTATTTTTTATTTTATGACAAATACCTAGAATTTATACATATTAAAGAAAGGATAAATTATACTTTTGGTCCCTTATCTTTATTTTAAATTTTAATTGGGTCTCTGTTTTTTTTGGGTTCTGTTTTGGTCCATAATCTTTATTTTATGTTTCAATGTGGTATTTTTTTGTTTAAATTGTGGAACGAGAGAGACACTGATATAACTTTTGCAAAATAAGGGACTACTTCAGAACCAAAAAACTAAAAGATGGACCATTTCGGAAAAAAAAAAAAAAAGGATTGGATTGGTTTATCTTTTATAAAATGAGGGACAATTTCGGAATAAATAATAAAAGAGGGATCGCTTTTGGTCCCTCTTTTATATCTAGCACTAAATTATACATATTGAAATAAAAGGCTAAATTATATTTTTGGTCCCTTATCTTTATTTTAGGTTTTAATTTGGTCCCGATTTTTTTATATTCAATTTTGGTCCCTCGCCTTTATTCTAGGTTTCAATGTGGTATTTTGTGTTTAAATTGTGGAACAGAGAGGAGCACATTGATATAGCTTTTACGTAATAAGGGACCATTTCAAAACAAAAAAAATAATAAAAGAGGGACATTTCGAGGAAAAAAATGGATTGTATTGGTTTAGCTTTTACAAAATGAGGGACAATTTCGGAATAAAAAATAAAAGAGGGACCATTTTTTGTCCCTCTTTAATATCTAGCATTTATACATATTGAAAAAATGCTAAATTAAATTTTTGGTCTCTTATCTTTATTTTAAGTTTTAATTTGGTCCTTATTTTGTTTTTTATTTCATTTTGGTTCCTTATCTTTTTCTAGGTTTCAATGTGGTATTTTTCGTTTAAATTGTGAAACAGAGAGAACCACATTGATATAACTTTTACAAAATAAGGGACCATTTTCAGAACAAAAAAATAAAATAAATGATGGACCATTTTGAAAAGAAAAAGGCTTAATTGCATTTTTGGTCTCCCCTACTATTGGCCATGTGTGATTATGGTTCCTAAAGTTTTTTTTTTGTGCACATTTGGTCCCCCAGTTTTTTTAATGTTGCAAATTTAGTACTTTTGTCAATGTCTATCAATTTTTCAATGATCAACATAGAGAAACCACTCCTCTAAACACACAGAACCACTGCTCTAAAAGCATATAACATCCTTTTGAGCTTTTGTGGTAAATGATCATGTGGTGGAACAAAAAAAAAAGGTCCCAGAAAGGATGAACAAAACCAATAAATAGTATAGAGGAACCACCGAATCATATTGAATCTGAGATGCAAAGGAGGGAGAACCTCAACCAGAGGTTGTGTGTGCTTAAAGGAGTGGTTCCTCTATGTTGATCATTGAAAAAATTGACAGACATTGGACATAATGATCAAATTTGCAACATCGAAGAACTGGGGGACCAAATATGCATGAAAAAAACTTTAGGGACCAAAATCACACATGGCCAATAGTAGGGGTCCAAAACTGCAATTAAGCCAAAGAAAAAAAAAGGATCGAATTGGTTTAGCTTTAACAAAATGATGGACAATTTTGGAATAAAAAATAAAAGAGGGATCGCATTGGTATAACTTTGCAAAATAAAGGGCCATTTTGGAACAAAAAAGTTATAAAAGAAGGGACCAAATTGAAACCTAAAATAGAAATAAGGGACTAAAAGTATATTTTAGCCTTGAAAAACTTTAGGTTTAGGGTTAGAGAGTAAAGAAAAGATGAGAAGATAGTAAAATAAAAATATTATTGAAGGAAGAAATGTAAAACTAAGTGACAGATGAAGCATACAAACGTCCACCGGGGTCCCACTGGCCATCTTCTATGCCAGTGCCTGATTTTTCTTGTTTAACAACCCACTTCCCCTTTCCAAAGAGATGGGGACTCAAATATCTGATTTTAAGGGCATTTCTTCATCTATTGTTAGTTGCTACAAGTTAACCAAATATCTAAAAAGTACTATATCTTATGGCTTATGGCTGCAAACAGCCTTGGCCACTCGTCCTCTACCCCTACAAGCCTTTTGTGATGATGCCACTTAGGCTTCTAATCTAGATGACCATAGATCCACCTCCTATACTTGTATCTACCTTGGTCCTTGTTGTGACGCCGGCAAGTGTACCGGGTCGTCGCAAGTAATAAAAATAACACGGTAAGTAAATACCGAGGTCGAACTCAGGGATTGGGCTACCAGTTCAACTAATCCGCGGGAAATCCGATACGTTTGGTCAAGTGAGGAAAGTGGTTGAGAGAGAGATTAATATCTAAAATTCAAGTAACAAATAAATTAAAACTAAGGTGATTAAATTCAGAAATTAAAGTATCCAAGGTCTCAAATCCACCTACCCAATCATGTATAGTACCCAAGTGATGATGTATTCCTCCCTAAGTTCAATTATAATGTCAACCGGGACCCCCAATTTCTCCTATATCCACTGTCGTGCTCAATAGGACGTATTCGACGATTGGATTAATTACTTGTTCAGTCTCATAACCCTAATCTCGAATTCTATTAAACCTTGTTCCCTATATGGTTGCACTAATCAAATAAATCCACGGTCGTGCTCATTATTCGATTAATGATTCCAATTCAAGTTCTAAAACGTGAATCGCCGTTCGGCCTCAAACACGTTTGACTGATTAATCACGCAGTACATATGATCAAGCATTCAAATCAGAATCGGAAAACATCAATTAAAAAGAGGGGAGAAACACATACATCATATGAACACTACACCGCCATGGGTGGCTTCATTGATCCCTCGGACGAGGGGATTAGTTCCTCATGCCCGTGACGACGCACAAACAATCGACAATAATCTCCATAATAATAAACTAAAAGAAGAAAAGAAAAGAGAAGGGAGACGCAGCTCCAGAAACAAGGATTCGCACTCCTATTCTGATCTAAACAGTGGCTAACAACTTGATATCAAATCCTGATCTGAGACAGCCTTTAAATAAGGATTCTGTTTCTTCGCCACTCGGGCGAGCTTACTCTCGCGACGCGAAATTTAGTATTGGCGCGCTTCAAATTTTGGATTTTCGCGAGGCGAGCTTGTATTCGCGGGGCGAGTCTTCAAACATTAATCTGTCACAGCCGTGATATTCATCACGTCTAGGCCGTGATGGTCTCTGTCTTCCAGGGTCTTCAGGGACTCGCGAGGCGAGACACCTATCGCGGGGCGAGTCTTCAATTCTAGGCTGTGACCTTCATCACGGCTGGGCCGTGATGGTCTCTGACTTCCAAGTCTTCATGCTCTCTCGAGGCGAGATGTCTCTCGCGGGGCGAGTCTTCAAATCTCAATTTGTCTCAGTCGTGACCTTAATCACGGCTATGCCGTGATAGTCTCTGTCTTGCAGGGCTTCAGACTCTCGCGGGACGAGAGTATTTTCGCGTGGCGATCCAGAAATGTTGACTTTTGCTGCCTTGTTGACCTTCAGTCTCGCGAGGCGAGAGTACACTCGCGGGGCGAGTGTCTCCAGAATTGCAATTTCCACTATTTCTTGGCTTTCCTTGACTCCCGGAGCTTCACTTTATTGACCTGAAAACACAAAAAGCAACCAAAAGCATAATTCTATCCAAAATAAGCTAAAAACTACACAAAAGACGCAAAACGAGTCAAAGTCCAACTTAGGAACAAAACAAGGCAAAATTTGGGCGAAAACGAGAGTGAACTCGACTAATTGGCACATAAACCCTAGTTCATCTAGTCATAAAACTAGATAAGCCAGAGGCTTATCAAAACACCCCAAACTTAAACCTTGCTTGTCCCCAAGCAAGCTTAAAACTCAAAAACGACTTAAGACTTGGCAAGCCTAATGGAACCAATCGATTTCGCACAAATTTCATGCACTCAAAACAGTTTTTCTCCAATGATCTCCCCCCATATATTAACGTAATCCCCACATTCATCTACTTTAACAATTGAGAATTTATCATTCATGCCATCATTACTCTAAGTTGAGGCTCAAAGATACACACAAAGGAAGATCACCTAATTCAAACAATTGCCTTCCTCACAAGGGCATTTAGTATTTCACTCATTCGCTCAAGTTTGTCTAGGCTATCAACTTTTCACTCACTTTCACATTCTAAGAGCACTTCCCATGAATTTGATTTTCATCTCAAACATAGTTCCCACGAAAACATGCATGCAACATCAGAAGGTCTTTTAAAGGTTGTAATGAGGCCTGGCTCAAGGTACGATATTCAAAGGATAGAGGCTAAGTCCCTAGGATCAATGAGAGCATGAAACTAACATAACACCAATTGAATTCACTCTCATACTATTCTCTTCCTTGCACTTGGTGGCTACACACCTCTTCCTTTTTATATTTATTTCTCTTTGCCCTTTTTGGCACATTTTCAATGCTTTTCATCACCCATTTTCTTTTTCTCTTTTTTTTTTTCTCAAGCCTTCGGCCCTTACTTCCGTTTTTATTTTTCTCAACTATGATTCATGAACTTGTAGCCACCCCAAACTTAGTTCCACAACAACACTCACAAAGCTAAAATTCCATACTCTCCTAAATCCTAGGATAGGGGAAAATCATGGTTTTTCTGAGTTAATGGCTTGTGATGTAAGGTCATCAAGAACAATAGGCTTCAAGGCTCAATGTGGCTAACTAGGGATCATTCATCAAGGTTGGTTCATTTTATGGCCAAGTGGTTTTTCAAAGAAAATTGCCTAAATCATTTGATGCAACACATAAACATGCAAACCATATAGAGATTCAAGCAAATTCGGGAAAGTGCAACTTAACAGTGATTCACACAATCAAAAACAAAGTTGGAGGCTCAAATCCTCACCTGGACATTTTGCAAATTGTTTGACCGAGATACGATTCCTAGTGTGTGCACCCCCTCACCCCAAACTTATCATAAATCAAGTAATCACAATAAATCTCAAAGTTCAATTTTCAATTTTTAAGTGGGGATCAACTTTTCTACTTTCAGAACCTAGGGGGAAATCATCAATGATCAAAATAATTCATGCAATCTGTGCTCAATTTAATTAGAAACCAACAAGCCTGCCGACACGACATTCATACAACAACTCTTGATCTTCTCAAATTATTCAAGAGTGACAAACAAAAACGAAAATAAAAAACAAAAACAAACAAAAGTGAGGAGAGGAGAGAATACTCCCTGATCAAATTCCCATGGTTGCCTCCTCATCAATTGGTCGCACGGCCTCCCTTCTGTTGCATAGCATCCTGGAAGAACTCCTGCAATTTAAGACCTTAAGTGCAGATTCGCGAGGCGAGAGATAACTCGCGAGGCGAATCTGGAAAATTGTTATTCACACTTTCCAGAATAGCGAGGAGAGTAGTATCTCGCGAGGCGAATCTGGAATTCCCACAGATGCTGATGCCCAGAATCGCGAGGCGAAAGTAGACCTCGCGACGCGAGACAGAAAAGTAAGCAACCCCGGAGATTCAGGGTTTCTGTCTCGCGCGGCCAATGTGGATTCGCGTGGCGAATCAAGCTTTTTTTTTATATGTGAAAATGACAGAAACTAAAACCAAAGGATACCTAGCTTGGGTTGCCTCCCAAGTAGCGCTTGTTTAACGTCCCGAGCCTGACTCAAGTCACCCCTAAGGGTTAATCCGGACGTAGATCTTGCTTGCCATTCCATGCCTCAGTCCGTATTCTGTAGGCTCTTGCCCTTTCATAAGCTCTCCTACTGTTCCCAGATAACTCATCTAAGTCCAGCATCCTTCTATAATCAGCACGAACTCTCCACCCCGTGATGGTCTTTTTTGGGATCAATTCATTGTTTGCATTGACCACCACGGTTGCGCCACCTTTCAACCTTGGTGCTTTACCCTTCTTTTTCTTGCCCTTGCTGCTGAGCTCTTCCTTTGCACATTCTTCCCCTGGGAGACTCGGTAAGGCTTCCATGTCTTCCAACCACTCGAGATAGACCTCATCCCCCAAAGGGTCTTTTTCCTCACTGTCCCCATCATGGGATTTTACCGACACTGTTGCAAGTGAAGAACCATGGGCTTCTCTAGTTGCCCTTGCCTTGGCAGTTGGATCCACCATATCCAATCGATACACTTCCGTCCTCTCTGCAGGGTGCTTCATTGTTTCAAAGAGATTGAAAACTACCTCCTCATCTTGCACCCTTAGAGTGAGTTTCCCTTGTCGCACATCTATCAAGGCACCCCCAGTGGCCAAGAAGGGCCTACCCAATATGAGAGGAATCTCGGCGTCTTCATCCATATCAAGCACTACAAAGTCCGCGGAAATATAAGCTTGTCCACCTTCACTAACAAGTCTTCGACCACCCCATAAGGATATTTTATAGAGCGGTCGGCCAGTTGGAGCGACATCCGTGTATCCTTGACTTCTTGGATCCCCAACCTCTTCATCATAGAGAGGGGCATCAAGTTGATGCTTGCCCCTAGATCACATAATGCCTTCCCTACAGTCATCTCCCCAATGGTACATGGTATCAAAAAGGAACCGGGATCCTTCAACTTTGGAGGGAGTTTTCTCTGAAGAATGGCACTACACTCCTCGGTCAAAGCAACCGTTTCCTCGTCCACTAATTTCCGCTTCTTGGTGAGAAGATCCTTCATAAACCGGGCATATGATGGCATCTGTTCCAAGGCTTCCGCAAATGGAATGTTAATCTGAAGTTTTCGGAAGACATCAAGGAACTTATTGAATTGCTTATCCTGTTGAGGCTTCTTCAATCTTTCAGGATACGGTACCTTCATGTAAGGTGGGAGGTCTTGGGGTTCAACCCACTTCTTCTTTCGGAATTCTTCATCTACAAGTTTCAGCCTTCCCCCTTGCTCTGGTTCCTTGTCACTTGCTAACCTCTCTTTTTCAGGTTGCTCTTCTTCAACATGTGGTTGTTTCGGGGCCTTGTCATCCTGAGAACTAGTTGCACCCCTGTTAGGTTCCAACACCCTTCCGCTTCTAGTAGATATGACATTGCATTGTCCCTTGGGGTTGTTCTCTGTATCACCTGGGAAAGTGCCTGGGAGACGCTCACTAAGTTGCTTTGCGAGCTGGGCCATCTGTGTCTCTAGATTGTGAATTGCTGCCCCTGTATGCATTGCCCACTTGTCAATTTTCGCATTTGTGTCGATTGACAATTTCTCCATTGCTGCATTCATCTTCTCAAAAGTTGTGCCTGTAAAGGTTGACAACTTCTCAAAAGCCAGCTCCCACGGTTGTCTTCCACCATCTCATTTGCAAATCGATTAGGCCCCCGGAAGAGCCTCACTGGGTATTGCAGATCGCTGAATTCCAATGTTCGGCCTTACACCCTGCTGAGGTTGTTGCCAATTCTGCTGAGGAGGTTGTTGACCGGCTAGACCACCATTAGCATTACTCCAAGCGAAACCCGGATGGTCTCTCCTCATGTACCCCCTATTCTGATTCTGATTGTAGTCATTTTGTCTGTTCCTCTGATAGTTATTCTGGGGCACAGTGTCATAAAAGTTGTGGCATGAGTCCACATGTTCCTGAGGGAAGTTGAATGGACAGTTCCGAGTGTCATGATCTCCATTACAATTACCACAACCTGGAGGCGTTCCCTCGTGTATCACATTAGCCTTCTTGTTCTCTGACAAAGCCGCCACTTGCATCTTCAATGATTTGACTTGCTCTAGAATGGCTTCCATGGTTCCAGCACTGACTCCACTTGAGTTTTCCCTACCACGGTTGTAATCATTATATGACATCTTTTCCAATAGTGCCCATCCATCCTCAGCTGATAAATATGAGAAAGAACCGCCAGCTGCGGCATCACAATTCATTTGATAGCGTCCCCTCAACCCATTAAAGAAGTGCTGAACTTTGGAGACGGGGTCAAAGAACGCTGAAGGGCATCTTCTCAATAAGCCATTGTACCTCTCCCAAGCTTCATTATAGGTTTCATCTTCTGTCTGCCTGAAAGATGTAACGGCTATTCTTGCTTGTGCCGCTTTCTGAGGAGGAAAATATTTTGTTAGGAACTTCTGTGCCATTTGCTCCCAAGTTCTGATGCTGTTCCTATCCAAGCTGTCAACCCAATCGCGAGCGACATCCCTAAGAGAAAGAGGGAAAAGCCGCAAGCGAAACTCATCCTGAGAGACTCCCCTGGTCTTCTGTAAGTCACAAGCTTCAAGGAAGCGAGTGATGTGTCTATGAGGGTCCTGTTTGCCACTCCCATCAAACTGATTCTCCCGGATCTGGAATGTGACACATGCTTCAACTCTGAAGGAGTCTGTGTTCAGGTTGCCCCTCACAATAGAAGAGTCACAATCTCCCAAGCTGGGTAGATCGTACTCGAAGAGAGGCTTGTAACGAGGAGGAGGAGGAGGAGGATTTTCTTCGGCCATCCTCTCGATAGCAATTGCTTCAAGCCTCTTTCGCTCTCTGGCTTCTTTCCTTAAGCGCTTCTCGGTCTTGGTGATCTCCGAATCAAATAGCAAGTCCTCTTGTGAAAGGGTACCTCGCATACAAAAACACGGCAAGACCAAGTGGAATCAAAGAAGTAGAGACAATAATAAAGAAATAACAGAAAAATAAAATAAAAATCAACTTAACCAATTAATCAAATTTCCTAAAAATTAGGAAAACTGGTCATGTGCCAATCCCGCAACAACGGCGCCAAAAACTTGTTGTGACGCCGCAAGTGTTACCGGTCGTCGCAAGTAATAAAAATAACACGGTAAGTAAATACCGAGGTCGAACTCGTGGATTGGGCTACCAGTTCAACTAATCCGCGGGAAATCCGATACGTTTGGTCAAGTGAGGAAAGTGGTTGAGAGAGAGATTAATATCTAAAATTCAAGTAACAAATAAATTAAAACTAAGGTGATTAAATTCAGAAATTAAAGTATCCAAGGTCTCAAATCCACCTACCCAATCATGTATAGTACCCAAGTGATGATGTATTCCTCCCTAAGTTCAATTATAA
This sequence comes from Sophora flavescens, assembly GCA_030762895.1. NCBI lineage: Eukaryota > Viridiplantae > Streptophyta > Magnoliopsida > Fabales > Fabaceae > Sophora > Sophora flavescens. Next base: position 80,697,653 of record CM061065.1, on the reverse strand, counting down.
TGTCAACCGGGACCCCCAATTTCTCCTATATCCACTGTCGTGCTCAATAGGACGTATTCGACGATTGGATTAATTACTTGTTCAGTCTCATAACCCTAATCTCGAATTCTATTAAACCTTATTCCTTATATGGTTGCACTAATCAAATAAATCCACGGTCGTGCTCATTATTCGATTAATGATTCCAATTCAAGTTCTAAAACGCGAATCGCCGTTCGGCCTCAAACACGTTTAACTGATTAATCATGCAGTACATATGATCAAGCATTCAAATCAGAATCGGAAAACATCAATTAAAAAGAGGGGAGAAACACATACATCATATGAACACTACACCGCCATGGGTGGCTTCATGATACCTCGGACGAGGGGATTAGTTCCTCATGCCCGTGACGACGCACAAACAATCGGCAATAATCTCCATAATAATAAACTAAAAGAAGAAAAGAAAAGAGAAGGGTGACGCAGCTCCAGAAACAAGGATTCGCACTCCTATTCTGATCTAAACAGTGGCTAACAACTTGATATCAAATCCTGATCTGAGACAGCCTTTAAATAAGGATTCTGTTTCTCGCCAGCTCGCGGGGCGAGCTTACTCTCGCGACGCGAAATTTAGTATTGGCGCGCTTCAAATTTTGGATTTTCACGAGGCGAGCTTGTATTCGCGGGGCGAGTCTTCAAACCCTAATCTGTCACAGCCGTGATATTCATCACGTCTAGGCCGTGATGGTCTCTGTTTTCCAGGGTCTTCAGGGACTCGCGAGGCGAGACACCTATCGCGGGGCGAGTCTTCAATTCTAGGCTGTGACCTTCATCACGGCTGGGCCGTGATGGTCTCTGACTTCCAAGTCTTCATGCTCTCGCGAGGCGAGATGTCTCTCGCGGGGCGAGTCTTCAAATCTCAATTTGTCTCAGCCGTGACCTTAATCACGGCTATGCCGTGATAGTCTCTGTCTTGCAGGTCTTCAGACTCTCGCGGGGCGAGAGTATTTTCGCGTGGCGATCCAGAAATGTTGACTTTTGCTGCCTTGTTGACCTTCAGTCTCGCGAGGCGAGAATACACTCGCGGGGCGAGTGTCTCCAGAATTGCAATTTCCACTATTTCTTGGCTTTCCTTGACTCCCGGAGCTTCACTTTATTGACCTGAAAACACAAAAAGCAACCAAAAGCATAATTCTATCCAAAATAAGCTAAAAACTACACAAAAGACGCAAAACGAGTCAAAGTCCAACTTAGGAACAAAACAAGGCAAAATTTGGGCGAAAACGAGAGTGAACTCGACTAATTGGCACATAAACCCTAGTTCATCTAGTCATAAAACTAGATAAGCCAGAGGCTTATCAGTCCTAATATTGTTTCAAGGTTGTCCAAGAAGAAACAACTAGTGGTTAAATCCAATATCAAGGTTGAATATAGAAGTCTAGATATAACTTCATCTGACTTGTTCTAGATTCAGTCACTGCTCAAGGAAATGTAGGTATCTACATCCATCCCAGTTATGTTCTGCGACAGACCTTGCACTGGGAGACAAGTAGGATCCCTAAAATATCTTACCATTTCTATCATTATATCTTTGTTCTGTTATCACATTGATATTGGTTCATCAAACTCGACTCAGATCGACCGATCGGACCAGAAACCAGCCCTTAGCTGATTTTAGAAAAAATCGGTGAATTGCGCCGATTAGGGGTGTAAACAAGTCGAGACGGGCTGAGGACTTTAAGCTTGAGCTTGGTTTGTGAAAAAATAGTGAAGCTTGAGCTTGACTTGACTCATTTATTTAAGCGAGCCTGACTAAAAGCTTGAGTTTGACTTGTTTAAAATTAATAAAGCTTGAGCATGGTGATGAGTGTGATTTCAACGCATATTTCATTATCATTTTGCATGCATTTCTCATATAGTTTAGGCATATTTAGTTTGATTTTGTTAGTTTTTACCTTGAAACGGGTTAGGCGGTCTTGTGGTGTTGTTTTGCAGGAATTAAGAGTAAAATGCTCAAGATTGGCCATTATGAAGCTTGGATGATGATAGAACTTGAAAAGTGAAGAAAATGTGCCAAGAAGAGCCCATCACGGCCTGGCCGTGATGACCATCACGGGCGTGATCAAGCAGAGCTGAAAAGACAGAAGGCAAAAGTCAGAAGCTGTCACGGCCTAGCCGTGATGCCCATCATGACCGTGACAGACCAAAAAGTAAAGACGCGCCCAGGGCAGAACCCGTCACGGCCTGGCCGTGATGGCCATCACGGCCATGACGCGTGACTGACCTATAAATAGAGCCACACTGAACAGAAAAAATGGACTTTTACCAGATCCTGGGACTGAGAGTTGGAAGGTTACAAAAGGGGGGTTCCAACCCTAGAAGGGAGCGGCTGAGAGGGGCTGCAATGACAGCTGTGGAAAGCTCCCATGGAGTTTCTTCTCTCTTTTTCTCCTATTTCTATGGTTTTGTTTTTATCTGTAATTATGTGTAGCTAAACCCCCTTGTTATTGGGGTTAGATGATTACTTTTCTGAACTTAGTTGTATTGTGATTTGGTTTTGATACAAGTTTCTAATTCTTTATGAGTATTTGATTCCATGCTTAATGCTTTCCCTGGTTTGGCCACCCTAGGAATGATTTGTTGCTTTGGTAGACAATTGACAGATTGATGTTAAGGCATGTTCATGAATCAAATGCCAAGTAGTTCATGAATCTAGACATAGATCTTGGGGTGCTTGCAATCTTATAAGTCTTGGCTTAATGCAAAATCTCAGGTCAATCCACCTAAGACATTAGGGTTTGATTTGGGATTTTAGGCTCATTCCTCCTAAGACATTAGGGTTTGAGTATTTTGAAAGGCTTGATTGTCATAACTGAATTAGGATTTGTGTTAGTAACCATTTCATTTCAATTAAGGGAGGATTAGTATAGTCCAATCTTGACAATTTTACCCATTTGTTAACCACATCTCTCTTTGCATTCCAGGTGTTTGAGAAAAAGCCAAAAAGATTTTGTTTGTTTTATTTTGTTTATTTCGAAATCTCTTCACACACACTTTCCGTCTAGATAGTTGTTATACTTGTGAATTGGTAATTGGCAACCGATCCCTGAGGACGATATCCGGTCTCACCACCGTATTACTTGTTTGCGACTAGGTACACTTGCCTATTCTAAAAAGTGACATCAAGTTTTTGGCACCGTTGCCGGGGATTGGCTTTGCCAATATCAGTAGTAACAAGGGAGGCAACTAGTTTAGACATTTTTTTTATTTCTTGTGTATATTTGATTTTTTTTTTCTTTTAAGTTCTGTTTATGCAAGGTGGACTGCAAATCATGGAGACTTATTATTTTACAGCCTTGGATGGAGTCACAAAATATTCCTTTGGGCCTAATGTAGTCTTGGGAGACTACGAGCTATGGGGATATCAATGCCCTCATGCACAAGCTTATAGTGTAATCATGAAGCACGAGGAGGAATGGGAATGGAATGAGCAAACACCTTTGAAATATGCTCAAGAGCAATATTCCCAAGAGTTATCCATCTCTGAGGCCAAATCAAGAGCCGATTGTGACTGTATCGAAGCTCTGATGCAAAACTTCAAAACGCAAGTTGAGGAGTTTTGCAAACAATTAGTACAAGAGTCACATACAGCACAATTTGAGCAGAATCTGGTTTATGGGATAGTTCAAAGTGCATATGAAGTGGTAGTGGATGTCACCATGCTTGCCAAGCAATCTGAATTTGCTGCATTAGACAAATATGTTGGCTTACATGCATGTGTGGACACTGCAAAGTTAGTCCCTTCCACTTGTCTATCAAACTTCCTCGTGAAAACACCATTTGACCCGAGAGGAAGTAAGTTTAGTATTGTTAAAGAGGTCAATGGAGTTTTCACACACTGGCTAGGTGGAACCGTGGATAGAGTCATAATGCTGCTACAATCACCACTCCACAGACCATGGGATCCGGGAGGAGGATCCTAAACCGTCAAGCTAGTGACGTTAAAGAAGCGCTTATTGGGAGGCAACCCAAGTTTTCTTTTCCTTTTCCCTTTGTTTTTCAATTTCACTCTTGAATAATTTGAGAAGATCAAGAGTTTTCTTTTACTAATAAAATTGCCAAGTGTTTTCAGGGAAAGGAGGAAGGAAGAGCAAGAAAACAAGGAAAAAAACAAAGTCAGCAACCATCACGCCCTAGCCGTGACACTTGTCACGACCGTGATGAGCTACCCATGAAGATCAGAGAGCATCACAGCCTAGCCGTGATGGAGGTCACAGCCGTGACATGCCAGCCCCTTTGGACCAGAACTGATCACGGCCTGCCCGTGAGGAGCATCACGGCCGTGACACATTTGTGAACCTATCTGTGACTAGGCATGTGATCCAGCACCCGCTACCACCTCGGTGAGTGTTCCATTTTTCTCCCCTCTCCGACTTGATTATTTACATTGGGGACAATGTAAGTTTTTAAGCTTGGGGTAGGGGTATTTTTGCAAAAATTTTTTTAAATTTTCATAGTTTGCATGTTGCATTCATATAGGCATAGTTCTGCATGATCATATGATTAGATTGCCCCTCTTCTTAGATTATGCATCCAATTGTGAAAGCCGAGTGCCAAATAAATTGAGATAGTGAATTCTTGAACCCAATTTTATTTTTTTTATTCTTGTGATAAGGTTACAAATAAGAATTCTTGAGATGATCATTGATAGTTAATAATTAGCATGTGGTTCCATAGATTTGTGTTTCTCATTGATTTTTGAACTACTAAAATGTGAGATTTTGAGCCATTAAGGGGTACTCACTAAATCTACCCCATTCTTTGTGATAGAGTGTTATTCCTCTTGGATTGTATTTCGCTAGAACTTGACTTGAAACCGTTTTGAAGCTTAAAAATTTTTGAAAACATTTTTGAAAATGATTGAGGCACCAGGTATTTTTCCGGTCTTCTAAGCTTTGATTGATGAAATGCTACCCCTTAGTTGCCCAATTTTGATCTTGAAAGAATAAAATACTTTTCTTGGTACCTTGAAATATATTGATGAATGATGATTGATAGGACCTTCTAAAGTATTACAAAAAGGGTAAAAAGGTAGTTTGAAAAAGTATGGGATGAGAAAATCAAAAAAATATTTCTCTTGAGCTGAAGATCTCCTCTTCTCCAAATAAAAGAAAAATAAAAGAAAAAAAATATATAGAGAAGGGGATGACAAATGAAAATGAGAAATGAAATGAAAAGAAAGGAAGAAAGGTGGAAAAATAAATCAAAACCCAAAAAGGTATTTTAGAAGGTCATGCTTTACAATGCTTGATATTTTGTGTAGCTTTTTGAAATTTCCTTTTCTTGATTTCCCCACCTAACGATTCATCCCATGGCCCCGTTACAACCCAAGTAAAAAGACCTCTTGATTCTTAATTGTTTTCATTAATAAAGTAGAGATTCGGTTAATAGTCAAGCTTATGGTAGAATTCATTCCTTGAGGAAATTGAGTGAATTATCTTGTACCCCTAAACACTTGAGTGAGGTGAGAAAGAGTGCCCGAATCAGTGAGAATATGAGTCTAGGGAACGTAAGCTTTTAATTGGACTTGACATCGATTGTCTCTTGGTGATTTATTTGAAAATGCCTATTACTTGGATTATCTTCTCGGGTTCTTGGTTCGCTATCCATGCTCTGATTATTTATATCTTCTGGCCTTGGTTTTGCTTGAGGACAAGCAAAGTCTTAAGCTTGGGGTGATTTGATGAGTGTGATTTCAACGCATATTTCATTATCATTTTGCATGCATTTCTCATATAGTTTAGGCATATTTAGTTTTATTTTGTTAGTTTTTACCTTGGAACGGGTTAGGCGGTCTTGTGGTGTTGTTTTGCAGGAATTAAGAGTAAAATGCTCAAGATTGACCATTATGAAGCTTGGATGAAGATAAAGCTTGAAAAGTGAAGAAAATGTGCCAAGCAGAGCCCATCACGGCCTGGCCGTGATGACCATCACGGCTGTGATCAAGCAGATCTGAAAAGACAGAAGGCAAAAGTCAGAAGCTGTCACGGTCTAGCCGTGATGTCCATCACGGCCGTTACAGACCAAAAAGTAAAAACGCGCCCAGGGCAGAACCCGTCATGGCCTGGCCGTGATGGCCATCACGGCCGTGACGCGCGACTGATCTATAAATAGAGCCACACTGAACAGAAAAAAGGGACTTTTACCAGATCCTGGGACTGAGAGTTGGAAGGTTGCAAAAGGGGGGTTCCAGCTGTGGAAAGCTCCCATGGAGTTTCTTCTCTATTCTTCTCCTATTTCTCTGGGTTTTTTTTCTCTGTAATTATGTGTAGCTAAACCCCCTTGTTGTTGGGGTTAGATGATTACTTTTATGAACTTAGTTGTATTGTGATTTGGTTTTGATACAAGTTTCTAATTCTTTGTGAGTATTTGATTCCATGCTTAATGCTTTCCCTGGTTTGGCCACCCTAGGAATGATTTGTTGCTTTGATAGACAATTGACAGATTGATGTTAAGGCATGTTCATGAATCAAATGCCAAGTAGTTCATGAATCTAGACATAGATCTTGGGGTGCTTGCAATCTTATAAGTCTTGGCTTAATGCAAAATCTCAAGTCAATCCACCTAAGACATTAGGGTTTGATTTGGGATTTTAGGCTCATTCCACCTAAGACATTAGGGTTTGAGTATTTTGAAAGGCTTGATTGTCATAACTGAATTAGGATTTGTGTTTGTAACCATTTCATTGCAATTAAGGGAGGATTAGTATAGTCTAATCCTGACAATTTTACCCATTTGTTAACCACATCTCTCTTTGCATTCCAGGTGTTTGAGAAAAAGCCAAAAAGATTTTGTTTGTTTTATTTTGTTTATTTCGAATTCTCTTCATACACACTTTCCGTCTAGATAGTTGTTATACTTGTGAATTGGTAATTGGCAACCGATCCCTGAGGACGATATTCGGTCTCACCACCGTATTACTTGTTTGCGACTAGGTACACTTCCCTATTCTAAAAAGTGACATCACATGGCTTGTTTAGCTCATATATATATATATATATATATATATATATATATATATATATATATATATATATATACATATATTTGTAATTATGAAAATTTTCTTTAATTACATTTTTTTTATCAATTTAGAACTTAATAAAGATCTTAATATTATAAGATAATCTATAAAAATAGAGATATGTACTTAATATATGGTATGTGAAATTCAAGATTTCTTGACTACTACAAAAAAAAAACTTCAAAAGGTTGACCAAAACATCCTAAAAACACGCCCTTGCCAAATACAATTTAAGCTTGAACATTACAAAAGCATGAGTCCAAACATACAATTTAAGCTTAACCATTACAAAATCATGAGTTTAAAAAAACGTGACCGCCATCTATTTATTGAGATATCTAGTTCAATGCTAGCAGAGCAACTTCACCCAAAAAAACCCACTGCAACAACTTAAAGGTCACAACACATATACGAGCTATTCCCGAGCCGTTTAATGTCGAGCCAGTAAGGCTTGGACTTGGCTCATTTAAATAGTCGACCTCAATCTCAAGCTTGAGTTTGACTCATTTAATTAAATAAACGAGCTTGATCGAGTATTTAACGAGTCAAGGCCGAATATCTCACGAATAGCTCATCTCATTTACACTCCAAGCACCGATCATGCATACAGGGCGGATGAAGGGAAGATGAGAGAGGAGGAGAAAACAGAACCATTTGAGTACAATTTCTATTGTTCTACAAATTCTTATATCATTTCTTGGCCCAACTCTATCAAAATGAAATGTTAGCTCTATTTTCTTTAAAAACAAAAAAAAATGTCATAATGTTACGAAACGAAGTAATTTAGTGTTGGAGAAAATATGACTAACCGATATATCAAAAAGATAATTCTAAAGATATCTAGTTTATTTTATAAAAAATAAAAGATATTTATAGAATTCCACTATTTTCATCCATCAATGAACTCCAGTGTTTTCCTCTCACAGTGTTGCCTTATATAGAACAGAGAAGTTAAGTTGATTGTTGTAAGGGTCCAGTGAAGTCCAATCTCATCCCCTCTCTTCAACTCCCTTCATTTCACAAAATCTTGCACCCATTTGCCACTAAAAACATAACTTTTGGAAGAAACCCATCTCTTGAAAACAAGAACATGCATGGAGTTGGTGTCAACATCCCAAACACTAACGTTAGTTCCTCTGGCACTCTCAGCATCCCTTTGGGCTTCGTCATCCAACACTGGCAGCAGCAAGTTTTCTACCAATCCTTTCCAAGCAAGAGTTTGCTCATGTTGCCAAGATCACTTTCTTGAAGCACGTTCTTGATCTTCTATGGATCATCATAAAGCATCAACTCAAGTGAGAAGCCCCAACTTTTCACTACATCATTACGTGCTCTCTTTCTTGGAGTTTCCTTGGAAGAAGGATAATCATATAGCTTCCTCTTGCTGGAGGAAGAATCATATGCACGTGAATGTGATTTTTCCGTACAACAACACACACCCATTGAAAAATGAGTACAAACATCCATGGCAAAAGAGCTTTGTTGGTGAAACTTAAGGATTCTTGGTCTCTCCATGATCAGTGATTTGATGATTATGTGGACAGAACAGTGTATATATATGGAGTAAGGTAGTAGTTATATATATATATATATATATATATATTAGAAAGGTGCTAGGTCCTTTTGTTTTTACTTTTCTTTAATTAATTCATATGAAAATAAATATAGTTACATATTAATTTAATATGCATACATGCATATTTATTTTAATATTTTTTACGGGAACTAATTAGTCATAGAAAAACAAAATATCAATCATCTTATAAAATCTAATACCATAAAGGAAAATGTTAACCAGTACCCTAAGTACCTTCAGGATATTGGTTAAGAATTTAAAAAAAAATTGTATTGGAAGTTGATATATTTAATATGTTAAAAGGTGTAACACTTGGTTTTTCAATGCAACATTTCATTTTCTTAAATTCTTAACATGTATCTAGGACACTTATTAGCAAGACCTACTATAAATATGAAATCAAACAACATTCAATTAAAATTAAATATTTTGTTCGAATATCAATTATGCTTTAATATAAAATACAAAAAAAATTAAAATATAAATAAACTATATCAAAATATAATTATTCGTATCATTATTCATATGTTTATAATAAATATATGTGTGTGAGACTATTCATATATTGAATTTTTGAATTATTAATAAATATATGTGGGTGAGACAATAAAAATTGCTATTATAGAAAGAAAGGTACAATTAATATTTAGCACATAATCATCTAAAATAATCTTATAATTTTTTTTGTCAATAAAAATATCCTTTACTTTAATTGCAACAAAACACGAAAAAAAAAAATTGTGACCGAAACAAAACACGCAAACTGCGAACATAAAAAAAAAAGTTTTAATTATTGAGTTGGTCCCTGAACTATTTGAGAATTTTCAATTAGGTTCCTAAACTAAAAAAATTTCTAATTAGGTCCCTGAACTTATATAAAAATTTCAATTTGGTCCCTAAAGTAGTTCAGGGACTAACTCAATAATTAAAAAAAATTATGGAAAAGTTAAATGAAAGTGTAAAAAGGATTGTCAACGGTGGAAATATAATAATATGATAATATGACACGTGTCATGAACAATAGTCACTATGGAGATTTGTATAATAAAAATAATATAGATAAGAGAAATCTTTTTTTTTTTTGTTGCTTTTGACAAGTATAAAAGAAAGAGTTTAATTTTTATGTATTGATAGTATAAAATTTTTTACACAGTCAATCAATCAAAAACATGGTATGAGTAACTTTTAAGGTAATTATGATAATAATAAAACATTTTAACTTATATGACAATTTTTGATTGGTTGACTATATAAAAAATTCTTTATAATGATAGGACATACCAATTAAATCCTAAAAGAAATCCTTAACAAGCTTTGTATTTATGAAGTTATCTTATGTCAATGTGAATTAATTAAGAATCAAAAACATAATTCTAAAGAAATCCATTTGAATAGATATCGTTTATCGGAAAAGCAACAAAGATTTGAATAGATATATATTTTTTTTAAAAAAATCCAAATTAGGATAGGAGAATCGTAATTCATAATTTTTAAAAAATGAGTTGTAATGTTTATATTTTGAGTTACTTTATTTTTTTAACATTTTTATCCCATGTTCTAGAAATTATACATGTTATTTCTTTCTTTTTTTTATTTTATCCGGCAAATATCTAGCATTTTTACATATTGAAAAAAAAGGCTAAATTATATTTTTGTTCCCTTATCTTTATTTTAGGTTTTAATTTGGTCTCAATTTTATTTTTTATTCAATTTTGGTCCCTCACTTTTATTCTAGGTTTCAATGTGGTTTTTTTCGTTTTAATTGTGGAACAGAGAAGGCAACATTGATATAACTTTTACTAAATAAGGACCATTTTTTTAAAAAAAGATGGACCATTTCAAAAAAAAAGGGACCGGATTGGTTTAAAGTTTACAAAATGAGGGACAATTTTGGAATAAAAAATAAAAAAGGACCACGTTGGTACAATTTTGCAAAATAAAGAACAATTTTGGAACAAAAAAGTATGGCTAAATATACTTTTTATCCCTTATCTTTATTTTAGGTTTTAGTTTGGTCCCTCTTTATTTTTTGTTCCATTTTGAGCCCTTATCTTTATTTTAAATTTCAATGTGGTCCTTTCTATTTAAATTCTGGTACGAAAAGACCAAATTGATATAACTTTTGTAAATTGCAGGACCATTTCGGAACAAAAAATAAAATAAAAGAGGGCTTTCGGAACAAAAAAAGGGACCACATTGTTTCAACATTTGCAAAATGAGGGACTACTTCAGAAGAAAAAAATAAAAGAGGACCACATTGATATAACTTTAAAAAATAAAGGACCCTATGCGAGCTGCGGGCTTGTTCGGGTTGACCCGACATATTTTTTTTCCCAAACGAATTATGACTAGTATTTTATAAAAAAAACAGCTTAAGTGTCTTAAACAGAGATGATAATTACAGAGATGCTATAGTGTTTTAAAAAAAATTGTTATCACTACACTCTCCAACTATGTTATGTATCTTGACATTAGCACTTAAATCCTTGTTTCTGAGCCTACCAAGTTGGTACACATTGGCAATTATTTAAAAAAAATCTATGTAATTGCAGAGATGCTAATTACATCTTCCAAAAAAATGCTAATTCAGTCAAAAGAATTCATACCAATATGCTTTATGTCTCTTAAACCAATGGTTACATCCGCACAAGAACATCAAAAATAGAGAAAGTCCAACAATAGAAACAATGAAATTTTTTAGGGAAAAACAGTATAATTTTTTCATATTTTTATATTTTAGGGAAATAAAATTTAAATATATATAAGTAATTCGGCCGCCTAAGCCAGCTGCGGACTAGCCCGTTGCGGGTTCGGGTTTTATAGGGTCGGACCAAAAAGGCCTAGAATTAAAATGGGCTCAAATTTTGGTGCCCAAACCCTACAATTATCGAACTTATTCGGGCGGGCCGACTCGTTTTGCTGCCTCTAACTTGGAGCAGTGTTTGAGCTTATAGTGTATAGCTTATCATTTTTCCTTCTATTTTTATTACTTTTATCTTAATTAAATTCCTCATTTATCCTTAGATAATAAAATAAAATACTAATAAAGACAAATTATAAAATTTCATATAAAAAATATTTAAAATTAATTTATTTAAAAGAGTATATAAAATTTGAATCAAAAATCATATCAATATATAATTTTATTTTTGTTATTCTATTTTATTTAGTAAAAATAATTAAAACTAAATTAGTATTAAAATTAAAATCAATATTTTAATTTTTGAAATGATAAATAATTTAAAATAAATTAAAGTGTTAAAAGAGATAATTATTTTAAAATAAATAATATATATATATATATATATAATATAATTCATATAAAAACATTGCATACATGTCATTTTATGTCATTTTATATTTATCTCTGCTAGTCCAACAACTAGTTTAATCAAACACTTCAAATTCAATCGGCTAGCATTGCTATCAGCTAGCTTATCTGATATCCTCTATCAACTAACTTATCCGTTATTCGCTAGTTTTTACCATACAGAGGTTTAGCATGATTAAGGAAACTTTTTTTTAAGCAAAGAAATAGGCATGCAAAAGTGGAGATTTATAAAGAACGTAGTGGATGTGGAGATTTATAAGAAGCAACAGTGAGCTTTTTAGATGCAAAAAACTGTGAGATTTACTTATTGTGGCAAAAAGAATGTTCCATCCTTGGGATATTGGAACGTGCAAGGTGGGAAGATGTTAATGAGCCTGAGAGCCTCTCACTCGCACATGACACCTAGAATGACCTATTAAGTGCCCCTAACTCTATTTCGGTCATGTATAATCACTTTCCTATAAATAAGTGTGTAAGAATTATTAAGGTGAGAATATTTCCTGCATACACCTTGAACCCATACTTACTTGAGTCTTGGAGTCTTTGAGGTACCCAAAATCCCATTCTTTAACCCATCAAGGCACTAAGGAGACTACAAGAATGGGTTATAGTCCAAGAAGCCAAACGATTCAAAACTGAACATTGGCGTGCCAGGTAGGTGAAGATGAACTCTTATATAACAATTATACAATTATATGAGGCTCATAAATCCCTTGTAATTAGAAAAGATGACGCAATGCAGAAATCAGTATGGAGAGAAAAATTGATCAACAAAAATGGAAAACTTATATTATATAGTCAAAAGCCTTACAGAAAACCAAAACAAGTTAAAAGTCTAACAAACCTGCCTAGGAGCAAACATACGAACACAAACAAAAACTTGGATGGCTAAAAATGGCCGATAACAATTAAAAAAGAAAAATAAAAAGAATTCCACAGTTTCCAGCAATGACCTCCACTGTTTTGCGCTCACAATGCTGCCTTAGATAGAACAAGAACAGAGAAGTTAAGTTGATTGTTGTAAGGGTCCCAGTGAAGTCCAATCTTATCCCTTCTCTTTAACTCCCTTCTTTTCACAAAATCTTGCACCCACCTGCCACTAAAAACATAACTTTTGGAAGAAACCCATCGCTTGAAAACAAGAACATGCATGGTGTTGGTGTCAACATCTCAAACACTAACGTTAGTTCCTCTGGCACTCTCAGCATCCCTTTGGGCTTCATCATCCAACACTGGTAGCAGCAAGTTTTCTGCCAATCCCTTTCCAAGCAAGAGCCTGCTCATGTTGCCAAGATCACTTTCTTGAAGCACTTTCTTGATCTTCCATGGATCATCATAAAGCATCAACCCAAGTGAGAAGCCCCAACTTGTCACCACATCATTACGTGCTCTCTTTCTTGGATTTTCTTGGAACAAGGATCATCACATTGCTTCCTCTTCTTGGTGGAGGAAGAAGCATATGCATGTGAATGTGATTTTTTCGTACAAGGACACACCCATTGAAAAATGAGTACAAACATCCATGGCCAAAGACCTTTGTTGGTGAAAGTTAAGGATTCTTGGTCTCTCCATGATCAGTGATGTATGAGTATGAGTACAAACATCCATGGCAGCACCAAGTTTTATCCACTATAACTGATCAGGTTACAGACTCTAAGTATTGTTTGCACACTTAGCCTCCTCAGGCTCCAAGACAAGTATTCTTTGCACACCTAGCCTCTTCAGGATCACTCAGATTTGTTTGAGAAATTTGGTTTGTAATAAATACTACTTCAGACAGACAAATCTTTCACTAACACTCAGAGTGGTTTAAATTTAAATTTTCGGAAAGTCTGCGTAATAACTTCAAATGATTGAAGAATACAGAATGAAAGAATGAAGATATTAATGCGCAGAGTAATGGCTCTTTAATGCTATATGTATTCTCTATGTCTTCATCTTCAATGACTTCTGTATTTATAGTCTTCAAGCATTTAAGATCCGTTAGAGACATTCCCTCAGATGTTGGCTTCAAGCAGAACTTCATTAAATGCAATAGAGTCGTTCTGGGCAGCCATTAATGCAGCAGGAACGTTGGTTATACTCTAACTTGAAGGATCATTGCTTTATGCATCGTGAAACAGGCATATCAGAGTTGTGCAGAGAGCTTTTTGTACTTTGCTGAGTACAATTCCCTTTTCGTGTAAGGACCAGAGGTACTAGGGAATAAAACATGTTGGAAGCATTCTTTAACTGGTCTTTGGTTTTGAGAACCGAGGTTGCTTGAGAGAGTAACTTCTGACTTTTCTTGATAAGCGTGAGATTGAGTTGGAGAGAAGGCTTCAAGTCTCTTTCTGATGGGACAGCCAACAAAAGCTTGTTAGGTCTTTGGTTCTTCAACGAGTAACCTTAGACGAGTGTAGGAACTCGTGGAGAGACAGGTTGAAAACGTATCTTGAAAGAAGTCAATAATCCTAGTCAGCAGACAGGTTGACTTTCGCTTATCCAGACAGGTAGTCACTTATGAGCAAACAGATGATTCTTACAGTTTTAATCTGCACACTAGATAAACAGGTTAGCAACCAATATGAAGGTTAATTAAATCATTAACCAATGTTTAGTTCTCATCAAAACTTAGGGAAATGCACATCAGACATTTCAGAGACTTAACAATCTCCCCCTTTTTGATGATGACAAACATTGAGATGATTTAATGAACCTCAGAAAATATCAACAAAAAAAATATCATATATCAGACAGGTTGAAATTTTCTTAAGCGGACAGCTTATGCAGATGCTTGATCAGACATTAAGATTAATCATATAATCCGGTTAACTTAGTCACACATAAGTTTGACTTGTTTTACTTTGAAATTATTATCATCAGAGCAATCTTACTTAAGATTTATTTGAGAAATTATAGCAACTATCAGAACATACTCATGTCATGTATTATTTTCTTATTAAGATCATATCATATTCATTTCCCCCCTTTTGTCAACAGTAAAAAGGTGTAATCATAAAAAAAATAAAGAAATAAGAAAATTAAGGAAGAAATATATTTTATTCATCATGAGCTTTGATAAGTACATGGCAGTTTACAACGGAGTAACAAAACTACCTAGATTGACTAAGTAATAAATATAAGGCAACAACCCTTTGCTCTAAGAGCAGCCTAGCTCGTCTTTCTTCATCCAGCTGTCTTCTTAAGTCTTCTACTTGTCCTTGAAGTAGATGAAAGTCTTGTAAGGTCACTGTTTGAGAAGTGAAGGCTTCTGTAGACAGGCTTGAGGAAGAGACAGACAGAGAAGAGTGCCAGGGTAAGGCTAAAACTGGGGGTGCCTTAGGTAGAGATAGGGGTGAGGTGATGGAAGGGAAGAAAAGTTCATGGAGAGTTTGAAGAGCATAAAAAAGAAGAAAGACAAATTTGAAGATAAGACTGATTCTGACAAAGTCAGTATCAGGTGAAGGAAACACACAGGAAAGTCTCTCGGACAGAGATAGTATGGTGATTGTTTTTTGGATAGGTGAGGGAAGAGGTGTTTGAGCGAAAACAGAGGGAGGGATAGGTAATAAGGAATCATTATGACAAAAGAAAGAATTTGATCCAGTAACTAACATAAAGACAACAATAAGTGGGTAGAAGAAAAGTTCTCTACAGGGGTTAAGAATATGAAGTGAAGGAGAAGGGATGAAAGAGACATGTGAGATACTTGAAAATAAAAGAGATTGCAGATCAGACACAAAGAGTCTCGATGATATGCCAGTTTGTTCTTTGGGAGCAGAGTCCCTGTGAACAACTGTGTACTGATAGTCATCAGGTATAATAGTGAAAGAAGATTTTTGAGTTTGAAAGGAGTGGACAGGTGAAGAAAGATGAGATGCAACAGAGAGAGGTTGAACAAAAAGGGCAGATGGAGAAGAGACAGATGGGGTGACGATACCTTGATGAGAAGGGGAAGGGAATGAAGGAGATGTCTGCTCTTCAGATATCTTCAACTTCTTGTTAGAAGGAGACACTTGGTCATCCTCGGGTACAACTGTCTGAGCTCCTCCAGACAGGTCTTCTGCAGTGTTAGCCTCTGCAGGCACTTCAGTCTTTGCAGGTACTGGATAACCAGATCTTCTCTTTTTGGGAATAATTCCCAAGATGAAAGTCTTCTTTGGTTCTTATAGGACTTGCTCTGTCTACTCCCCTTGAGCAGATGCTTCCTCTTTGCTAGGCTCAGACTCAACTTGTCTGACCTTGGCAAAGGTCTTCACCAGCTTCCTTTTCTTGCTGGGATGGGAAGGAACATCCACTAATTCCTCAGCTTCACTAGTCTTCCTCTTGGGAGAGGGTCTCCTCAGCCTGAACCTGAAGGGCTCAACTGTCTCAGCAGAATCTTCAGACACTGAAGGTTGCAGCTCTAGAATTTGGTCTTGTCTGTCCACTTTTCCAGATGGTTTGAACAATCTCTCAGAAATGGGGACTTCAGATTCATGAGTGGAAACCACTGGTTCTTCCTCCGTCTGCTTAACAGCAGGCTTCTTCTTCTTCTTCTTCTTCTTCTTCTTCTTCTTCTTCTTCTTCTTCTTCTTCTTCTTCTTCTTCTTCTTCTTCTTCTTCTTCTTCTTCTTCTTCTTCTTCTTCTTCTTCTTATTCTTCTTCTTCTTCTTCTTCTTCTTCTTCTTCTCATCTGTTTCGTCATCAGCAAGAAGGATTCCCTTGATGTCCATCATAGACAGTATCTTCCCGTCTATGGGCAGTGACATGTCCACAAAGTGAACATCACTAGGAACAAACAACTTGTTCCCGAAGACCCTTGTCAGCAACATCCCATAGGGATAGGTCTGCATGTTGGTTCTCTTGATCAGAGTCTCAAGGTACATCTAGATAAGGTCGTTGATGTCAACCTTGATTTTGTGGATCAAGTGGTACAGAGCAAATCTGTCCATCTTGGTCACAATCTCGTGAGCCTTTCCTTAGCATCACGCACTCCAACAGACTTGACCACCATGTTGACAGGTTTAGGGTTCACAAGCTTGGGAACACCATAGATGGCAATGTTGACATTGTCAACTCCCACTTCATCTTCCCAGTTGGGTGTGAAGCCAGCTCCGATTCTCGGACATTTTGTGACAAGCTCCAGAGAGCTGATGGGGAAGAGAAGGGTTCTATCCCCCATTTTAGCCTTAAATCTCTTGGTTCCGTTGAGTCGGTTGGTGAAAACCACGACATTTCTCTAAAACGTTTGAACGAGCGTAGGGTGAACAAGCTCCTTGATGTCGAAGATAGGAGTCCACTTGGAGTACTCCAACTCTTCAGTGACATCCATTCCTAGCTTCTTCATCTGTTGAAGATCAACAGTCTTTCCCGGAATGATTTTCTCGATCTCAGTAACTTTGATATTGTATTTTTCAGTGATTTCTTTTGCAGAGAGACGCTTGGATGATGCCATTTTTGAGAGAAAATAGTTCTAGGGTTTCGAGAGAGAATAGGGTTTCAGAGACGAAAAGACAAAGAGATTTTGGAATTTTGAAAACGTAAAGTGTAACACTCCCACTAGGTATTACTACGTAACACATGCGGAATTTAAATTAAAAAGATAATTTGCCGGTTGCTTTCGAAAAATAATTTATATAAGTACATAAGCGTCTGAAATTGGGTATAAAAATTTGTCACGACTCCAAACCTAAGCCTTGATCGGCACATCGGTTTACAATCTTAGCCTGACAAGTCTATTTGATCCAGAGATATACTTGAATAAAAGCTAGCATTTTTACAAAAATTTCGACAGAGTCTCCTCTGTAATTCGAACATCCCAGGTAAAAGAACACCTGATAAAATAATTACATTTCCATTCCAGTTATACCAAATACCACCAGGCAGTAATATACTAAAAATAGTTACATCAATAAGTTATACATGACCAAAAGGAAAAAGTTAGGTTTTCATTCAAAAGAGATGCTCTCCGAGCCATAAACATTCCATTTTAAAATAAATACTCTCTGAGCCATACTCATACATACTTATCAAAAATGTAAGTCTCAAACCCTAAGCTGGTCGTTCTAAAAATTATTCCTGAGGAAAACTCACGTGGTCATTCCACAATCAAGTACTTCATCAAACAACTAGATCTAAGTCTCCGAGTGACTTAGGAAGACTCCTCTGCACCATCTGTACTAAAGTACCCGGGGTACTATAGCGAACCAGAAGAAACCTGATATATCTGTAAGGGTGAGATACCGACAAATGGATATATCACACAACAACCATATACACGATACATACATCACCTCAGCACATTAACATTTAATTATTATTCAGAGATAAAATGAAAAGTGTTATATCAGTGGGTCTCATACCCGAACAATCAGTTTTATAAAGAGAATGCATGACACTTCAATAATTAGGCTCTAAACTTAATCTCGTGAGATTCCATCATCGTTTTATCATTAAGAAAGAAAGAGTTGATCAGGCTCATACGCCCCGTTTGGCAAGTTGTCTCTGTCACCTCATGCGCCCGGATCAACATCATCACGAATCCCTTATAAAGGTCATTCGGATGTATACCTCATTGAATACCACATGTTAAGCGGGTATTCGAATAACTCAAGCACGTCTGCTAAGGGGAAATGCATATGAATAAAAGACTTTTCATTATCGAGACTTTTCTTTGTGTTCACTCTTTTCTGTTGTCGAAGCCCAAAGCTAACGATTATTCACAATGTTCATTACTTGAAAATCAATAACACAGGACACGCAGCCCGAGTGCTCAATCACAACACCTTAGACCGATGCACAGTCCGAGGTTGTGGTCGTAGAAACAATTACAATATCCATGTTTTATTTCAACATGATAAGGACCCCTATACCATAACAACGAAATTAGGACACACGGTCCTCAATTTCAAAATGAGGACTCTTAGCCCATAATATCACGATTAGGACCCTTGGTCCATAATTCTTGACACGGATCCCGGATCGCGTGCATACAACTGAATACTAGAGGCGACGTCTCGCGAACTAGTACTCTCTTTCACATGTGCTTACTTTTCGCTCAGTGAAAATCAAAACCAAAACAAAACCTCGGTCACTTATCCAAGTAACCAGAACGTTTCTAAATCATTTAGGAGAAAATCCTTTTTTTTCCTTTGCAAAATCTTTTCTAAAACATTTAGGAAATTCGTTTGTTTTTGAAATTCCTTGATGGAATAAAGTCAATATTTTCAAAGGGTTTTTCTTTCATAAAACCTACAGTTCGAAAGGGTTTTCCCTCGTACAAAACTCTTGATCATTAAAAGGTAGTTTCCTTCAACTTAAAATCACTTCAACATTTTTCTAAAAACAAAGATCTTATTCTTCTGAAGTAAGTACTTTAAACAAGGAACTTTTATAAGTGAATACAAAACTTTCAAAGTTCTATTCAAGGCTTATTAAGGCTTTTAATCCTTATAGTCATTGGGCACAAACTCAAGTCCGACTTCTCAAACTTCAATCAACAGTAATATATTCACAACAATAATAATATCACAGTTAATGACAGTTCATCACATATATATAATTCATAGCACTTTAAAGCAAGAAATGTTCAACTTCAAGTAATAACCACAATAGTTCAAGTAAACAAGTTATTCAAGTATTGGCTCAATATCACAATAATATTCACAACACTCAATTACACACTTACACACATGCATATAGTTATTGAATATCCCTAGGCAAGCTCCCCTTACCTGTAGCAGAAGAACTAAAGAGGTTGCGACGTCCAGCCATGGGTGTGGCGGCGTCACGACGGCTCCGGCAAGATCACAGTGGCGGTGGAGAGTCTAGTAGCAGCCATGATTCATAAACAAAACTAAGCTTCATGGGAAGGAAAAGGAGAGCTCGAACCACACCAAAAATGGCGGATCTACCATGGACGGCGGCAACGACGGTAGAGTGGCCAGAACAGAACATGCAGCGAGTGGTGACGAACGAAACGCGTTGGAGAATGAGTTGGGTCGCGTCATCTTCTCTCATGCATTAAGCAGCGGCGGACGATGCTCCCGAGGCTGCGGCGCGCGACTGAAGAGATGGAGTAGAAGGCGGCTTGTTGCGGAGAGGAAAAAGTATGAAGGAAGGAAGAAGATGGCAGAGGAGGAAAATAATAAAAGGGTGAGGGGGAGTATCGAGTCTGCTGGAAGGAAAGGAGAGAGTATTTATGTTTTTAACCTAACATTTAGTGATAGGTAAAAAATGAGTGATAAAATATTGAGTCTAAAAATATACATGTTTTTGGTTTTTGAATCTAAAAATAAAGGTTGATAAATACATACTTCCAAAATTTGAAATAAAGTAGAGATTGATAGTTGAATTGATCAACTAAGTAAATCCACGGTCCAACATTTAATCTCCGATTAATGTCAAACCAGTTTATTTTCAAATCTAAAATTAAATAGGATAAAATATGAAAATAATTTTCTTTCAATCATATTATTTAAAACATTTTTCTGTACTGGTAATAATAGTGAAAATAATATAAATTATTGTCTAGTAAGCGTACATTCACTGAAATAAGTCAGTGCTAACGCACCCGATAAAATAATTTGAAGAGAGTAATTTAATTACTCAAACTAAACCGTATAACAAAATAAACATAAACATCCAAGTAAAATAATTAATCATATGTGTAAAAACTAGGGTGTTACATAAAGGTTCAACCTTTCTGATCTATTGTCTTTTATAGTCATAAAAGTAGGAGAAAAAAAAACGACATCTTTAAATCAAAACGACACGATTTGTATGGGGAACCGCAACACCCACTTAAGACATGATGAAAACATGGTTTCGAGATATATAAACTACCATGCACATGATTAGCTTCAGATAAGGGAATGGTATTAAACACTTAATATGCATTTCAACAAAACTGTTGAGTTCTAGCATAGTGACTCGGCAAAGCCAGACAGGTAAGCATAGATAGGTGATAAAGCACAGACAGTTTAACACTCAGACATGTCATTCAACAATGCAATGCATGTTTAGATTATCTCTAATAAATAAAAACCTTTCTTCTGCTAAGGGTTTAGTGAAAATATCAGCCCATTGATTTTCAGTTTTAACAAACTTAATATCAAAGGTGCCTTTCTGAACATAATCCCTAATAAAATGATGTTTGATTTCAATATGCTTAGCCTTAGAATGCTGAATTGGATTTTTAGTTAAGCATATAGCACTGGAATTATCACACCATACAGATATGTTATGTTCATAAATAGAGTAATCCTCAAGTTGATGTTCTACCCATAAGAGTTAAGAGCAGCAACTAGCAGCAGAGTTGTATTCTGCTTCAGTAGTAGACAATGCAATAGTTGTCTGTCTCTTGCTTGACCATGAGACTAAACTTGCTCCAATGAAGTGACATCCTCCACTAGTACTTTTTCTTTCTATTCTGTCTCCAGCAAAATCAGCATCACAATATCCCACTAATCTGTATTCTTTTGATCTTAAATACAGCAAACCAAGATTAGTAGTTCAAAGCAAATATCTAAATATTCTTTTAACAGTCTTAAGATGAGATTCTCTAGGATCGGATTGGAATCTAGCACACATACAGACAATAAATTGAATGTCATGTCTGCTTGAAGTTAAGTACAGTAAAGAGCCAATCATACCTCTGTAGACAGTTTGATATACCTTTTTACCTTCATCATATTTGCTTAGTTTTGCATTGGTTTGCATAGGGGTTTTCATGAGCTTTGCATTTTCCCTTTTGTATTTTGAGTATCTCCTTAGTATACTTTTTTTGATGAATGTAAATTCCATCACTTGTCTACTTGATTTGTAATCCAAGGAAGAACTTCAATTCTCCCATCATGCTCATCTCAAATTCAGCTTGCATTAGATTTGAAAATTCCTTGCACAACTTTCCATTAGTTGCTCCAAAAATAATATCATCAACATATATTTGAACTATAATAAAGTTCTCTTTAGAGCATTTCTTGAATAAAGTAGTGTCTACTTGTCCTCTAGTAAAACCATTATGCATGAGAAAAGAACTAAGCCTATCATACCATGCTCTAGGTGCTTGTTTCAAACCATATAATGCCTTTTTAAGTTTGAAAACGTGATCTGGTTTATCAGTAACCTCAAAACCAGGGGGTTGTTTAACATACACTTCTTCTTCAATTATACCATTTAGAAAAGCACTTTTTACATCCATTTGAAACATGGTGATTTGGTGTTGTGCAGCATATGACATTAAAATGCGTATGACTTCTATTCTAGCTACAGGTGCAAAGGTTTCAGTATAATCAATACCTTCTTGTTGGTTATAGCCTTGAGCTACTAACCTTGCCTTATTTGTGACAACTTTACCATCTTCATCCAATTTGTTTCTGAAGACCCATCTTGTTCCAATAACAGACTTGTTTTTAGGCTTAGAGACAAGAGTCCAGACATCATTTCTGGTGAACTGGTTAAGTTCTTCTTGCATAGCAAGAATCCAGCTTTCATCCTCAAGAGCTTCTTCAATGCGTTTTGGCTCCAAATCTGATATAAAGGCCACATTGCTTGATTCTCTTAATGTGGATCTGGTTCTTACTCCTTCAGAAGGATTTCCAATAATAAGATCCTTAGGATGATGAGTGTTGAACTTCCAATCCCTTTTGAGATCAACATGAAGATCTTGACTTGTCTGCTGACTTGTCTGCTCCACTTGTCTGTCAGCCTCAAGCACAGGTTCTGTCTTGGTTAGATCGGGTTGTTGACTTTCTGACTTGTTTATATCAAGACCTGAAAGATCATCTTCTAGATCTGATAGTTCTTTATCAATCTTTAATCCATCATTGAATTTAACATGAACAGATTCTTCAATAATACAAGTTCTTGAATTGTAAACTCTAAAAGCCTTAGACATTTCAGAGTATCCTACGAAAATACCTTTATCTACCTTAGAATCAAACTTTCCAAGATTATCTCTAGTATTCAGAATAAAACATTCACATCCAAAAGCATGCAAATAAGATATGCTGGGGTTGTTTCCTTTCCACAATTTATAGGGAGTCTTATTTAGAAAAGGCCTAATAAGTATTTTGTTTTATATATAACAAGCAGTGTTTACAGCTTCTGCCCAGAAGTACTTAGGGAGATTATTTTCACTGAGCATAGATCTAGCCATCTCTTGCAGAGATCTGTTCTTTCTCTCAATCACTCCATTTTGCTGTGGAGTTCTAGGTGCAAAGAAATTGTGGGAGATCTCATTCTCCTCACGGAACTGTCTGCTCATTTTCAAATTCTCCCCCATGATCACTTCTAAAGGTAGAAATACAGAAACCCTGCTCATTTTGTACTCTTTTGCAAAATACTGAGAAATCCTTAAAGGACTCATCCTTGAGGGTTAAGAGGAGTACCCATATATGTGTATCTAGAATAGTCATCAACTATGACAAATCCATATTTTCTTACAGCCAGGCTGGCAACACTAACTGGACCAAACAGATCCATGTGTAACAACTAAAGAGGTCTAGAGGTTGATACTTGGTTTTTAGATTTGAAACTTGATTTTATCTGTTTACCTTTCTGACATGCATCACACAAGACATCTTTCTTAAAACTAATATCAGGAAATCATCTCACAAGATTATTCCTTTTTAATTTAGAAATTAGTTTCATACTAGCATGTCCTAGTTTCTTATGCCATAACCACCTCTCATCCTTTTTAGACATAAGACAGGTTACACTATGCATACATCCTCTTTAACTATGCATACATCCTTGGTAAAGGAAACATCAAATCCACTATCACATAATTGACTTATGCTAAGCAAATTGTGTTTTAATCCTTTAACCATAAGAACATTAGATATAGAGGGAAGAGGGGGTTTACCACCAATAGTACCAATTCCTATAACTTTTCCTTTCTGATTCCCTCCAAAGGCAACGTGTACTCCTTTCTTAAGTTGGAGGTCTAGGAACATAGACCTTTCTCCTGTCATATGACGCGAGCAACCATTGTCCAGGTACCAGCAGTGGTGTTTTCTTTGTCCTGTTGAGGACATCTGCAACAAAAATTATTTGATCTTTAGGTACTCATATTTTTCTGGGTCATTTTCTATTAGTTTTAGGAGTCTGTGACGACTTCCTTCTTTTCCTGTGAATACACTTGGACATAACATGTCCAATTTTTCCACGAGGTTACTGAGTGCAGATTTAGTTACTGATTGACTTAACGAATCTTGTAGAAGCTTTAGTTGATACTTTATGATGTGTTTGATGGACATATCCAATACCTTCTTTGTTAAGAGAGTCCCTCGATGCCCAAGTAGCTTAGTCAGATTATCTCTACCATTAACAAATTTGGCAAGATCAGAAGTGAGCTCTTCCACTTTCTGTTGAAGTTTTTCAACTTCTTTAGATGGTGATGTTTCACTTGAGATCTTAGTTTCATTAGACTTTTCAGTCTTCAGCTCACTGTTCTCTTTAGCCAGCTTCTCACACTCTTGAGATTTTAGTTTGTGCTCATTGGTGAGCTTTACAATCTCTCCCTTGAGGGATTTGAAGGCCATAGATATGGATTCCTCCAGCAACTCCTCATAGGCATCAAGTAATTCCTCATAGTCAGGATGTACCTCATCGTCTGAGTCTGAGTCAGTGTTGGACATCAAACAGAGATTGGCTTCTTCCTCTGTTTCTTCATCAGAAGATGTTGACTCCAGATCCTTCCAAGTAGCCATCATTCCTTTCTTCTTCTTCTTGAAGAATTTCTTAAAAGGGGCCTTCTTGAGTTGAGGACATTCAACCTTGATGTGACCAGGCTTCTTGCACTAATGGCAGACAATTGGACTTTTGTCTGTTGGAGTGGATTCTTTGAAGTTCTTGTCCTTGTTGAACCTTTTGAATGGCTTATCCCTCTTGAACTTATTTTTCTGTAGGAGAGGCTTTATCTTTCTGGTCAGGAGAGACAATTCTTCATCACTCTCAGAATCCTCGTGTTCAGACAGGTCAGCATCACTGGATGACTTGTCTGCCTTTAGAGCCTTAGAAACTTTTGCTTTTGCTGACTTTTGATCAACTTTCAGAGCAATTGACTTTCCCTTCTTTGGTGCAACTTCATCTCCAAGTTGTAACGCCCTTTGTTACATTAGTAATCCCAAGATAGAATCAATAAAAATCCTTTGAAACATTTAATTAAAACATATATCTCGTAAAGAAAAATTAAAAAAATATTTAAAGTCTGAAAATACATCATATTAAATAAAATGATAATAATGTATCAAAGTAATAAATAAATTAATAATCCATACCTCGAGATAAAAACCAAATAAAAAGAAAAGCCTCAAAACCGGGCGTCTAATTACAATCCGAGAAAAAAAAACAATACGTAAACAAAAAAGAACGTCGTCAGCACCCTCAACCATACTGCATTACTAACCAACTAAGTGATAAGAAGATGACTCCTCAGGCCTCTGGGTCATCAACGGCGATGTCCTCGGTCTTTGAAAACAGTACTTATAATGAGATATAAAATCTCAGTGATCAACAATACAGTTTTATAAAATATTTTCGAAAATAGCATTGTTCTCAGCCGGCGCGGTAACCGGAAAAACTATCCGTGGCACCCGCTAATTTTCCAAAATAATATATATAAAACAAAATACTTTTAATATCAATAATAATCTCATCAACTGAATATCATATAACGTAACAATAACTCATCTCAATACATCACATTCCATATACCAAATAAATTCTAGATTAATCCAAGTGGCCCGAAGACCTCCTAATTAAATTGGTCTCTTCCCAGCATGCCATAAATTCACACATCACACGACAATGGCGTCCCATTGCCCACCCCTACTCATGAGGAGTGTTTCGATGTCACCCTCCTGTCGGGGACATTTCCATTTCAATACCTCCCATGTGAACATGGTGGTATTTCTCTTTTTTCGACACCCCAACCTGTGACGGTGTTACTTTCGATACTCCTTTTTAGGTAGTATTACTCATTTTCGACATCCCAACCACATGGCGATGTTACTTTCAATACCCCATTAAGGCGGTATTTCTCTTCGATACCCCTATCATAGGTGGTATTGCGACAAACATCATACAATTCATCATAAGGCACAATTTCATGTCTCATACGTGTAACAACTCATTTATCAAAAATTAAATATTTGATCTTATCATGCATGTCAAATAAACTCACAAGACATAACATACACCAATAAGCACGTCATTCAACTAATACGAATACCAATCATGTATTTCATGCCATCAATAACAAGAATAAATACCCAATTTAATAATTTTTATTTTAATTCAAAACCCCTAATTTTTTTAAAAAAATTATTTTATTAATAACATGCATCATTCAATTAAAATCTCTCTAAAATCATAGGTAAATCGCTCAACACAACAAACACATGTACCATGGAAAGGGTTATTAAAAGATATTGTTACTCACCTCTCGAAGACTTCCAAAGTTCTCTAAAATTTTGGTATGACAAAACTAATGTTCCTGTAAAAAAAAATCTTCTTCCCTTCAGTGTCGCGATTGCACTACCAAAGAGAAGAAACGCATCTCAGGAGTATCTCCCTTCCTAAACTCACTGTGCGGCTTCTCCAACTTGCTGTGCGGCGCAGTGTCAAAAAAATTCTTATGTTTTCGTTGCCTTTCCCTTTCCCCTTTATTCTTTCATTATATATATATATATATATATATATATATATATATATATATATATATATATATATATATTCTAAAACATTTATGAATTGCCTTTTGGCAAAAAAAAATCCCAAAAGTGAACCAAAAGCTACTTGCCTTGCGCCGTTCACTTATATATATATATATATATATATATATATATATATTACATTCTTTTAAATTAATTAAGTAATTTTAATAAATCCTTATACTATTAAATTTTTTTTATCAACTTAATTATAATAAAATTTCTAGGATGTTACATTTTCTCCCCTCCTTAAAGAATTTCGTCCTCGAAATTCGTCTCATAGTTACACACTTATTTTCACATGTCATATTCAAAACAAAAAGGTTATCATACCTTAGATAGTAAATTCTAGATATTGGCGCACGATGTCCTCCTCCATCTCCCAAGTGACTTCCTCATGAGTCAATCCTTCCCATAACACTTTCACCAATGGAATTGTCTTGTTCCTCAGAGTCTTAGTGCTCTTGTCCATGATTTGACTAGGCTTTGACTTATAGATCAAATTATCCTTCAATTGTACAGACTCAGGAGCTATCACATGAGATTCATGGGGCACATATTTTATGAGTTGCGATACATGGAAAACATCATGAAGGTTTGCCAACTGTGGTGGAAGAGCCAATTGATAAGCAACAGGCCCGACTCTTTTAAGGATTTGGAAAGGTCCCATGAAACGAGGATTTAGCTTGCGGACTTTCATTGACCTCCCTACCCCCGTCTTAGGAGTGACTCTCAAAAATACATGCTCACTTTCCTGGAATTCTAGAGGCTATCTCCTTTTGTCGGCATAGCTCTTTTGTCTACTTTGCGCCGTGCGCATCCTCTCCCTAATCATTTTTATTCTCTCGGAGGTTTCCTGGACCAATTCAGGTCCTATCAAGGTTTTCTCACCTACCTCACACCAACATAAAGGGGACCTACACTTCCTCCCATATAGGGCCTCATAGGGTGCCATGCCTATACTAGCGTGATAACTATTGTTATATGCAAACTCAATGAGAGGTAGGAATCTATCCCAACTTCCTCCTTCATCCAGGACACACGCCCTAAGCATGTCCTCAAGGGTCTGAATGGTCCGCTCCGACTGACCATCCGTTTGGGGATGATAGGCCGTGCTAAGGTTCAACTTAGTCCCAAAGGCTTGCTGAAAAGCTCTCCAAAATCTAGAGGTAAATCTAGAGGTATGCCAACTTGTCTAAGCTATAAGTTGCCTTAATTGGCAAGAAGTGGGCAGACTTGGTCAACCTATCCACTATCACCCAAATGGCGTATAAGCCCAAACGTGTCTTAGGTAACCCCATCACAAAGTCCATAGAAATCCTCTCCCACTTCCATTCTGGAATCTCCAAGGACTGCAACAACCCCGAAGGCTTCTGATGTTCTATCTTGACCTTTTGGCACACTAAACACCTAGCTACGAAGCTAGCCACTTCCTTTTCATTCCTGGCCACCAATACATCCTCTTAAGGTCTTGGTACATCTTAGTTATTCCAGGATGTATGGTAAACTTTCACTTATGAGCCTCCTTTAATATCTTCTCTCTAAGGCTCCCCTCCTTAGGAACAACGATCCTATTCTTAAACTTCACTAGCCTATCAACAGACAACTCATAACCCTCTTGTCCCAACCGAGACTGCAACTCTTGGTCTAAAAGTTGTTCCCACCTAACCTCATCTCTAAGGTCACTATTAATTTCCAACCTATTCAGCTTCAAACTTAAGACATTTAAGGACACATCCAACACCTCCAGATTCATGTCCCTAAACTCTTCCATAAGGTTCAGCTCTTGCACCATCAAGCTCAACACGTGTAGGGACTTCCTTCTCAAAGCATCTGCCACCACATTGGCTTTTCCCGGATGGTACTTCAACTCGAAGTCATAGTCCTTAAGGAACTCCATCCACCTTCGTTGTCTCATGTTCAACTCCTTCTGGTCGAACAGATATTTAAGGCTTTTATGGTCACTAAAAACTTCAAACTTCGCCCCATAAAGGTAATGCCTCCAAATCTTAAAGGAAAAAACCACAGCTGCTAGCTCTAGGTCATGGGTAGGGTAATTCCCCTCATGTGGCCTAAGCTGCCTAGAGGCATATGCTACCCTCCTGCATTAAGACACATCCCAAGTCATTCTTAGATGCGTCGCAGTATACCACAAAACTCACTAAGGGATCCGGTATAGTTAAGACTAGTGATGACACCAATCTCCTCTTAAGCTCTTGGAACCCGTCCTCACACTCCTGGTCCCACACAAAAGGTTTCCCCTTCCTAGTCAACTGGGTCAAAGATAAGGCTAATCTAGAGAACCCCTCTATGAACTTCCTATAGTAACCAGCTAAGCCTAAGAAACTTCTCACTTCGGTTACTGTCTTAGGTTGTTCCCATCCCAACACCGCATCAACTTTAGAGGAATCAACCGACACACCATCCTTTGAGATTGTGTGTCCTAAAAACTTTACCTCGTCTAGCCAAAAGTCACACTTCTCTGGTTTGGCATAAAGACGCTCGTCCCTCAAGATCTGCAACACCAACCTTAAGTGTTCTCCATGTTCTTCTGGTGTCCTAGAGTATATTAAAATATCATCTATGAACGCCACCACAAACCTGTCCAAAAAGGTCCTAAAGATCCGGTTCATGTAATCCATGAAAACTGCTGGGGCGTTGGCCATGCCAAAGGGCATCACTACATACTCATAGTGACCATACCTTGTCCTGAAGGCTGTCTTAGGGATGTCCTCGCTTCTAACTCTAATTTGATGGTATCCCGATCTTAGATCTATTTTGGAAAACACCGATGCTCCCCTTAACTGATCTAAGAGATCATCTATCCTAGGCAGGGGATATTTGTTCTTGATGGTTACCTTATTCAGTTGCCTATAATCAACACACAACCTCATACTCCCCTCTTTTTTCTTCACTAAAAGCACAGGTGCTCCCCAAGGTGACACACTAGGCCTAGTGAACCCCTTTTGTAACATATCCTCTACCTATTTCTTGAGCTCGCTCAACTCTAGAGGTGCCATCCTATAGGGTGCTACTGATACAGGTCCACTCCCAGGTACTAGATCTATGGTAAACTCAATCTCCCTATCTGAGGGTAAACTAGAGACATCCTTAGGAAATACATCTGGGAACTCACACACAATAGGCAACGCCGCTATATCACTTTCAGCCTCTATCTTAGCAGAAAAGAGGAGTATATATCCCTGAGCTCCCTCTACCAAGCACTTATAACATGAGGAAGCAGAGATAAGATGTTCTGTCCTAGGAGAGTCAACAGACATGGACTGTGGAATGAAAGAAATAGTTCGACTAGCACAATCAATAATAGCATTATTACGAGATAACTAGTCCATGCCCAAAATAATATCCAGACCAGAAATAGGTAAACATATCAAATCAACAATATAAGTCAGGTCTTGAAACAATAAGGGACATTGCAGGCAGACAGAAGAAGTAATCAATCTATCTTTAGCAGGAGTAGAAACACACAAATCATATGACAGTTTAGTAACAGGTAACTCTAAGAATTGAGCACATTTAAATGAAATGAATGAATGTGTTGCTCCCGAATCGAACAATATGATAACATCATGACCTTTAATAAAGCCCTTACCTTGGATCAAACCGTCAGACTCCTTTACCTCCTCTCCTTGGATGGTAAAGACCCTTCCGTGGTTCAATGATCTGGTTTGAGATTGTGCTCCTGACTTGCACATCCTAGCAAAGTGTCCCATCTTCCCGCATTTGTGGCAAGTGGTTTGTGCCGCGGGGCACACACGATCTCCATGCTGCCACCCACACCTGTAACATGCAGTCCCCTTCTCACCTTGAGCACCTTGAACCTGCTTACCCTTCATGATTGTAGGCACAGGTCGTAGGCTCTTTTGGAAATTACCCCTTTCCCATGGAACCTCTTGCCGTCACCGAAGCTCTTCTCCTTCGACCTCTCAGCCAGCACAGCTTGCATATTCTGCTCCTCCACCCTACACTTGTTCACTAAAGTGGGGTAGTCTCGAATCTCTAGGAGCCCAATAAGGCTCTGCAGCTCTAGCTTCAAACCCTACTCGAACTTAATTGCTTTCCATGGACCATCAGGATTATCCCTCACCTGTATGGAGAACCTTGCAAGCCTCTCAAACTTGGCCACATATTCCGCTACCGTCATACTCCCCTGACGAAGATGTAGAAACTCCATCTCTTTTTGTATCCGGACACTGTGCGGAAAGTACTTCTCCAGAAATACCTCCTTGAATCTGTCCCACATGATAGGGGAACCCGAAGCAAGCAGCCCGCCCCTGGCACAGTTCCACTAGTACTCTGCATCCGACTCTAACATATAGGTGGCAAAATCCACCTTCTGAGCATCAGAGCACCCCATGGCCCGGAAGATCTTCTCTAATTTCAGTAACCATTCCTCAGTCTCAATAGGATCGGTGGTCCCTAGAAAAGCTGGCGGATTATTATTCCTGAACTCTGACAGACCCCTGTACTGTGGATCTGGAGCTGCAACCGGTACCACGTTAAGCACGTCCCCCTTATCCCTCATCTGACGGAGAGTCTCCGTCTGCTCCTGCATAACTCTGGACATTTGAGCCAAAGTCCCTGCAAGCGCATCATTTCTCCCTCGCCTGTTCGCTGCCATAATCTGTATACCACCAATCAAACAGTGGGTTGATCAAGTACAATATCCAAAAGAATAGAATGCAGAATTATAACTCTAACAAGCATCTTATGCGCCCAAGTTTTGTTTTTTGAAAAAGCCCCACTACCACAGTCCGATTTAGAATCGAACTGCTCTGATACCATAAATGTAACGCTCTTTGTTACATTAGTAATCCCAAGATAGAATCAATAAAATTCCTTTGAAACATTTAATTAAAACATATATCTTGTAAAGAAAAATTAAAAAAATATTTAAAGTCTGAAAATACCTCATATTAAATAAAATGATAATAATGTATCAAAGTAATAAATATATTAATAATCCATACCTCTGGATAAAAACCAAATAAAAATAAAAGCCTCAAAACCGGGCGTCTAATTACAATCCGAGAAAAAAAACAATACGTAAACAAAAAAGAACGTCATCAGCACCCTCAACCATACTGCATTACTAACCAACTAAGTGATAAGAAGATGACTCCTCAGGCCTCTGGGTCCTCAACGGCGATGTCCTCAGTCTCTGAAAACAATACTTATAATGAGATATAAAATCCCAGTGATCAACAATACAGTTTTATAAAATATTTTCGAAAATAACATTGTTCTCAGCCGGCGCTGTAACCGGAAAAACTGTCCATGGCACCCGCTAATTTCCCAAAATAATATATATAAAAAAGAAAATACTTTTAATATCAATAATAATCTCATCAATTGAATAGCATATAACGTAACAATAACTCATCTCAATACATCACATTCCATATACCAAATAAATTCTAGATTAATCCAAGCGGCCCTAAGACCTCCTAATTAGATTGGTCTCTTCCCGGCATGCCATAAATTCACACATCACACGACAATGGCGTCCCATTGCCCACCCCTACTCACGAGTAGTGTTTCGATGTCACCCTCCTGTCGGGGACATTTCCATTTCGATACCTTCCATGTGCATATGGTGGTATTTCTCTTCTTCCGACATCCCAACCTGTGGTGGTGTTACTTTCGATACTCCTTTTTAGGTAGTATTACTCATTTTCGACATCCCAACCACATGGCGATGTTACTTTCGATACCCCATTAAGGTGGTATTTCTCTTCGATACCCCTATCATAGGTGGTATTGCGGCAAACATCATACAATTCATCATAAGGCACAATTTTATGTCTTATACGTGTAACAACTCATTTATCAAAAATTAAATATTTGATCTTATCATGCATGTCAAATAAACTCACAAGACATAACATACACCAATAAGCACGTCATTCAACTAATACGAATACCAATCATGTATTTCATGCCATCGATAACAAGAATAAATACCCAATTTAATAATTTTTATTTTAATTCAAAACCCCTAATTTTAAAAAAATTAGTTTATTAATAACATGCATCATTCAATTAAAATCTCTCGAAAATCATAGGTAAATCACTCAACACAACAGACACATGTACCATGGAAAGGGTTATTAAAAGATACTGTTACTCACCTCTCGAAGGCTTCCAAAGTGCTCTAAAATTTTTGTATGACAAAACTAATGTTCCTGTAAAAAAAATCTTCTTCCCTTCAGTGTCACGATTGCACTACCGAAGAGAAGAAACGCGTCTCAGGAGTATCTCCCTTCCTAAACTCACTGTGCGGCTTCTCCAACTTGCTGTGCGGCGCAGTGTCAAAAAATTCTTATGTTTTCGTTGCCTTTCCTTTGACCCGGTCCCTGACGCCTTTCCCCTTTATTATTTCATTATATACATATACATATATATATATATATATATATATATATATATATATATATATATATATATATATATATATATATTCTAAAACATTTATGAATTGCCTTTTGGCAAAAAAAAATCCCAAAAGTGAACCAAAAGCTAGTTGCCCTGTGCCGTTCACATATATATATATATATTACATTCTTTTAAAATAATTAAGTAATTTTAATAAATCCTTATACTATTAAATTTTCTTTCTTTCTTTTTTATCACCTTAATTATAATAAAATTTCTAGGATGTTACACAAGTTCTTGCTCATGACCAGTGAGTGTTCCAAGAAGTTCATCCATAGTCAAGGTAGTGAGATCCTTGGCTTGAGAGATAGCAGTGACCAAAGGTCTCCACTGTTTAGGTAGACTTCTCAGAATCTTTCCAACCTTCTCAGCATTGGTATAGACTTTGCCATGAGATTTTAAACTGTTGACTATAGTTTGAAATCTTCCTATCTTTTGAGCAACAAATTCTACTTCCTCCATGACAAACAATTCATACTTTCTGACAAGTATGACAATCTTTGACTCTTTGACTTTGGTTGTTCCTTCATGTGTGACAACTAAAGTGTCCCATATTTCTTTGGTAGAGTCACAAGCACATACCTTCTCAAACTCCTCAGGACTGAGAGAACAAATGATGTTATATCTAGCTTTGTGATTCAGCTCCCATTTTGTCTTTTCTGCAGTAGTCCACTGAGCTTTTGGTTTGTCAGTGTCATCATCATTCTTGGGAATGAATGGACCATCTATAATGACATCCCAGAGATCAGAGTTTGTAGATAGAATGAACCATTGAAATCTATCTTTCCAATGGTTGTAGTTTTCTCCATTGAAGTAAGGAGGTCTGGTTAGGGAAGCTCCTTCAGTCTGGTGACTTCCACTTGAACTAGCTCTAGCAGTCATGTCTATTCTTCAGGACCTTTTACCTCGTACTGTTAGATGCTCAACCTAGAGGCTGAGCTCTGATACCAACTGAAATAGACAACTATAAACACGAGAAGGGGGAGGGGGTTGAATTGTGTTTATCATAATTTAAACAAAGTTGGAAACTTTTCGCATACAGAAGCTTGGTTGAGAGGAGTGGAAAGATACTGGACAAACATGTGACCCGTCTGATGAAATTTTAACAGGACTTAGGCAAACACACCTCTTGATAAACGGATAAGAAAACTAAAACAACTAAAGAGTTTATAAGGAAAGAGAGATTGACACAGCTATTTATCCTGGTTCATTCTTCAAAGCAAAGAGCTACATCCAGTCCTTGGCAGCACCAAGTTTTATCCACTATAACTGATCTGGTTACAGACTCTAAGTATTGTTTGCACACCTAGCCTCTTCAGTCTCCAAGACAAGTATTTTTTGCACATCTAGCCTCTTCAGGCTCCAAGACAAGTATTCATTCCATACCTAGCCTCTTCAGGCTCACTCAGATTTGTTTGAGAAATTTGGTTTGTAATAAATACAACTTCAGACAGACAGATCTTTCACTAACACTCAGAGAGTGGTTTAAATGTAAAGCTTATGAAAGTCTTCTTAATAACTTCAAATGATTGAAAAAATATCGAATGAAAGAATGAAGATATTAATGCGTAGATTAATGGATCTTTAATGCTATATGTATTCTCTATGTCTTCATCTTCAATGACTTCTATATTTATAGTCTTCAAGCATTTAGGATCCGTTAGAGACATTCCCTCAGATGTTGGCTTCAAGCAGAAGTTCATTAAATGCAATAGAGCCATTCTGGGCAGCCATTAATACAATAGGAACGTTGGTTGTACTATAACTTGAAGGATCATGGCTTTATGCTTCGTGAAACAGCCATTTCAGAGTTGTGCAGATAGCTTTTTGTACTTTGCTGAGTACAATTCCCTTTTCGTGTTAGGACCAGAGATACTAGGGAATAAAGCATGTTGGAAGCATTCTTTAACTGGTCTTTGGTTCTGATAACTGAGGTTGCTTGAGAGTGCAACTTCTGACTTTTCTTGATAAGCCTGAGACTGAGTAGGAGAGAAGGCTTCAAGTCTCTTTCTGATGGGACAACCAACAAAAGCTTGTTAGGTCTTTGGTTCTTCAACGAGTAACCTCAGACGAGTGTAGGAACTAGTGGAGAGACAGGTGAAAACGTATCTTGAAAGAAGTCAATGATCCTAGTCAGCAGACAGGTTGACTTTCGCTTATCTAGACAGGTAGTCACTTATGAGCAGACAGATGATTCTTACAGTTTTAATCTGCACACTAGATAGACAGGTTAGTAACCAATATGAAGGTTAATTAAATCATTAACCAATGTTTAGTTCTCATCAAAACATAGGGAAATGCACATTAGACATTTTAGAGACTTAACAGGTCCTGCGTTTTTGGGTGCCCTGGGCGAACTCAGGAAAATGGTGCCCTCACAATCATTTGAAGATTGCCCGTCTTGCATTTTTTGTTGCAAAATCATTTATAATCAGATTATAATCTTTAAAAAAATCGATAAAAATCAAAGCAAAACTATTTAATCTATATTGTGACATAGTAGATCGTAAATAAGATTTTAACAATCTACCTTAATAAAGATTGAGAAAGATGGAATTTAGAGAGACTCAGATAATGAAAAAGAAATATAATGAGGGAACTAGGGAAAATGTAATGTCTAAACAGGAAATAAATTAATAGTATAATAAATTTTAAAAAATATTAAATCAAAAAGATATTTTTCAGATACAATTGTCATATTATCTTCTATCACTTTATTATTAATTTTTTGAAATAATTTTTTTTATTGATAAAAAAAGTTAAATATATAATTTTTTATATAATATTTCTATATACTATGTAAAATTTTAGTATAATAAATTTTATACTATATATAAAAAAATTTATACTACTGGTGCCCCAAAAAATTTGGGACCCTGGACGATCACCCACCTCACCCGTGGTCAGGGCCACACCTGTATATAAGAGAAATCCCTTTTTTTTTCTTTTGACAAGTTAAAAGAAATCCTTAAAGAGCTTTGTATTTATGAAGTTATCTTATGTCAATACCGAATTAATTAAGAATCAAAAACGGAATTCTTTTTTTTGATCTACAAAAAACATAATTCTAAAGATATTCATTTGATTGTTTCAAAAAAAAATCCATTTGAATAGATATCGCTTATTGAAAAAAAAAGATTTGTATAGATATATTAAAAAAAATCCAAATTAGGATTGGAGAACCGTAATTCATAATTTGTAAAAAATGAGTTATAATGTTTATATTTTGAGTTACATTATTTTTTTTTAACATTTTTATCCTTCTTGTAAAAAAATCATTTTTATCCCATGTTTTAGAAATTATACATTTTATTTCTCTTATTTTTTATTTTATGATAAATATATGGCATTTATACATATTAAAGAAAGGATAAATTATACTAAAACATTTTTATCCCATGTTTTAGAAATTATACATTTTATTTCTCTTATTTTTTATTTTGTGACAAATACCTAGCATTTATACATATTAAAGAAAGGATAAATTATACTTTTGGTCCCTTATCTTTATTTTAAGTTTTAATTTGATCTGTGTGTTTTTTTAGTTTTGGTTCTGTTTTGGTCAATAATCTTTATTTTATGTTTCAATGTGATATTTTTTGTTTAAATTGTGGAACGGAGAGAGCCACCCTGATATAACTTTTTCAAAATAAGAGACTACTTCAGAACAAAAAAATAAAAATAAAAGAGGGTCCATTTCGAAAAAAAAGGGATCAGATTGGTTTATCTTTTACAAAATGAGAGACAATTTCGGAATAAATAATAAAAAGAGGGACCGTTTTTTGTCCCTCTTTTATATCTAGCATTAATTCACTAGTGGAAAATATACATTAGACGGTAAAGGTTTACGTCAGTTAACCAAAAACTAGACGTTAAAAAGGGGGCGGTGGCAGTTTTGTAAATATCAGACTTCATTACACTACTAGAAATCCATCATTTTCGGACGGATTTTCGGACGGATTTCGGACGGAATTCGGACGGATTTCGGACGGATTTCGGACGGATAATTCATTTCGGACGGATTTCGGACGGAATGGCATCCGTCCGAAAAAGCCCCGTGGGAAATTAAAAAATCCGTCCCAAATTCCGTCCGAAAATATTTACGGACGGATTTCGGACAACGTGGAAATTCGGACTGTGGTTATTTTTCGGACGGATTTCGGACGGATTTATTTTTGTTTTCTGGACGGATTTGGACGGATTCTGTGATTTTGTTGGTTATTTTTCTGACGGATTTGGACGGAATTTTTTTATTTTTGGGCCAGATTTCGGACGGATCTTGTGATTTTGTTGGTTATTTTCTGGACGGATTTGGACGGATTTATTTTTGTTTTCGGACGGATTTCGGACGGATGCTGTGATTTTGTTGGTTATTTTTCGGACGGATTTCAGACGGATTTATTTTTGTTTTTGGACGAATTTGGGACGGATGCTGTGATTTTGTTGGTTATTTTTCGGACGGATTTCGGACGGATTTATTTTTGTTTTCAGACGGATTTGGGACGGAATGCTGTGATTTTGTTGGTTATTTTTCGGTCGGATTTATTTTTGTTTTCGGACGGATTTGGGACTGATTTCCCACGGAAGAATGAAAAGTCGAGAATCGTCATCACGGCCAGGTCGTGATACCCATCACTACTGTGACAGGACCATTTAGTGAAGCAACATTCAAGGCGAGAATCTGTCACGGCGGCCAGGCCGTGATGCCCATCACGGCCATGACAGATCACTTCACTTACATTGTAGTTTCACTATCTATCACGAATTATATGGCACCGATCACTAACATTTGCGCGTTTCACATTCAATCACAAAATCATGAATTTGACTATTGTTACAAAATACAGTCTTGGTACCATACAACTTCTAAAAATCAAATACCAATTGCTGCATGCAATCCAAAAGTCATGACTTAAAAACTATCAGAAGATCAAACCACTGTGAACTGTGAAAGTCATGTAATGAACCAAAAAGTTGAGGAAACTGAGAATCCAGCCTCTCCAAATTTGCTGACATTTTTCCTTTAGAAGTAGAATGACCTGCATCAATGGAGATGCCCCCACGATACACCTGAAAGATTTATATCCAACAATTCAGTAAAAGAATGAACATTTCCATCAACCAAGCAAGTCAATTAATTAGCAAACAGAAATAAGTGCACACATGTGTTCAACTGTACTCTAGAACCCTAAAAGAACTGAGCCGAGAAAGAAGCCCATGTGATCTATACTGTTTAGTATAGCCGTCTGAGCAAATATACATGCTACAGATCAGTAAGATCGATGGTACTTCCAATAGTTGGAAAGTGCAATCTAATTGTTTATCAATTAAAAAGTGCTAAATGCTTAGGACATATTTTATCTCACAAGATTGTTAATGACCAAAAAGCATAATTAGAAGGCTATTTATTAATTATTGGCATTTAAATTGATGCGACTAGCAGAAAGTACAAATAATAAAAATTATCAAGAGATTTTTCCAGCAAACCCTCAAATTGTTTGGATCTTTATTTCTAGCAAACCCTCAAATTGTTTGAATCTTTATCTAACTCATGTCCGTTCATAATTCCTAGGCCTAAGCATACACTACACTTTAGTTCAAAGGATAGTCAAATGTTGAGGCTAAACAAAAAATCTGCAATGCACAAGAGTATTAGGATAGCCAAAAGAACCAACATTATTTCCACTACACACACAAAACAAACGACACACAAACAATCAATATTGGAATCTTTAAATTTGATAAAGATTAAAGAACAGAAGATTCGATGAATAAGAGAGAAAAGGTTGAAACAGGTAAGTTGCACTGAATATAACAAACATTATCCAATGATAATGAATCTTCAAATAGTACAAAACATATCGTGAGTAAAAACATGGCCTTGAATGTACACTACATATTGCAACTCATACAAGGCAAGCAACTAAAACTAAATCATGTCCCCCAATAACATAAAGTACACCCAGCATCTCCCAGCAGATATTTATAAAATTTACATTCTTATAATCTAATTCATCAAAGAAAAACTATTTCCACAAAAGGAGGATGAAATTCTCGAGAATACCTGTATAGTGAATTTTATTTAAGCTTCCAAAATGAACTAAAGCATCTAAAGACAATTCACTCTTAGCTTAACAGGATAAAATTATTTATACAGCAACATAATAGGGTAAATGGTGAAACTTTAAATGGACATTCACTGTTTTTTTTTCACAATATAGACCGGTAATCTAACACGTAAAGAATGAAAACCTCTTATTTTTGAAATATCAAACACACATGGTTAGATATGGCAGAAAGAATGAAAGAGAGAATTAGAGAAAGGTAGTGTGAGGATGAAGGAACAACATACACTCGTTGTCGGGTCTTTCAAATTTGTAATCCATGAAGGAATAAAATCGGAAGAAGTGAAACTATTGTAGTTCATATCCCCAGTAAATAATTTCCAATAAAATATACAAATTAAAATCATTGTATTATGCATTATACAATAAGAGTATCACTTTTTTACTACTTACACATAGGTGAGACTATTCATTCCAAGTAAGATCAGGCGAGAGGTATTGAACTGGTTTGTGAGATAAGTACTGCAAAAATATAGTCAATGCCTTCCCTCAGCAGAATTGATTGTTCAGGAAAACACATCCAATTTTAACGAGATAAACAAATATGAAGCTTAATAGGCATGTTTCTTTAGTTTTCTTATAGCTCACTAAGTTTTCCAAGATTGTTGAAGTTTGAAGGCACTCCTCCTGTTAACCTATTCCTATCAAAGCGCTGTGGTCAACGTAGAAAATATTCAATACAGAGAAAGTCCAAAGAAATTCGGAGACAACATAACTAGTCACTTGACACAAGTGACAAGATACTTACACCACCTCCAGTGTGGTCACAAGACTGAGGGTGCGTGGAATACTACCCTCTAGTTGATTATCATCAAAAAGCCTGGCAGAAAGAACATTAAGGAGGATTGAGTCATTTTAAGAGTAAACTTATTAGATAAAGTCTTTTGACTGTATTAATGAAGCTTACACGTGTTCTAGAATCATACTGGAGTTGAAAAGTTTTGCTGGTATTTGACCAGAGAGCTTATTTTTCCCCATATGACTGCAAAAAAATGGAGATATAGTCTTGGATCATTCAATGAACTGGAAATTATGCAGTCAATCTTATACCAGTCTATTTGGGCTCTATTAGGATCAAAGAAGTACAAATTGACCCAGTTAGGTCGTATATGACCTAAAAAGTCGATTTGGGCTCTATTAGGATCAAACAAGTCAATTTAGGCTTCATTAGGACCATAGAAGTTCAATTGGGCCGATCGGGGCAATTGGCCCAATTAGGTCCTAACAAGTCAAATTGGGCTCTATTAGGATCAAACCAGTTGGGCTCCATTAGGATCAAAGAAGTACAAATTGACCCAGTTAGGTCGTATATGACCTAAAAAGTCGATTTGGGCTCTATTAGGATCAAACAAGTCCATTTAGGCTTCATTAGGACCATAGAAGTTCAATTGGGCCGATCGGGGCAATTGGCCCAATTAGGTCCTAACAAGTCAATTTGGGCTCTATTAGGATCAAACCAGTTCATTTAGGTTCTATTAGGATCAAACAATTGTACTTCTTGTTTACTTTACTTCATAAATCTTGTAAGAAATATAAA
This sequence comes from Sophora flavescens, assembly GCA_030762895.1. Classification (NCBI taxonomy): domain Eukaryota; kingdom Viridiplantae; phylum Streptophyta; class Magnoliopsida; order Fabales; family Fabaceae; genus Sophora; species Sophora flavescens. Next base: position 80,656,881 of record CM061065.1, on the reverse strand, counting down.
TCTTATTTAATTCACTTCATAAATCTTGTTTACTTTTAAATTTATTAAGATCAAATATTTTAATCATATTTATAAGATAAATTATTTAATATTTTTTCAAGGATAATATAAGATAAATCAAGGAAATATAAAAAATAATACAATCCGTCCGAAATTTTTGGACGGATTTCGGACGGATCAAGGAAAATATACAAAATAACACAATCCGTCCGAAATTTTCGAACGGATTTCGGACGGATCAAGGAAAATATATGAATTAACGGAATCCGTCCGGAATCCGTCCGAAAATTTCAGACGGATTTCGGACGGATCAAGGAAAATATATGAATTAACGGAATCCGTCCGAAATCCGTCCGAAAATTTCGGACGGATTTCGGACGGATAATGGAAAATATATGAATTAACGGAATTTCGGACGGATTTCGGACGGATAATGGAAAATATATGAATTAACGGAATCCGTCCGAAATCCGTCCGAAAATTTCGGACGGATTTCGGACGGATCAAGGAAAATATAAGAATTAACGGAATCCGTCCGAAATCCGTCCGAAAATTTCGGACGGATTTCGGACGGATAATGGAAAATATATGAATTAACGGAATCCGTCCGAAATCCGTCCGAAAATTTCGGACGGATTTCGGACGGATCAAGGAAAATATAAGAATTAACGGAATCCGTCCGAATCCGTCCGAAAATTTCGGACGGATTTCGGACGGATAATGGAAAATATATGAATTAACGGAATCCGTCCGAAATCCGTCCGAAAATTTCGGACGGATTTCGGACGGATCAAGGAAAATATATGAATTAACGGAATCCGTCCGAAATCCGTCCGAAAATTTCGGACGGATTTCGGACGGATAATGGAAAATATATGAATTAACGGAATCCGTCCGAAATCCGTCCGAAAATTTCGGACGGATTTCGACGGATCAAGGAAAATATAAGAATTAACGGAATCCGTCGAAATCCGTCCAAAAATTTGGACGGATTTGGACGGATCAAGGAAAATATATGAATTAACGGAATCCGTCAAAAATCCGTCCGAAAATTTGGACGGATTTCGACGGATAATGGAAAATATATGAATTAACGGAATCCGTCAAAAATCCGTCCGAAAATTTGGACGGATTTTTGACGGATCAAGGAAAATATATGAATTAACGGAATCCGTCGAAATCCGTCCAAAATTTCGGACGGATTTGACGATCAAGGAAAATATATGAATCCGTCAAAATCCGTCCAAATTTCGGACGGTTTTGGGACGGATCAAGAATAATATAAGAATTAACGAATCCGTCAAAATCCGTCCGAAATTTGGACGGATTTCGGACGATTCCGAGCGGATCATGGAAAATATAAGAATTAACGAAATCCGTCCGAAATCCGTCCGAAATTTTCGGGAAATTTCGGACGGAACCATTTCCGTCCGAAAATTCCGTCCGAAAAATCCATTTTTCTAGTAGTGTTAATTCACTGTTAACGTCAGTTGTTTTAAGGACTGACGTTAAAAGTGAGGTGGTGGCAGTTTTGTAAATATTAAATCACTATTTGCGTCAGTTGTTTAATGAACTGACGTTAAAAGTGTTTTGCAAAAAATTATTAAAACTTTTAACGTCAGTTGTTTATAAACCTGACGTTATAAGTGTGATTTTTACTTCAGTTAAATAAATAACTGACCTAAATAATCAACTCATTCCTATCTTTCTTTCGTTGTCATCTCCCTGTTGTCACTCTTAACGCAGATCATCACTCCATATAGTGCAGTTTATTTCTAATCTTTTTTTTCAAAAAGTTTATTTTTAATCTTAATTAATTAGCTTGAATTAGTAAATTAACAAATTCTTGTGCAAATTAAAATAAATAACCACTTAACATAAAACAAGTTATATATGTATAATCAAATCGTATCTCATTGAAGCGATTCATAAGTTACAATTACATGTTTAAAAGATAAAAAATTTCCGCAAGATATATAGCACTAAAATATAAAAAAGTTTCTGCTTCAACATCATTTTCTTCTCGATCCTGTCCTCGAGAATCTCCAACATTGAATGCATCCCCTCCCTCATTTGAAGTCGATGCTCCATCTGAATCCACAATCACTTTGGAGCCGTGGCAGAGTGAAGGGTGCACTCGATCTGTTTCAAAAATATTCTTGGAACAGCCACTTGGTTCCAAAGTCGAGGTTTTGGAACTGTAGTGTTGATTCTCCGAAGGATGATGGTGTGTGCAATTCACATAATGCGATTTACACACCCTTATCACCCATGTAATGCGATTTACACAACCTCAGAAGTTGTTTGACCATTAAGACAGAGACCTTTAAGTCTAGGTATAGGAAGAAAGAGTGATGAAGTTAATCTCCATGGCAGAGCCATATTGTGAAGCAGAAAAATTAAAGGAAGGAAGCAAGGAAGCTATTTATAGGAGTAGGGGATGAAGTTACTAGGCGTCGTAAGTTGCTAAAAAATTAAATTGATCATTAAGAGCATTAGGTTCCAAGGCGCATTGGGAGTTGGCCTGGCAGTCATATATTATAAACGTGCAGAAAAGAAAACGCCATAAGGAATAGGAAGATACACTTTTAACGTCAGTTGTTGAATAAAACTGACGTAAAAAGCGTTTTTAAAATAAAAAATATTTATTTTTAACGTCAGTTGTTTATACAACCGACGTTAAAAGTGTGATTTTTACTTCAGTTAAATAAACAGTTGTCGTAAATAATCCTATATCCCTATCTGAAATGCCCTGTTGTCACACAGGTCTGTTAACGTCAGTTGTTGAATAAAACTGAAGTTAAAAGTGTTTTTAAAATAAAAAATATTTATTTTTAACGTCTGTTGTTTATACAATTGACGTTAAAAGTGTGATTTTTACTTCAGTTAAATAAATAGCTGACGTAAATAATCCTATATCCCTAGCTATCAGAAATGCCCTGTTGTCACTCAATTAACACAGGTCTCAGAGCCATTTTGTGAAGGAATAGAAATATAGAGGAAAAGAAGAGGCGATGTGCAGATCATTACGAAGAAGAATGTTACTTTAACACTTTTAACGTCGGTTGTATTCAACAACGGACGTTAAAAGTGTTTTTTTTAAATATTAATATTTAACGTCGCTTTGTTAATAAACCGGCGTTAAAAAATTAATTTTAACGTCGATTGTTTAATACAACCGACGTTAAATGTTGTTTTATATAACGTTTACACCCGCGCCTTCTCGCACTTCGCTGCATGCGTACGTCTCTTTTCTCTTTTCATCACGCTCAACCCTAAATCACTCTCAACCCTCACTCTCACTCTCACCCAGCACAGAACCCTAATCGCGATCTCATCTCCACCGCAACCACCGCGAGGGCTTCTTCGCCACCACCGTGAGGTACACTATTAACCCTAACTCTGTCTTTCCATTCATTCTTTGCAATAACTTGACATACACCTCTCTTTCCCCTTCCCGCGCACTAACTCTCCTTGTCCCTCTGCTCTCAGTAACCACATCGAACGTTGGCCACCACTCGAGCTCCCCTCCCCACCACCACGCGAGCACCTATTTCTGGTGAGTATTTAGGGCACATTTTTGTATTTTTGGTTTTGAGTGTATGTTGAAACTGTAGTCTCAGTAGTTGAAACTTGAAACCGTGAGTTTGAGTTGTTTGGAATGTACGTCTCTGTTTTTGGTTTTGAGTGCATGTTGCTCTGCTGGTTGATCTGTCACGGCCGTGATGCTAATCACGGCTAGGCCGTGATCAGTTCTGCATGTGATGGCATGGTCTGTTCAGTTGGCACATTACGGCAGTGATGTCCCGTGACCAGTGCTTGGCAATTAATCCTTAAAAACTATAGTTTTCAATCTCCCGTATTTTCCTTATATTGGATATATATATGTTTTGTATATCTACAGGACCTATCTAGTTATGGATCGTAGTTGGATGGTTTGTAAGCGTACTAGTGCTGAGTATTTGAAGGGGGTGGGAGAATTTATAGAATTTGCTCAAAGGAATGTTCCTAATAGTAATGGAATGTTCTGTTGTCCTTGTGTCAAGTGTTTGAATACGTGGAAATGTACGGTGAAGGATATACGTACTCATTTGATTTGTGAAGGGATTTGCTTGAGTTATACAAGATGGATATGGCATGGTGATATGTTGTTGAGTAGTAATACGGCGAGTGTCTCCCAAAGTGAGGACGTTGACGTAGATATGGAGGATGATTGACCGAGCTGTCGCCACGCGCCAAAAAGAACGAGCGATTATAAAATAATGCAGTATAGTGCGACAACTCGAGTATCGTCTCTCAAGGACTCTTTAGTTGTTGTTATTATTAACAGAAAATTAGTAAAAGTTAGAAATGGGGGTTTTGAGATTAAAATAAAATAAAGGAAACAAAATAAAAACAGAGTAAGAAAACAAGTAGTTAAAATATTATCAATTAAACTAAAGAACGATTAACCTACTGTTCTTGGTTTCCCCACTATCATCGGTTCATGCATATTCTACTAAGCAGATACTAATCCCCTCCCGGTTGTAGCAACAATTAACAAACGAAAACCGCTACTACAGATGTATGTTCCTATTCCCGAAATAACAAACGGGGTTAAGCTCTCATGAACAAACGAACATGAATGAACACACGCGAAATAACAAACGCGATTATATATAGGAACATAACATCACCGAAATGAAACAATACCACACTATACATTCCTGAAATAACAAACAGAAACATACAGCATTGCATTGAAAAGAGAAAAGCAAATGAAAGAGGAATCACAGAACCTCAAGTGTGGTAATGGAAACCAATTACAGTAGATTAATCTAGGAGACTAATTCTCCATTACAGAAATAAACATTAAACTAAGAGAAAAACAAAAACTAACAAGCTCAGGAACTAGCCAAAACTGGCTAATTCTGACCACCACTTCAGTTCTGCCTAAGACTGTTTTATATACACGTTTCTGGAATCCAAGTCATCGCGAGGCGAAGCACTGCTCGCGAGGCGAATTATGCGAAAGGTCTGCAACTCTTGGTCTTCTCGCGAGGCGAGAATATCTTCGCGAGGCGAACTCTTCAAATTCCCAAACTGCAACGCCCGTGACCTTCCACACGGGCAAGCCGTGATCGTCTCTGACTTTTCCAAGGTAGCATTACTCGCGGGGCGAGTCCCGGTGTCGCGGGGCGAGACAGAAAGGATGCAATTTCTCTGGCACAGTCACCTTCTGGTTCGCGGGGCGAGCAGCCCTCTCGCGGGGCGAAAGCTCCAGATTTATTCCTTTTTATTAACCTGAAAATAGAAAATAAAAGTAAATACTTTACTCACTCTAAATCAACTAAATTAACTTAAAAACACTTTACAGACTCAAAATACTACTTAGGGACACTCAAATCTAATTTGGGTGGAAATGATATAAAATTAGCACAAAGCCAAGGTCTTTACTAGTTATAAAACCAGTCAAACAGAGGCTCATCAATGATCGAGTAGAGGACATGATCCGTGATATTGGACAAGAATCTTTTCATCGAGCGCATGTGTATGATAGGTTGTGCGGTGATGCGGATAAGCCTTTATATACAGGGTGTACTACTCATACACGGTTGTCGGCGGTGCTAAAATTGGTTTGTGTGAAGGCGAGAAATGGTTGGAGAGATAAAAGCTTCACGGAATTGCTTGAAGTGTTGAAAGACTTGCTTCCGGAGGACAACACATTGCCTGACCGTAACTATGAGGCCAAGAAGGTATTGTGTCCTATGGGTATGGAGTATAAGAAGATACACGCATGCCCCAATGATTGCATATTGTACACCGGTGTTCATGAAGACAAACACGATTGCCCCAAATGTGGGTTATCACGATACAAAGTGAAGGGTGGTGATGATGATGATGATGTTGATGATGTGAGAAAAAAGGGTCCTCCTGCGAAGGTGTTGTGGTATCTTCCAATAATTCCAAGGTTCAAGCGATTGTTTACCAATACGAAAGATGCGAAGAATCTTAGATGGCATAATGATGAGAGGAAACGTGATGGAAAGGTTCGCCATCCTGCTGATTCTATTCAATGGAAGAATATCGATACTATGTTTCCGGATTTCGCCGATGAGCCAAGAAACCTAAGGCTTGGACTTGCTACGGATGGAATGAATCCTTATGGTAACATGAGTGGTATTCATAGTTCATGGCCTGTTCTGTTGGTGATTTACAACATGCCCCCTTGGTTGTGCATGAAGCGCAAATACATGATGTTGTCTATGATGATTTCGGGCCCAAAGCAACCGGGAAATGACTTAGATGTTTATCTAGGTCCCTTGATTGAAGACTTGAAAACGCTGTGGGTGGAAGGTGTTGATGTAGTTGATGGGTATTCTCATGAGACTTTCAAGCTTCGTGCCATGTTATTTTGCACCATCAACGACTTTCCAAAGATACGGTAACTTGTCCGGGTGCAGTGTCAAGGGGCATAAAGCATGCCCTATATGTGAAGAAGGCACATGCTACACTCGGTTGCATCATGGAAAGAAGACGGTTTACCTTGGGCATCGGAGATTTCTTAGACGTGATCACCTATATCGTAAGATGAAAAAAAGCTTTTAATGGATGCCAAGAGACGGGAAAGAAGCGCGGCGGCCTTAATTGGAGAGCAGGTTTATCGGAGGGTAAAGGACATCGTTGTTATATTCAGCAATTACAAAAAGAAATGTAACGCTGTTGAGAAAAACAGATGGAAGTTGAGGTCGATATTATTTGATTTTCCATACTTGGCGCAAGCTTGATGTCGGTTAATTGCATTGATGTGATGCATGTGGAGAAAAATGTGTGTGATAGTGTGATCGGGACGCTTCTCAACATTCATGGCAAGACAAAGGATGGTGTGAATGCTCGTCTCGACCTCGTTGCTATGGGTATACGAGAGCAGTTAGCTCCAGTTGTTGAGGATGGTAAGCGGACTTATTTGCCGCCAGCATGTCATACTTTGTCAAAAAAGAGAGACAAAGTTTCTGCGGGTGTCTTCAGGGCATCAAAGTTCCACATGGTTACTCTTCAAATATGAAGAGACTTGTCTCTAGTGATCTTAAATTGGTTGGCTTGAAGTCTCATGATTGTCACATCTTGATGCAACAACTTCTGCCCGTTGCTATTCGTGGTATTGCTACAAAAAATGTGAGACATGCCATTACTCGGTTGTGCTCATTCTTCAATTCTATATGTAGCAAAGTCGTTGACCCCCGTATGTTGGATGACTTGGAAGTTGAGGCTGCTACAATCTTGTGCCAATTAGAGATGTATTTTCCTCCTTCCTTTTTCGACATAATGGTTCACTTAATTGTTCATTTGGTGAGGGAGATTAGATTATGTGGGCCGGTTTTTCTGAGATGGATGTACCCAGTTGAGCGCTACATGAAGATCTTGAAAGGGTACGTGAAGAATCCTCATCGTTTGGAAGCATCTATTGTTCAAAGGTATGTTGCAGAAGAAGCTATTGAGTTTTGTTCGGACTACCTTCATAACACGGATCCTATAGGGGTTCCTAAGCCTCGGCATGATGAGATCAGATGTCAAGGTAAGGGTACACATGGCTTAAGAATTAATAGGAAGGATCGGGAGGAAGTGATTCAAGCACATTTGTATGTATTGAACAACATCGAATGTGTTCAGCCTTTTTTATTTGAACATAAAAAAAAAGTCAATCAAGAAAACCCTCGAATGAGCGAAAGGTGGTTGTTGAACAAGCATAACAAGACTTTCTTACCATGGTTCAAGGAAGAAATGCTTAAGGATGGTAATACTGGTTCTGATGACGTAAAATGGCTAGCACGTGGGCCTAACTTCAACGTCATATGTTGGAGCGGATACGACATAAATAACTTTTCCTTTTATACAAAGGAACAAGATAACAAGAGTACCATGCAAAATAGTGGGGTTATNATNGNGGCNGNANCNATGCNNNTCTCTAGTGCAAAGGACACNAAACCCGTTCTGTAAGACCGACACCTTACTTTGGATATATTGAAGATATTTGGGTGCTCAATTACACTAAGCTTACGGTGCCGGTATTTAAATGTAAGTGGGTTGATAGTAACGGTGGTATACAAACCGACGAATTGGGGTTCACATTGGTAGACCTCAACAAGTTAGGTCATATAAATGAGCCTTTCATAATGGCTTCCCAAGCAAAACAAGTGTTCTACATCACTGATCCTTCTAACAAAAGGTTGTCCGTGGTTCTCCAAGGAAAAAGCATGTATAATGGTAGTGATGAAAATGAAGATTCAAATCTTGATATTCCTGAGACTCCTTCTTTTTCAACAAACATGCCTACTATAATCGAGGAGACACAGGTGGACGATGTACATGCCACTCGTGATGATCATCACGAAGGGATATTGATATAGGTAGTTTAAACTTAGTATACATTTATAACCTATGTTAATAAATATATATTGTTTTGAACAGGCATACATATGGATCATTGTTCCATTTTTCCTTTGCAATTCTGTAATGTGTGTGATATTACGTGTTCTTGGGATATTTACTTGAATGCGAGGGGATGGCTTAGGGGAGTGATATTTTAAAACTGAATTTAAAAAAAAATACTATTAACGTCGGTTGTATCATACAACCGACGTTAAAAGTATTTTATAAAAATATACAAGATACTATTAACGCTCGGTTGTATCATACAACCGACGTTAAAAGTATTTTATAAAAATATACAAGATACACTATTAACGTCGCTTGTTTATTACAAGCGACGTTAAAATTAAGACCTTTAACGTCAGTTCTTGATAACAATTGACGTTAGTTTTAACAAAATTTACGTCGGTTTTGTTAAAGAACTGACGTTAATTTTGACAAAATTAACGTCAGTTGTGTTAAAGAACCGACGTTAATAGTGTTATATTTAACGTCAGTTCTCAACTGACGTTAAAAGTTAAACTTTTAACGGCAGCTGTATTTACGTCAGTCAGTATTCTGACGTAAAAAATCAATTTTAACTGACGTAAAAAGCACTTATTGCACCATTGTATATTTATACATATTGAGCTAAAAAGGCTAAATTATATTTTTGGTCCCTTATCTTTAATTTGGTCCCGGTTTTTTTTTATTCCATTTTGGTCCCCCACCTTTATTCTAGGTTTCAATGTGGTATTTTTCGTTTAAATTGTGGAACAGAGAGGAGCACATTGATATAACTTTTACAAAATAAGGGATCATTTCAAAACAAAAAAAAATAAAAGAGGGACATTTCGAGGAAAAAAATGGATTGTATTGGTTTAGTTTTTACAAAATGAGGGACAATTTCGGAATAAAAGATAAAAGAGGGACCATTTTTTGTCCCTCTTTTATATCTAGCATTTATACATATTGAAAAAAAGGCTAAATTATATTTTTGGTCTCTTATCTTTATTTTAGGTTTTAATTTGGTCCTTATTTTATTTTTTATTTCATTTTGGTTCCTCACCTTTTTCTAGGTTTCAATATGGTATTTTTCGTTTAAATTGTGGAATAGAGAGAACCACATTGATATAACTTTTACAAAATAAGGGACCATTTTCCGAACAAAAAAAATAAAAGATGGACCATTTTGAAAGAAAAAGGCTTAATTGCATTTTTTGTCTCCCGTATTATTAGCCATGCGTGATTATGGTTCCTAAAGTTTTTTTCGGGCACATTTGGTCCCCCAGTTTTTTCAAAGTTGCAAATTTGGTCCTTCTGTCAATGTCTATCAAATTTTCAATGATCAACATAGAGAAACCACTCCTCTAAACACACAGAACCACTGCTCTAATCGCATATAACATCTTTTTGAGCTTTTGTGGTTTGTGAGACTAGTAGGATCCCTAAAATATCTTACCATTTCTATCATTATATCTTTGTTCTGTTATCACATTGATATTGGTTCATCAAACTCGGCTCAGATCGGCCGATCGGACCAGAAACCAGCCCTTAGCTGATTTTAGAAAAAATCAGTGAATTGCGCCGATTAGGGGTGTAAACAAGTCGAGACGAGCCGAGTACTTTAAGCTTGAGCTTGGTTTGTGAAAAAATAGTAAAGCTTGAGCTTGACTCATTTATTTAAGCGAGCCTAACTAAAAGCTTGAGTTTGACTTGTTTAAAATTAATAAAGCTTGAGCATGGCTTGTTTAGCTCATCTATAAATTTTTTTTTGCAATTATGAACATTTTTCTTTAATTTATTTTTATCAATTTAGAACTTAATAAAGATTTTAATATTATATGATAATCTATAAAAATAGAGATATGTACTTAATATATGGTATGTAAAATTCAAGATTTCTTGACTACTACCAACAAAAAAAAAGCTTCAAAAACTTGACCAAAACATCCTAAAAACATGCCCTTCCCAAATACAATTTAAGCTTGAACATTACAAAAGCATGAGTCCAAATATACAATTTAAGCTTAACCATTACAAATGCATGAGTCTAAAAAAAACGTGACCACCATCTATTTATTGATATATCTAGTTCAATGTTAGCAGAGCAACTTCACCCAAAAAAACCCACTGCAACAACTTAAAGGCCACAACACATATACGAGCTATTCTCGAGCAGTTTAATTTCAAGCCAGTAAGGCTTGGACTTGGCTCATTTAAATAGTCGAGATCACTCTCAAGCTTGAGTTTGACTCATTTAATTAAAGAAACGAACTTGATCAAGTATTTAACGAGTCAAGACCGAATAGCTCATGAATAGCTTATCTCATTTACACTCCGAGCACTGATCATGCATACAGGGCGGATGAAGGGAAGATGAGAGAGGACGAGAAACAGAACCATTCTGAGTACAATTTCTATTGTTCTACAAATTCTTTTATCATTTCTTGGCCCAATTCTATCAAAATGAAATGTAATCTCTATTTTCTTTAAAAACAAAAAACAATGTCATAATGTTATGACACGAAGTAATTTAGTGTTGATGAAAATATGACTAACCGATATATCAAAAAGATAATTCTAAAGATATCTAGTTTATTTTATCAAAAATAAAAGATATTTAGTTTTGACTTGATTATAGATATATATTTTATCAAAAAGGCACGAGAGGACAGAACCACGTATATAAAGAGCTGTGTAGTTATGAAGTTCCGGCTTTGAATTTTATTTTATTTTAATACCAAATCAAGATTCAAAAACATTAACGTTAAAAATATCTTCTTCTTTTTTGTTACAAGGAGACCAAGACCAAGGCCCAGCTAAGCTAGAATAATTAATTCACTGAGTTGAAATACCTGGTTATAGAAAACAGCACCCAGGCAAAGCGTCCACAAGAGTATGGATTCCCAACGGGTAACCATGAGCAGCGTTTGCCAACTAAAAATATATATTTTAGATTTGAATAGATTTATTTTTTAAAAGGAAACCTATTTAGGGATTCATATATAATTTGTAAGATACGAGCTGTATTTGTTTATAACTTTATTTACACTTTTTTTTAACATTCTTATCCCCAATTCTAGAAATTACACAGGTTATTTCTCTTCTTCTGTTTTTTTATCGGACAAATACATTTATACATATTGAAAAAAATGTCAGGTTTAGTGTTAGAGAATAAAAGAAAAAGAGAAAAGGTAGTAAATTTAAATTATTACTGAAGGAAATAGTGTGATTTTTAATTAAATATTATAATAATGTGATACAAAATATTATTAAATACAAAAGTTCTATTTATGCAAATAGAAGTCTTAGTCCTAATTAAATGTATACTTACTAAAAAAAATGTTAGGTTTAGGGCAGAGAATAAATAAAAAAGGGAAAAGGTAGAAAACTAAAATTATTATTGAAGGAAATAATGTGATTTAATTAGATATGATAATAATGTGATACAAAATATAATTAAATACAAAAGTTCTATTTATATAAATAGAAGTTTTAGTTCTAAATAAATAAAGGAAACAAATCAGAAAATAATAAATAAGAAATAACTCCTAAAAGTCCAAAATATTTTAGGATACAATGAAATTTTATATTCAACACCCCTCTTTAGCTTGTTATAACTAAATGTTACAAAAATAAAATAAATTTAAAATATCTACATAATCTTGTGAAAAGAGACAGAATGAAAAAAGTGTGTGAGAGCACACATCAAAAAAATCAACTTCCTCTAAGATGGAATCCTAATGCATCCGAATGGAAATGAATGTTAAAGGTTGAACTGAATGACGATGAGAAAAACAACAAATAACTACATTTGGTTTGTGGTGGCGAATAACAATTTTGAGGAGTGCTATGAACTCGACCCAATGAAAAGGTGAAATTCTCCTCAAAGTAAATACCATATCATGTTAAAAAAATAAGTTTAGGGTTACGAATAAGAACAATAAAGAAACAGTTATATAAACTGAAAATATTATTGAAGGTAAAGTATGATTTGTCTAATGCAATGTGATGATAATGTGATACAAGAGAAAACCACAAAGGTTCTATTTATACTAACAGAAAAGTCATAGTCCTAATTAATAAAGAAACAAATCAGAAAATATTAAATAAGAAATAACGCCTAAAAATTTAATAATCTAAGATATTGTAAGATATTATAAGATATTTTAAAATATTATAAAAATATAAATGAAATAAAATTAGGGAAAAGTGCATAAAGACGCTCTAAACTTTAGTCCATTTGTAAATAGGCACCTTCAACTACTTTTTCTTTTCAATTAATCCTTAAACTACCACTATTGGTAAAATCAGTCATTCAACTAATTTTTCGTTCCAATTAGTCTTTAAACTACTATTATTAGTAAAATCAATCCTTTAACTAACAAGCCTCAAGGCTTTGTTCTTATTTTTTTAATAAAAAATAAAAATTTAAAAAATACAATAAACATATTAAACTTAAGCAAAATGAACAGTTGAATTTATTCTCCGTTGGTGATCTAACTGAGAGTTAACAGAAAGATTAATTTTACAAATATCTGGAGTGTAAGAATTAATTGTAGGGGTGGCAAAATGGGTTGGACCCGTCGGTTTGACCCGTTTAACCCGTCTATTTTGGTGGGTTGGGTCGGGGTCCTCAACCCGCCAACCCGTTTTGACCCGCCCCGCTTAACCCACCCAAAAAACGGGCTAGAGGTGTAACACCCCGTTTTTCGTTTAGTGCTTTTGTGTGTGCCTTGTTTGCTAGGAAGGTTGAGAGTGGGCTAATTGGGGTTTTAGGCGGAAAATCCCTTTTCTTGGGCTTGTGTCTTGTGACTGTCTGAGTCACAGGCACGGTCCTGCTTAATAGATAGCACGACCGTGCTAGTTGTGAAAGTGCGTCTCGTTGACGCTAAGTTGAACAAGCCCGTGCTCAAAGTCAAACCGCACCTCATAGGTGCTATGTTGGGCAAGGTCGTGCTCAAGGAGGATCACGACCGTGCTCGGGTCTGTGCCTTTAAAAAGAGAACAGTAACCGTTGGTTTTTTCATAAACCCTATTTTGGCACAAACAAAAACCTTAGTACGGCAGCAAACCCTTTCTTCCCTATTTTCTCTAAACCCATTGCATTGTTGGAGCTTTGGAGACTTGTGGGAACGTCTAGTTCTTCCCTTTTAGTTTCCCTTTTCTTGTTCTTGATTTGGGAACTAATTGGTTGACCTTTTCGTGTTAGCCAAGGCTTGGGGATTGTTCGTCGAGCCATTCGAGGGAACCAGTTGGTGATCTGCGTTAGTTAATGAGATTCTTCATACCAGGTATGGGGAGAAGAATAGTGTATTCATTAAGCAAGGGGGTAGCGTAAGATGAGGGGTTCCCATGACCCCATTGTTTGATTATCTGTTATGAATGTTAGAGGTTATCAATGAAGATGCCTAAACTGTTGTCAATGCCATGTTCTGTATAACTATATGGTTAATTGCTATAATTGCTAGTTGGTTAATGGTATGCCTATTGTTTATAATGACTATGTTGTATGCCAATGATGTATAATGTAACGCCCTTCGTTACAATAGTAACCCAAAATAAATTCAAATAAAATCCTTTAAAAGATGTAATTAAAATATACGAGTCATAAAAAATTTCTCAAATAACTAAGTCTCAAAAATGCCTCATATTAATTAAAATAATAATATTCTAAGTAATGAAAAATATTAATAAATCCATGTATTCGAAATAAAACTCAAAAACCTCAAAACTGGGCGTCTAACTACAATCCGAGAAATTAAACTTAAATTAATAAATGATGTCGACATGACGTGCTTAAACCATGCTACAATACTAACTAACTAAGCTAAAAGCAAGATATTAAATCTTCAAGTCTCTGTATCCTCAACGACGATGTCCTCGGGCTCTGAAAACAACACTTTTTAATGAGATATAAAATCCCAGTGAACAAAAATACAGTTATAAATTGTTTCAAAAACAGTGTTGTTCTCAGCCGGCGCAGTAACCGAAAAAACTATCCATGGTATCCGCTAATTTTCCAAAATAATATATTTTAAAATACACTTAATAACAACAGTAATATCAACAAGTCAAAAACATTTAGCATAAGGACAAATCACGTGAATGCATCACATTCCACATACCAAATAATTTTGAAAATAATCCAAGTGGCTCAGAAGCCTCATTCTTAAATTGGTCTCCTGCCGGTATGCCATAAATCTCCCACATCACACAACAATGGCGTCTCATTGCCCACCCCTACTCATGAGGAGTGTTTCGATGTCACCCTCTTGTCGGGGACATTTCTATTTCGATACCTCCCATGTGCACATTGTAACACCCCGATTTTCGTATACGTTGTATTAACGGTAAAGATATATTTATTTATATTTTTATCTGAGAGCTAGGAAATGATTTTGGATAAAACAAAATAATATCTAGAACCATCTCTATGGTAGGAAGCTTTGGTTAAAATTTGGGTTTAAAACTCAGACGGAAACCGATATGCGTTTTTACTGACAGTATAATTTTATACCGGCAGAAAACCCTAATGTGACCCGAAACTGGAAAATTGTAGATTTGTAGATTATGTCCGTGAGGAATTCTACTTTCCAAATTGAGTTTAATTACCGTCAGTGTAAAGAAATTTTACACAGACATCCAATAGAATCTTAACAAATTAGAATGATTATTATCTCTATCTCTTGGTTATTAAAATAAAAGCACACATGTCAAAATATTAGTAGATGTCAATGTAAAATTTTTTACACTGACAGTGTATAGTCCTTTAATCCTTCCAAATTTCTGATCAAAAATAAAATATCATGTTATTTCGGACGAATTTTAGTAAAAGTTCAGACGAAAAACGGTTGGTGTTTTCACTAACAGTAAGATTTTTCTGATCAGAAAAACTAATTTTGACTCATGAACGAAATGGTTTATGTTTAAATAATATTTCCAACGAGTTTGGTTATTTTGAAAATTTTCGATCGAAAACGAAATATTGTCTTTATACGGTCGTAAAACCCTAATCGGGAAACCGATGGAGTCGAGAACGGAGGTGCAGAGACAAAACCGAACACAGGAGGAGCTGAGTCATAGGGTGAGCCACCACCATGACTCACCAAGAATTTATGAAGTTTTAAATGTAATTTTAGGTGAAATGACCAAAATGCCCTTAATCTTAACCTAACCTATCCTAGTTAGTTTCTAACCATGGTTAAGGCAAGTCAAGGTCAATTTGGCTTCTTCCTCCTCATTTATGGCCCAAAACCAGTCACACCTCCCTTCATTCTCCACCACATATTCTAACCTTATCATGATTACAGATTAACTATAGTTAGGTTATTATAACCATAATTAAGTTATTATATTATTTTCTAACTTAAATTATGTTAAGTAAACTCAACCATGGTTCCATTTTAACATTAAACAAAGCATTTTCACTCACTCATCCTCTCATTTTCGTGGCTGCCCATTCCTTTCAACACTTAGACATTTCATTTTCTTTCCTAAGTTAGTTTGCTCACAAAACACCAAGAACATCATATTGTTCTTGCTTAGTTCTTCATTGTTCTTCAAGTTCTTATCAAACTTCTTCCTTCCAAGGTTAACCATTAACCGTGGTAGAGTAACGAGGATCAGAAAGTTCGGGACTTCGGTGATAAGTTCAGGTGGGGGAAAGAATCAACCTATCGTCGGAATGGATAAGTAGTATATATTATAATAATTGTGTAGGGCGACCTAAACCCTACTAGTGGTAGAATGATCGACAAGACCAAAATCACATTGGAAACCTTTTCTGTAATACCAATGATGATTTGTGGATTGTAGGTTATCGACATTAAGTTAATATTATGATATTGAGGATGTCTGACTTTAGTGTTATTGAATTGATTGTGATACGCTGGTTGAGGTATTCTACTGCATGTGACGTTTTATTTTGATGTTTGAATATTTTATGATGATTGTGTTATGCATGATCTGTCTGGTTTGATAGTGTGCTTAGTTGTCTTTTAAGTAAAGATATATGTTGTTTGGAAGATGTTCATGTGGGTGAGAAAATGAATTGACTTAGAGGTGCTTAGCCTAAATTAATTATTTTATAGATGAGAGGTGACATAGAACATGTGTTGAGGCTATGATGGAAGGTTGAGGCACTAGGTTGTAACAGATGCGGGTTAGTGAGATTTATATGTATATGCATTGTTATTCGCAGTCATGTGAGTGGAACACACGAGGTCAGGATATCTTATTTTTGGATATCGGATATTGCGGGTGAGTACCCTACGGATGTGGATGCCGATGTAGACTACCATAATACTCTTTTAGTTATTAACGCGTTCGAATGTTCTTGGCACTGGACCATTCTGGATTGATATTCCTTGACGCGTTCGCATATTCTTGGCACTGGATCGTTCTGGACTAATACTCGCATAGTCCTTGACACGTTCGAAATTTATTGGCACTAGACTATTTTGGACTAATACTCGTTTAGTCTTTGACGCGTTCAAAAGTTGTTGGCACTGGACCGTTCTGGGCTACTGACTAAAGTGATAGGAATCGAGATGGCCAAGTCAGCATAAAGGTTTAGTTGCATGAGATTAAGGGTAGAGGATGATATCGTAATTTTAGGATGATGAAGTTGACACAGGTAAACACAAGAAGGGGGGGTTGAATTGTGTTTGTTAATAATTTTGGAAAACAACCTTTAAAACAATTTTTGCACACAAGAAGATTAAAATCAGAAGCAAGCACAAAGAAATAGATCTTTAAAAAGCTTTAGCAAAAGCAATATCAAAACACCTCAGTTAATAAGAAACAAATAAAGCTGCAAGAGTTTAGGGATAGAAGATTGACACAAGATGTTTTATCCCGATTCACTCTCTTCCAACCAAGAGCTACGTTCAGTCCCTTCTACTTGAAGATTTTTCTTCACTATTTTCCAAAATAGATTACAACCAAGTATTCAACACCTCTCCAGGCTTACAAGTATTTCTTTCTTACCAAGCCTCTTCAGGCTCTAACTCTAACAAAGAGATTTAACTTATGATCTTTTTAACTCACTATGTGTGAGGATATGAAAGTTTAAGATCAGATGAATATTTTCACAATATTCAAACTAAAGAATACATACTCTTGCTCTTAAAGAAATATGAGTATGAATGATTGTAGTTTGACAAAAGTTGAGCTAGCAAGGTTGTGTTGGAAATAGTTGTTCTTCAGTATCTCAAGTCTTCTATTTATAGTGACCTTCTTCTTTACTTGTATTTCTTCAACGGTTATTTTGAATAATCCCGTTTAGAGATAGCATTTAATGCATGATATCCGTTGTGACTGATATCTTGATTGTGGGAAGCTGAATAGTACTCTTGGTTATCGAGGTAGCATGAAGTTGGAGGCTCACTGCTTTGAGTATAGCAGCTTCAGAACTTGTTGTTCCTCCTTTGTATACAATCCAGCTTTTTCCAGCAATAAAGTTGTCATCGTACAGATCGTTTTGCAGTATCTCATTGTATGATTCTGCTTTTTGTATTTCTTGATGGTAGTATATTTCTTTTACAACAAGGTAAAACATTAAAGCGGATAAAACAAATGTGAAGAAAAAATATTCTAATGAAATAAATATCAATCATTTGAAATAAATTCAAGAGATTCGGATTGCATTTATTTATTCGAAGATGGAGCTCGTCTACTTAAAAAAAAAACTCAGTCTACTTAGTTATAAGTGAGACTAAGTTTTGTTCATTATTTTATTTTTCTCGTATGTTGTCGTGGCATATCCTCTCGTCTATCAAGTCTTTGGACTTGTTATACCTCAATGAATTATCAAAATCTCCGTCTGGTGACGTGGCAGTTAGAGCTCGTCTACTATCAAGTCTTTGGACTTGCTGAATCTAAGAGGTTATTTTGATTTCCGTCCAGTAAGCATTTAGAGCCTCGTCTACTTAAGAAAACCAATATACTCAAATAAATAAATAAATAACTTTTACCAAAACATTGAGCAGCCCGTCTACAAGGGTGGACACGTATTTTTCAATGAAAACTTATCCCAAGTTTCTATTACGTATATTTAAATATTCTTGCATAACTGAAAGCACATGTTAGATCTCAACTAACACTTTTCCAAGCAAATTTAATCCTTTTGTTAATATCAAAACGTAGATATTATTTAGTCCAAAACCACTTTGGTTCCAACAAATGATTGTTAGTTATGTGTGATGTGTGTCTTTGACTGTTATTATATTATATTCTATGTATTCCTTTTTCGTTTTTGATGATAGAACTGTTTCTTATCCCTATATTTTCTGTATGTTGTACTTTATTTCTTATGTGATCGTATGAGAAGACCCTATGGAGGAGCCAATTGCGGAGGAGTTGAATGGAACTCCTTATGAGCCAGAAGCTGGAGGTTGAGTTGCGGACCCGAGTGGTAGAGTTTAGATAGTTAAGACCAGTGAGTCTTATAAGACGTTTTATATTTTCGCAAATGTTAGTTTGTTTAAATATGCACCTGCAAAGGGATCCTGTTGCTGGGATACCCTAAACAGTGTTTTTGATAACTCTGATGCAAAACATATGTGTGTATGTATTTATTATATAAGGTGTGATGCATTAATTTATAGAAGTTATATGATTATTAATTAAGTTTTAATTTTTACCTATTTTACGTTAAGTGTGCGATTAAGAAATTAATTAATAAGGTTTTAAGTTAATGGCACAACGGGGCACAACGAGGTGTCTCACACATGGCGGTATTTCTCCATTTTCGACACCCCAACGTCTAGTGGTGTTGCTTTCGATACCCCTTTTTAGGCGGTATTGCTCTTTTTCGACATTCCAAATAAATGGCGATGTTACTTTCGACACCCCATTAAGACGGTATTACTCTTTGATACTCCTATCATAGGTGGTCTTGCGGCAAACATCATACAACATATTATAATTCACATATGTCATGTCTCATGCATGTAACAAACTATTTACCACAAATTAACCATATAAGTTTCCACCACCAACAAGCAATCATGAATGTCATCTCATGCATGAATAAACACATTACAATATCGATTAATCAATTTATTTCCTTTTTAACAAAACCCCCAATTTTAGAAAATTAGGATAATAGCAAAATGCATTAAATTAATTAAAAACTCCCAAAAATCATAGGTAAACCCCTGTCAATACAAACAAATATATATACCATGGAAATGGTTCAAAAAACATATTTTTACTCACCTCTCGAAAATCTCCAAAAAGCCCCAAATAGTTCCTATGAATGAGTCCTGTTTATTGAAGCACCTCCTTCTGTCTTGCAAACCAGACGAAAAAACAAGCTAATCCATCCCACATATGGCGCTGTGCAGACCTTCCTAAATTTCGTTGATGACGCTATTTTTGTCTGCCTCGGTTCAGAGATTTCATTATGGTAGTGTTTGGTACAAGTTTTAAAAAAGTATTCCCGGGAATGTTGGCATGGGAATAAAGTTTTCCCATGTTTGTTACAAGTTTTAAAGTTTTATTCTCAGGCATTAAAGATTCTCGGAAATAAAATTAATGAATGATAGTTATAAACTTGGGAAAACTCTATTTCCATGTGTGAAGGTGGGAAAACTTTATTCCCGGGAATCACATTCACATTCTCAGGAATATAGTTTTCCTGAGAATAAAACATTCCAGATACCAAACGCCGCCTATATCTCTTAAAATTCCAAATCCCTCTCATCCCCTCCTTTTTTTTTTTTCCTAAAAGAAAACGGCCCAGCATGAGTGTAGCGCTCGTCACTATATTGTGTAAAGCCGAATTTTATTTTAGTTGATAACCACAAGGGCCCAACGCACTTTTTAATTGCCAAACTCATTATTTAAGTGGTTTTGCTTTTAAACAAAAGCAAGTCTGTAGAGATCTATAATTCTAATTGTCATGGCTTTTCTTTTTCTTTTAAAAAAACTCACGGCAAGTTTAATGTTTCTCCGGACTTCTATTTTATTAACTATCATTATATGATCATTGCTTGCATCTTGTATATATTACCTATATAACGTAATATAAACTTTATATATAATATTGTATTGTATTAATCATATAATATATACTTTATGTTTAGTAAATAAACATTTCAAAATATTTATTATTATTCAAAAAGTTTATCGTACATTATTCAATTTATTTTTGGCTAGTTTAGGGACATGTAGTCATTTCTAAGCCTCTAGATCAATTATCTTAGTTTCTTAGGGTCTAATTATTTTTAGTTCTAGATTTTGGGATGTTACATATAAATAGTTGAATATGTTCATGATATGAATGACTGCTATGTTGTTGTGGTTATGCATTGATTGATTGAATGTTGATTGGCTGAATGATGATTGACCGAGTTATATTGTCGTTATGTTAAACATGTAAATAAGACCCTAATTGGCTAAATAGGACTCTTAATTAACATAAGAATTACTGGGTTAATCCCTCTAAAGTTTCATAAGACACAAACTGTTAGTGAGAGGTGAGGTTTGACGCCAACTGGATTAGTCAAGGACCCTAGGATCTGATTTGAGAGTGTTAGGGAGTTTTGGCTCCAAGAACACAAGTTGAATCTGCCCATAACAGTACGGCTTGCCCAGGAGCACGGCCATGCTGAATAGGAAGCACGCTCGTGCTCCCAGTTGAATTCTGGAAGATGGTCGTGCATTGAGCACGACCGTGCAGGACAGAGAGTATGACCGTGCTCCACTTAAATGGCAGCACGACCGTGCTGGGGTGAGCACTCCCGTGCTCCCCCTACTGGTCATAATCTGAGATTAAAGGAAATAAGGGGTGTTTAACCCCAAATGTCCCCAATAATGTAATAACACACCAATCGAATGAAGAAGAGTAGATAACTTAATTAAAAGGTTGATTAAGGTAACAAAGGATAATAAGTTGGTTAAGTCGGTGCCCATTGGGTTGCCTCATGTTGATAAGCTTTGGTTCTTTTTAGCCAAAGTGGTCTCGATGCATTTTGGTTGAGGTGTTGATGAGTTGAACCTTGGTGCTTTTTGGCCATGGGGGCCTTGACTCGTAAGAGTCAGGGTGTTGATGATGTTGTTGATAATGGTGATAAGTCTTTGGTGCTTATTGGCCCAAGCAAAGGAGGTGGTTGCCTTGTCTGTAGTTATGCTCATGTATTCATACGTTGAAGTTGTTAGTGGGGGAAGATCAACATAGGGGAGGTTGTCCTAGAGTACGATGATCTGGCCAAGTCTCGGTGGTTCACCCAAGGTTTGGTGCACCGTGCGCTCCCGCGGTGGCGCATCCTCATTATGATGCGTCGGCTATCCAAGGGGTTCACCCATGGTTTGGTGGACTACCGGCGTTGGTGCTTTTATGACCAATGTGGATATGTAATCCCGAAGTTGCCTTCCTGGTATAGTTTGGATCCACATGGATAATGGAGTAGCGGAGTAGTGTTGCACTGCATAGTATATGTTGGTTGAGATGATGTGTTGATGTGATTATTTATATGTTGATATTATACGTTGTGTATTGCTATGCCATGCTATGATGTAAGTTCATCTTGCCTAACTATCTCCATACCAATGTGTTTACATGTTTTCTTACTCCCTGTTTCTTTTCCTGTTGTTGGCATGTATCTCTTCTTGCATAGGACGGTGAGCAGCCAGTGGAGGAGTGACTTAGAGGAGCCGCGACTCTAGCTAGGATATTTAGTTGTTTCAGTAGTTATAGTTTGTTTTTAGTTTCAGTTTAGTTGTATTCCAAGGATTTTATTCCGGAACGGTTGTACCAGCTCTGTATGTGACATCGGGGTTGGTTGTGTTTATGCTTTTGAAGTTCATGTTTACGTTCATTCTTTTTTAATCTTATTATGTTTTGCCACGTTGTTGAGATGTTATAATATGGTACCTTTTTACCCAGTTTTTATTTTAATTAAATAAACGCATGTTTTTATATTATATCTTTTAAGTAAATGTTTTATATTAATATGTGGGGTAGAGGGTGTCACATTTAGTGGTATCAAAGCAGGTCTGTCCTATTAGGCCGTGGTATGAGTTTGTTGTGAATATGTTGTGTGCTCTTGCTTGAATTGTCTATACTTGTTATAGACAATAATGCTTATGTTTAGAGCCTATCGTTTTTTGCTGCTTAAGTTCCCTGTATTTGATGATTGTTTTGGACATGTACATGAACTCATGGCAGGAAGGGGCAGAAACGATCAGGCAATCGCTGATGCATTGGCACTCCTTGCAAATGTGATCGGTCAAGTGCAGGCCAACAACAACAATGGAGGACTGGCTGAGTTTCAGGGTCTTGGCAAGTTCCAGCGGAACAATCCACCGTCTTTCAGATGAGCTTATGATCCCGATGGAGCTTTGTTGTGGATAAGGGAGATTGATAAGATCTTCAGAGCTATGGACTGCAATGATCAGCAGCGGGTTATCTTCGCCACGTTCATGCTCACTGAGGAGGCTGAGCACTGGTGGGAGAAATGTCGTCAGAGGATGGTGGCTGAGGGAACAGCAGTCACCTGCGCTGTGTTCAGAGATAGGTTTCTGGAGAAGTATTTTCCTGCGAATGTTCGTGACAAGAAGGAAATGGAATTCTTGACGTTGAAGCAAGGAAATATGTCAGTGGGTGAGTATGTGGTAAGGTTCGAGGAGCTAGCTAGGTATTACACACCTTATCAGGTCATGGTGGATGATCGGTCAAAGTGTGTAAAGTTCGAGGATGGTCTTCGTCCAGGGGTCAAGCAGGTGATCTTTTACCAGGAGAGCAGAGTCTTCCCAACCTTGGTGAACAAGTGCAGGTTCTTTGAGGATACCTACAAGTCCAGGGTTGCTAGTTTCAGGAATTTGGATAGCCAAGGTAGTAAGAAGACCGAGCAGAAAGGATAAAGGCAAGCAACGTTATGCTCCAGCCGACCGGGATTTCAAGCAGAGTGGCAGGAAGCCATAGTTTTCTTATGATAGGTCCAGGGGTGGCAACTCTAATGCCTCTAGGCCCATGAAGTGCAGGACAGTGAGCACGACCGTGCTGGGGTGAGCACGCCCGTGCTCCCCCTACAGGTCAGAATCGAGGTTAAAGGAAATAAGGGGAGTTTAACCCCAAATGCCCCCAATAATGTAATAACACACCAATCGAATGAAGAAGAGTAGATAACTTAATTAAAAGATTAATTAAGGTAACAAAGGATAATAAGTTGGTTAAGTCAGTCTCCATTGAGTTGCCTCACGTTGATAAGCTTTGGTGCTTTTTGGCCAAAGTGGCCTCGATGCTTTTTGGTCGAGGTGTTGATGAGTTGAACCTTGGTGCTTTTTGGCCAATGGGGCCTTGACTCGTAAGAGTCAGGGTATTGATGTTGTTGATAATGGTGATAAGTCGTGGGTGCTTATTGGCCCAAGCAAAGGAGGTGGTTGCCTTGTCTGTAGTTGTGCTCATTCATTCATACGTTGAAGTTGTTAGTGGGGTAAGATCAACATAGGGGAGGTTGTCCTAGAGTACGACGATCTGGCCAAGTCTCGATGGTTCACCCAAGGTTTGGTGGACCGTGCGCTCCCGTGGTGGCACATCCTCGTTATGATGCGTCAGCTATCCAAGGGGTTCACCTATGGTTTGGTGGACTGTCGGCTTTGGTTCTTTTATGACCAATGTGGATATGTAACCCCGAAGTTGCCTTCCTGAGATAGTTTGGATCCACATGCATAATGGAGTAGCGGAGTAGTGTTGCACCGCATAGTATATGTTGGTTGAGATGATGTGTTGATGTGATTATTTATATGTTGATATTATACGTTTTGTATTGCTATGCCATGCTATGATGTATGTTCATCTTGCCTAACTATCTCCATGCCGATGTGTTTACATGTTTTCTTACCCCCGTTTCTTTTCTCGTTGTTGGCATGTATCTCTTCTTGTAGAGGACAGTGAGCAGTCAGTGG
The DNA here is from genome assembly GCA_030762895.1 of Sophora flavescens. NCBI lineage: Eukaryota > Viridiplantae > Streptophyta > Magnoliopsida > Fabales > Fabaceae > Sophora > Sophora flavescens. The sequence goes on along the minus strand of CM061065.1, from coordinate 80,632,575 downwards.
AGGAGTGACTCTGAGGAGCCGCGACTCTAGCTAAGATGTTTAGTTATTTCAGTAGTTATAGTTTGTTTTAGTTTCAGTTCAACTGTATTCGGAGGATTTTTTTCCAGAACGGTTGTACCAGCTCTGTATGTGACATCGGGGTTGGGTTGTGTCTATACTTTTGATGTTCATGTTTATATTCTATCTTTTTTAAACTTATTATGTTTTTCCGCGTTGTTGAGATGTTATAATGTGGTACCCTTTTACCCAGTCTTTATTTTAATTAAATAAATGCATGTTTTTATATTACATCTTTTAAGTAAATTTTTTATATTAATATGCGGGATAGAGGGTGTCACAAGAGGTGGGTCGGGCGCGAGTTGGCCCATTAGCCCGCATATTAAAAAAACAATTTTTCCCCAAATTAAGTTAGGGGTCACTTAGTAGTTAGGGTTACACTTTGTCCTCTGTCCTTTGAAAATCTGAATAGTCGTTCTTTAATAAAAAAGAGGCAGAGAGCTCCTCTGCCCTCTCGCCTCCGCCTGTAACTCTGAAAGAGAAGAGAGGCAAGCCTGTAAATCGAAGCCCGCTAGCCCGGAGTAGTCATCGTCGCTGCAAATCGGAAGCCGCCCAGTGATTCCGAGAAGTGCGAATGCGATGTTCCTCCTTCGAAGTTCGAACTGCCATTTGTATCAGAGATTCCGTCGGTGCAAGTTGACGTCGCCATTTTTGGACCACCACCACCAACCCGCGAAGCTCCACCTTCGAAGCTTCTGTTTCCCGATGCCATTCTCCTTTGTGCTCCGTTTCTTGACCATTTTTCATGATTTTATCCTTATACTCCATCATTTTAATAACACAGGGTGTTATCATTTTAATATTTTATCCAGCATCTGTTTTTCAAATTTTTTTATAATTACATAATATATATTTTTTATTTTAGCAGGTCAACCGGTCAACCCATCAGAAAACGGGGTGGGTTGGGGTAATCAACCCAACTCTTGATGGTGGGTCAACCCGCCCCGCCCCGTTTAAGAAGGGTTGATGACGAGTCGGGGCGGGCCTGCCCGCTTTGCCATCCCTAATTAATTGAGATGAAAAAATAGTTGAAGGATTGGTTTTACTAATAGTAGAAGTTTAAGGACTAATTGGGAAGAAAAAATAGTTGAAGGTGATGAATACATTCGTAATAATTCTAAAAAAAAGTCACTAATAATGTCAATTTTCAAGCAATGAGATGGAAAAAAAAGTAACTAAAAATTATTTTGTCCCTCTACACTTAGAGCATCTCCGATGTAGGCTGTTTATGGGTTGTTTAACCATAAGCAACCGTTGCTTATTAGATTTTACCATTGGAGTTGTGCATGTGGTTGCTTAAAAATTAGCAAAGTTGCTTATATAAGCAACCCTTCCTTGGGTTACTTATCTATTAAAAAAACATTGTTTTTGAAATATTCAAGCCAACATTAACTGAATGAAAATAAAATAAATTCAATAGCAAATATAAAAGAATAAAAAATTAGGTTGCTTATTGTATGTAACATTGGAGTGAAAAATTGATGGGATGCTTAAATATGATATGACACTGTGGGGTCCATAATGGGGCCCACTTAAACAATCAAAGTGAGTTGTTTACCATTTATCATTGGAGATGTTCTCACTGAGAGAAACAATTTTAATTTTAAAATGCTTTATAAATCATCCTGTCATTTTTTTTAACAAAATTTAAGAATTAATGGCTCAACCAATCAATATATATATAGGTGCGTGCGCGTGTGTGCTTAATTGTTTAATTTGATACATTGTAATTATAAAATTTTTACACTATCATTCAATCATACATAATTACATATGTAAGAGAGTAAAATCTTTTTAATAATATGACAATATATAATTTGTTAACCACAAAAAAAATATTACAATGTTTTTAAGGTAGTTATGTGGAGACACTAGTTATATATAAAGCTTTCTGATTATGAAGCATTATATTTAACTCTTAAGTTGTATTTCAAAAACAAAAAAAAAAAATAACTCTTAAGTTAATTTATGGTAATGCCGAGTTAAGATTCAAGAAATAATGTTAAAAAAAACCTATCTTGTTTAGATTCGAATATATGATTTGTTTTTTTTCAAAAAAATCCAATCTAGAATAGGAAAGTTGTAATATATATGATTTGTGAGAAACGAGGTTTACTGTTTATATTTTGAGGTCTACTGTTTCTTTTTTTTTTTTTTGAATAAAGAGGTTTACTGCTTCTAGAAATTATGCATTCTCTTAAATTTTTTTAATTTTAAAATACAAATATCTAGCATTTAGTACTGTATGAGCCAAGATACAGAGCTCGGCTAAACATCATGAAAGCTTTTACGCTCTATTAGCTCAAAGCTTGGGGGGCTTGTGTACTGGCCGAAGAGTGAAACCCGGCCACCGAGCTCGAATATCCGACCCAGTCCGGAAGTTAAGGATAATAAGTTAAAAATCACCTTTAATTATCCTGATATTATCTGAAATAACCGTATCCGGTTAAAAGAGATAATATCCCCTAATTTAAGGGATAGGATGTTGATATCATCCTTAATTAAATCCTGATATTATCTAAAATAACCTTATCTGATTAAAAGAGATAATATCCCTTAAATTAAGGAAGTACATCTCAAAAGAGATTGAGGAGATAAATCAGATCTCTAAAAGATATGGGAATCCTATTATAAAAGGAGGAGTACCCATGATAGAAAGACTCACTTTTCACTGAACTCCAGTGACTCTCTCTTAAGCGTATTAGAGAAACTAGCCCGACCAAGAGACTACCAGACAGTCCTTGCTCCCTAGTATTCATCAGATACAAAATTAAGAGATTGAGATCACCACGGCCAAGGTTTGAACCGAGAACTACGTCTTGCTTTGATTCCCACTGGGATACGTAGGACCGGAATACCAGGTTCTGTCAAGCCACAGTCTAAAACAACCCCCATTGTTCAACCTTGGTCCGACGCTCTACGACGAGGTTCCGGTAATCCGGATCTCGGTAGGAACATTTGGCGCCCACCGTGGGGCCTAGGTGAAACTTTCCCCGGTTCCACAAGAAAGCTTAATGGTGACCACACGGAATGGTTTGCGAGGAGGGGGAGCAGCATGAATCATGAGGATCATGAGTCTTCGAACGCCCAAAACCACGGCAATCATCTTTCCTCCCCCCTCAATGAAGACAACCCTCGGTTGGAAGAAATTATGGAACAGCTTAAGCAGCTGCGGAAAGAGAACGAGGAGATACGCGCGAAAAATCAGAAGCTTTTAAGAGCCCGGAAAAGAGAAAGGTCCCTGACACCTTCCGACGAAGAACAATCCTCACCCGAGACTGGCTAGAAGGATCCTCCGACACACTCTCCTCGGGGAACTAACCGAGCATCCAAAACTAAACCTCCTCTGGGGGCTTCAGAAGTCAAGTCTCAAGCAGAAAGGACTAGCCAGAAAGGAAGGACATTGGACAGGCGTCCGAGGTTGCCCTTCACTGATGACATTAACGAGGTAATCGTGCCCAGCCATTTTAATCCCCTTAACATCGACAAATTCAATGGCACCACCTACCCAACCGAGCATGTGGAGTCCTTTATTTCCTCTGTTTACTTGGTGACTGATTCGGAGGTCGTCATGTGCAAAGTTTTTCCAACCACTTTGCAAGGCCCAGCTCTAACCTGGCTAACAAATCTACCACCTCGGTCAATTGATTCCTTTGATGTGCTTATAACTAAGTTCACTGCGCAATTTGCAGCAAGCCGAAGGCACAAAAGGCATTCGGTCTCACTGGTAAATTTCAAACAGGAAAGAAACGAATCACTCAGAGATTACATGGCTCGCTTCAATGCTAAGCAGATCCTGATTCCCAACATGATCTCGGAACTCTGCCTCCACACAGTCATGGCCGGTCTGAAGCCAGGACCATTCTTCGAGTACTTGTCTCGGAAGCCACCGAGAGATTTTGAAGAGTTGCAGGAAAAGGCTACAGGTTTCATGAACTCAGAAGAGATGTTGGAATTCAAAAGGAGAGAAAGAGGTTTCGAGGACAAGAGCTCGGCCCCGAATAAAGAAAGAAACAGGGGGTCCGACTCACAGAGGGGCCAAAGGACTAACGAAAGGGAATTCTCGGAGAGGCATCCCAGGTACCAATTTTATACTCCGTTAAACCGACCTTGGGCAGCCATCCTTCAGGAGGTGTGCAGTGCCGGGTTGCTTACCCTACCTCGACCGTCCAAGACACCAGACAATGTCGCCAAAAGCAAAGAATGTATGTGGCATCAAAACTACGGACACTCCACTGAGGAGTGCAAAACACTTCAGAAAAAGATTGAGGATTTAGTGCAAGCAGGTCGTCTTGATCGTTTCGTCCTCCGAGATGACAATGGAGGCAGACGACCCGGTCGAAGACAACGGAGGCATGGTTATGACAACCGAGACCGAGATGCAAACTTGCGAAGAAACCATCAGGGCGAAGACCGGTTAAATAACCAAAAGACCCCTATCGAAGAGTCAGAAGGAGGAATTAGGGGGGTCATCAATACGATCTCGGGAGGGTTTTCAGGCGGAGGAACGACGAGCTCGGCCCGAAGGCATCATGTAAAAGCCCTCCGATCCGTTAACACAGTGTCTGGAAGGCCCCCAAGAGCAAGACCCCCCATAACGTTCACAGACGATGATTTCCAAGGGGTGGATCCAAATCAAGATGACCCAATGGTGATAACGGTCGAGATGGCCAACTTTTTGGTCAGGCGAACACTTATTGACCAGGGGAGCTCGGCCGATATTCTGTACCTGGCAACCATCAAAAATCTCGGAATTCCAGAAAAGCTGATAAAGGAGCAGGAAGACAAGCTAGTAGGATTCACCGGGGAACAAGTCAAGACCCGAGGTTATATAGACCTCTTAACAACGTTCGGAGAAGGCAGACTCTCCAAGTCCGTATCAGTCAGGTACGTTATTGTAGATGCCAGCACGTCGTACAATATCCTTATTGGAAGACCGACGTTGAATGAGCTCGGGGCGATTGTCTCTACCCCACACCTGACAATGAAGTTCCCAGTCGACTATGGAGAGATAGTCGCAGTCCGAGCTGACCAAAGGCTAGCCAAGCAATGCTATGTTGACAGCCTAAAGGTTACCCGCCAGGATGTCGTAAAAAATGTCGAGGAGGGTAAGGCGGAGGTGGTAAGCTCGGTCAGTTCAGTAACTCCAGCCAGCTCGGTCAGCATGTTTGAACTGGACCCAAGAACGGAGATGTACGAGTCCAGGGCCAAGCCAACGGAGTCTTTAGAAAGGTTCCAGCTGGGAGCCCATCCTGAACAATGCACCCAATTCGGTAGTCAGCTTGACCTCTCACTCAGAGAGAGGCTTCACGAGGTCCTAAGAAAGAATGCTGACCTGTTCGCCTGGAAGACATCGGATATGCCGGGCATAGACCCCAACTTTATGTGCCATAAGCTGTCCATATGTCCCGAAGCCAAACCTGTAACTCAGAGAAAAAGGAAACTTGGCGAGGAAAGGCGCCGAGCAGTGGCCGAGGAGACTTCCAAACTGGTCAAAGCAAATTTCATCCGAGAGGTGAAATACACTACCTGGCTAGCCAACGTGGTGTTAGTCAAAAAGGCCAACGGTAAATGGCGGATGTGCACTGACTATACCGATCTCAACAAGGCATGCTCAAAGGATTCCTATCCCCTGCCCAACATTGACAGACTGGTGGATAGGGCCTCATGATAAGCCTCTGGCTTATCTAGTTTTATAACTAGATGGACTGTGGTTTATGTGCTAATTATTCGAGTTCAATCTCGTTTTCGCCCAAATTTGGCCTTGTTTTGTTCCTAAGTTAGTTTTTGACTCGTTCTAGGCATTTTTAGTAATTTTTAATCTATTTTGAATAGAATTACGCTTTTTGTTTCTTTTTATTGTTTCAGGTTAGAAGTGAAGCTCTGAGAGTCAAGGAAAGTCAAGAAATAGTGGAAATTGCCATTCTGGAGACACTCGCCCCGCGAGTGGATTCTCGCCTCGCGAGCCTGAAGACCAGGTGAAGCAGCAACAGTCATCCTTTCTGTCTCGCCCCGCGAATATACTGCTCGCCCCGCGATCCTGAAGGCCTGACTGTGCCAGAAATGACATCCTCTCTGTCTCGCCTCGCGAACGTAGTCTCGCCTCGCGAGAGTCCAATTTGAACGTGCGCCAATTTTGATATTCGCCTCGCGAGAGCTTGCTCGCCTCGCGAGCGAGCGCAGATCAGGAATCCTATATATTTCTGTTTTAGGGCAGATTGAGATGATCTTTGGAAGCTTTTGGATTCACCACTGTTTTGTAGCGTTTAGGGACGAATCCTTGTGTTTCTGGAGCTGCGTCTCCTCTTTTCTTTTTCTTATTTTACTATGGTGGTTATGTCCGATTGCTTGTCTGTCTTTACGAGCATGAGGAACTAATTCCCTCGTCTGAGGGATCAATGAAACCACCCATGGCGGTGTAGAATTCGATGTGATGTATGTTTTTCTCCCTTCTTTCAATTAATGTTTTCCAATTCTGATTTGATTGCGTTGATCATATGTGCATGCGTGATTGACTAGTTAAACGTGTTGAGGCTTAGGAGGCGATTCGCGTTTTAGAACTTGAATTGGGATCATCGATCGAATATTGCACGAGAGTGAGTAGGAGATCGGTGCAACCTTATAGGGAACAAGAATTAATAGAGTTTGATGATTAGGGTTATGAGACCTAGTAAGTAATTAATCCAATCGTTGAATACGTCCTATTGAGCACGACAGTGGATATAGGAGAATTTGGGGGTCCTGATTGACATTGTAATTGAATTAGGGAAGTGTCATCATCACTTGGGTACTATGCATGATTGGGTAGGTGGATTTGACACCTTAGATATTTAATTTCTGATTTTAATACCTTAGTTCTATTATATTTGTTAATTTAAATTGCGATCCTATTTTCTCTCCAATCTCAACCACTTTCTGTCACTTGACCAAACGTATCGAACTTCTCGCGAATTAGTCGAATTGGTAGCCCAATCCTTGTGTTCGACCTCGGTAAATTCTTACCGTGTTTATTTTATTACTTGCGATGACCCGGTACACTTGCCGGTGACTCAACAAGTTTTTGGCGCCGTTGCCGGGGATTGGCACAACCAATTTTCCTAATTTTTAGGGAAGTGTGATTATTTGGTTAAATTATTTTTATTTTTATTTTTATTTTTATTTTTGTTATCTCTCTCTACTTCTTTGATTCCACTTGGTCTTGCCTTGTTTTGTATGCGAGGTACACGAGGGAATGCTTCCGGGTTGCGAAAATTGTAGTGGAGACCATGACACTCAGAGCTGTCCATTCTACTTCTCTCAAGAATATGTGGACTCATGCCATAATTTCTATGACACCGTGCCCCAGAACATCTATCAGAGGAACAGTCAGAATCAGAATAGGGGTTATATGAGGAGAGACCATCCGGGTTTCGCTTGGAGTAATGCTGGCGGTGGTCTAGCCGGGCAACCACAACCTCAACAGAATTGGCAACCACACCCTCAACAGAATTGGCAACAACAACCTCAACAGGATGGTGGAAGGCAACCGTGGGAGTTGGCTATTGAGAAGATGAGCGCGGCAGTTGAGAAGTTGGCAATCGATACAAGCACAACCATTGATAAGTTGGCAACTCATACAGGGTCGGCAATTCAGAATCTAGAGATGCAGATTGCCCAACTCGCAAAGCAACTAAATGAGCGTCTCCCAGGGACTTTCCCAGGTGATACCGAGAACAACCCTAAGAACCAATGTGATGTCATAACAAATAGAAGCGGTAGGGTGTTGGGATGTAACAGGGATACAACTAGTTATCAGGAAGTTGAGGAAGAACTACCACATGTTGAGGAAGAGCAACCTAAGAAAGAGGAGTTGGCAAGGGACAAGGCACCGGAGCAAGGGGGAGAGTTCAAAATGAAGATAAAGTGGTAGTGGACTCCACCATGCTTGCTGAGCAATCTGATTTTGCTGCATTAAATAAATATGTTGGCTTGTATGCATGTGTGGACACTGGTAAGTTAGTCCGTCCCACTTGTCTGGCACACTTCCTCGTGAAAACACAATTTGACCCGAGAGGAAGTGAGTTCATAATTGCAGAGGTCAAAGAAGTTTTCACACACGTGCTAGGTGGAATTGTGGAAAGAGTCGTTTTGCTTCTGCAATTGCCACTTCACAAACCATGGGATCCGGGTGGAGGATCTCACATGATGAGCATCTCTTGGCCTTTACGCCACAGGCTATGGGATCCAGGTGGATGCTTCTTAATAAGTCAAGCTAGTGACGTTAAAGAAGCGCTTATTGGGAGGCAACCCAAGCTAGGTATCCTTTATTTTTAGTTTCTGTCATTTTCATTTATATATTAAAAAAAAAAGCTTGATTCGCCACGCGAATCCATAGTGGCCACGCGAGACAGAAGCCCTGAATCTCAGAGGCTTGCTCACACTTCTGTATCGCGTCGCGAGGGATACTTTAGCCTTGCGATTCTGGGCATCATCATCTGTTGAAATTCCAGATTCGCCTCGCGAGATACTACTCGCCTCGCTATTCTGGAAAGTGTGAAGAACAAATTTCCAGATCCGCCTCGCGAGTGATCTCTCACCTCGCAAATATGCAATTAAGTTTTTTATTTGCAGGATTTCTTCCAGGAGAGGCCTTTGGCCCAGCAGAGGGGTGCCCGAGGGAACAATGGGATGAGGATGCAACCGTAGAAGAACTTTTCGTGGAAGCGGCCACCTCCACTAGTATTTGATCAGGGAGCACCCTCTCCTTTCCTCACTCTTATTTTATATATCTGTGTTCTTTCATTGAGGACAATGTATGCTTTAAGTGTGGGGGAGGGAACCAATTGCTGTTTTTGTTTTTGTTTTTGTTTTTGTTTTTGTTTTTGTTTGTCGCTCTTGAATAATTTGAGAAGATCAAGAGTATGTGTATGAATGTGTGTCGGCAAGCTTGTTGGATTTTAATTAAATTTAGCATAGATTGATTGCATGAATTCTTTTGACCATTGATGATTTCCCCCTAGGTTCTGAAAATAGAAAATTTGATCCCCATGGGAAAAATTGAAAATTCAACTTTGAGGAACTTTATTGTGATTGCTTGATTTATGACAAGTTTGGGGTGAGGGGGTGCACACACTAGGAATCGTATCTCGGTCAAACAATTTGCAAAAATGTCCAGGTGAGGATTTGAGCCTCCAACTTTGTTTTTGATTGTGAGGATCACTTTTAAGTTGCACTTTCCCGAATTTGATTGAATCTCTTCATGGTTTGCATGTTTATGTGTTGTATCAAATGATTTAGGCAATTTTCTTTGAATAGCTACTTGGCCTAAAAAGAACCATACCTAGTGCATGTTCCCTAGTTAGCCACATTGAGCCTAATTAGCCTATTGTTTCTTGATGACCCTATATTATAAGCCAAAAATATGAAAAACCATGTTAACCCAATCTTAGGATTAGGAGAGCATGGAAGCTTAGCAAGAGAAGGGTTGTGAGAAACTAAGTTTGGGGTGGCTACAAGGTGATATGTCATTTTGGGTTGAGAAAAAGAAAAATAAAGGTTGAAACCCAAGGCAAAAAGAAAAAGAAAAAAAAAGAAAAAAAAGAAAAAAAAATTGCCAAAAGAAAAGGGGCAAAGCAAAAAGCATAGCAAGGAAAAGGCTGTAGTCACCCGAGGCAAAAAGAAAAATGGAAAAAGGAATTTGAGTGGAATATGTGTCAAATGCTCATGCTCTCTTAGTTCCTAGGGACTTAATCTTAGTATCCTTGAATATCCTACCCTTAGCCAGGCCCCATTTCAACCTTTAAAAGACCTTCTGATGTTGCATACATGTTTTCGTGGGAACTATTTTTTGAGATGAACATCAAATTCATGGGAAGTGCTCTTGGAATGTGAAGTTGAGTGAAAAGTTGATAGCCTAGACACAATTGAGCGAATGAGTGAAATTTTACATACCCTTGTGAGGAAGGCAATTGTTTGAAATTGGTGATCTTCCTTTTGTGTGTAACTTTGATCCTCAACTTAGATTAATACTTGCATGAATGATAAGTTCTCAACTATTTAAAGTAAATGAATGTGGGGATTACATCGATGCAAAGGGGGAAATCATTGAAGAAAAACTGTTTTGTTAAGATCGCATGAAATTTGTGCGAAATCGATTGAATCCCTTAAGCTTGCCAAGTCTTGAGTCTTTTTTGAGTTTTAGCTTGCTTGGGGACAAGCAAGGTTTAAGTTTGGGGTGTTTTGATAAGCCTCTGGCTTATCTAGTTTTATAACTAGATGGACTGTGGTTTATGTGCTAATTATTCGAGTTCAATCTTGTTTTCGCCCAAATTTGGCCTTGTTTTGTTCCTAAGTTAGTGTTTGACTCGTTCTAGGCATTTTTAGTAGTTTTTAGTCTATTTTGAATAGAATTACACTTTTTGTTTCTTTTTATTGTTTCAGGTTAGAAGTGAAGCTCTGAGAGTCAAGGAAAGTCAAGAAAGTGTGGAAATTGCCATTCTGGAGACACTCGCCCCGCGAGTGGATTCTCGCCTCGCGAGCCTGAAGACCAGGTGAAGCAGCAACAATCATCCTTTCTGTCTCGCCCCGCGAAGATACTGCTCGCCCCGCGATCCTGAAGGCCTGACTGTGCCAGAAATGACATCCTCTCTGTCTCGCCTCGCGAACGTAGTCTCACCTCGCGAGAGTCCAATTTGAATGCGCGCCAATTTTGATATTCGCCTCGCGAGAGTTTGCTCGCCTCACGAGCGAGCGCAGATCAGGAATCCTATATATTTCTGTTTTAGGGCAGATTGAGATGATCTCTGGAAGCTTTTGGATTCACCACTGTTTTGTAGCGTTTAGGGACGAATCCTTGTGTTTCTGGAGCTGCGTCTCCTCTTTTCTTTTTCTTATTTTACTATGGTGGTTATGTCCGATTGCTTGTCTGTCTTTACGAGCATGAGGAACTAATTCCCTCGTCTGAGGGATCAATGAAACCACCCATGGCGGTGTAGAATTCGATGTGATGTATGTTTTTCTCCCTTCTTTCAATTAATGTTTTCCAATTCTGATTTGATTGCGTTGATCATATGTGCATGCGTGATTGACTAGTTAAACGTGTTGAAGCTTAGGAAGCGATTCGCGTTTTAGAACTTGAATTGGGATCATCAATCGACTATTGCACGAGAGTGAGTAGGAGATCGGTGCAACCTTATAGGGAACAAGAATTAATAGAGTTTGATGATTAGGGTTATGAGACCCAGTAAGTAATTAATCCAATCGTTGAATACGTCCTATTGAGCACGACAGTGGATATAGGAGAATTTGGGGGTCCTAGTTGACATTGTAATTGAATTAGGGAAGAGTCATCATCACTTGGGTACTATGCATGATTGGGTAGGTGGATTTGATACCTTAGATATTTAATTTCTGATTTTAATACCTTAGTTCTATTATATTTTTTAATTTAAATTGCGATCCTATTTTCTCTCCAATCTCAACCACTTTCTGTCACTTGACCAAACGTATCGAACTTCTCACGGATTAGTCGAATTGGTAGCCCAATCCTTGTGTTCGACCTCGGTAAATTCTTATCGTGTTTATTTTATTACTTGCGACGACCCGGTACACTTGCCGGTGACTCAACACCTCAGGTTACAAGGTTTTGCCCTTTTTGGACGCATATTCAGGTTATAACCAGATCAGGATGTATCCACCTGATGAAGAAAAAACTGCATTTATGATTGATGGGGCGAACTACTACTACCGAGTAATGCCCTTCGGCCTAAAAAATGCCGGTGCAACATACCAAAGGCTTATGGACAAGGTTTTCGCCAATCAAATCAGAAAGAACTTAGAAGTGTACATTGATGACATGGTGGTAAAATACAAGGATCCAAGCCAACACCCTGCCGACCTCGAAGAAATTTTCGACCAGCTCAGAAAGTACAACATGAGGCTAAATCCAGAAAAATGCTCCTTTGGTGTACAAGGAGGAAAGTTCTTGGGATACATGCTAACACACCGGGGGATCGAAGCTAATCCGGATAAATGCAAAGCTGTTATGGAAATGCGGAGTCCTCGGAGTGTGAAAGAAATTCAAAGGCTAGCTGGCCGATTAGCCTCCCTATCCCGTTTTCTCCCGAAATCTGCAGAAAAGGCCAGACCTTTCTTCCAGCTCCTGAAAAAGCCAAAGGATTTCATTTGGACTGAAGAGTGTGAGAAGGCCTTTGAAGATCTGAAACTCTTCCTAGCATATCCCCCAATCCTCACTCGATCTGAGCTCGGCAAAGATCTGTACCAGTACCTCTCTGTCAACGATTGCGCAATCAGTGCAGTGATCATCCAGGAAGAGGAGGGGCAACATATGCCGGTGCACTATGTCAGTAGGGTCCTGAAAGACGCAGAAACGCGACATCAAGTAATTGAAAAGCTGGCCCTCGCCTTAGTTATGGCAGCTCGGAGGTTACGGCCCTATTTCCAGTCACACCAAGTCATAGTCAAGACCGATCATCTAATAAAGCAAGTACTCAGGAAACCTGATCTAGCTGGACGAATGATAGCTTGGTCAGTAGAATTGTCAGAATTCGGTGTATAGTATGAACCGAGGGGCCGATGAAATCACAATGCCTCTCTGACTTCATTGTCGAGCTCTCTTCCAAACCGAGGTCGGAGTCCTTCATCTGGCTCCTATTTGTGGACGGATCATCTAACCTGAAGGGAAGCGGGGCTGGAATAATTCTTGAAGGGTCGGATGACCTAATCCTAGAGCAGTCTTTAAAGTTTGGGTTTACTGCTTCAAACAACCAAGCAGAATATGAAGCCCTTATAGCAGGACTAATGTTAGCTAAAGAAGTTGGGGTCCAGGAACTAAAGTGCCGAAGTGACTCACAGCTTGTAACCGGACAAGTCTCTGGAAATTATCAGAAAAAGGACCCCCAACTAACCAGATATCTCTGCAAGGTTAATAGCCTCATTGCTGAATTTGAGCATTTCTCCATTGAGCGCATACCTCGGGAAGAAAATTCCATGGAAGATCTGTTGTCCAAATTGGATAGCACCAAGAGGGCTGGCCAACTAAGAACTTTCATTCAAGAAAAACTCCTCGAACCGAGTATAAAAAATGCCGAAGTGACAATGACCGAGCACTGTGATCGGGGCTGGATGACTCCAATTTGGGAGTATTTTGCCTCGGACAAACTACCTGATGACCCAAAGGAGGCGAGGCGAATCCGTCTGAAATCTTGCCACTACACCGTCCTAGATGGTGAGCTGTACAAAAGAGGGTTCTCCAGGCCATTACTGAAGTGCCTCACAAAGGAACAGTCCGAGTATGTAATGGATGAGATGCACCGAGGAATCTGTGGGATGCATTCAGGTGGCCGATCTCTGGCAGCTCGGGTCCTACGATCAGGGTTTTACTGGCCAACCATGAGACTGGATTGTGCTACTTGGACTACTAGGTGCGAACCCTGTCAGAAGTACGCCAACGTAGCTCGTGCTCCAGGAGAAGAACTCCACTCCATGTTCTCACCGTGGCCCTTTACCATGTGGGGGATGGATATCGTCGGTCCTTTCCCAGTTGCCAAAGGTCAGGTCAAATTCCTCTTAGTAGGTGTGGATTACTTCACCAAGTGGATTGAAGCAGAACCATTGGCCACGATAACTGCCAAAAACGTTCAGAGTTTTGTATGGAAAAACATCATATGCAGGAACGGCCTCCCTTATGCAGTTGTCACAGACAATGGAAAGCAATTCACAGATAAAGAGCTTAAAGAATTTTACTCTAACCTCAGAATCAAACATAAAGTGACCTCGGTTGAGCACCCGCAAACAAATGGCCAAGCAGAGGCAGCCAATAAAGTGATCTTAAACGAGCTAAAAAGAAGGTTAGGTCATTCAAAAGGAGCTTGGGTTGAACAATTACCAAGCATCCTATGGGCTTACCATTGCTCACCACAGTCTTCAACGAGTGAGACACCATTCAAACTAACCTATGGAACCGATGCAATGATTCCAGTTGAGCTCAGTGAGCTCTCTTGCCGAAGGCAGTATCACGATCAAAGCAAAAATGAAGAAGAACTCCGAGTTGAGCTTGACATGGTCGAGGAAGTCCGAGATACGGCAAAAATCAGAGACGAGTTGTGCAAGCAAAAAGCAACTCGGAAGTACAACTCGAGGCTGCACCCAATGGAATTTGTGCAAGGTGACATAGTACTGAGACTGCAGAATGACGCGAGAAAAGACCCCAGAGAGGGTAAGCTCGCGGCAAACTGGTCGGGCCCATTCAGGATAATTGAAAATCTAGGAAATGGTGCCTACAAGCTAGAAGAATTGTCAGGGAAGTCGGTTCCAAGAACATGGAACACTTCCCACCTTAAGTTTTGTTTTAGCTAAGGTTAGAGGTGATGCACTCTTTTTCCTATCTCGGTCTTTTTCCCACGAGGTTTTGGCCGAGAAGGTTTTAATGAGGCACACCAGAAAAAATAAATAAATAAAATCATTTTCAGATGAGCTATTATGCAAAAATACGGCGTTAAAACTGCCAAAGACCTAAAGAGGCTGACCGAGCTAAAATCGACTGATCCAGGGTTGAAGTGTCGAGCCTATAAAGGTATATAAAAAACCTAAAGAGGCTGACCGAGCTAAAATCGACCGATCCAGCGTCGAAGTGCCGAGCCTATAAAGGTATGCAAGAAAACCCAAAGAGGCTGACCGAGCTAAAATCGACCGATCCAGGGTCAAAGTATCGAGCCTATAAAGGTATGCAAAAAACCCCAAAGAGGCTGACCAAGCTAAAATCGACCGATCCATGGTCGAAGTGCCGAGCCTATAAAGGTATGCAAAGAGGCTGACCGAGCTAAAATCGACCAATCCAGGGTCGAAGTGCCGAGCCTATAAATGTGAAAAAACAGCTCAAGACCTTAAGAGGCTGACCGAGCTAAACTCGACCGACCCGAGGTCAAAATGCCGAGCCTAAAAAGGTGTGCGCAGCCTGACAAAGGCTAATTAATACCTAAAAATTAAGTGAAAACACTTACAGGTATCTCGAATTCCGAAAACACGAGTCAACTGAGTAACAAAATAAAAGGCATTATAAAATTTTCTAAGTACAAATAAAGCAAACGATTCCATTAAGTAACAACGGGCCAAGCCCAGAATACATAAGAAGTCAAAATAAAAGGGGGCACCGCCCAAAAAAGCAACGTGTTTCCTAAAACTACTAATACAATGTCAGGAATCAAGGTCATCAGCATTGGGAGGGATGATAGCAGATTGGACAGGTGGGCCCACTTCACCTTCGGGTCCCTCCTCGGCCGTTTGACCTTCACCCTCTTCCCCGTGGGTTACAGCCTCCTCGTCCTCATCTTCCAGCTCGGCCAATGGAACAAGGATTCCATCTCGGTTAAAATCCTTGTCCACATCAGCACAGGAGAAGTCAGCAGTCGGGTTGAAATGCTGAAGTTGCTTCACGGCTCGGAAGAAACCGTTAACATGCTCCCTCATGATTGAAGCCTCAGCTTCAGCGAGATCAGCACGGAGCCTCAGATTCTCCTCCTTATCGGTCTCCAGCAACTTCTGTAGCTCAAGACCGGCTTCCTTCTCGACCTGAAGTCCTTCAACAACGTTCTGAAGGTTGAGCCGGTCGGCCCTTTCCATCTCTAGCTCGGCCATAAGGGTGGTACTATCCCTTTCCAGCTCTATCTTTTGGGCCTTCAGCTGACCGATGACCCGGCCTTGCTCCTCACACCTGGCCAGGGCCTGATAGAGCTCGTCTCTCACCCTCAAGGCTCGGGCCGCATCAACCCTCATCACCTCCATCTTCTTCACATTATCAGTAAGATGTTGGCTTCAGAAGCGGGTGATCGAGGCGATGCGGAGAGCATAGGCAGCGGCCGCCTCCATACTTTCCCCAGGACCTTGCTCCAACAAGAGCCGCGCATCAGACTGTTTCAGTATTTGGCCATCAATCAGGCCTGTAGGGTCAAACTCATTTCCCTAGAGCGAGCTGATCCCTGGATTGCAGTTCCCGTTATACCATTTGATGTCCGAAGAGAGATCGGTCACCGGGGGAGCATTGCCCGACCGCCTAGCAGGAGCAGGATTCTCTTCAATCATCAACAAAGGAGGAGGGCTTCTAATCGGAACCTCTGATGCCAGGTCTTCCCGAGTCCTCTTCGGAGGACGAGTACTCAAGTCAGAAGCTTCAACAAACTTCTTCTTCTTCCCCTTAACATTTGAAGCAACCGCTGATCCTCCAGTTGCTTGATTAGCTGACTTCTTCATCAGGGCCTTGTAGTTGAACTTCCCCATTATCACTGCAAGAAAGAAATCAGTCAAGAAAAATAAGTACGCTACAGGGTAAATTACCACTTATCAACAAAAGTTACTTACATTCAAAATCAGCTTGCCGAGTGGAGGAAGTCCTAAGCTTTAAAAGCCTTCCACAAGGCAATGGACGAGGACACAATTTCAGGACCTTGACGTCAGCTCGCTCCTAAGAGGTCATGCAGTCGAGGTCATAACCAGAAAATTTGGAAGGGTGTGGTTGCCAGTAGAGAGGAAATTTAGGGTTCCCGGCCAAGTCAAAAAAGACAGACTCATGACCCTCTAGAGGTCGGATTTTGAAGAAATCCGACTTGAAAAATTTGTACGAACTCTTATAGAGTCCAATGACCCCCTCTCAATCCCGCTCAGAGAAATCCAGTCAACTCGGTCCCCGAAACAAACTCGGTAAAAGTACAGGAACTTTGGAGCAGTGGCCTCTATTCCTAGATGGCCACATAGAAT
This sequence comes from Sophora flavescens, assembly GCA_030762895.1. Taxonomy (NCBI): domain Eukaryota; kingdom Viridiplantae; phylum Streptophyta; class Magnoliopsida; order Fabales; family Fabaceae; genus Sophora; species Sophora flavescens. Next base: position 80,615,769 of record CM061065.1, on the reverse strand, counting down.
TTGAAAGGCTTTCAGAAATGCCCAGCTATTCGGATGAAGCTGGGTAGGAGCAACGTTCATAGCTCGCAAAATTTCGCACTCGAATGGACTGAAGGGGATGGAAAGCCCAATCTGCTCAAAGAAGGTTTTATATACATATGTGAAGGGTGGCTTAGATGAAGGGGGCAAAGGAAGACATGCTCATCCTCGCCGCAAGGAAGGCATTCTACAATGCCTCGTTTAACTGCAACTTTAAGTTTTATAGCTTCAAGGGAATCAAAATCCCTAAAATTAGAGTGAAATCCAGCAACGTCGGGTTTTACCCATAAATACCCAGGAATGGTGATCTCTGGGTAGGGAACCCTGGGCATCCTAGACACACGCCTGCGACGCTTGGGAACAACAACGACGTCCGGAGTAGCAGAGCTCCTCCCAGAAGAAGAAGAAGAACCCCTGTAACCCCCGCCGTCGTGAGAGGAAGAGGGAGAAGAATGGGGAGAGCACCCAATCAGATGGAGCTTAGGCTCCACAATATGAACCCCATAGGAGGCATTCTGGGATACCTCAAATGAACTCTCCATGGATGAACAATCAGAAAGCAAACCTAAGGGAGTTTCAAAGAGAAGCACGTACCTTGAAGGGAGTATGAATGCTTGGGCCAGAAAGAGCTCGAGAATAAGAAAAGTCTAGGGCTTGGAGAAAGATGAAATCCCGCACTAGAGGCTCGCCCAAATTTATAGGAAAAAGTGCAACGTCCTCTCGGCGAATTAATGAGGGTTGTTGGCAGACGAGAGCAGGGAAGCGTCCCTTCAAGTCTGACCGCATTCGCCAACTAATGAAAGACAACCACGTGGCAGAAGTGTCATCATGTACACTGCCATCGCGGGAAAATAGGGGCACGCCACAATCCATAAAATCTCGGAAACAATGCCACAGAGGCCACGCGTCACACAGAGTGACGTTTCCGTTCCATCTCGAGAACCGAGAAAGTATGGCGTCAGCACAAAGCAAATAATCATCTCCACCTCGGCTAGCCTCGGCTCCCGCGAAAAAGCTTCCACGCCGTTGGCTCAAAGCTTGGGGGGCCTATGTATGAGCCGAGATATAGATCTTGGTACCTCAGAAGCATCAAGCTCGGCCACCCGAGCTGCTCACCGAGTTGGAGGATGTGTACATATATATAAGGTATGAAGCTCGGCCAAACACCTCGCCGAGCCGAAAGACCAAAAGATGAAACCAAGTTCCTAGCCTCGGATCCTTCGAAAAAAGCTTCCACGCTATTAGCTCAAAGCTTTGGGGGCTTGTGTATGAGCCGAGATACAGAGCTCGGCTAAACATCATGAAAGCTTTTACGCTCTATTAGCTCAAAGCTTGGGGGCTTGTGTACTGGCCGAAGAGTGAAACCCGACCACCGAGCTCGAATACCCGGCCCAGTCCGGAAGTTAAGGATAATAAGTTAAAAATCACCTTTAATTATCCTGATATTATCTGAAATAACCGTATCCGGTTAAAAGAGATAATATCCCCTAATTTAAGGGATAGGATATTGATATCATCCTTAATTAAATCCTGATATTATCTAAAATAACCTTATCTTGTTAAAAGAGATAATATCCCTTAAATTAAGGAATCACATCTCAAAAGAGATTGAGGAGATAAATCAGATCTCTAAAAGATACGGGAATCCTATTATAAAAGGAGGAGTACCCATGATAGAAAGACTCATTTTTCACTAAACTCCGGTGACTCTATCTTAAGCGTATTAGAGAAACTAGCCCGACCAAGAGACTACCAGACAGTCCTTGCTCCCTAGTATTCATCAGATACAAAATTAAGAGATTGAGATCACCACGGCCAAGGGTTGAACCGAGAACTATGTCTGGCTTTGATTCCCACTGGGATACGTAGGACCGGAATACCAGGTTCTGTCAAGCCACAGTCTAAAACAACCCCCGTTGTTCAACCTTGGTCCGATGCTCTACGACGAGGTTCCGGTAATCCGGATCTCGGCAGGAACAAGTACATGTTTGGATGAGCTTTAAAAAAAAAAAAGGACTTCTATGATGTAGAAATAGAAACAGAAGTTATTTTTAAAAGCATAAGTTATTTTGTGTTTGGATGCAGTGATCAAGAACTACTTTTAAATCACAAAAGACGTTTCACTGCAACTATATAAAAGCGTTTTTAGTTGATTAAAATTACTGCAAAAGTATTTTTTGTCATTATTATATTTTTTAAAGAAATAAAAAAAAAAACAAAACCTAGGATGATTTCATACTAAAATAAAAGAGAATCGGACAACTAAACAAAAGTTTTTTTTTCTTCTAATTGATTAAAATAATGGTGCGGTGCTAGTACTCGGAAGGCAGAAAGATGATAAATGAGAATCGGTGAAAAGAGTGTTAAAAAAGAGTGCAACGGGCTCTTATTCATATTGAAGAAAAAATATTTAGGGTTAGAGAACAACGAAAAGAGAGATATGGTAGTAAATAAAAAATAGTATTGAAGAGAATAAAGTGATTAAATTAGATATGAGGATAATGTGATATAAAATACAGATTTAAAAGTCCTATTTATATAAATAGAAAAATCTCAATCCTAATTAAATAAGGAAACAAATAGAAAAATAATAAATAAAACTTAAAATATTTTAAATTATTCTAAGATAAAATAAAATATTATAAGATACTTTTTTTAAACCAAATATACTTTTAAATACCTTAAGAATACAAATAAAATTAAATTAAAAGTTATAAAAGGGAGATTCAACACCCAGACCAAAAAAAAAACGTAAATGAGTGCATTTGCGGTAAATCTCAAGAATTTTCTTTAATAATGAATCACTCTTCAAGCAAAGAGATGGAAGAAAAGGCTTTTAAAAAAGTAGTTATTGACCCTTGCTCTATTTGGCAAAAATAACTTATAAGTTAGCTTATAGATAATAAGCTATCTTATAGCTGATAAGTTAATTTATCACTTTTTTTTATCAATGGGAAAACAAAGAAACCAAAAGGAAAAAAAATCAAATTATAAGTCTAACTATCCCCAAAACATCAGCCAACAATAAAGAAGAGAGCTGATGGGGGCAAGTATCCCACAAGACTAAGCTTTGGTTAGAACTAGCTCCTTGTTTAGCAAGTCAATCTGCACAAGCATTCCATTATTTAAGCACATGTTGAAAGCACAAGGTCCATGATAGAGATTTGAAACTCTGGAAATGCTGAATCTGAGGAGCATAAGGACGAAAACCAGTAATCTCTCCATTAATCAAATCCAAAGCAGTTTTGGAATCCGATTCACAAATGATATTTATATATCCAGTTCTCCATACAAATTTAAGTCCGTTCGCTATTGCCAAAAGCTCGACATTAAGGTTGTTTTATAGCTGATAAGCTAATTTTTAGCTTATAGCTAATTGAATTTCAAGTGTTTGTTAGAATTAGCGGTTGAATTAACTTATAAATATAAAATGACTTAAAATGACATATTTATGATAAACATAGTAAGTTGTGTAACACCCTTCTCGGGCGCTATATCGTAAGTGACATTTTAAGGCCGAAAAGTAAGTTAATTAAAATTGTCTATAAAAGAATGGGGTAATTTTTTTTCTTTTTCGTAAGTCGTAAACATAACTACTTTGTTTTAAATGAATGATCAATCAAATATTCCATTATCACAATTGGGATCATAAGTTCGAAAATCATTTACATAATACACAACCCGACTCATAAACAGAAATCATAGAATGTACAGACTCAACATAAAGATGTGGAGACGCAGCTCTTAAAATATAAGATACTTGGAGTCACAGCTCCATAGATGTAACACCCTAGTTTTTACACCTATGATTAATTTTTTTATTTGGATGTTTAAATTTATTATGTTATGTGGTTTAGTTTGAGTAATTAAATTACTCTCTTCAAATTATTTTATTGGGTGCGTTAGCACTGACTCAATTCAGTGAATGCACGCTTACTAGACAATAATTACGTTATTGTCACTAATATACCAGTACAGAAAAATATTTTTCATAATATGATTAAGAGAAAAGCATTTTCATATTCTCATTCTATTTATTTTAGAGTTAAAAATATTTTGGTTTGACATTTATCGGAGAATAAATTTTGGACTGAGTATTTTCTTAGTGGATCAGTTCAATTATTAATCTTTACTCTAATTTGAATTTCGAAATTATATCTTTATCAATCTTTATTTTTAGAATCCAAAAAGTAAAAACATGTTTATTTTAGGCCTAATATTTATCACTCATTTTGTACCTATCACTAAGTAACTAGTTTAAAAACTAAAGTTTCTCTTTTCTCTCTCTCACTCACTCGACGCCCCCACTCTCTCTTTTCTTCTCCTTCTCTGCAACTTTTTCTTCCTTCTTTCTTTCTTCTTTCTCTTTTCTTCTTCTTCCTCCCACCTCAACTCCATCTCCTTCTTCCTTGCGGACTGGTTCGCGCCGCCACCTGCAAGCCGCGCAACCACCACCTCAAAGAGTAGATCCGGTCGCTGCTCACCAGCACGAGGGAGAAGACAGCTGTGCAACCCACACGTATTCCGACCGTTTGCTCCGCCGTTCGACGACGCCACCGGGGGAGCTCGCCTGGCCGCTGTCTATGGTGGTTCGTCCACCTCCCTCCCTTCTATGAGGTTCGCCTCCTCTGGTTGGTAAGGATTGTTGCAGACCGAAGCTCTGCCGCCATCCTCAGACGCGCCACCGCCACGCCGGAGGTCTCAACAGCCACCACTTCTCTTCCTTCCACCTTGGGTGAGTCAAAACCCTCTCTTGTGTTTCAGATTCAAAATCCCCAAATTGATTTTGAAACCCTAACCCTAACCCTCTGATTTCAGATTTTAATCTTAAGATTAAAGCTTGTTTTATGAAATTAGGACTGTGAATTTGTGTTTTCCTAAACCAATTTCATTATTCCGAGTTTTCCCTAAATTTTAATAAGGAGCCCTAAACCCCCAATTTGATTTGATTTGAATTTGGGTATGTTTTGTGAAATTAATTATGATTTAGTGCAATTAGGACTCTTAATGGATGATTTCCAAAGTTCTTTTCATGATCTTTTAATCAAAACAAAGTTTCCTTAAAGGGTATTGGGAAGCGTGAGCTTCAAACATGATTTTCTTTAAAAGTAACCTTGTTTGGTAATTAGATTAAGTGTTTAGATAAAGTTAGAATGTGTGTTTGATCATGTGAAATTGATTTCTTGATTTTTGGTTGTTGCGCGTTGTTGGATTCCCTCTCTGAGACGTTTGACACGGCTATGCTTGCTTGATGGAGTAGATAGTTATACTCTTGGAGCTAACGTGAGCATTAAGACGAGGATCCATTACTTGTCTTCAAAGGTAAGGGCGTTTGCCTAGGGATATTCAATAACTGTATGCATGTGTGTATGTGTTTAATTGGACATTTACATGTTGATTGAGCTTACTTGACTATCTAATGTACTTGAACTGTTATGCTATTATCTGATGTTGAACTGTACTTGTTCTAAATGTTATAATGCATATATGTGATGAACTGCTTTCAACTGTGATATTAGCATTGAACTGATAATATATACTGCTGTTGATTGAAAGTTTGCTAAGCCGGACTTGTGTCTGTGCTCAACCGTTATAAGGATTAAAAACCTTAATAAGCTTTGAAGATGAAGGGATTGGTGTTCTTTTCCAAAAGCTCATTAACTTAAAGTGCTTGTTTTAAATGTTGAAATGGTTTTGGTGGACTATTGTTATACAAGAGAAAAATCCTTTTCGAACTATGTGTCTTCAAGTGAAAACTTTCAAGATTATTTGGCAATATCCTATTGGGGGAAATATTTCAAAGATAAAAGAATTTCAAAGATGCTTTATAAAAGATTTTCAAAGAAAAGGTTTTTCCTAAATATTTTAGAAACTTTCCGATAACCTGGATAGGTTATCGAGGATTCGGTTTTGAATTTGTTTTTCACTGAACGAAAAATAAGTACTTAAGAAAGAGAATCTAGTACGCGAGACGTCGCCTCTAGTATTCAGTGATGTGCCCGTGATCTTGAATCAGTGTGAATTCGGGACTACGAGTCCTGGTTATGATGTTATGGACTTAGGTCCTAATCACGCTGTGTTGGATTGTGTATTCTAACCGCGTGTGATGAACATGATTAAAGGTGAAGGTTGTTTTCTACGACCACAACCCTTGACTGCGGCCACGGTCTTGGGCATTGTGATTGAGCATTCGGACTATGAGTCCTATGCTTCTGAGTTTTCAAGTGATGGGGAAATGATGATTTAAGTCGTTAGCTTTGAGCAAATGACAAGGAAAAGAATGAACACAAAGAAATCCTTTTAAATAAAATATTTTCTCATGTCCATTTCCCAGCAGACGTGCCTTATTATCGTTGTGCTTAGCTAGCCAATGAGACGGTGTATTATCGTTGTTCTTAAATTAGACAATGAGACGGTGTACGTGTATCGTTGTGCCTAAATGGACAATGAAACGGCGTGCATAATCGTTGTGCCTAAATGGCCAATGAGACGGTGTATTATCGTTGTGCTTAGCTAGCCAATGAGACAGTGTATTATCGTTGTTCTTAAATTGGACAATGAGACGGTGTGCGTGTATCGTTGTGCCTAAATGGACAATGAAACGACGTGCATAATAGTTGTGCCTAAATCGCCAATGAGACGGTGTATTATCGTTGTACTTAGCTAGCCAATGAGACGGTGTATTATCGTTGTGCTTAGCTAGCCAATGAGACGGTGTATCGAGACTGATCAACTCATTTGAAGGTTGTTGGGATCTCCTGGAGATTAAGTTAGAGCCCGATGATTGAAGTGCCATGCATATTTTCAAAGGTTGATCGTGCGGGTTTGAGACCCTTTGATATAACACTGTTATGTTATGTATATGCATGATTTAACTCGCTTATATGATTATGTGATGTATGTATCATGTATATGGTTGGTGTGTGATATATCCATTTGTCGTTATCTCACCCTTACAAACATATCAGGTGTCTTCGGGTTTGCTATTGTACCATAGATATGGTGCAGAGGAGTCTCCCTAAGTCACTCTGAGACTTAGATATGGTGGTTTGATGAAGTACTTAATTGTGGGGTGATCACGTGAGTTCTTCTCAGGAATAACTTTTAGAATGACCAGCTTAGGGTTCTGAGACTTAGATTATTTTGATAAGTATGTATGAGTATGGCTCAGAGAGCCTTTATTTTAAAATGAAATGTTTATGGCTCGGAGAGCGTTATTTTGAAAGAAAACTTAAACTTTTCCTTTTGGTCTTGTAAAGCTAATTGATATAACTATCTTTAGCATGTTATTGCTTGATTGTATTTGGTGTAACTAGAATTCTGGAATGAAAATGTAATTATTTTAGCAGGTGTTCTTTTACCTGGGATGTCCGAATTACAGAGGAGACTCTGTCGAAATTTTCGTAAAATACTAGCTTTTATTCAAGTATATTCTTTAAATTAAATAGGCTTGCCATACTATGATAGTAAGTCTGTGTGCCAATCAAGGCTTAGGAGTCGTGACAAAATTTTTTATACCCAATTTCACACACTTGTATACTTATATAAATTTTTTTTCCGAAAGCACCAGCAAATTATCTTTTAATTTAAATTCCGCATGTGTTACGTAAGTAATGCCCCGAGGGGGGGGCATTACAAGGTGGTATCAGAGCTGGTCGAGTCTTTCGGGATCTTTGGGGAATAGGTCTGTTAAGTTTTGTTGTGTGATCTCTGGTTGGCTCTTGTTTGAATTGTTTCTTGTTGAAGCAATGTGTGTTGACGCACAAGTTTATGTTTCTTGGTGGTTTTCCAAGGGCTTTATGTCCTGGGAGACCTTAGATCTTGAATGTTACTTGGGTTAGAATATGACATTCGATTATCCTTGCGAATCGTGTCAGGCATATTTTATGATTTTAATTTGCAGTCTGTCAGGACTTATGAATTAGTTATGCTAATTCATTAATTTCCAGTTATTCATTTCTTTGTTTGTGAGAAGTCGTACTCACACTTCTAAATAATCCTCGATGTATTAGACATTTGAGTGAATTAATTTATCGGAATTCATTGGTCTGGATACTTTCACATTTTGTGGAGAGAAGTGGTTATGACTATTTCTTGAGTTATAACACGGGATAATTTCGTGATAGCGAAGTTTCTTGGTGAAACTTAGTTTCGTCACTTCTATTTTTGATAGAGGTGAAAGTCATCATTTTGTAAATTCTTTGTATTAAGAATAAGAATTAATCCTCTTGGGATTAGACATTATTCACCCCTTGATTCTTTGAATCATTTGGAAGATTCTTATGGAAGAATGAACTTTATTAGATTCATGTTTGTAAATGTGTATTGATCATGCATTTTTACACCCACGAACCTGATGGAATGATCTTTTTCCATATTGGATGTTCTGTATCCTTCAATTAATGAAATTCTTTTCTATGCTTATGTGAAAGTGAAATCAAGAGAAATTTTCTTTTCTTGAGAAATTCTTTTATGATCACCCAGGGTCATGTCTTATTGCGGTTCGGATGTACTTGTCGTCGTTGATCATCTTAGTTCTATGTATTCTCCAAATGTCGTCGATGTGTGACCTATCTCATCGATGCGTGAGTTGGATATCTCCACATCAAGATGTACAATTGAGACCTTCCTTGTTGAGATGTTGACATTCCTTCAATCTTTGTTATAAGTTTTACGAAGACCTGTATGAGTCTTGATTGAATTCAAGTGATCGTTGATCGATCGGTGAAGCCTACATCTTCTTACGAGTTAAGATCCACAAGCAGAGTTAGTGAACCGAATAATGTATCGGAGGATTGTTCAGGCTTCATGGAGTATATTCAAGTGTTGTTTCGGGATGAAAAACGGAAGTTTATCAACCTGTGTCGGTTAAGTTTACTTTAAGTGTTGAGGACTAAGTTGAGATTAAGTCCAACTGATCATCCTCAGTGGGATGGATAAGGAATGAGGTGACCTATCCTTAGCGGGTTAGTTAGGAGATAGTGTGGTACCTAAGTTTTTGTCATCTCTATGGTAGGACGAACCAGAGTTGATAGGAGTTTCGTTAGTGTATAGATGTGAATGGTACTATGAGGACCCTTAAGTTCAACGTCATTGAGTGAGACGATTACGATGGATTTTATCATGATCGAGGCAGATGTATCATTAAAGGAAATTAGAGTAGTGATCAAAGTTTATGGTTAATGTTGACTTCGTGAGTCCGAGGATTAACGGAAAAATATGTATGGTAGTTTTCCTTAAGTTGAACGGAAATAGTAAAAAGGAGTTATTGAGTGAAACTAAGTTGTTAGAAAAGTTTAAGAATTATGATTTTGGATAATTCAAACTGAAGTGATTCCTTTTGGTTGTAGTTGCATGAAGGAATGTAATCGTATTCTTTAATATTGAAATGAATGACTATGATATAATTTGGAGTGGTGGAACATGTGCAAATGAAACTAAGACAACAATTGTATACTTTGAGTTGAAGGTTGATGTGTGATAGGGTAAAGTTAGTGTTGAACTTGATGTTCGTCGTGAGGATAAGGTGTTGAAGAAGTTTTGCTAGCGGACTAATTTTGAGGCAAGAAGTGATTTAAGTTTTGATTGTGTCTTTCGAGTGTAATAGACTATGGCGAAATGTTTATAATCTTTGAGGTCTTATTCTGGTAAATATGTGGTTGATGATCCATAGTGGAAACTGAACATTTTAAATCCAAGATTGCCATTGGGGAGTGTCCACCTGGATTTCTTGGCTTTACTTTGGTGCAGCTCCTAGGGGTAATGGCCTTAGAGAAACTCTGTTTTATAATCTCTTTCTCGGCTGCAAATAAATAAGATAAGGGCATATACGATACAAGCATTTCCTTGCATAAGTGATGGAGCCCTGCCTTTAGATGAAGGAATTGTTAGGAGTTGTGTATTTTCTTTGGGTAATAGGGTAGATGCATGGGAAATTTCTTAAACCAGGGATACTAACGGGGCTTGAGAACTAAATTGAAAATTGAGAGTAAAATGAAGGATATGAAATCGAAGTAGGCAAAAGATCCGAGAGGAATTAAGAAGAGAACGGACTATGTTGGATGTGGTAAGATTCAATTTTAATGAGATTGAATTTCTTAGGTTTTTGGCGCAAAGTATATCATGTGCAACTCAGGAATGTTACGACGTTTTGATTGGAGACTTGAAAAGTGTTAATTTGATATGATTAGAAGAGTAGACTAAGCCTAAATGGACTAATACTATGATTGCATCTCTTGAGTAGAAGGTTAATTGATGTTATGGTAAAGATAGTGTTGATTTTGTTCTTGAAAGTGTAATAGACTAAGATGAAATATCGAAGGTAGTGGGGATAAAGCGGTAGTGAAAAATCTCGAGGATAAATAAAATGGTATAAGAATCGATCTTGTTATAAAGTTATAGATAAAAGGAATGAAGCGATGAGAATACCAAGCAAGATTTTAGGGTTAAGGTGTGATTACAAAATCCTGTGTAGTTTTGAGCTACGAAATTTCGAGGACGAAATTTTTTTAAGAGGGGTAGTAATGTAACACCCTAGTTTTTACACCTATGATTAATTATTTTATTTGGATGTTTAAATTTATTATGTTATGTGCTTTAGTTTGAGTAATTAAATTACTCTCATCAAATTATTTTATTGGGTGCGTTAGCACTGACTCAATCGATGAATGCACGCTTACTAGACAATAATTACGTTATTGTCACTAATATACCAGTACAGAAAAATATTTTTCATAATATGATTAAGAGAAAAGCATTTTCATATTCTCATTCTATTTAATTTTAGAGTTAAAAATATTTTGGTTTGACATTTATCGGAGATTAAATTTTGGACTGAGTATTTTCTTAGTGGATCAGTTCAATTATTAATCTTTACTCTAATTTGAATTTCGAAATTATATCTTTATCAATCTTTATTTTTAGAATCCAAAAAGTAAAAACATGTTTATTTTAGGCCTAATATTTATCACTCATTTTGTACCTATCACTAAGTAACTAGTTTAAAAACTAAAGTTTCTTTTTTCTCTCTCTCACTCACTCGACGCCCTCACTCTCTCTTTTCTTCTCCTTCTCTGCAACTTTTTCTTCCTTCTTTCTTTCTTCTTTCTCTTTTCTTCTTCTTCCTCCCACCTCAACTCCATCTCCTTCTTCCTTGCGGACTGGTTCGCGCCGCCACCTGCAAGCTGCACAACCACCACCTCAAAGAGTAGATCCGGTAGCTGTTCACCAGCACGAGGGAGAAGACAACTGCGTAACCCACACGTATTCCGGCCGTTTGCTCCGCCGTTCGACGACGCCACCGGGGGAGCTCGCCTGGCCGCTGTCTATGGTGGTTCGTCCACCTCCCTCCCTTCTATGAGGTTCGCCTCCTCTGGTTGGTAAGGATTGTTGCAGGCCAGAAGCTCTGCCGCCGTCCTCGAGGCGCGCCACCGCCACGCTTGGAGGTCTCAACAGCCACCACTTCTCTTCCTTCCACCTTGGGTGAGTCAAAACCCTCTCTTGTGTTTCAGATTCAAAATCCCCAAATTGATTTTGAAACCCTAACCCTAACCCTCTCGATTTCGGATTTTAATCTTAAGATTAAAGCTTGTTTTATGAAATTAGGACTGTGAATTTGTGTTTTCCTAAACCAATTTCATTATTCCGAGTTTTCCTAAATTTTAATAAGGAGCCCTAAACCCCAATTTGATTTGATTTGAATTTGGGTATGTTTTGTGAAATTAATTATGATTTAGTGCAATTAGGACTCTTAATGGATGATTTCCAAAGTTCTTTTCATGATCTTTTAATCAAAACAAAGTTTCCTTAAAGGGTATTGGGAAGCGTGAGCTTCAAACATGATTTTCTTTAAAAGTAACCTTGTTTGGTAATTAGATTAAGTGTTTAGATAAAGTTAGAATGTGTGTTTGATCATGTGAAATTGATTTCTTGATTTTTGGTTGTTGCGCGTTGTTGGATTCCCTCTGAGACGTTTGACACGGCTATGCTTGCTTGATGGAGTAGATAGTTATACTCTTGGAGCTAACGTGAGCATTAAGACGAGGATCCATTACTTGTCTTCAAAGGTAAGGGGAGTTTGCCTAGGGATATTCAATAACTGTATGCATGTGTGTATGTGTTTAATTGGACATTTACATGTTGATTGAGCTTACTTGACTATCTAATGTACTTGAACTGTTATGCTATTATCTGATGTTGAACTGTACTTGTTCTAAATGTTATAATGCATATATGTGATGAACTGCTTTCAACTGTGATATTAGCATTGAACTGATAATATATACTGCTGTTGATTGAAAGTTTGCTAAGCCAGACTTGTGTCTGTGCTCAACCGTTATAAGGATTAAAAACCTTAATAACCTTTGAAGATGAAGGGATTGGTGTTCTTTTCCAAAAGCTCATTAACTTAAAGTGCTTGTTTTAAAAGTTGAAATGGTTTTGGTGGACTATTGTTATACAAGAGAAAAATCCTTTTCGAACTATGTGTCTTCAAGTGAAAACTTTCAAGATTATTTGGCAATATCCTATTGGGGGAAATATTTCAAAGATAAAATAATTTCAAAGATGCTTTATAAAAGATTTTCAAAGAAAAGGTTTTTCCTAAATATTTTAGAAACTTTCCGATAACCTGGATAGGTTATCGAGGATTCGGTTTTGAATTTGTTTTTCACTGAACGAAAAATAAGTACTTAAGAAAGAGAATCTAGTACGCGAGATGTCGCCTCTAGTATTCACTGATGTGCACGTGATCTTGAATCAGTGTGAATTCGGGACTACGAGTCCTGGTTATGATGTTATGGACTTAGGTCCTAATCACGCTGTGTTGGATTGTGTATTCTAACCGCGTGTGATGAACATGATTAAAGGTGAAGGTTGTTTTCTACGACCACAACCCTTGACTGCGGCCACGGTCTTGGGCATTGTGATTGAGCATTCGGACTATGAGTCCTATGCTTCTGAGTTTTCAAGTGATGGGGAAATGATGATTTAAGTCGTTAGCTTTGAGCAGCGACAGTGAAAAGAATGAACACAAAGAAATCCTTTTAAATAAAATATTTTCTCATGTCCATTTCCCCAGGCAGACGTGCCTTATTATCGTTGTGCTTAGCTAGCCAATGAGACGGTGTATTATCGTTGTTCTTAAATTAGACAATGAGACGGTGTACGTGTATCGTTGTGCCTAAATGGACAATGAAACGGCGTGCATAATCGTTGTGCCTAAATGGCCAATGAGACGGTGTATTATCGTTGTGCTTAGCTAGCCAATGAGACAGTGTATTATCGTTGTTCTTAAATTGGACAATGAGACGGTGTACGTGTATCGTTGTGCCTAAATGGACAATGAAACGACGTGCATAATCGTTGTGCCTAAATGGCCAATGAGACGGTGTATTATCGTTGTACTTAGCTAGCCAATGAGACGGTGTATTATCGTTGTGCTTAGCTAGCCAATGAGACGGTGTATCGAGACTGATCAACTCATTTGAAGGTTGTTGGGATCTCCGGAGATTAAGTTAGAGCCTGATGATTGAAGTGCCATGCATATTTTCAAAGGTTGACTGTGCGGGTTTGAGACCCTTTGATATAACACTGTTATGTTATGTATATGCATGATTTAACTGCTTATATGATTATGTGATGTATGTATCATGTATATGGTTGTTGTGTGATATATCCATTTGTCGGTATCTCACCCTTACAAACATATCAGGTTTCTTCTGGTTTGCTATTGTACCCTACAGATGGTGCAGAGGAGTCTCCCTAAGTCACTCAGAGACTTAGATATGGTGGTTTGATGAAGTACTTAATTGTGGGGTGATCACGTGAGTTCTTCTCAGGAATAACTTTTAGAATGACCAGCTTAGGGTTCTGAGACTTAGATTATTTTGATAAGTATGTATGAGTATGGCTCAGAGAGCCTTTATTTTAAAATGAAATGTTTATGGCTCGGAGAGCGTTATTTTGAAAGAAAACTTAAACTTTTCCTTTTGGTCTTGTAAAGCTAATTGATATAACTATCTTTAGCATGTTATTGCTTGATTGTATTTGGTGTAACTAGAATTCTGGAATGAAAATGTAATTATTTTAGCAGGTGTTCTTTTACCTGGGATGTCCGAATTACAGAGGAGACTCATTGAAATTTTTAGTAAAATACTAGCTTTTATTCAAGTATATTCTTTAAATTAAATAGGCTTGCCATACTATGATAGTAAGTCTGTGTGCCAATCAAGGCTTAGGAGTCGTGACAAAATTTTTTATACCCAATTTCACACACTTGTATACTTATATAAATTTTTTTTCCGAAAGCACCAGCAAATTATCTTTTAATTTAAATTCCGCATGTGTTACGTAAGTAATGCCCCGAGGGGGGGGCATTACAAGGTGGTATCAGAGCTGGTCGAGTCTTTCGGGATCTTTGGGGAATAGGTCTGTTAAGTTTTGTTGTGTGATCTCTGGTTGGCTCTTGTTTGAATTGTTTCTTGTTGAAGCAATGTGTGTTGACGCACAAGTTTATGTTTCTTGGTGGTTTTCCAAGGGCTTTATGTCCTGGGAGACCTTAGATCTTGAATGTTACTTGGGTTAGAATATGACATTCGATTATCCTTGCGAATCGTGTCAGGCATATTTTATGATTTTAATTTGCAGTCTGTCAGGACTTATGAATTAGTTATGCTAATTCATTAATTTCCAGTTATTCATTTCTTTGTTTGTGAGAAGTCGTACTCACACTTCTAAATAATCCTCGATGTATTAGACATTTGAGTGAATTAATTTATCGGAATTCATTGGTCTGGATACTTTCACATTTTGTGGAGAGAAGTGGTTATGACTATTTCTTGAGTTATAACACAGATAATTTCGTGATAGCAGAAGTTTCTTGGTGAAACTTAGTTTCGTCACTTCTATTTTTGATAGAGGTGAAAGTCATCATTTTGTAAATTCTTTGTATTAAGAATAAGAATTAATCCTCTTGGGATTAGACATTATTCACCCCTTGATTCTTTGAATCTGTTGGAAGATTCTTATGGAAGAATGAACTTTATTAGATTCATGTTTGTAAATGTGTATTGATCATGCATTTTTACACCCACGAACCTGATGGAATGATCTTTTTCCATATTGGATGTTCCTGTATCCTTCAATTAATGAAATTCTTTTCTATGCTTATGTGAAAGTGAAATCAAGAGAAATTTTCTTTTCTTGAGAAATTCTTTTATGATCACCCAGGGTCATGTCTTATTGCGGTTCGGATGTACTTGTCGTCGTTGATCATCTTAGTTCTATGTATTCTCCAAATGTCGTCGATGTGTGACCTATCTCATCAGTCGTGAGTTGGATATCTCCACATCAAGATGTACAATTGAGACCTTCCTTGTTGAGATGTTGACATTCCTTCAATCTTTGTTATAAGTTTTCTGAAGACCTGTATGAGTCTTGATTGAATTCAAGTGATCGTTGATCGACTGGTGAAGCCTACATCTTCTTACGAGTTAAGATCCACAAGCAGAGTTAGTGAACCGAATAATGTATCGGAGGATTGTTCAGGCTTCATGGAGTATATTCAAGTGTTGTTTCAGATGAAAAACGGAAGTTTATCAACCTGTGTCGGTTAAGTTTACTTTAAGTGTTGAGGACTAAGTTGAGATTAAGTCCAACTGATCATCCTCAGTGGGATGGATAAGGAATGAGGTGACCTATCCTTAGCGGGTTAGTTAGGAGATAGTGTGGTACCTAAGTTTTTGTCATCTCTATGGTAGGACGAACCAGAGTTGATAGGAGTTTCGTTAGTGTATAGATGTGAATGGTACTATGAGGACCCTTAAGTTCAACGTCATTGAGTGAGACGATTACGATGGATTTTATCATGATCGAGGCAGATGTATCATTAAAGGAAATTAGAGTAGTGATCAAAGTTTATGGTTAATGTTGACTTCGTGAGTCCGAGGATTAACGGAAAAATATGTATGGTAGTTTTCCTTAAGTTGAACGGAAATAGTAAAAAGGAGTTATTGAGTGAAACTAAGTTGTTAGAAAAGTTTAAGAATTATGATTTTGGATAATTCAAACTGAAGTGATTCCTTTTGGTTGTAGTTGCATGAAGGAATGTAATCGTATTCTTTAATATTGAAATGAATGACTATGATATAATTTGGAGTGGTGGAACATGTGCAAATGAAACTAAGACAACAATTGTATACTTTGAGTTGAAGGTTGATGTGTGATAGGGTAAAGTTAGTCTTGAACTTGATGTTCGTCGTGAGGATAAGGTGTTGAAGAAGTTTTGCTAGCGGACTAATTTTGAGGCAAGAAGTGATTTAAGTTTTGATTGTGTCTTTCGAGTGTAATAGACTATGGCGAAATGTTTATAATCTTTGAGGTCTTATTCTGGTAAATATGTGGTTGATGATCCATAGTGGAAATCGAACATTTTAAATCCAAGATTGCCATTGGGGAGTGTCCACCTGGATTTCTTGGCTTTACTTTGGTGCAGCTCCTAGGGGTAATGGCCTTAGAGAAACTCTGTTTTATAATCTCTTTCTCGGCTGCAAATAAATAAGATAAGGGCATATACGATACAAGCATTTCCTTGCATAAGTGATGGAGCCCTGCCTTTAGATGAAGGAATTGTTAGGAGTTGTGTATTTTCTTTGGGTAATAGGGTAGATGCATGGGAAATTTCTTAAACCAGGGATACTAACGGGGCTTGAGAACTAAATTGAAAATTGAGAGTAAAATGAAGGATATGAAATCGAAGTAGGCAAAAGATCCGAGAGGAATTAAGAAGAGAACGGACTATGTTGGATGTGGTAAGATTCAATTTTAATGAGATTGAATTTCTTAGGTTTTTGGCGCAAAGTATATCATGTGCAACTCAGGAATGTTACGACGTTTTGATTGGAGACTTGAAAAGTGTTAATTTGATATGATTAGAAGAGTAGACTAAGCCTAAATGGACTAATACTATGATTGCATCTCTTGAGTAGAAGGTTAATTGATGTTATGGTAAAGATAGTGTTGATTTTGTTCTTGAAAGTGTAATAGACTAAGATGAAATATCGAAGGTAGTGGGGATAAAGCGGTAGTGAAAAATCTCGAGGATAAATAAAATGGTATAAGAATCGATCTTGTTATAAAGTTATAGATAAAAGGAATGAAGCGATGAGAATACCAAGCAAGATTTTAGGGTTAAGGTGTGATTACAAAATCCTGTGTAGTTTTGAGCTACGAAATTTCGAGGACGAAATTTTTTTAAGAGGGGTAGTAATGTAACACCCTAGTTTTTACACCTATGATTAATTATTTTATTTGGATGTTTAAATTTATTATGTTATGTGCTTTAGTTTGAGTAATTAAATTACTCTCATCAAATTATTTTATTGGGTGCGTTAGCACTGACTCAATTCAGTGAATGCACGCTTACTAGACAATAATTACGTTATTGTCACTAATATACCAGTACAGAAAAATATTTTTCATAATATGATTAAGAGAAAAGCATTTTCATATTCTCATTCTATTTAATTTTAGAGTTAAAAATATTTTGGTTTGACATTTATCGGAGATTAAATTTTGGACTGAGTATTTTCTTAGTGGATCAGTTCAATTATTAATCTTTACTCTAATTTGAATTTCGAAATTATATCTTTATCAATCTTTATTTTTAGAATCCAAAAAGTAAAAACATGTTTATTTTAGGCCTAATATTTATCACTCATTTTGTACCTATCACTAAGTAACTAGTTTAAAAACTAAAGTTTCTTTTTTCTCTCTCTCACTCACTCGACGCCCTCACTCTCTCTTTTCTTCTCCTTCTCTGCAACTTTTTCTTCCTTCTTTCTTTCTTCTTTCTCTTTTCTTCTTCTTCCTCCCACCTCAACTCCATCTCCTTCTTCCTTGCGGACTGGTTCGCGCCGCCACCTGCAAGCCGCACAACCACCACCTCAAAGAGTAGATCCGGTAGCTGTTCACCAGCACGAGGGAGAAGACAGCTGCGTAACCCACACGTATTCCGGCCGTTTGCTCCGCCGTTCGACGACGCCACCGGGGGAGCTCGCCTGGCCGCTGTCTATGGTGGTTCGTCCACCTCCCTCCCTTCTATGAGGTTCGCCTCCTCTGGTTGGTAAGGATTGTTGCAGACCGAAGCTCTGCCGCCGTCCTCAGACGCGCCACCGCCACGCCGGAGGTCTCAACAGCCACCACTTCTCTTCCTTCCACCTTGGGTGAGTCAAAACCCTCTCTTGTGTTTCAGATTCAAAATCCCCAAATTGATTTTGAAACCCTAACCCTAACCCTCTGATTTCAGATTTTAATCTTAAGATTAAAGCTTGTTTTATGAAATTAGGACTGTGAATTTGTGTTTTCCTAAACCAATTTCATTATTCCGAGTTTTCCCTAAATTTTAATAAGGAGCCCTAAACCCCCAATTTGATTTGATTTGAATTTGGGTATGTTTTGTGAAATTAATTATGATTTAGTGCAATTAGGACTCTTAATGGATGATTTCCAAAGTTCTTTTCATGATCTTTTAATCAAAACAAAGTTTCCTTAAAGGGTATTGGGAAGCGTGAGCTTCAAACATGATTTTCTTTAAAAGTAACCTTGTTTGGTAATTAGATTAAGTGTTTAGATAAAGTTAGAATGTGTGTTTGATCATGTGAAATTGATTTCTTGATTTTTGGTTGTTGCGCGTTGTTGGATTCCCTCTCTGAGACGTTTGACACGGCTATGCTTGCTTGATGGAGTAGATAGTTATACTCTTGGAGCTAACGTGAGCATTAAGACGAGGATCCATTACTTGTCTTCAAAGGTAAGGGGAGTTTGCCTAGGGATATTCAATAACTGTATGCATGTGTGTATGTGTTTAATTGGACATTTACATGTTGATTGAGCTTACTTGACTATCTAATGTACTTGAACTGTTATGCTATTATCTGATGTTGAACTGTACTTGTTCTAAATGTTATAATGCATATATGTGATGAACTGCTTTCAACTGTGATATTAGCATTGAACTGATAATATATACTGCTGTTGATTGAAAGTTTGCTAAGCCAGACTTGTGTCTGTGCTCAACCGTTATAAGGATTAAAAACCTTAATAACCTTTGAAGATGAAGGGATTGGTGTTCTTTTCCAAAAGCTCATTAACTTAAAGTGCTTGTTTTAAAAGTTGAAATGGTTTTGGTGGACTATTGTTATACAAGAGAAAAATCCTTTTCGAACTATGTGTCTTCAAGTGAAAACTTTCAAGATTATTTGGCAATATCCTATTGGGGGAAATATTTCAAAGATAAAATAATTTCAAAGATGCTTTATAAAAGATTTTCAAAGAAAAGGTTTTTCCTAAATATTTTAGAAACTTTCCGATAACCTGGATAGGTTATCGAGGATTCGGTTTTGAATTTGTTTTTCACTGAACGAAAAATAAGTACTTAAGAAAGAGAATCTAGTACGCGAGATGTCGCCTCTAGTATTCACTGATGTGCACGTGATCTTGAATCAGTGTGAATTCGGGACTACGAGTCCTGGTTATGATGTTATGGACTTAGGTCCTAATCACGCTGTGTTGGATTGTGTATTCTAACCGCGTGTGATGAACATGATTAAAGGTGAAGGTTGTTTTCTACGACCACAACCCTTGATCATGCGCCACGGTCTTGGGCATTGTGATTGAGCATTCGGACTATGAGTCCTATGCTTCGAGTTTTCAAGTGATGGGGAAATGATGATTTAAGTCGTTAGCTTTGAGCAATGACAAGTGAAAAGAATGAACACAAAGAAATCCTTTTAAATAAAATATTTTCTCATGTCCATTTCCCCGAGCAGACGTGCCTTATTATCGTTGTGCTTAGCTAGCCAATGAGACGGTGTATTATCGTTGTTCTTAAATTAGACAATGAGACGGTGTACGTGTATCGTTGTGCCTAAATGGACAATGAAACGGCGTGCATAATCGTTGTGCCTAAATGGCCAATGAGACGGTGTATTATCGTTGTGCTTAGCTAGCCAATGAGACAGTGTATTATCGTTGTTCTTAAATTGGACAATGAGACGGTGTACGTGTATCGTTGTGCCTAAATGGACAATGAAACGACGTGCATAATCGTTGTGCCTAAATGGCCAATGAGACGGTGTATTATCGTTGTACTTAGCTAGCCAATGAGACGGTGTATTATCGTTGTGCTTAGCTAGCCAATGAGACGGTGTATCGAGACTGATCAACTCATTTGAAGGTTGTTGGGATCTCCGGAGATTAAGTTAGAGCCTGATGATTGAAGTGCCATGCATATTTTCAAAGGTTGACTGTGCGGGTTTGAGACCCTTTGATATAACACTGTTATGTTATGTATATGAATGATTTAACTGCTTATATGATTATGTGATGTATGTATCATGTATATGGTTGTTGTGTGATATATCCATTTGTCGGTATCTCACCCTTACAAACATATCGAGTTTCTTCCTGGTTTGCTATTGTACCCTACAGATGGTGCAGAGGAGTCTCCCTAAGTCACTCAGAGACTTAGATATGGTGGTTTGATGAAGTACTTAATTGTGGGGTGATCACGTGAGTTCTTCTCAGGAATAACTTTTAGAATGACCAGCTTAGGGTTCTGAGACTTAGATTATTTTGATAAGTATGTATGAGTATGGCTCAGAGAGCCTTTATTTTAAAATGAAATGTTTATGGCTCGGAGAGCGTTATTTTGAAAGAAAACTTAAACTTTTCCTTTTGGTCTTGTAAAGCTAATTGATATAACTATCTTTAGCATGTTATTGCTTGATTTTATTTGGTGTAACTAGAATTCTGGAATGAAAATGTAATTATTTTAGCAGGTGTTCTTTTACCTGGGATGTCCGAATTACAGAGGAGACTCTGTCGAAATTTTCGTAAAATACTAGCTTTTATTCAAGTATATTCTTTAAATTAAATAGGCTTGCCATACTATGATAGTAAGTCTGTGTGCCAATCAAGGCTTAGGAGTCGTGACAAAATTTTATACCCAATTTCACACACTTGTATACTTATATAAATTTTTTTTTCCGAAAGCACCAGCAAATTATCTTTTAATTTAAATTCTGCATGTGTTACGTAAGTAATGCCCCGAGGGGGGGGGGGGGGGCGTTACAATAGACAGTTACATTAACTCCCAAACATACCCAGCTGGCCAGACTAAAATATAAAAGACAATCCTTTCTCATACATCATGAGAAAGACAAACCCACTGACGAGATCTAGTGAAAACTCTATTTGAGTCCACTACCGACGTCGTCACAAAAGACACTACTAGAGCTACTACTATAGTAACTCTTGAACTAAGCCCTTTCCTCTTCCAAGAGAAAAACATGGTCTACGAACCATTGACAGTATGAAAGACGTCCACTAGAAATTCCACCATAGCATCCACAAGCTTGAACCTCAATGCGTCAACCAAGCGACATCTTGACGTCTCAATCTTCTCAAAAGAGTATAGAAGGCACATAGCCAGCCAACATAGGCAATATAAAAATAAGGAGGTGAGCTTTCCACTTATCTTACACATAAGGCAGACATGCAGTGGTAAGACTCTCAGGTACTTACAATTAACAATTATCAATCATATCTACACTCATAACAAAACAATAATGTTTCACAGAAACATAACCACAGCACCGCGTTTTCCTAGATAGAAGACATCTAAGACTTGAGGAATGACCTCTGAATTCCTATACCATGGTTTTACGAACAGTCGGAGAGAGTGGTTCGGAGGATTGTTCCGGAGGTACCGGCCTTAGGTAATAAAGGATGCGTCAATAGTAAAGGGCGTGCACGTCATAGGCTTTTTCGGGAACATTCTACACTACCAGAAAACACGTAGTATCTAGTTGATTATGTCGGTGCATTGCAAGATCACCACGCCACATAGGAGCTACCAATTGGGTCTATGTTAGTATTTCATACCTCGACACCCCCTATAATAAGCAAGATTCGCCACTAAGGAATTCACACCAGCATTAAAGTGTTAGCTCTTCTCCTAGGCACAACGGCCTTACAGAACATAGTTTCACTATGTGTTTAGGTAAGATTGTCGGAAAATGCATTCTTCTTGTCTTTCCATCGGATGACATCTTGATTCCATCGGAATTCTTTCAATGTGCTTTCTCAGATGCTAGATGTTCTTAACATCGAGTGGAAGTTCTCAAGTAACCTTTCATCTTTGTGTAAAGATATCTTAAAACACCTGATTAAAAGTCCTAACGCATTGAGATTGGAACGCAAGTTCAATTATTTATTTCTCTGCACTTTTCTAATTGAGCCTTTTTATTTGGCTTCCATGAAAACAAATTATTCTGAATCCATTAAATTTTATGGAATATGGATAATGAATTATCCATACTTTATGACATAAGGTCGTGTTCCACCCCACGTCATAAATTATTACGTTCGTATTTTCACTAAGTCATTCATGACTTAGGTTTTTCCATTTACTTGAAATACTAGTCTTAAAGACTAAAATTCTATTTGTTTGTCTTAAAACTAAAACCTTGGGTTAAAACCAAACCATTTTGAAATCAGATTCCATTAAAGTACATAAGTACTAAATTCCTCAAAACAGTTTCTTGAAAAACATCGAAACTCATAAAATACCGTTTTACCGTTTTTTTTATTGTATTTCAACTTCAATTCCATATTTTCACAAATATAATTAATTTTCTCAAATCCTTCACTTTCCTAAGTTACCATACTTATGTTAAAGTATTAGAATACTAATTTCAAACTCTACATCATTGTTTTCTAAAAAGTCTTTAAAAACGTTTGACAACGGTTTCACCGCTTTTTACTGGTTTTAGGCCCAAAAGTCATACTTTTGAAAATATGGTTCTTCACCTCAAATATATCTCAACTAGGTTATAATACTCATACTAAGATGTTGAAACACTGCTTTTACAGTTTTCCTTTTCATGTATACAAAATCCTAAAAATTTGACCGAACGCCGTTAAGTTTGTAAATCGCTTAAATCAATTTTCAACCATTTTACACTCTAATAGTCCAAAAATCATTTTGGAGTTTTAGAACAGTTTGATAGGCATGAAAAACAGTCTCTCACTGTCCATTTAAATATATTTTCGAAAATTGCAATTTAACCCCTAAACTTTCATTAATTTCAAAAAGATCCTTATTCACTTAAATCCTTATAACTTTTTATTTATAACTTCAAATCACACCAAACCAAATTATTTATAAATATTTTTCAGTTACCCTCATATTTCCATAAATTACAATTCTGCCCCCAAATATTTTACTGTATTTGCAAAAAGGTCGTTTTTTACAAAAAAGCTTATAACTTTTTATGTATTAATCCAATTAACACCAAACCAATTTCTATGGTTTTGTCTCATCAGTGACTACAATATTAACACACAAGAACATGAATTTCAGTGCAGCCACTAAAATTCTCAGAAATTGCATTTTAGTCCCTAAGGACTTATAAAATCATATCTTTTAATATACACATCCAAATCAATCCAAACCAATTTCTATATCCTTATATATTCATTCAATCCTCATCAAAATTATTCAAACAATTTAAATCATCATGCAACCCATTTAAACAGCCAAGGCCGAATGGCCTAAAATAATTATATTAAGCATTTTTCTTAACAAATCAAGCAAACAACAATCATGGTTCCAACTTAAGGTCATTGGAACCAAGACAATCATATGACATATCATACCACAACCAAGCATCAAATCAAATCCTCCAAGAGGATCACACACATATAAATCAATAATGCATAATCCTAACACTTAGGATTTACAAGACAACATACAAATACTTTAAACCACATACATATCTACATTAAGGTAGAATAGTAGCAATCTCCCCCCTTACGTCTTGTAGACACTTGGAAAGTCAAGTAATAGAAGGATTTTGTTCACCTAAAGCCTCAAGGTTTGAACCAACAAACCTAGCCATGAACAACCAACAAGAAAAATCACATTAAAATGATTTTTCTATGATTTTCTAGAAATTTTTGAAAAACTAGATCTAGAAATTGGATCTTGAAGAAAACATGGATTTAAGAAGAAAACTTGTGATGAGAAGTGAAGGTATGATCATGGATCATAAGGCTATACCTTTGGAATCTCAAGAAATGATCAAGATCTTAGAGTTCCTTTGAAAATCAAGAGAAATAACTTAGGGTTTTTGTGTAGGAAAATGAAGAACATGAAGATGAACACTTGTGTAAAGAAAAAAAATGAAGTGAAGATGGCCTTATATAGGGAGGTGAGGCAGCCACGAAATTGGCCCAAAATGAGGAGAAAATTTGATTTTTAATGGTAAATGGTAACCATGATGAGTATTAACCAAAGCTTGGTTAGATTAGTCTATGAAAATACTATACTTTAATATGGCTAGTTTCATGAATCATCAAGCTATGTAATTTTGTGGGTGTTCCTCGGGTGATGTGGCTGTTTTCTACACCACATGAAGGAGGAGAATTCAATTTGAAATTTTCGTGTGAACCATGGTTGAATTAACCAAACATAGGTTAGGTTAACTTAGGGGTAAATTGGTCATTTCACTTGAAGTCGTCATGATAAATGAGTGGTTATGGTGAGTAGGAGGTGTGGCTAAATTGTGACCACATGTTAGGAAGAAGAAGCAAATTTGATAATGTCTTGTCTTAATCATGGTTGTCATTTAATTAGGATGGTTAGGTTAGGGGTATTTTAGTATTTTCACATTTACTTGTCATAAATACACATTAATGGCTATGGTGAGTCATTATGGTGACTCATTCCTCTTGAGTCATCATGGACGACTCGTCGTTCTGTTCTCCCGATATATCTCTACACATTCGTGTCTGGTTCCGTTTTTTACCCGATTAGGGTTTTTGAGAGAAAGATGATGCAATAAAATCAAAATGAAATGAGTTTGATTTAGTGGAGAGGCTGCACGAAATTAAATATATTTAGAGGATATTTTGGTCAAAATTCACTTAGGGACACTTTTGAAATTTCACTTAAAGATCAAGGGCATTTTGGTCTTTTTACATATAACCATTATTACTTGCATTTAATACAAGATGACTAACCCCTATGACTCGCCCCCATGACTCATTGTGCTCATCCACCCGGCGTCGGGTTTTGTCTCTGTACCTCCGTTCTCGATTCCGTCGATCCCCGATCGTCGAGTACTTGCGGGATTATTGTATAATAACCTATTTATTTTTAAAACTTTCAAAATAACCACTATGGTTGGAAATAAAATAAAAATCTACACAGTTTCGTTCTCGGATCAAAATTAGGTTTTCTGCTCAATAAATTCTTACTGTCAGTTAAAACGCAGACCGGGTTTCGTCTGAATTTTAAACCTAAATATTTACCGTAACTGTCTACGATAAAGTAGAGTATAAATATGATTTTGTTTTATTCAAAATCATTTTATAGGTCTCGGATAAAAATATAAACAAAAATATGTATATATTTACTGATATTAAAGAACAGTAAAAATCGGGGTGTTATAAGCTGAGAATTTCAATAATGAATGCGGTAAAAACGAGAGAAAAATCAATAAGCTATAAGTCATAAGCTAAATAAATTAGCTTATGAAGAAAAGTTATAAGCTAATGAGATAAGCTTATTTACCAAACACCTTTATTTTAGTCAAGCAAGTTTATAAGCTAGTCAAATAAGCTAGTTTATTGGACTTGTCGAATAGAGCCTTCGAGGAGAAACAATTTTTTTGAAGTATTTTGTAAATCAACATGTCAACAATAATTCAAGAATTAAAGGTTCAACTAATTAAACTTGAATAGAATTACGACAGTAATTTCGAAAATATAATATATATATATATATATATATATATTAATTTCTATATATTGTCCGTGTAAATAATTTTTATATAGATATTCAATAATATCATGATAAAACGGTTTTATTGTTATTTCTCTCTTAGTTATTAAAATAAAAATGCTTATGTCAAAATGTTACTGGTTGTTAATGAAAAACTTTTTACATTGACAGTACATGTTACTTTAATCCATATATGTAAATTTTAATATAAATCTTAGCTGAGATTGGTAGTCTTCTATATTCTTGCAAGGGGGCATGAGTTTAATTTCGATGTACTATCAATATAAAATTTGACATTATTAACCAATTACAAATCATCCTAAATGTGACTTTTAAAGTAACTATGTTAAGAGTCAAACATTTTTACACACACACACACACATATATATATATATATATATATATATATATATATATATATATATATATATATATATATGTCAAAAACATCCATACCTGCAGAAATCCATGAAAAAACATTCTTCATGGGCATGAGACTAGTAGCTTATTGGGTACTCACGGGTAAATGAATAGATTTTTCTCTCTACCCGCTAGTTAATAGGGCGGGACAATTATTAAAGAACTCATACTCATGAGTACCTACCTGTTAGTAAAATTCATTCTTAATCTTATATACAAAGTTAAATGTATGAACCAGTAACAAAAAAACAAATTAAATGTATGAATCTTGTTATATCTGTGCCATCCAACTTCAAATAGTTTACCGATTATCTTAGAGACAATGTCAAACCAAACAGTGTAATTATTGGTTGCATTTGATTGCATACGACCTTGTTTGATTACTCAAATTTACTTGAGTCAATATCAAATTTTTTTTTTACATTCATCCTCTAGTTGCAAACCTACTAAGATCAAATAATTTAAATACTTTTTTATGTTTATTTGATGCATATTATTTTAATGAAAATTCACTTTTAAAAGATTTTAATAAATATTCATGGGTCCGCGGATACCCACAAATATCTATAAAATCTGCCAAAAACCCAACTAGCAAGTATGGGAGTGACTCAAGTGAGAAGAATGTATTACTATAAGAGATGAGATGAATAAATATGAACCTTTTAATCATATTTGAATGATCAAGATTAGAATATATGGTTATGTGATTTTTTTTAAGTTATCATATGATCACTAACTTCTAATCCTAACCATTTGTGTATGTTTGATAGCCCAACTTTTCTCCTCACTCATAAAAATTTCCTTCTCAATATATATGAGTTTAATTTTGATGCATTATCATTGTAATTTATTTTACACTATCAACCTATCATAATCATTATACATATGAATTTTGAGGTAGTTATTTTAATAGTCAAATATTATTAATATGGTAATATATAAATTGGTTATGAATGTAAAAAATCTTTGTAATGTTACTGGATTACAATTAAATCATACATGTATTAATATACTCTTATTTCTTTTTGTGTAGGAATAAGTTAGCACTTTATACTTCTGCATTGGACAAATATTTGCAGCCAGTTGAAGAGAAAGCAGCATGAACAAGCTAATGAATATAGTATAAAGTTTAATAACCCAAACTAATGTTGCATGAACAAGCTAATGAATATAGTATAAAGTTTAATAACCCAAACTAATGTTGCTGAACTGGTACTGCAAAACACTAGCAGAAATCGCATTGCTATTCATACTGGCAACCGGCTCCACTAACAACAAAGTCAATGAATCCTATCAGTAAATTTACACATACATAAATCCCTTGTGCCAAGATTGACAGTTCATATTAACTGGCCTCTCCGACCCCATCTTCTCAACCAAACAAGTCATAAAGAAAGACCGAGAGTTATGAACATTGTTGCTCAAAAAATCGAGCAAGGAATTTTATCCTCCAAGCATCTCCATGAAAAATTAGTGGAGAAAAAGATACTTAAAAACAAATAAGCATCTGCTACGGGACCTTAATAGAAACAACACAGCCACTCTCAGCAATCTCCTAAGTACAATGAAGTATCTTCTTTCCCTGTTCTCATTCAAGCCTACAGGGATATTTATACTGTGGAAGCCTTGCTCAATTCCCCTCGTTTTGAGTGAATAAGGCTTGGATGGAAATCCTGTTGCATGGCAAAAGAGCAAACACTAAGAGTATAGACACATGAAAGTATTATTTCCTTTGGTTAAAAATACTTTTGTCCTTATACATGACATATTTTAATTTTCCCATATGAAAGAAGCCTTCAATTTAATCCCTACATGGTATATATAATCATTTTCATTTTAGTAACACAAGTCCAGGAAACAAATTACATAAGGCATTGGAACCAAATTGAAAATGAATATCACATATAAGACGAAAACTTTATTTTAACTTGATTTTTGTTTCTTATACGTGACAATCGTTTAAAATTTGGTTCCTACACTTCATTGTGTTATAATTTCAACAGACAGTGTTACAAGAGTACCTAATGGTGGAGACAGGATTGAAGACAACTAGGGACTAAATTGAAAACTTTTCATGTAGGGACCAAATTAAACATGAGTGTCACTTGTATTGGAACCAAAAATATATTTTAACCATTTTGTTTGATATGGCAAGCAATAAAATTAAGAAATAAAATTAAACATTGCTCTAGTGTCACTTGTATTGGAACCAAAAATATATTTTAACCATTTTGTTTGATATGGCAAACAAATATTAATGCTATTATGCTAATATAAAATTAAAACAAATAATTCAAATAATTACATTGCACCCCATTTTCTTGCTCTAGTTCCCTTATTTTCCTCCTTTGATAACTCCAGCACCTTTTCTTTGTCCAATTTTCTTGGTATTCGTAAAGAAAATGCTAAATCATTACTTAAATTCGAAAAAAGAAAAAAGAAAAAAAAACTAGTTGGGACAACATTTAACTGGAAAGTAATGATGGACTTTAATAGAACCACTACTTATTACATCTATGAAATCAAGATGACATGAGAGCACTTCAGCCAATTTCTTAAATAATCAGTGATTTTGGCCATACCTTCAACTAGTTGATGGAAGAAACACCCTTATAAGCTCTCTCAGAGTAACCTTTTTTCTACAGGTGGGGCATTTACCCTGTGCAGTTATTGCAGCTCTAATGCAATTCTTGCAAAAAATATGACCACACCTTGTTGAAGTTGCTTCTATCAAAGGTCCCATACATATTGGACAGTCAAAGACAGGATCCTTAGGAGGTTCAGGTGACTTTCTAGCCTTTTCCTTCTGCAAAAGGAATATTCAAGTGAGCAATTTGAACTCCAGCAAACCTTTACAATCAAATAAAAGTTCTTTATTTGTTGAAGGCAGTGGCCAAACATCAATAACTGCTATAATTTACATTTTAATATCGGCAACTTGGAAATTTTGTGGTTTTCAAGCAGCATGGCACAAAAGAGTACAAGAATAAAACAGACATGAAAACTAGAGCATTTTGAAAAGCATAGTCACTGCCGGTTACGTTTCACCAAGGAAAAACTCCATTTATATTGAAATATTGAACTACTGTACCAGCAACATTATGTGAGAGCTGTTACCCACCTTCACGGAACGCAAAGAATTGAAGGCATTGAGATTTAAATTTCCAAAAACTGAAATGAGAGTCTTGGATTGCAATGTTGGCATCCCATCCATTTGGATCCAAACCATACTACAGATTACCTGGTACGAAGGAGAGTGGGGTTCCAAAGGAAAATGCCAAAGCCATTTAGCAGCCAATGCAACGTTCTTACACACCAAACTACCAAGACCCAAAACCCGTTTCATTCTTAGGGAAGCAACACTCCTCCCAACCCACCAGATGATATTGTATTACATCCAAAACTCCCAACCTAAGAAAATCCCTCATAATCTTATCTATTTTTTGGGCAACTCCCACAGGGATACAAAATAAATACAAGTAGAGTAAAGAGGAATACTTGAGAGGCAAGCTTGAACAAAAGTAATCCGAAACCAAAGAGAAAAATAAGCCCCTTTTCCAATTATCTAAGTGCTTAGAGATCTTCCTCACTAGTGGATCAAAAGGAGGTAGCTCTAGGATTCCCACGCAAGAAAACACCAAGTAAAAAAAAGACCAATCCAAAATCTTTTATTGATGCGGAAGAGGAGAGACTCTGTGGACCACAGATATGACACAATACTCCTAGCCTAATAATACTCCTACTTATACTAATAAATAGTTTTTTTTTTTTGATAAGCCAAAATACTAATAATTAGTATTACCAGCATGGTTATTAAACTCTCGAGTTAGAGTTAACTCTTGAACTCAAACAAGTTTACGATCCTAGGAGACAAAAATTAGTCAACTTGTATGCCACCTCCTTTTTTGGTAAACACATACAAGTTCAAGTAAACTCTAACAAAATTCATAAAGACTCTACTAGGGAGTCTACGAATCTAGATTTATACATGGTTTTGGCCTCAAAATGTACAGTTTTGGTTGATGTTCTTGGATACATGGTTTGAATTGCCTTGCAATATGTATAGGGTTTCTGGAGCTAATTTTATGTTTTCACTATTACTTTTTGTTTCAATTTGTTGAACTAAAAAATAATGGAAGTGGAGTAAGTATAGTATAACAGTTGGGTCAAGCAGTGAGCTATGTTTATCTTTAATTCCTTTTATTTGGTTGGTTGAGGAGTTAGAATTTTGAACATTAATTATACATATGCTATTAAATTATGTTTGAGTACTAAGATATGTCTTTCAAATAATTATACATATGCAATTAAATTATGTTTATGAGAAGAGTTTACAATTCGAGTTTACCAATGCTCCACGAGTTTACTTAAACTCTCCAGTTTGACAAACTTGATTACTAGTACAAGCCCAAGGCCTAACAAGACTAATAACTTAAGTACTAATTCTTGATAAGACTAAGCTTTAGCTTGCTACAAGTAGCAAACCACAAACATAAGCCAAATAACATAACTCACTTCAACAAAAAGCTATGACCAAGACGATAAGAGAAACACGGCATTATAGCATATGTTGAACCATCAAGAAGCAACACTAGACCACCCAATGTCCTAGAAGAGAAAGAGAATCTAGGACAACTCATGCTCCCCCATACATGCGAAACAAAACCCTTGGTTGCAACTTTCTATCTGGCCAAAACCACACGAAAATGGGATGATTCCTGCTCTCAAACATGTGGCACCCTTGGTCACATCTTTACGATTGGCCACAACACTCCCAGTCGCGAAAAACACCGTCTACAGCACTCTTGGCCACACATGGAATAAGAAAGCAGGGAAGAATGGCCTTAACAGTTAACACCACATCTGATAGTCACTTGCCAATGGTCACAGGACACCAAATTCACATTGTAGCACCAGAACAGAACACACCAAAGAACCATCTCGTCATAATCTTACAAAAGCCTCTGAATAGCCTCAACTCAACCCAAAACTATAAAGCACAAACACTGACAAGGACACGAGACACGATACGACAAACACATCTACACACCAAAATCTAAAATTTGAAGGACATGGACGACACAGCATGTGTGTGTGTGTGTGTAAATTTAAGGAACTCCCAGAAAACAGGAAACATCACTTCTATTGATATTTTCAAAAAAACTCCTAAACCAACTTGTCCTAGCAGAACTAGCCATGAACAAGTACATTAAAACCAAAAGAGTTTACAGTGAGTATCTAAAGATTAACTTCATTTTGCTCTCCAACATCGCATTATCATGGCATGATGGTTTAGTTGCAGACGGAGGTTGGTGCCTTGATGGCTCGATGGGAGAGGGGGGCCTCACAGTGAAAAACATCATGGTCTGACTAGGGCAAGTTGTATTGGCAACTTAGAATTGGGTTTGGGTAATGGGTAATTGGGTATATCACTATTTTTTACTTTAAATGGCAATTGAGTTTTGTTGGAAAGTCGCCTTAATTGTGGTCCGCCCCTAGCCGCCTTAATTGCGCAACTTTGAGCTGCTGCCATTGCAACCTCTAGCACCTTCGTTGTGCTGAGTTTGAGGGGTGTGTTTAGTCCCACATCACCTAGAGATATAGCCTTTGTAGTGCTTATAAGGCTTAGGCAATCCTCACCTTACAAGCCGGCTTTTGGGGTTGAGTTAGGCCCAAGCCCAAATTCTAAGATGGTATCAAACCCTATCCTAGATCCATTGTTGGGCCACCCATATTGTCCACGCTCCAGGCCTATTGCCCTGGACGTGAGGGGGTGTGTTGGAAAGCCGCCTTAATTGTGGTCCGCCCCTAACCGCCTTAATTGCGGCAACTTTGAGTTGCGGTCATTGCAGCCTCTAGCACCTTCATTGTGCTGAGTTTGACGGGTGTGTTTAGTCCCACATCGCCTAGAGATATGGCCTTTATAGTGCTTATAAGGCAGGCAATCCTCACTTTACAAGCTGGCTTTTGGGGTTGAGTTAGGCCCAACCCCAAATTCTAAGAAGTTTCTTTTTAAAATTTTAAATTGGCCATGTCCTGCTATGTCCTTTCATATCCAGTTGTGTCTGAGCCAAAAAGAAATATTTTAAAAATCTGACATTTACATAGATGTATGTGACGTTGGCTGTCTGACATGGACAAAGCACCAAAATGGTGTGTCCATGCTTCATAGACCTAAAACAAAATCAGATTTGCTGTGAAGCCTCTAAACAGCCACCAAGACCTAACGAAACCAACGAAAGACGACAAAAGAGGCTGAAAATATCAATTCACGCCTTGTCAGCTTAGACCCAACTCACAAAACTCAAGGGCTTTATTGGGATTTGAAAAAAACAATACCAGTATTATACCAAACAGAACTAGGCTTCGAAAAAGAAAAAATCACACTACATCTGAAGAAAACACAAGAATCATATAAACATTGCACCCAACAGCACAGAAATCGCACCAAACAGCCTAAAACAGACCTGAAATCTGCTCGTCGAAGCTCTAAGTGGAGTTCCGGTAAACCGCAACTCTTGCCGGCTGCCAATTGGAGCTAACATGCAGGAACATGAAACACTCAACACCATTGAGAGTGCATGCTATTTCAAAATGCACAAACCAGACCAAACGCGTACAACCGCCATCCAGTCACCGCCAGTCATGCTCCCACCAATGGTCGACCTGAACCTTGTCAGCGACCACCCCTAGGTTTCCTGGCTGTGCTCAGATGGCAGCCAAGTGTGGCTGCCCAGAAACCATACCATATGATCTTTTTTTATCATTACTTCAGGAAAACTCATGCTGTCAAAATACAGGGAAAAATAAAAGAAAATTACAGGATTTAAGGGGAAAAAACAAAAATAAAAATAAAAATAACTATGCCTTATCCCATTAGGTGGGGTCGGCTACATCAATCAGACGACGTCATAATGTTCTATCATGAATCATGTTTATAGCTAAACCATTGCAGAGAAAATACAAACAAGAGTTCCACACTTACGCAAGCAATCATGGACAGATTAATGCGGATGGTACCACTTTGATACCATGTTAAAGAATTACGGGTTTAGGATTAAGGAAGAAGGAAACGAGAGAAAGATGGTTAAATGCAATAAACTGAAATTATTATTGATAAATGTAATATGATACAATACCCTAACCTAATACTCTTATTTAATAATTATTTAATAATTAGTTCAAGTATCAGTATCACTGGTACAAGCCTAAAAACAAACTCTAGAATTGTTTTCAATTCCATATTATATCATATCTGACCAAACTGTGGAATTCGAATAGGAATCTCATTTCAGTTTATCAATTCTCAATCTTATTCCAAGAAATTTCCTTCTTAAAAGATTGTATCATAGAGTGAGAGAGAGAGGAAGATCAGAAACTGAAATTGTAACTATGATTTTATTGAATGAATCTCATTCTTTACAATATTACAGTGTTGGCTTTATATAGCCATCGATCCTAACTGTTAGAGCAGTTGCTAGCCAACTGTCACCAACTGTCATAACTGAATGATGCTGAGTCAGCTTATTCAGTTATGCAGGTACATCATACATATACTCTAATATCCTCCCCTCAAGCTCAAGGTGGGTCAAGAGAGGAAACCACATTGAGCTTGGTTCTTAACTCAGTAAACTTAGCTGAGGAGAGTGGCTTAGTGAAGCAGTCTGCAAGTTGATCTTGACTAGGAACATGGACCACTGCGAGTGCTTTGGAGAGAACCTTCTCACGAACAAAGTGTATATCAAGCTCCATATGCTTGGTTCTAGCATGTAAGATAGGATTGTGTGCCAAATTCACTGCACTAAGATTGTCACAGAGGAGTGTTGGAGCAGTGAATGGGACTCCAAGTTCAGTTAGCAGAGATTGGATCCAAAAAGTTTCCGCGGTAGTGTTAGCCATGCTTCGATATTCAGCCTCTATGCTGGACCAGGAAACCAATTGTTGCTTTTTAGAACACCAAGATACAAGATTTGGGCCAAGGAAGATGCACGAACCAGAGGTGGACCTTCTATCATCAGGGTCACTGGCCCAATCAGCATCACAAAAGGCCAGTAGAGGAAAAGGAGCAGTGTGGGCAGCAGGACGCAGAAGCAAACCATACTGAATGGAGCCTTTGAGGTACCTGAGTATGCGTTTGACAGCTTGCCAATGAGTGTCTAGTGGATTGGACATAAACTAACAAACTTTGTTGACACTAAAGGCTATGTCTGGACGAGTAAGTGTGGCATATTGTAAGGCACCTACAATAGATCTGTAGAGATGAGGGTCTGACATTGTATCAGTACCAGCTTTAGTAAGCTTGTTGTTGCTAATCATAGGAGAGGAAAGCCCTTTTGCCTCAGCCATATTGGCTTTGGCTAGCAGATCCCGAATATACTTACCCTGTGTAAGTAGAAGAGCCCCATCAGATAGGTGCTTCACTTCAACTCCAAGGAAATAGTCCAGGTTCCCAAGTTCCTTGAGAGCAAACTGCTTGTGGAGTGTCTGAATTAGATCATCAACAAGGGAGGCAGAGGAGCCAGTGATGATTATATCATCAACATACACTAATACATACAGAGATGTAGAGCCCTTAGTGTAGACAAACAGTGAACGATCACACCGGCTCGTGATGAAGCCAAATCAGAGCGGGGGTAGATGCAAGGCTTTCATACCAAGCCCGAGGGGCTTGTTTGAGCCCATATAGGGCTTTGTGCAGCTTGCATACAAGGGTTTTGTCACTTTGTTCAAAACCTGGAGGTTGCACCATGTAAACATCTTCACTGAGCACCCCATTCAAGAAAGCATTGTTGACATCAACTTGTTTCATAGTCCACTTGTGAGTGATGGCTAAGGTTAGAATGATCCGTATGGTGACTGGCTTCACAACAGGGGAAAAGGTCTCATGGAAATCAAACCCATGCTGTTGGTGAAATCCTTTGGCTACCAATCTAGCCTTGAGTTTATTCACTGTGCCATCTGGATTTTCCTTAACCCGGAATACCCACTTGCAGCCAATGGCTTGCCGATTTGGTGGTAGGGGAACTAGAGACCAAGTGTGATTTCTAAGGAGAGCATTGTGCTCATCCTGCATAGCAGCCAACCATGGCTTACTGGTCAAGGCTTCTTTGACAGACCTTGGCTCAACATGACTCAAGAAAAGACTCGGTGGCAAGTGTCCTGTTTTGGACCTTGTTAACATATGATGGGTATTAATAGGTGGATTGGGTGAGGGACTTGGAGACTGGACAGAACCAGGGGAATTGGAGACAGATTGGACAGAGGTGGAAGAGTTGGTGGGTGATTCAATAGAGTCAGGTACAGATTGGGCATGAGAGGGAGAGCCAGATGATGAGGTAAGAGGTGAGGCAGGCTGATCTGCAGAAACAGACTGAGATGGTAAGGTAGTTGGGGAAGGTGGAGGGTGTTGATTTAAGGGTGTGGCAGCTAGAGGAGGGTAGGAGGGAATGGGAATAGATGCAAGGTATGGAGATTCAGGTGGGACATTTTGGGAACATGACTGAGAGAGGAACAATTGTTTATAGGGAAACTTGGATTCATTGAATAAAACATCCTCAGAGATGAAGATGCGTCCGGTAGAGTCTAGGCATTTATGGCCTTTATGCTGTGGTGACAGCCCCAAGTAGATACACTCCGAAGACCTAAACTGCATTTTATGCTGGTTATAAGGTCTGAGAAAGGGGAAACAAGCACACCCCAAAATTCGAAGGTTAGAATAATCAGGATTGGAGTTATAAAGAGCATGATAGGGTGAGGGATGAGACTTTAGAGCCACTGTGGGAAGCCTATTGATAAGGTAAACAGCTTGTGTAAAGCAGTGATCCCAAAATTTAAGAGGGAGAGAAGCATGGGACAGCATGGCAAGTCCCATTTCCACAATTTGTCTGTGCTTTCTCTCTACAGTCCTATTCTAATGGGATGTATGAGGGCATGTCAAGCGATGGACAATGCCTAATTCTGCCAAGTATTTGGAGAAGGGACGATATTCTCCTCCCCAATCTGACTGGACAGCCTTGATAGTGGCAGAAAACTGAGTTGTAATTAAGGTAGAGAATTGTTTGAAGGCTGTTAGGGCATCAGATTTTTGTTTAAGAAAGTAAATCCATGTAAACCTAGTGTAAGCATCAACAAAAGTGATGTAGTAGGTGTATCCCCCAAAGGAAGTGTAAGGTGCAGGTCCCCAAAGGTCAGTGTGAATGAGTTCAAAGGCAATAGTGTGAGTAGTAAGGGTTGGGGGGGTATGTAATCTATGAGCTTTTCCTAGACAGCATGCATTGCAAAAGTTATCATCGGATGTTTTATTCAATGAAGGAATTTTACACAATTGAAAGACAGCCTTTACAGTGTTGTTATTGGCATGTCCTAGCCTATAGTGCCAAGTGGCAAAAGTGCTAGTTACAGTAGAGGACTTAGCTAGAAGCTCACTAGGAGCTGAAGAATGTACAAAATGTTGGAAACAGGAGGAGGAAGGCTCCTTGAGTATGCTGATGTTCTCGAAACTGTATAGACCATCACCTCCAAGAGAGCCTTCAAGAAGGACTCGATTAGAACCCTGAGATTTCACATAGCATGAAAATGGGTGAAATTCGAAATAGACATTATTATCACGAGCAAATTTGGATACTGAAACAAGATTTTTGGTGATATTAGGCACTAGCAAAAGATTATTTAAGGAGAAGATAATATTAGGATTGGAAGGAGAAGAAAACTGAGAAGAACCTATGGAGTTTATAGAGAGACCTTGACCATTCCCCATTAGAACCTGGTCCTGACCACCAAAAGGGCTACTGTAGCTGAGATTATTTGAATCAGTTGTGATGTGGTGAGAGGCACCCGAGTCAGGGAACCATGCTTGGTTATCAAATGACCTCTGCAAAGGCTCTTCGTGTTGGGAACATATTGAGGTTGTTGCATAACCATGTTAGCACTAGGTTGGTGATGGACAGGGTGATTGATCTGAGTGTAGTTCTTATGAGGACCAGAACCATAACCTTGGGAGTTATTGTACCCGTGAGAGTCATGGTTGAACTGATTCCCTTGATTATTTGATTGCTGAGTCTGAGACGGTGGTCGTTGGGGAACAAATTCTTGATCAAATCTGTACCAACAATCAAATGCTTCATGACCATACTTATCACACAGGCTTGGGGCCTCCACGGCCTCTGCCTCGGCCACCACGACCACCACGGTTTCTACCTCCACGGCCACGATTACTGCGGTAACTATTCTGACTGAGGGAAACCACTGGAGTGAGAGTTTTCACCTCGGTTTGGCACTTGCACGATTCGCAGTTACTGAAGGGGAAGGTAGCTCTTGACGGAACTTCTCAAATTGTGCATCTTGCATCAGAAGGAGAGGTTCAATGTCATCAATGGAGGTAACACCAGATCTAGCATAGATCATCATAACGAAGGGATTGTATTCCTCAAGGAGTCCTTCAAGAACCGTGTCGACATGATCTTGTTTGGTGACAGGATCGTCGATTGCTTGTAGAGATTCAACTAGGGCACGAATGCGCATGAGATACTCAGAAATTGAGCGCGTGCCTTTCTTCGTATTCTTTAGTTCGGAGCGAAATTGACGAGCCTTGGCTCGAAGGTGCGCCTGAAACTGCTTGTGGATTTTCTCCCATACTTGCCACGATTGCTTGCTGTTAGAATTAGTTGGACGATGTGGACGGTGCGGACGGTGTTAGAATTAGTTGGACGGTGTGGACGGTGTTCCTAGGATTTCGCTTATCATTCATTTCCTTGTAAATTGTAAATTGTATTTACTATTGAGTGTATATATATATCAAAGTATGATGAATAAAATAACTCAAGCATTTCACAAACACGTGTCTAAATTATATTCCAAGTTATTCAATATGGTATCAAGAGCAGGTTCATTTGTCCTTTGAAGGTTTCTGCCTCTGGTCCAGCAGAAATCTTGTACTGTCAACCTTTATCCTTTTACGAAGTCTTCTGCCTCTGGTTCAACTGTCCTTCAACCTTCCTCTATTTTTCAAACAACATTGTCCCAACCAAACAGCACCTCTTCGTTCACCTCAACCTCCTCTGTCTGTCTAGCTGGTCAAAATTCACTTTTTCTGTTGTTTGGAAAGTGGGTCTCTTGCCTTTAGTCTCCTCTGATTTTTTGGTTCCTGTTTCTGGTTGTTGCTTGCGGCCGCTGGTCTCTTTACAATCTCAGGTGTTAAGGCAGCCTCTCTGTCTGTTTTGGCTCGAATGGGTCGTCCTCAATGCACATATTGCAAGCGAATGGGTCACACTCATAATACTTGTTACTCTCTTCATGGGTTTCCTCAAAAATCAGTCAATGCTGAAATGTTCAAGGAAAAATTTTCCAAAGCCGAGTACCGAGAGTATCTTCAACTGAAAGCTGCCCATCAATCTCATGGGTCTACTGCCACTAGTGTTCATGACTCCACAGCCTTCATATCTCAATCCGGTAACAATCAAAATCTTTGGATAATTGATTCAGTGCCTCGATCATATTGCTGGTAATCGTTCTTTATTCTCCTCCATATCTTCTCCTAAATTTCCTCACTTCATTACTCTTGCGGATGGTTCTAAGGTCAGCGCCAAAGGAATCGGTCATGTTTCAGTCACTCCTTCTATAACTTTAAAATCTATTTTGTTTATACCTGGTTGCCCTTTTAATTTGATCTCCTTAGTCAACTTACTCGCTCTCTAAACTCGCTTAAACTTTTGATGTTGGTTCTTTTACTATACAGAACGTGGTACGGGGTCGGATGATTGGCGTAGGACATGAATCACATGGTCTTTATTACCTCCAATCAGCTCCTTCGTAAGTTGTACTTTGCAATGAGTCTCCAAATCTTCTTCATGAACGATTGGGCCATCCAAGTTTGTCAAAATTGAAGCAAATGGTTCCGAATCTTGCAAAAATGTCATCATTGAACTCGTGAGTCGTGTCAACTAGGCAAGCATGTTCGCTTCTTCCTTTCCCAAAGAAAGTTGAAAGCCAAGTTGATTCTCCTTTTTCAGTTATCCATTCGTATATATGGGGACCGAGTCGTGTGTCTTCTAATGGTTTCCGATATTTCGTTACCTTTATTGATGAGTTCTCTCGGTGCACTTGGGTTTTCTTAATGAAAGAACGATCTGAACTTTCGTCTCATTCTCACCACTTTCGTTAATGAGGTCAAAACCCAATTTGGTAAGACAATCAAAATCCTTAGAAGTGATAATGCAAAGGAATACTTTTCTTCCGCTTCTTTCTTCCTTTTTGTCATCACAGGCATTCTCCATCAATCCAGTTGTCCTCATACCCCTCAAATGAATGGCATAGCTGAAAGGAAGAATATACATCTTGTTGAAACTCGCTCGGACCTTGTTACTCCATGCGAATGTACCTGTCCGACATTAGGGTGATGCAATTTTGACAAAGATGTTATTTAATTAATCGGATGCCTTCATCCTCTCTTGATCATAAAATACCACATTCCATTTTATTCCCTAAAGAGCCACTATTTCATGTCGCTCCACGGATATTTGGATGCACTTGTTTTATTCATGACTTGTCTCCAGGTCTTGATAAGCTTGCTGCACGAGCCATCAAATGTGTCTTTTTGGGATATTCCAGGTTACGAAGGGGTTACAAGTGTTACTCTCCGTGCAGAATCATTATTTCATGTGTGCAGATGTAACGTTCTTCGAAGAAAAGTTTTACTTCTCACCATCCACAGTTGAGTCTCAGACTATTCAGGAAGTCTTTCCGATTCCGTATCTTGGTCCATCACCTTCTCCTTTGTCGGAATCAGTTTCGACTACAGAAATTCCTAACGATCCCCCACTCGAGCAATCTCAAAGGTCACCCATCATATATCATCGTCATCCATGAGTTCTTAATACAGAATTGGAAGGCACTGAAAGACCAGCTGAATCATGTCCTACTCCAGCAGATGACCCTACTACGGACCTACCTGAAGGAAACCTTGACTTGCCCATTGCTCTTAGGAAAGGTACTCGGTCTACTCAAAATCCTCATCCTATTTATAACTTCTTGAGTTACGATCGTCTCTCTCCTTCTTGTTATTCTTTTGTGTCATCTATATCTTCCGTTTCCATTCCTCAAAATGTTTGTGAGGCACTTGATCATCCAGGATGGCGACAAGCCATGATTGATGAAATGCAGGCTTTGGAGCATAATGGTACTTGGGACTTGACTCCTCTTCCTTCGAGAAAGAAACCCGTTGGCTGTCGATGGGTAAATGCTATTAAAGTTGGGGCCAATGGACATATCGATCAGCTCAAAGCCCGGCCTGTAGCCAAAGGTTACTCTCAGATTTATGGACTTGATTATGGAGATACTTTCTCCCCTGTGGCCAAAATCACTTCTGTTCGAATATTTCTTGCCATGGCTGCCATCTGTCGTTGGCCATTATATCAGTTGGATATTAAAAATGCATTTCTTCATGGAGAGTTAGAAGAGGAGATTTATATGGAGCAACCTCCTGGATTTGTTGCTCAAGGGGAGTCCGGTTTGGTTTGCAGGCTACGACGATCTCTCTATGGGCTGAAACAGTCTCCACGAGCTTGGTTTGGAAAATTCAGTTCAGTTATTTAAGCTTTTGGAATGAAACGTAGTGAAGCAGATCATTCAGTCTTTTATTGCTATACCTCTCCAAATAGATGCGTTTACTTGGTGGTCTATGTAGATGATATAGTCATCACAGGAAATGATCAGGAGAAAATTTCTCAGCTGAAGGAACATTTATGTAGCCATTTTCAGACCAAGGACTTGGGGAAATTGCATTATTTTCTTGGAATTGAAGTTGCTCAGTCAAATAATGGGATTATCATCTCACAGAGGAAGTATGCATTAGACATACTTAAAGAAACTGGTATGTTAGATTGTCGACCAGTTGATAGTCCCATGGATCCGAATCAAAAATTTCTACCCAACCAGGGGGAGCCTTATTCTGATCCTGAAAGGTATCAGAGATTGGTTGGGAAGCTCATCTATC
Source organism: Sophora flavescens (assembly GCA_030762895.1). Taxonomy (NCBI): domain Eukaryota; kingdom Viridiplantae; phylum Streptophyta; class Magnoliopsida; order Fabales; family Fabaceae; genus Sophora; species Sophora flavescens. Next base: position 80,574,496 of record CM061065.1, on the reverse strand, counting down.
TCACTATTACAAGGCCAGATATTTCCTTTGCAGTGGGAGTGGTAAGTCAATTCATGCAGTCTCCTCATAATGATCACTGGGATGCGAGAATTGAATTCTGAGATACATTAAAAAGACTCCAGGACAAGGACTACTTTATGAAGACAAAGGAAGCACTCAAATAGTTGGATTTTGCGATGCAGATTGGGCAGGATCACCTATTGATAGGCGTTCCACTTCAGGATATTGTGTGTCTATTGGAGGAAATCTTGTCTCGTGGAAGAGTAAGAAACAAAATGTTGTTGCAAGGTCTAGTGCAGAGGCTCAATATAGAGCCTCAACAAATGAAGTTATGCTGTGATAACCAGGCAGCTCTCCATATAGCTTCCAATCCAGTATTCCATGAGAGAACTAAACATATTGAGATCGATTGTCATTTTATCCGAGAAAAAGTCCTTTCTAAAGAAGTCGTCACCGAATTCATTAGCTCTAATGATCAATTGGCAGACGTCTTTACAAAATCTCTAAGAGGACAGAGAATTCAGAATATTTGTTCCAAGCTTGGAGCATTTGATTTGTATGCTCCAGCTTGAGGGGGAGTGTTAGAATTAGTTGGACGGTGTGGACGGTGCGGACGGTGTTAGAATTAGTTGGACGGTGTGGACGGTGCAGACGGTGTTCCTAGGATTTAGCTTATCATTCATTTCCTTGTAAATTGTAAATTGTATTTACTATTGAGTGTATATATATATCAAAGTATGATGAATAAAATAACTCAAGCATTTCACAAACACTTGTCTAAATTATATTCCAAGTTATTCAATACTTGCATCCGCTGAACCTTGGAAGGATCGAAGGAGAGAGAGATCCAAGCAACCACGTAAAGAGCATTTGGTCCTGGACGATCCAAAGCTGATACGTTTCAGATTCAATCCCTAGAGCACGATTGGATTCCGATGTGAACTGAGGAGGAATCGCCGGATTCACGACAAAGCGATGAAGCTTGTGCGCGATAATCACAACCTCGACTTGCTGCTTCCAGAGCAGAAAGTTGCTATCATCGAGCTTGATCGATAGCATAGGGTTGAAGCTTGACGGCGCCGGAGACGTCGCAGGAGCTCCGTTGATAGTCTCAAACGGATTTCCGGTGGAAACCATCGAATCGAATCGAAGAGAAGAATCAGGCCCAGAAAAAAGCTCTGATACCATAAAAGATTGTATCAGAGTGAGAGAGAGAGGAAGATCAGAAACTGAAATTGTAACTATGATTTTATTGAATGAATCTCATTCTTTACAATATTACAGTGTTGGCTTTATATAGCCATCGATCCTAATCATTAGAGCGATTGCTAGCCAACTGTCACCAACTGTCATAACTGAATGATGCTGAGTCAGCTCATTCAGTTATGCAGGTACATCATACATATACTCTAATACTTCTTTGCACCAAACTTAACCTTAAAGTTTTCCTTGGTCTTCCTCTACCTCAATTTGTCCATCTATCTTCTATAACATCAAATCTTGTACCAGGGCTTCTATGGTCTTCTCCACAATATCATCTTTTCCTAAGTAGGTGCTACTCCAACTTTCTCTCTAATTCATCTATTCATGATTTTATCTTTTTTGAATATCCACTCATCCACCGCAACATCTTCATCTTCGCAACATCAATATATATAATACATATCTGGCAGAATTCATATGGCAAAACAAAGGAAAAAGAACCACAGAACATAAAACAATAAGACATGAAGTGAGGGATTTTTATTACCATAGAACTGCTATTGCCTTCCAAATTTATATAAAGATCACCATTTATAATTGTTTGGTTTGAAGGATCTCTTCTGCATCTGTTGCCATTATTAGTAGTTACCCTGGTCAGATCTTCTGCAATAATCATGAATGACAGATACATTAAACCACTGAAATAATACTACAGATCATACCAGGACAGGAATAGGCAACTTCAGCAAACAAGAGGTACACAAAGTCCCCATCTATCCGAAAGTTTGGGAAGGGAACATTTACATAATATCAGAAACAATTTGGGGAGCTTATCAACTCACATCAAACAGGGAAAAGAAATGAATGTGTACTTATGAATATTAACTTGTTTACTTATTTTCTGAGCATCTAGTTTGCTTTTCTTCCCTCAAATATGGTTTTTCACTTGTGGTAAAACCTTTTAACGGTTTTCAAACAAGTTGCACTATATGGTCCACTGGAGTGAATCACAATTTACAATGACAGTGGATCATAACCAAATCCCATACCTAAAATTCTAAATGATTCTTCCCTGGTTGAGAGCCATGTGTATGGCTTCTTTGCATCCTCTTCTTATTGATTCTAGTTCTATGTCAAATGTCCAAATACGTTGGAAATTCCACCTATGACCAACAATATCATTGATTCTGAAAGCACTATGATCTGAGACAAATATGATAACGTTTCAAACGGTTGTGTGTTCCTGGTATCTATGGCACAGAGAACATTATAGAAACATCTTGCAATCCACATAGAGCAAGCCATCCTGGTCAAACTGTAAAAGTTGATGGTCACAACTAGCTTCTCTGTGCTAATTTTAAGGTTGGCTCAGCCCATGCCTCACATAACAACCCATATTATCAACTTAAGACAAATGAATTTAAAACTTGTTAGAATAATTGGGCCTAACTCCACTCTAAAAGCTAGCTCATAGAGGGAGGGATGCCCAAGTTATTATAAATGGTTCTTGGCTCATATACTCAACCAATGTGGGACTTGGACACTTAATACACCCCCCTCACGCCCAGGACTGGACATCTGGAGCGTGAAGTTTGCAGGACTGGACATCTGCGGGTGGCCCAACATCGTGGGAGGCTCTGATACCATGTTAGAATAATTGGGCCTAACTCCACTCTAAAAGCTAGCTCATAGAGGGAGGGATGCCCAAGTTATTATAAATGGTTCTTGGCTCATATACTCAACCAATGTGGGACTTAGACACTTAATAAAACTGACATGAATTTCTTCCAATCACATGCAAATTGTTGAATGACAATAATTGTCAACTTCAACTATACGTCAAAAAGATATTCATTCATTTTGCTATAAGTTCGTATAGAAACCTTCATTGGCTAAATTATCAGGTTCAACTATAGCAGAATCTTTTGTCAAAACAACTTATTTAACAGAACCTTTATCAAAAGTAAAAAATATCAAAAATATAGATTAGAATACAATCCCCATTGCCTTAAAATTCAAAACAAGAACAGGGACGTGAAAATCTCACAAAACTACCTAACTCATCTTCCCTGAAATAAGAATAGTCCCACAAATTACAACATTGACAAGAGCTTCAAAGCCAAAAGTCAAAATGTTTGGGTTCAAGGACAGAAATTTAATTGCTAAACTGACCTCATGATGAATAAAACAGATAATTTAAGGTAGTCCAGTTCATGAGGCTCCCACCAATACGAGAGAAGATGTACGCAGCCTTACCCCCCCGCAAATGGAGAGGCTGTTTTCAGGATTTGAACTTGTGACCTCTAGTCCAGTTCGTTGAGGCTCCCACCAATAGGAGAGAAGATGTACGCAGTCTTACCCCCACAAATGGAGAGGCTGTTTTCAGGATTTGAACTTGTGACCTCTAGGTCACAAGCAGCAGCATTACCGTTGTGCCAAGGCTCACCCTCTAATTTAATTAAGGATAATTAGTTTTTGAGGCAATCTACTAGTTATATAGGTATAAGGATAATTAGTTTTTTTAATGAGGCAATCTACTAGTTATAAAGGTATAAGGTAACTTACCTGAAAACTGTTATCTCATTTCGAAAAATCAATTTTGGTCAGCAGAACAACAATGAGAAAAAAAAGTGAAGTGCACTAGGAGGATGCTCCTTATTCCTGGAGTTGCTCCTTTAGAGTAGGAGCAACTCTAGGAATAAGAGAGCAAAACTTATAGCAACAGAGAAGGAAAGAAACTAAGAGAGAAAGAGAAACTGAATATGCTTGATTTCATTGATTGAATCTGAGTTACATGGAGGCACTAGTATTTATACTTGTGCCTTGAACAACAGAAATGAAACTAACTAAACTGCTCATAACCGAATCAGTAAACTAACTTAGTGCAGTACAACTGCAGTACTGATACAAACAAGTGCAGTACAGTCAAACTGAACCTACAGGACTACTCTAATATTCCCCCTTCAAACTTAGGGTGGGTGACTAAGTGTTAACTTGTCAAACACCCTTAGTTTGTCACGCAGTAAACTGAACCGAGTAGCAGATAGAGGTTTTGTAAGAGCATCGACCCACTGATCATGGGCTGGAACATGAGAAACAATTAGACTCTTGTTGAACACTTTCTCCCCAACGAAGAAGATATCCAACTCCATATGCTTGGCCCGTGAGTGTAGAATTGGATTGTGAGTGAGTGCCACGGCACTGAGGTTGTCACACAGGATTTTAGGGGTGTTGAACTTAGTCTTTAGCTCAGTAAGCAGTGATTGGACCCATAGCATTTATGCTGTTAGATTGGCCAGACTGCGATACTCAGCTTCTGCACTTGAGCGAGCCACCAAGGTTTGCTTCTTTGACCACCACGAGATCAAATTGGGTCCAAGGTAGAGACAGGCACCAGAGGTGGACCTTCGGTCATCCGGATCTGATGCCCAGTCTGCACCACAGAAGCCTGAGAGTGCTAAGGGTTGCTGGAGAGAAGCGGGTTGAATGAGCAGGCCATGGTGCATTGTCCCCTAAGTATCCTTTTGACTGCCTTCCAGTGTTCCTCAAGTGGTTGAGAGAAGAATTGACACACCTTATTAACTGAGTAAGCAATTTCAGGTCTTGTTAGAGTTGCATTCTGCAGAGCTCCAACAATAGACCGATACAGTGATGGATCCTCAACATGGTTTGAGCCTTCTTTGGTGAGTTTGGCATTGGTGACCATGGGTGTAGGAATTGGCTTGGCAGATTCCATATGAACTTTGGCTAGTAAGTCTCGAATGTACTTAGATTGAGACAAGAGCAAGGACCCGTTTGGAAGATGAGACACCTCAATGCCAAGGAAGTAATCCAGTGATCCTAGTTACTTAAGAGCAATTGCTTAAGAGCAAACTCGGAATGAAGTTCATCGATGAGTTTTTGAATATGAGTGAGTTTCCAGTCACAATTATGTCATCCACGTAAACTAGTAGCATAATGTGGACATTGTGTTCCTGAAACTGAAACAGTGAAGGGTCACACCTGCTGGACATGAAACCTCTCTTGAGAAGAGCTTGTTTGAGACGATCAAACCAGGCACGGGGGGCTTGCTTAAGCCCATAAAGTGTTTTGTTGAGCTTGCTTAAGCCCCAGGGTAGGGGTGTAAGTGGACCGGGTAAACCCGACCAACCCGAACCGAACCGAACCAACCCATAAAAAACGAACTTAATTGGTTCGGGTAAAAACCCGAACCGAACCGATTGGAACCGAGGCTCTTTGGTTCGGGTATTGGATTTTCACTTCCAAATCCAAACACCCGACTACCCGACCCGACCAAACCTCATTTTCCCCAATTCCTAATATTTTGCTGACTCTTCTTCTCGACACTTCCACTGCCTCAGCCCTCACTCACTTTCGACGCATCTGCTTGCCACCAAGGGCTCCAGCCGCCGCCGCACACGGCCGCCTGTGACCAAATCGCATCCGCAGTAGCTCCTCTCTCCGCGTCCTCAGCGTTCTTCACCAGATCAGCAGCGTCCTCACCGTTCGTGACCAGATCGGTCTCTTCCAAGCTCCGTCGTGCTTCACTGCCTCGCCCTCCGTCGTGGCCGCATCTAGATCCGCCGTGCTCGTCGCTCCTCCTACGTGGCTTTAGCGTGGGCATCAGGCCGTCGAGCAGCTCCGTCGTGGTGAGTTTTTATCTAACTATTCAACCAGTAATAGGTTCATCCCCTTTGCTCTCTATGACATTCCCACAGGTTCCATTCATCGTTTTCTGATTCAAAGTTAGCATTTTTAGATCTGAATAAATTTTTGTTATTGAAGCATTTATGGTTCCATTCTTTGTCAGTTTGTTGGAGTGATTGATTTTGAGAAAGTAGCAGTGATGAAGATGAAGCAGAAAGAAGAGAGGGGCGGTGAACAAATTGCAGAAGGAATGAGGAAGGGGCGGTGAAAAAGAACAGAGTAGCAGTGATGAGACCTAGGGTTATTGCTTAGTGTATTTTTTTAAAAAAAAATTAATTCGGGACCTGAACACCCGATCCGAACCAAACCGAACTCCATCGGTTTGGTTTGGTTCGGGTTGTGTTAAAAAACAAAGAAAACCGAACCAAACCAAACCGATCAATTTTGATTGGTTCAGATTTTTTTTCCGCCTAAAACCGAACCAAACCAAACCGACCCGTTACACCCCTACCCCGAGGGTTGTACCGTGTACACTTCCTCATCTAGATACCCATTCAAAAAGGCATTATTGACATCCAATTACCGAATAGGCCACTTTTAGGAAACTGCTAGAGTAAGGACAGTTCTAACTGTGGTAGGCTTGACTACCGGTGAGAAGGTCTCATTGAAGTCACATCCTGCTTGTTGGTGAAAGCCCTTTGCCACAAGACGGGCCTTGTATTTGTTAATGCTACCATCCGGATTCTCCTTAACTCGAAACACCCATTTCACCCAATCGGGTTCCGGATAGGAGGAAGTGAAACTAAGGTCCAAGTGTTGTTTTTCAATAAGGCATGATATTCATCCTTCATGGCAGCAAGCCACTGAGGGGCTACCAGGGCCTGTTTAACAGTGTTGGGTTCCACATGAGTGAGAAGTAGTGTAGGGTGGAGTTTAGGTAGAATAATTCCTGATTTTGCACGAGTTTGCATTGAATGACAATTAAGGGGATTGACCAATAATGGTTGTGCAGGAGTGGAAGAAGGGCTAGAGGATGATGATGAATGAGAAGAGGAGTGCATAGGTGAGGAGGAAGAGGATAGGCTAGAAGAAGCTGTTGGAATTGGAGAAAGGCGTGCAGTGGGGACAGAAGAAGAATGTGTAGGAGGTGAGGGTGAATTGAAGTTGAGGTTTGAATTGTTAGAGTGATGAGTAGGGGAAGGCATAGCTATAGATGATGGTGAGGAATGAGATGTGGTGGGTGTGGGCAGAGGGTTGGAACAAGGAATAGGAGGTGTAACAGAGGATATGGGACTAGGCAAAGAGGTGTTTAGTTGAGAGGATGAGGATGAGGAATCATGGAAAAGTTCTGTATAAGGAAATCTAGTTTCATTAAACAGTCTTTAGAAATAAAGATCCTTCCATCTGTGCTTAAACACTTGTAGCCTTTGTGAGTTAAGGAGTAGCCTAAGAAAACACATTCTTGAGATCTAAAGGAAAGCATGCACACCCAAATGTCTTAAGAAATTTGTAATATGGTGTTTTGTGAAGAAGAAGGGAAAAAGGTGATTTGTTACCAAGAGTGGATGAGGGTAGCCTATTGATTAAATAGGCAGCTGTAACAAAGGCATGGTCCCAAAACTTGAGGGGAATGTTGGCATGAGCTAGAAGGGCAAGACCCGTTTCTACTATGTACCTATGTTTGTGCTCAACTAAACCATTTTGATGATGAGTGTGATGGCAAATTAAGTGGTGGGTGATGCCTAACTCAGTGAGATACTTGGTGAAAGGACGGAATTCACCACCCCAATGACTCTGAACAGATTTAATTTTGGTTGAGAATTGAAGTTCAACCATAGACTTGAAATGTGTGAATTGGATTAAAGTATCAGATTTTAGTTTAATAGGAAAAACCTAAGTGAAGCGTGTGCACGCATCTACACAAGTTAAGAAGTACTTGTATCCACCGGATGACTGAGTTGGGGCAGGGCCCCATAGATCACATACAACTAGCTCAAAAGGTTGTTGATAAACAGTCAAAGAGGGAGGGGCATAGAGGCGATGTGCCTTGCCCATGCAGCAAGCTGCACAAAGTTCATTTTGAGACCTAGGTGGGAGTTTGATGTTTAAAGTTTGCAAAGCCTCTTTAAGGGCATCATAATGAGGGTGTCCAAGCCGATAATGCCACAGTTTATATGATGAAGAAGTAAGAGACGGAGAGTTATCAACAAGTGAACGAATTTCATTTATTGAAGGAATACAGGTGTTACAAGAATTCAAAGTACAAGCATTACAAGATTTCAAAGTATTACTACAATGAATACATGGTGAGGGATTAACTAGAGAAACAAAATTACATTGCACTTTGTTCCTAACAATATCAAGAGGGTTATTGTTACAATTATGAGAAGTAAAGGGAAGAGTATCAAATCTGTACAATCCATCTGCCCCAACGGTTCCTCTTAGCAAAACTTCAAAGGAAACCTGAGATTTCACAAGGCAAAATGAAGGGTGAAACTCAAAGAAAACATGATTATTCCTAGCAAACTTACTAACACTCATAAGATTTTTAGTGATGGCTAGAACATGGAGTAAATTAGAAAGTGTGGGAGTTGTGTGAGGTTGAATAAGGGAAATGAAATTCATGGACCCAATTGAGTTAATGGACAAACCTTGACCATTACCCATATAGACTTGTTCTGATCCTTGAAGAGATTGAGAGTCTGTGAGATTTGTTGGGTCTGGGGTCACATGGTGTGTGGCACCTGAGTCTAGGTACCAAGGTTGAGGATTGAACATGTGCTCTGCACCCGTGAGCAAAGCATGAGCCGGAGGACGTGATGGACCAGAAAATCCATATTGTGGTGGAGGTGGCCTCATGTTCATGGGCAAAAATGGTCTCTGTTGAGGGGGCTGCCAATAACCATAGGCAGTACTAGGCATGTAGTAGTCTTGGAATGAGGTGGCATTGGAATTTCGATGATAACAGATATTAGTATCATGTCCATATTTCTTGCAGATTTGACACTGAACAAACGAACGACCACCGTTGCGTCCACCGCGGTAGCCACCGCCACGACCTCCACGATAACCGCCATTGAAGTTATTATTGCCACCATTGTAATTGTTATAGTTACCAGTGTAGTCACCTTGACCTCTATTGTTGTAATTAGCAGCCATGGTATGAGAAGTCCCTTCTGGAAACGACGAGCCTTGAGAACTAGGGTTTGAGTACGCATCTGAGTTCTGATCGCGAGGAGGACCTTGTGCGAGATTAATTGAGGCCATAGGCTCTGCAAGAGCCGATTTCTTGTTCTTCTCAAGCCTAGCCTCATGAACCAACAGAAGCGGTTTCAATTCATCGAGAGAACACAGTTCGGTTCTACTGTTCACCGCAGCGACGATCGAGTCGTAATCTTCAGGAAGTGCTTCGAGTGTGATCTCCATGAGATTGCGATGCGGAATTGGATCGCCGAGAGAGAGCAAGGAATTCGAGATCGCGTAAACCCTAAGCATAAATTCTTCAACTTTGCGATCACCTTTCGTAAGGGATCGAAGCTTTGAATGAAGCTGTCGTGACGAATGCTAAGAAGATTGTGAAAGTATTTGTGAGTTTTGTCCCAGATTTGCCACGAAAAGGTGCAATCAACAACCCTAGATAACAAGGAATCCGAAATTGAGGAGAGTAGCCATGTCGCAATGAGAGCATCTTGCTGCTCCCATTCGGTGTACAGAGGATTAACTCTATCTTGATCGCGATCAGCATCAGATGCAAATCGAAGAGGAATTCTAGGTCTTGTGACGAACCGTTCGAGCTTGTGGCCTCGAATGATTCCTTCTAGCTGCTGTTTCCATTGTCTGAAATTTTTGTCATCAAGTTTTATGGAGATTGGGTGAGAGAATGGTGCTTGAGAGCCACCAGGAATGGCAAGGGAAGCCATGAATGGATCGAGAAGCTCTATGATACCATTATAGAAACAGAGAAGGAGAGAAACTAAGAGATAAAGATTACTGAATATGCTTGATTTCATTGATTGAATCTGAGTTACATGGAGGCACTAGTATTTATACTTGTGCCTTGAACAACAGAAATGAAACTAACTAAACTGCTCATAACAGAATCAGTAAACTAACTTAGTGCAGTACAACTGCAGTACTGATACAAACAAGTGCAGTACAGTCAAACCGAACCTACAAGACTACTCTAATAAAAACACAAATCAAGAATATTGTCGAAGCTTTTCTGATTTTCTTCCTTTTTTTCCATTTTCCTTTTATAGTTTCTATGTTACATCGTTTGTAAATGTTGTTGCCAAGTGGCCAGCGATCCACCATCTAAGGAATGTAAAACTGACATGGGAATATTCCTAATAACAAAATTTACTAACATAATGACTGAATTAAATAACACGTGCAGAAAAGTATTCTAGAATCAGGGCTCAATGATAGTCCTCCATCCAGCTAGGAGGTTTTTTAATTCTTTTGGGTCTCTCGCTGGGCTTGGGTCCACTTGTTGGGCTGACTTCAACATTGGGTTGCACTTGTTGGCCCTGGCTCGTATCATAACTCCATTCCCCCAAGACAACCTTGTCCTCAAGGTTGAAACTAGGGTAAGTTGTCTTGAGAGAAGTCTCTGCTTCCCATGTGGCTTCCTTGTCCGATAACCCATCTCATTGAATAAGCAACTACTCCTGGGTTCCTCTGGTGTCAATCGTGTGCACGTGCCCAAGACCCGGAGAGGTTGAAGCTCGATCAGTGTGCTCATAATCGAAGATGGAAGCTGCTTGATTTCTGATTGGGGTGGCCTGAAGTACAACTCGAGCTTCGAGATGTGGAATACCAGGTGAACCTTTGACGCCAACGGTAAGAGCAACTCATATGCGACCTTCCCAATAGAACGAAGGATCTAGAATGGATCGAAATACCATTTGCCCAGTTTGGGAGGATGGCGACCCCGAACCGAAATTTGGCGGTACGGTTGCAAATGGAGCGAAACCCAGTCACCATCTCAGAATGTTCGATCTTGCCGGTGGGCATTTGCCTGCAACTTCATACGCATCTGAGCAAGACTGAGATTCTCTCTAATAAGGTGGAGCATACGGCGGTGTTGAGTTAGAGATTCATCAAGGGAAGCAACAACCGTGGAACCTATAACATATGCCCTGAAGGGTAGGTGGAGGACGACCGTACAGAATTTCAAACGGCGTCAAGCAGAGGGATGACTGCAAGGTGTAGTTGTACCAGAACTTTGCTGAGGGTAGGTAACGCACCCAATGATGAGGAGAGTCGTTGACGAAGCAGCGGAGGTACGTCTCAAGGATGCGGTTGGTAACCTCAGTTTGGCTGTCCGATTGAGGGTGGTAGGCGCTGCTAAAGGCGAGTTTAGTGCCATGGAGGCAGAAAAGCTCGCGCCAGAAGCGACTGACAAAAACCCTATCCGGATCACTGACAATCGACTTCGGCATTCTGTGAAGCTTATATATCTCAGAGATGAAAATTGGGGCCAGAGTAGTGGCAGAGAACTGAGGGGGAAGGGCCACAGAGTGCGCATACTTGGAAAGTCGGTCGACTACAACCTAGATTACTGATTTACCACCGGTAAGAGGTAGGTGAGTGATAAAGTCCATGGAGATATCCTCCCAGACTTGATTAGGTATCGAAAGTGGTTGAAGTAGACCGTATGGTTTCTGATCGAATGGTTTGTTTTGTTGGTAGGTTTGGCAGAGATGTACCAAGCTCTTGACATCCTTAGCCATTTATGGCCATGAGAAGGATGCTGCAAGGCGTGAGTGTCCCTTTTACTCCCTAATGTCCACCCGAGGGAGTAGAATGATGTTCATCCAGCGGTGTGGTGCGCAATCCAGTTTTCCAGAGGTATGAAAATTCTATTTCCGAATTTGAGCAAGCCTTGTTGGATATGAAACTAAGTAGATTGATCTGGATAATAGTGCTTGTCCAACAGGGTCAATAGCATAAAACTGCCTCAGTTGGTCCAATAAAAGCAGTTGGCAAGAGGACACTGTAGCAAATAGGGCCTCGGTTGAATCAGGAATGCCGGACAAGGTGTCAGCAACAACGTTGCTACGACCCGGGGTGTAAAGGATCTCATAATCGAACCCAAGGAGCTTGGAGAGCCATTTCTATTGAGCTGGAGTCTGGATTGTTTGAGACAAGAATCCCCTCAAACTATTTTGATCAGTATAGATGCGGAAATGTCGACCCAATAGGTAATGTCGCCATTTTTTTACAGAAAGCTGTGATTGCAAACATTTCCCTCTCATACTGATGCAACCTGCATTCTTGGACACAATTTTTTACTAAAGAAGGCAATGGGGTGAAGGTTTTAGGAGAAGACAACACCTATAGCCGTGCCGGAAGCATTTGTGGTGACATCGAATACAAAGGGGAAATCTGGAAGTGCCATGAAAGGTAAGGATGTCATGGAATCTTTCAACAATTGAAAGGCTTCTAGTGCTTGCTCAGACCAAGTAAATTGGTTTTTCTTCAACAGATCAGTCAATGGGCCCGAAATAGAGGCGTAGTTGCGAACGAAGCGACGATAATAACCGAAGAGCCCCAAGAGCGGTGGTTGTCCGAGGTACTAGCCAATCGCAAATTGATTGCAGTTTAGCAGGGTCAGCCGCCACGCCTTGGTGAGATATCACATGACCAAGGTGACTTGATCTCGCCAGAATTGACATTTAGAAAATTTTGCAAATAATTTATGTTGGGCTAATGTTTGTAATACTTACATTAGGTGGTGCAAATAGGAGTCCCAAACAAGGCTATAGATGAGGATGTCATCAAAAATGACGAGCATGAACTTGCGGAGGAAGTCTCTAAACACATCATTCATGGTAGCTTGGGACGTAAAGAGTGAGAGTGTGAGACTAGTGAGAAATAAAAAAGGGTTGGGTAAAGAATGGGTTGAGAAAATGCCAAAATGGGTTGGGTTGCAAAGGGTTGTTGCATTATTATTTTTGACTTTGGATTTGGTCCGTGTGTGCCTACTGCGCTGCTCCAGTGTAAAATTAAAATCCAGCTTGCGGGTTGGCTTGGCTCACCCCGGGTTGAACCCACTTAACGAGTGGGTTAAGTGAGCCGGGCCAAAAAATCTCGGGATCAAAATGAGCCTACTTTTTTACAACCCAACCCACCGGTGAGCCGGGTTGAGCCGGGCTGGCTTATGGGTTATAACCCATTTTGACAGTTCTAGTTAGAACCATCAAAGGGGGTAAGGGTGATTTTGGGAGTTTTGGGGTGCAATGGGGGGTGGTGGTGGTGGAGGTTGGTCGTGGCTAATTGTTCTTTGAGTAGGGTGAGTTGGGTTGTGATTTGGTTAGTGACAAACGTTTGTAAGTTGTTTTCCAAGGAGATTTGCATTTCTTTAAGTTGGTTGATGACATCTTCGTTGGTTTTGTTTGATTTTTCAGGTTTGGGAGGCATTTGAGAAGGTAATGAAAGCACCAAATTAATGAGGCAAATAGGGAAAGTCTCCTTTAGAGTAGGACTGTTAATAAACTAAACTGAGAGTAAAGGATAGAGAGAGAGAACTGAATTCTTGTGTATTCATTTCTTAATTTGAGTATTACACTGATGTAGCTATATATACAATGTGCTGGAATGCACATGGCAGTAGCTGATCAACAGAATCAATTACGCCTTTCTACCTAGGGAGTGCTACAGTGTGCAACACTGCACCTCCTTACTATGTACTCTAACACACACCCCCGCAAGCTCAAGGTGGGACATCAAGCACCTTGAACTTGTCCCTTAAGTACAAGAACATTGTAGGAAATAAGGCCTTTGTGAGCAGATCAGCGCATTGTTCTTCAGAAGGAATGTGCAGAATCTGCAGTTGCTTGACAAGGACTCTCTCTCGGACAAAAAACAGGTCCAACTCCATGTGTTTTGTGCAAGCATGGAGGATGGGATTATGTGACAATGCCATCGTGCTCATGTTGTCACAATAAATGACCGGAGGTGGGAGTGTGATGTGCAACTCATGAAGAAGAGATTGGACCCAAATAACTTCAGCCGCTGTGGCAGCAAGGCTGCGGTACTCCGCTTCGGTACTTGAGCGAGCTACAACGGTTTGCTTCTTTGCCCACCAAGAGAACAAGTTGGGTCCAAGATAGATGCATGACCCTGATGTAGAGCGCCTGTCATCAGGGTCGGATGCCCAATCTGCATCCGAAAACCCAATGAGAACCAAAGGATAGGCTGAAGAGGCTGGTTGAAGATGAAGTCCATGAGTCAAAGTACCCTTTAGGTAACGCAGAATGCGTTTTACAGCTGTCCAATGTGAGTCTAAAGGTTGTGCCATGAATTGGCAGACCTTATTAACAGAGTAAGATATCTCAGGCCTCGTGATGGTGGCATATTGAAGAGCCCCCACGATAGACCTGTCACAGGAAGCATCTCGAGAAGTAATCTGTACCTTCTTCTGACGATTCTGACGCCACCAACCATGGGGGAAGAGATGGGCTTTGCATCAGCCATTTTGGCTCTATTAAGAAGGTCTCTCAAGTACTTTGTGTAAGAAGAAGGGAACCATTCTGTGTTCTTTTGACCTGAATTCCAAGAAAGTAATCAAGGTCACCTAGCTGCTTCAATGCAAAGTTGGAGTGCAGCTGAGTGATAATATGCTGAATAAGAGAAGGAGAGTTACCCGTGATGATGATATCATCCACGTAGATGAGCATGTATAAGATGTGAGATGCTTTGCGGTAGATGAATAGAGAAGGGTCACATTTGCTACCAGTGAACCCATGGGTTAGGAGAGCACCTTTTAATTTGTCAAACCACGCCCGCGGGGCTTGTTTGAGGCCATAGAGGGCCTTGTGCAGCCTGCACACTAAACCAGAATCTTGAGAGAGAAAGCCCGGGGGTTGGTCCATGTATACCTCTTCGTCCAAGTCCCCATTCAAAAAGGCATTATTCACGTCCAACTGTTGAAGAGACCAGCCATTTGTAAGAGCAAGTGTAAGGATGATTCTAATAGTGGTGGGCATCACAACGGGAGAGAACGTTTCAGTATAGTCAAACCCGGGTTGTTGATGAAACCCTTTGGTAACAAGGCGGGCTTTGTACTTGTTGATAGAACCATCCGGATTTTCTTTTCTACGAAACACCCACTTGCAGCCAATGGCCTGCCGGTGAGGTGGAAGAGGGACTAATGACCAAGTACCATTCAATATCAGTGCATCATATTCAGCTTTCATAGCAGAGAACCAGTTTGAATCAACAATAGCAGATTTCACATTGGTAGGTTCAGAATGTGTGAGAAGGACAGTAGGTTGAAGTCTTGGTTTCACAATCCCATTCTTGGCTCTAGTGGTCATGGGATGGGTGTTTATGGGACCAGCAGCTGAGGTAGAGGTTGGGAAGGGAATTATGGTGCTAGGAATGGCTAATGGTGGGAAGGAAGGTTCGGATTAGGAGTGGCAGAGGCAGAGGGTGTAGATGAGCTGATGTTGGGTGATAGAACAGGTTGGATTGGTGAGGGAATGGTGATGTTAGGTGCTGGTATAGGATGGGTTGGTGGGGGAATTAGAGGGATAGAAGGCAAGGGAAGGGCAGATGGTATGGGAAGGGAAGGTTTAGGTTCAAAGAGTTCTTGGTATGGGAACCTTAGCTCATTAAAAACCACATCCTTGGAGATAAAGATTCGACCCGATGGTGAGAGGCACTTGTAACCTTTGTGAGAATTAGAATACTCGTGAGACCTCAACTCAAGTTTGTGTCTATTGTAAGGTCTAAGGAGAGGGAAACATGCGCAACCAAAGACCTTAAGAAAATTATAGTCAGGACTTTGTGAGAAAAGTTTGGTGTGAGGAATTTCTCTTTGTAGAGAAGTTTTGTGCCTCTTGTTTATGAGATAAACGGCTGTTTGGAAAGCGTGATCCCAATATTTGAAGGGAATAGACGCATGAGCAAGAAGAGTAAGACCTAACTCGACAATGTGTCGATGTTTGTGCTCCACAACACCATTTTGGTGATGTGTATGAGGACAAATAACACGATGTTGAATTCCAAATTCCTGCAGGACTTTGGAAAAGGAACGAAACTCGTCACCCCAATCAGTTTGGATGGCTTTAATCTTTGTATTGAATTGAAGTTCAGCCATATTTTTAAAGTTAAGAAAGGTTGGAAGAGCTTTTGATTTTGTTTTTAAGAGGAAAAGCCATGTAAACCTGGTATGCGCATCAATAAAGGAAACATAGTAGTGGAAACCAGTAGAAGACAGCATTGGGGCAGGACCCCACAAATCAATATAGATGAGTTCAAAAGGATTATGATATACAGTATTTGAAGATGAAGATGGGAGGCGGTGAGCCTTTCCAAGACAGCAAGAAGAGCAGAAATCAAAATTCATTTTATTACCAATTGGAACATTACAATTTTGTAAGACAAGTTTGAGTGTATCTTTGCCTGGATGGCCTAAACATAAGTGCCAAGTGTTAAGTGGTACATGTGCTGTGTTTACAGTGGGAAAGGAAGGAACATTCGATGAAGAAAAGACTACGTTATTTGAAGACAAAGCACTAGAAGACAGACTTTGCTTAGGAAGATGAAGATCAGTGAACTTGTATAGTCCATCCGTTCCAACATCTCCTCGAAGTAGGACTTCATAGGAACCCTGAGATTTGACAAAACACACATCAGAATGGAATTCAAAGAAGACATTGTTGTCTTTTGCAAATTTGCTTACACTAACTAAGTTTTTAGTTATGTGTGGAACATGTAAAAGATTTTTAAAGACTAAACTAATGTTGGAATTAAAGGGAGAATGAAAGGATGATGAGCCAGAAGAAGAGATAGGCAAACCTTGACCGTTACCAACAAGAATGTGATCTAAGCCTTCATAGGGGATAGGCTGTTGGATGTTTTGCATGTGGGGTGTGACATGGTGAGAGGCACCCGAGTCAGGGTACCATTGGTTGGAGAAGGAATTGGTGTTGGAGGCAGCTAGGAATGCCTGAGGGGAGGCCGAGGGTTGAGGGAAAGTTGGTTGTTGCTGCCAGGATGGGTGGTTCTGCCAGGGTGGGTTGTTCTGATGTGGTGGTTGCTGAAAATGGTTGGGATTGGGGGTTTGTTGAGGTTGCTGAGGTTGAGTGTACTACTGATCAAACCGATACCAACAGGCAAACGCGTCATGACCAAATTTTCTGCACAATTGACATTGAATGGAACTCCAACCACCACACCCCCTTCCGTGACCACCGCAACCTCGGCCACGGCCATCGCGATAGTACTGCGATGAAGAGGCTGAGTACAATTGTTGATTCTGAGCAAGATTCGCTTGCGGTGTAGGATCTGCGGTGGCGGCCGCCACGTTTGCAACATTCACCGTGGCAGCGTCCCGAGAGGCACTCTGCTTGTAACGATCGAGACGCACTTCCTGAGCAAGAAGCAACGCCTCCAACTCATCAAGATCAGGGGAATCATAGCGAGTGCTCACCAAGTTGATCAACGAGTCATACTCCTCAGGTAGACCTTCCAAGATGACGTCCATTTGTTCTTGAAGTGACACAGGATCCCCAATCGAGTACAGCGCATCAACGAGTGCCTTCACACGAAGCACAAACTCAAAAATTGAACGATCGTCCTTTTTGGTGTTGCGAAGCTCTGTTCGGAGCAATCTTGCTCGAGCACGAGTCTTCGATTGGAAATGATTGTGCAGCTTCTCCCAAAGCTGCCAAGAATGGACGCAACCAATCAGGCGAGTGAGGATCGGTGCTGTTAGAGAAGATTGGAGCCATGATAGAAGTAGAGAAAATCTTGAAGTTCCCAACGAGTGTAGTCCGGATTTAGGCTTCCGACGAGCCTATCGGTCTCGGAGCGATACTGAATCGGAATTTGCGGGGAAACTAATAACTGATGAAGCTGGTGCGCCTTGATGAGAGGTTCGATCTACTGCTTCCACAACAAGAAGTTGTCTTCAGTGAGTTTCTCCGAGATCGATAAGGAGAAAGCAGGGGGAGGAAAAGCAGAGATCGGCGTCGGAGGAGGAGTCGACGGCGCCGGCGGCGGCGGTGGAGGGGGAGGAGGAGGAGGAGAATCGATGGAAGCCATTGAAGCTTCTTCACCTAGCTCTTTGATACCATGTTAATAAACTAAACTGAGAGTAAAGGATAGAGAGAGAGAACTGAATTCATGTGTATTCATTTCTTAATCTGAGTATTACATTGATGTAGCTATATATACAATGTGCTGGAATGCACATGGCAGTAACTGATCAACAGAATCAGTTACGCCTTTCTACCTAGGGAGTGCTACAGTGTGCAACACTGCACCTCCTTACTATGTACTCTAACAAGGACCAACTCCAGGAAGAAGAGAGCAAAACACAAGTCAAGAATTTTGTCCAAGCTTTTCTGATTTTCTTCCTTTTTTTCTATTTTCCATTTATAGTTTGTGTTACATCATTTGGAAATGATGCTGTCAAGTGGCCAGCGATCCACAATCTAAGGAATGTAAAACTGACATGGGAATATTTCTAATAACAAAATTTACTAACAAAATGACTGAATTAAATAACACGTGCAGAAGAGTATTCTAGAATTAGGGCTCAATGATAGTCCTCCATCCAGCAAGGACCCACATCAACATAAATGTTTTATTTAAAAAAAGGAGAATGCTAATGAGTGCCCTTAAGGCATTGGTTAAGGAACCAAAATAAGAATGTTTGCATGGGAAAATGGTGTATTCAACATATTGAAAAGTGATATATTTAGTTTTTCAATCCAAATTTTCCTTTTATGGTTTCCTTAACCAATAGCCTAAGAACACTCGTTAGCAAGACCCTAAAAAAAACTAAAAGGAAACTAAACTACAATATGAATGTCAAAATTCATTCCAAAAGTAAGACACGACAGCATTTCATGGTAGGTGATGCTTCAAAAAAAAAAATTTTTTTTGACAAAAAGGTGATGCTTCAAAATTATAAAACACAAGTATTGGAAAGTAATGAGATATTACCTAAATCCACATCAACTATAGTCCTACCACGATTTCTCCTCGATTTTGTTTTAGCCTACAAAAAAAAAAAATTTCAGAAATGACGAAAGAATATGAGGTGAAGATGAAGCAGCAGCATCATCAATGGCCTAAATAAATAATTGCTAACGAGTGCCCTAAGGGCATTGGTTAGGGAACCCACAAAAGGAAAATTTGTATTGTAAAAACTATATGTTACACTCTTCGAAATGCTAAATACACCATTTCTAATACAAATTTTCTTTTTTTGGATCCTTAAAAAATACCCTAAGGACACTTGTTAGCCTTCTCCATAAAAGAATAGTAATATAAAAACGAGACCCAAACTCGTCCCTGACATAAAAAATGTAATATTGGACATTTTAGTCCAAAAAAAATCATAAATGAGGTTCAAAATAGTGCCGGGACTAAAATGTATTTTCAAAATAGTGCCGGGACTAAAATGTCACTAAAATTTATAAAAAATAATAGAGCAAACAAAAACTCTTCAGTTAGTCCCTGAAAATTTTGGCGGATCTTATTTTAGTCCCTAAAAAATAAAAACTCTTCAGTTAGTCCCCCAAATTTCATTGCGTGAGACTTTTTAGTCCCTCCGTCAATCTAAGCGCGTTGACCACCATTAAGTGTGTGACATGTCACGTTAATTGCCAAGGTGTACTGTTAGCATTTTCCAGCTTAGAATTGTTTTAAAAAAACTGAAATTAGAGGGTCATTTTGGTCCTCAATAAATTTTAAGTGAGCCATTTTAGTCCCTGACATTTTTGTCGTGACCCATTTTGGTCCCTCACCGACACTGTCAACATAGATACACAACTACACAGATACAGCTAAAAAACAGATACATTGATACACTAATATGAACCATACCAGTAACACATGTCACAAAAGCTAGCTATGGTTGGGTGGCGAAGAAATTGGAACAAAAGCTAATTACCCAACCTGATCTTAGAAGGAGGCAAGCCTTTGAGATCATGAAGAGGGACTTCATGGTTCGTTTAAACGACAAGAAACTATCAAAGGCATTGAAAAAGGCATGACTGACTATGGAGGGTTCAGAGAAGGATCAATATGGTAGGTTGTGGGATTACATGAACGAGCTGTTGACAACCAATCCGGGATCAACTACTAAGATGGATGTCATGCCTTAACCACAAGCTCCGCCACTGTTTCAGAGGATATATATCTGTTTGGAGGCATGCAAGGAAGGTTTTAAAAGGGGTTGTAAGCCATTGATAGGCCTTGATGACTGTTTCCTTAAAGGATATTATGGTGGGCAGCTCCTCTCGGCAGTTGGACAAGACGCAAACAACTAATTCTATGTTATTGCGTATGCCATTGTAGACTCTGAGACAAAAGATAATTGGAAATGATTTCTACAGCTTCTAGAGAAGCTTACATTGGTGACCACATGACTTATAGGTGGAATTTCATCTCTGACCAAGAGAAGGTAGACACTTATTTTGTTAGTTGATATCTCTACTTATGTGACATATTCTGTTGATGACTGCAGCTGGCTTGCTTCTATTTAATCTTTGAACCCATTATATGCAGGATAGGCTAGTTCCTTTTCCATTAGTTAAGATTTGTGCAGGATTTGTGCTGTCTAAAATTAATGTTTTGTCCAATACTGATGATTATAGTAATTATAGAATGCCATTGATTAGAATGACTACTTCCATACTGCAAATGAGGATGGCCTTAAACCACGACTTGAAGCAAGTCATTATGCATGTTTGTTACAATCTGCCCCTTCTAATGGACGCTAATTTTACATATGGTTCATATAGGTATGTTTCTGTTGTGACATGTGTTACTAGTATGGTTCATATGGTTCTTATAAGTGTATTGTGTATCTGTTTTTTAGCTGTGTATCTGTGTTGACATGTGTCAGTAAGGGACCAAAATGGGTCACGACAAAAATGTCAGGGACTAAAATGCTCACTTAAAATTTATTGAGGACCAAAATGGCCCTCTAATTTCGGTTTTTTAAAAAAAATCCCTAGTTGGAAAATGCTAACAGTACACCTTGGCAATTAACGTGACACGTCACATATTTAACGATGGTCAACGCGCTTTGACTGATGTAGGGACTAAAAGGTCTCACGGCATGAAATTTAGGGGATTAAGTGAAGGGTTTTTATTTTTCAGGGACTAAAATGGGATCCGCCAACATTTTCAGGGACAAAAAAGGATATTCACTCAAAATAATATTATTTTAAACGTCATTTAAATTTTTTTTAACTAAAATGTCTCTCGATATTTTTCATTTAATATGAATCAAATATATCTCCGTCTATTTTCTAAAAAAAAAAAAAAATGTGTATGGAAGAAGGGAGTAATTGGGGGTAAACCTGAACAAAAGCAGTAGGAGAAGATTCAACAACATCATCATCAATGGCATCCAAATCAATCATGGCAACTTGTTGTTGAGTGGAAGGTCCCTCTTCCTGCTGCTGCTGGTGGTGCTGTTCTCGATTATCAGCGGCGGAAGGGGCACGGTTAAGGTCAAGCTCCGTAGTTGTGAACATTCGCCGGTAACTTCTCACATCCCGAGAGCTCATCTTTTTACAGTGTTGTTATTGTTTTGTTGTGTATTCAAATTATTCAATTTAGAGAAGGGAAGTCTAAGCGTATATTGTGAAGTTATAAACAGGGGCAAATTTTGACCGTTAGTATAAAATATGTATAATCACGAAAGCGGCCTGAAAATGCATTTTTCAAACCATTCCTTTCCTTTTACTTCATTTTAGTCCTAAAAATTTGTGAGATGTCATTTTTCGTTATTAAGAAAAAAATTTATTAAATACTCCTCGAGAATGATAAAAGAAGGATATTTTAGTCCCTTTATTTGTTTCGATTTTGAACATGTCGTTAGAGTATTAATGTGTGTGTATAGGTGCCTAGACAAAAGTCCCTGCATGTAGAATGAACCATAAAATGAATTATGCATTGACTAATCCCTTACATGCTACAAGTAATAGACCACATGCACTAGATGTATCACACTAAATACACTAACACAGGTCACATGGACATGTTTAACGGATACCTGAGCATACTAACAGGACACATCAACACTCTAACGATGTTTTGAGAGCGGAAACAGACGAAGGGACTAAAGTGTCCCTCTTTTATCACTCTCATGAACTATTTGGTGAGTTTTTTTCTCTCAGATACAAAAGTGGTACCTCAAAAATTATTAGGGACTAAAATAAGCCTTTACTTTTTAAAAAAATCAAAAATCAATTGTTATACACTACAGTGTAAAGCCATTTTACACTGATATACCATCATAAATTGTCACGTCAATAAATTTTGTTGAATATTATCCTAACTACCTTAAAAGTCATTCATATCATTATTGATGATTGATTGATGGTGTAAAAAAAATTTCACTATCAATGTATAACAACTAGACTCTTTTTAAAAAAACCAACATCACATATGCCTTCCTTTGATTAGAGTAATGATATTTGGACATAAAAATGATGTCCAACACCGTATAAAAGTACTTATCCCCATTTTTTTATTATATTCTTCTCTCTCATCATATATTTTATCACTTTCAAGATACTCATAAACTCTATAAATATCTATACAAGAGGTCGAAACTGTGTTTCCAAATATGTATACTTTTTAATTAGGCGGAGGGGGATGGGTAGTCACGTACGTGTATTCGATCAAGCTGAAGGAATTTATATCCCTACATGTAGCCTTCAGAGCCCATTTAAACTGATTAAAAATAGTGATTTTCATATTTAGCAATTTAAAGAGCATTAGATGGAAAAAAAATCATTTTTTTAAGTAAAAAACATTTTCAATGAGTTTGATTGTGGTTTTTTATAAAAAAAAATTAAAAAAAAATTATTTTTAAGGTTAAAATTAAAAACTACTTTTATTAGCTTTTGAAAAAAAAAACCATTTAAAATCACTTACTATTTTTCAATAAAACGATTTTTATGATTATAAACAAATACAAAATAACTTCGACTTTTCTTTAAAATCTCTAAAAATTAATTACTAAATTATTGAATGTCAAAATCATTTTTAGAGATTATCATTTAGAAATTTAAAAAAAAAAAATAGAAGTTGTTTTATGTTTGTTTATTATCATAAAAATCATTTTTTTTAAAAAATAGTTATCGATTTTAAATATTTTTTTTAAAAAAACTAATGAAAGTAGCTTTTTCATTTTAATCATAAAAATTATTTTTTAAATAAAAAAATTATTTTTTCTTTTAAAAATTAAACAAACACAATCAGACTTATTAAAAATTATTTGTTACTTAAAATTAATTTTTTTTCATCAAATAATCTATGTGATATTTTTGGAAGTTCTCATTAAGTCTCCTATTTATTGGATACTAGGATGCTTTGAGAGGGAGGAAAAAAAAAAGGCAAAATCAATGTTTCTGTACTCTAATTTTATTTCGTTTTTAAACTCCATTCTCTAGCAAAGAGGCAAGCATTGTGTCGTGTCTGCCTGCATTTTTATTTTTTGTTAATAATATTATGTTGTATGTAAGTGTAAACATACATAAAATGCAAAGATTAATTAAAATAAAATCAAAATATAAAGTATTATTTATTTACAAAACTGTAAAAGAAAAATTATAATGTATCAGTTTATCAAAGAGGATGTAATTGTGAAAAAAAAAACTATGGGATAGGATGGTACGATTTTGGAAAGTATACCTAGTCGCAAACTATAACACCCCGTTTTTCATTAAGCGCTTCTGTGTGTTATATGCATGCTTGTTTGCTTATTTAAGCTTTAGCTTAGAGTTGTGTTAAAGAGTTAAGTGGGATTTCTAGGCTTAAAATCCCTTTCCGGTACATGAGCACGACCGTGCTCATGTCCAGCACGCCCGTGCTTGAGGTACGCGTCTTGTGACTGTCTGAGTCACAAGCAAGGCCGTGCTCAATAGGGAGCACGACCGTGCTTGAAGGGAGACCGCATCACGGAGACGCTAAGTTAAGCACGACCGTGCTTAATTAGGTGCACGACTGTGCTCGAGGCTGAGGTTATATATATAAACACAGTAACCGAGGGTTGCGTTCTAAACCCTATTTTGGCAGTTTTGGCCACCCTAGTGCGGCTACACCTCTGATTTTCCCTATTTTCTCAAAACCCATTGCATTCTTGGAGTTTTGGAGATGTTTGGGGAGGCTTAGTTCGTTTGTGCTAGTCCTTATAGGTAATGGTTTTTCCCCTTAAGGTTTCCTTTTCTTTTCTTTGAATTGGGAACTAACTTGTTAACCCTTTGTTTGACCAAGGCTTGGAAAGCTAGCCGAGCCGCTCGAGGGAACGCGTTGGGTTTACTGTTTGAGTTGTCGCTGTTGGAATCTTCATACCAGGTATGGGGAGAAGGATAGTATGAATATTAGGCAAAGGGGTAGCGTAGGATGAAGGGTTCCCATGACCCTATTGGGTTGTAAAACTGTTAAATGATGTCTATTACATGTTTAAATATATGTTTATTGGATTATTGGTATGTCTGTTATGAATGCCTGATTGCTATGTAGTTGAACTGCTTATAATGTTGTATGCCAAATTATGTATTTTGGTTAATATGTCTTATGGTTGAGTTGTGTTGTTTATGTCATGATTCATTGAGTAAATTGGCATGTTATCTATGTCATGAATGTTGCTGGTTGATGATGTTGATTATGCCATGATTGAATGAATGGGGGTTCATGTTGATCTCGTTAATAAAACTCTATTTGGCTAAAATAGGGCTCTTTTTTAACACGATGATTAAAGGATTTAATTCCCCAAAAATGTTCATAAAATAGGAATTAATAGTGAAGGGTGACGAGGTTTATGCCAAATGATTTAGTCAAAGACCCTAGGATTGATTTAAGAATGTTAGGAAGTGTTTGGCTAAAGAATTTAACCAAATCTGCCCAGACAGTACAGCCAAGCTCCAGGAGAACGGTCGTGCTTAACAAGAAGCACGCCAGTGCTCCCAGTTCAAATATGGAAGATGGTCGCGCTTTAAGCACGATTGTGCATTACAGTGAGCACGACCGTGCTCTACTTAAGTGGCAGCACGACCCTACTGGGGGTAAGCACGCTCGTGCTCCCCCATGCTGATCAGAACGGAATTAAAGGAAATTAAAGGGGTGTTTATCCCAATTATCCCCAATGATGAAATAATACACCAATCGAATAAATACAAGTTAGATAACTTAATTAAAGACTAATTAAGATAATTAAGACAATAAGTTGGTTAAGCCGGTACCCAATGGGTTACCGCACATTGATATGCTTTGGTGCTTTTTGGCCAAAGTGATCTCGATACTTTTTTGTCGAGGTGTTGTTGAAGTGGAACCTTGATGCTTTTTGGCCAAGGGGGCCTTGACTCTTATGGGTCAAGGTATTGATGATGATGAGACTTGGGTGCTTATTGACCCAGTGGAGGTGGCAGTTGCCCGTTTGTTTGTTGTTGTGCCCATGCATTCACGCATCAGAGTTGTTAGTGGGGGAATATCAACATAGGGGAGTCATCCTAGAGTACGGCGATCTGGCCGTCCACGGGTGATTCATGCAAGGTTTGGTGAATCATGCGCCCCCGTGGTGGCGCATTCGAGAGTATGGTGCGTCGGCTATCCAAGGGGTTCGCCCATGGTTTGGTGAACTGCTGTCGTTGATGCTTTTTGCCCAATGTGGATATGTAACTCCGAAGTTGCCTTCCTGAGATAGTTTGGATCTACATACATAACGGAGTAGCGGAGTAGAGTTGCACCGCATAGCATATGATGGTTGACTTAACATGTTGATGTGATTATATATATACATATATATGTTACATGATGTATATTGCTATGCCATGTTGATGTATGTTCATCTTGCTTCCTATCTCCATGCCGATGTGTTTATATGTTTTCTTACTCCCCGTTTTCTCTGTTCCTGTTTGGTATGTATCTTTTATGCAGAGGACGACGAGCAGCCAGCGTAGGACTAACTCTGAGGAGCCGCGACTCTTTAGTTAGGATTTTCCCAGTTGTTTTAGTTGATAGTTTGTTTCAGTTTCAGTTGTATTCCGATGATTATTCCGGAACAGTTATACCAGCTCTGTATGTGACATTAGGGTTGAGTTATGTTTTATGTTTTATGTTTTATGGTTATGTTTTATTTCTTTTAAAAACTTGTTTCTTTTCTGCGTTTGTTGAACTAGTTCATGTGGGAACTTTCTACCCATGGACCTTTATCATTTTAATTAAATGACGTATGCATGATTTATATTTATTTCTTTATCCTTAAAATGTTTTATATAACATGCGGGGTAGAGGGTGTCACACAAACAAGTAATACAGTGGTGGGACCGGATATCGTTCTCAAGGATCGCGAACAAGTACCACTTCTCAAATTGAATTACTATCTAGACAGTCGTTTGGAAGGAAGGGAGCTCAATCAACATGCAACAAAATACTAGTTCAGGAAGCCGTTTTTACGTCAGTTAAAAGTGTTGTTTAATGTCTGAAAAAAGTCTGACGTTACTCCAGCAGACGTTAAAAGTGTAATTTTTAACGTCAGTTATTTAATTAAACTGACGTTGAATGTTCTACTTATAACGTCTGTTGTTTTTAAACAACTGACGTTATAAGTAATTTTTTTTAACAAAAATTACTTTTAACGTCAGTTGAATAGAGAACTAACGTTAATTTGTTTTTATTTTAATTTTTGTTACAATATATCCCTTCCCCCAACTACATCCCTGCATTCAGTAAACAGTCCACAATACAGAATAGGCACACATTACAGAATTTACACACACTCAAATTTAGAAAATAAGGGCCTCATTAAAACCTTATGATGTAAAACCCTCCTTAGGCATAAAAACATCATTAAGGAAAAAGAGTACTCTTAAATTTTATTAATAAAAGAAAAGAAATACAAAGAACCAATGGGGAGACAAAAAACAAAAACCCATTAATAGAGAAAACATACTTAAAAGTTTGTAAGTATATAAATGTAAATTTGTAACACCTCCCTTGGTATTACATGACTTCCTCTTTTATCACGTATAATAAAATAGAAAGAGTATAAACTTAGTGCTGGTTACTTTCGGAAAATTCTTACGATCTTGGTTATGATTGAAAACTCGTGTAAATAAAATATGCCAACAATACTATAACATATCCTTCACACACACACACACACACACACACACACACACACACACACACACATATATATATTTATAACCATGCATCATTAGTTTCTTTCACCTGAGCATCAACTATGTCAGGACCCTTATAACCAGGGGTCATCGATTCTGAGTTCTAACTGTTGGTAACTGATTACATACAGCCATATGATATACAAAACAAGGGTTCGGCAAAGAATACCACTAATACAAAAACTTGGCTCTCAACAGTCGAATATGCAAACCCTGTGGAGTTAACACTACCCAAAATGAAAACTATTAACAACTTATGCTGGTCATCTAAAGGTGTCCATTAAGGAGACCTCCGTGGTCATCCCCAGGATCTGATGGGTCAGGAGACACTACACCAATAGCCACAACCACCACTGGATCCATCGATCGCTTTGTGAAGTTGATCGAAACCATAATATCCTCATCGTCCTCCTCTCCTCCATAGATAAATATAGGAACAAGTGGTGGTGGTGTGGGTGCTCCTCCAGGAATAACCTGCAGTGGTGGTGGTTGGTGATATGTATTCCCTGTCTCGACCAGATGTCGCAGCAACTGCCAGATGGGCGGTAGTAGTAGCTCCAC
Organism: Sophora flavescens; assembly: GCA_030762895.1. Taxonomy (NCBI): domain Eukaryota; kingdom Viridiplantae; phylum Streptophyta; class Magnoliopsida; order Fabales; family Fabaceae; genus Sophora; species Sophora flavescens. Next base: position 80,546,918 of record CM061065.1, on the reverse strand, counting down.
AGTCTTCACGGTGTGAGTGCATGAAGTGATTCTATCCTCTGTTCCCTTAGTAGTTAACAGTGGCCCCATATAAGTAGCGCTTCGGCCCGGTGGATTACCCAAGCGCCAGCTTCATCTCTGAACTCAAATGTGTGGGCTAGGAAGCCCGAATGAGCCATGTGGTGAAGAGGGTCCATCTAAAAATGTAGAATAAAATACCACAACAGATAACCAATGCAAGAAAATAAAGTAAAGGTGAGATACCAATATATGAGTTCAAAACATAGCAATCATATACTTAATATAAACAGTATAACAATGACAAAAATGCATAGTATAAGAATTACAAAAATCTCAACAGGATTTAAAATAGAAAATCTTTCGTAAATTATATCTTAACACTTCAATATCCACTTTCTAAGATACAATCTCCGGAGATCCAAACTTCCCTTCGTCAAGCATGATAGGTCGTGATAATTCCTATAACACAATTGTTTCGGGTTGGGTGGCCTCTCAACTGGGTTTTTTCCCCAATTGTTCTAGGATTTCGCATATCACCTAAATAATATTTGAATAGTTCCTGATTTAGTACATTCGTGCAGGGTAACCTATTTCCACGACAAGAGGTTGCAAAGCCCCAAGCTTTTCGTGGAGTTCGAGCCCGAATGTCCCTAAAGACCCAAAAGCCCAAGGACATGCCTTTGGTCCGTAACTATCAAATTTGTCAGTTCACCATGTGTGAATATGTAGCTTGAAAACCGCAATTGACACTTCTGCCAAAACCTCATTTCTTATATTATTTTTTAGTCTTTTAATATCAACTTAGACTTTTAAAAAGTCATTAAAGTTTTCAAAAGCTCTTTCTCAATTGAACACTAGTCCGACGTCTCGGAAAACTAGGTTCTCTTCAGTAGGAATGCTAGTCCAGCTTTCCAGAAATCAGAATCTAGTCCAAATATCAGCACAGAAATCTAGTTCCTTTCCTTTTTCCTCTTTTCACTTTCCAAAGAAAGCCAAAATCATTTTCCTCAATTTTTGTGTTCAAGATGAATTAATTTTCCATTCACAAGCAAAAGCCTACTTTCATGCTTCAACCAGTCTCAGTAAATCAATAACGCAGAAAGTACATTCATCCGATATATAATCTATATAACTTAATAACATGTAATATATTGCCACAGTCAATCCATATTAACTTAATATGTTTTAAAACAAACACAACCAATTCATGTAACTAAGTATATGCCTACTAGGAAAACTCCTCAGACAAACTCCCTTTACCTCTGTACGTTGAGTTTCTCGTCTTAAAAATGATCGCATCAACTTCAGTTTCCTCCAACGAATCTAGAAAGCACACTTCACTTATACCACGATTCCTTCACAAATTATCATAATACATGTTAAGTTTTGAAAAATTCCTTCTAGCTCACTAAAGAGTGATTTTCAGCCTCTCTTAGGAAAAATAGGCTAGGTATTTCTAATTTAATACCGTGTTTGGATGATTAGGATTAGATTAATATGTTTTAGGTAATATAATAATATATTAAAGTGTAATCATAAGTTAAAAGTTATGATGTGACAAATTTTCATTAGTCTCATCAATCACTTTTATCATCTCTGCTCCATATTATCTCAGCACCACATCTCGTTCTGTCGTTTGTTCGTCTCAAAGTTCTTACGCACGTTTCGTTTGATTATTTTGCCTGAATAAAATATAATATTTTATTTTCAAGTGAAAGTTCCGAAATGACTCTTGTCTCTTAAGACAATGGTAAGGATCATTGATTTTTCGTTCACGAGTCAAAATTAGGTTTTCTGATCAGTAAATTCTTACTGACAATGAGAACGCAGACCGGTTTTCGTCTTAGTTTTAAGCCTAAAATTTAACTAGAACCTTATTCTATCTAATAGAATTCAGGAATGATTTGGTTTTAGCCAAAATGATTTTCAAACCTTTGGATAAAAATATCCACATTTAAATACATTAATATATATAAGAAAGAACTGAAAATCGGGGTGTTACATTACTACCCCACTAAAAAAAAAAATTCGTCCTCAAAATTACGTACCTAGAAAAAGTTCAGGATATTGTAATTTCATCTTGTCTTCAGTTTCCCATGTTGCTTCTCCAGTTGTATCATTCCAAATAACCTTGACTAAGGAAATTTGTTTACATCTGAGCTGCTTAATCATCTTATCCTTGATTCGCATGTGATGATGCCTCATAAGACAAGTTCTCTTTTAATTGTACTACATCGGGTTCAATTATATGCGATGGATCAGGAATATACTTCCTCAGTTGTGAGACATGAAATACATTATGAATATTTGATAGAAAAGTTGGTAAAGCGAATTGGTAAGCTACTGGACCAATACGGCGAAGAATTTGGTAAGGTCCAATGAATTTAGGAGTGAGTTTTCTGGACTCACTAGTGCAGAAAAGGGATTCCACGTCGGTTATTTATGGCTTTCCACATCGGTTTTCAAACTGATGTGGAAACGACCGATGTGGTTTATTGCCACTTTACACATCGGTTATTAAACCGATGTGTAAAGTATATTTTAAACAGCGGTTTTCTTTTAACCAATGTGGAAAATTAATTTGTCAATTGATAAGCAGTTGGAAATTACACTTTCTACATCGGTTTTCCCAACAACCGATGTGGAAATTTCACTTTCCACATCGGTTTTAAAAATAACCGATGTGTAAAGTGAAATTTACACATCGTTTTTTATTAAAACCAATGTGTAAGTGAAATTTACACATCGGTTTTTGCAGAACCGATGTGTAAAATCTCATTTTTTTTTTTAATCTGTTATTTACATTTCAATCATTCATTTCCCTGCTTCAAAATGTGCAGATCAATACCAGAATAACATACTGTAAATTTTGGGGTAAACATAATGTAGTTATTGCACCAAACTAGTAGAAAATGATAACAAGCAGCCACATACAATTGGAAGACACAAATTTTTATAGTTCATTCGATGACAAGAAACAGCAAGGCATTAACCACACGTGATTTAGGCATCACATGAGTTAGATAACAAATGGGCAAGGCAAACTAATTGGTAAAGTAAGAGCACTTACTAATTCATAACCATCAATTCTAAGAACTTGTTTAAGCTAACAAACCAAAGAGACCTCGATCAAACAAGAAACAACAACAGAACACCAAACCGGTTTTGACACAATTGCAACAAAGTTTTAACCATATCAAAAGCAAAACATACTTCATTCAATTTTCTTGGCACAAACAATCAGCTCTTACACATATGGTTAATTGTACTAATACATATCATCACAAACAATCAGCACAAACAATTTTCTTGAGCACTAATACATATCATCAGTCAAAGGTACACTATAGCTAGTACATGATAAGTTTCTAAACTAACTACATATATACAAACTATGGTTGGTACACTTCAAGAAAGAAAGTTGCCCAAGGCCTCTTTATGCTGTTGATGTCAGAATCAGATAATGGAGTTGGATTGTTGAATATCTGCAAGTTTAATTGGACAAAAGATTATATCTTTTAAGTAATAAACTAACATAAAACATATAACGAATCTATATTATTAATTCTAATTGTGTCAATTAACATTTACCTCCTGCCATCTTTCATTGATCCCTGAGGAGATAATTTCCAACATCCACTCGCATCACATAGTAGCCACATTCCCATGACCCACGTTGTATACGTGACTACGTACAAATGAAACCCAATTAGAATATGAGGAATTAAATAAAATAGAAATCAATTATTGTACCCACTGCATTTGATGCATTTGAACTAATAAATATCTTATGCTGGGAATAATCCATCTGATAGCCCGAGTACGCCTTTCACCACGCAACATGTGGGTTGCATTAATAGACCTATCATGACAAAAACATTAATTAAAGTATATCTAATAGATTTCAGATAATTAAAACAATTGCATTATTGATTATAAAGTATTTTAATGCTTACGTTTCGATGATCGTCTTGATTGATTCGCCGCTTATTTCCCAATGAGCGTAAGAAGACCACGACGTTCATTCTTGGGTACAAGAGCAACAGATTGCCAATGCCGCTGTATTTGCGAACAGTTAGTGACTAAGTCATATATAGTTATACTTAAATAACCGGTACTTACTTATTGAGATAAGGCGCAAGATAGAATTGATGATCGTCTCGGGTAAGTATATCACGTATGGTAGTGACCGGGTCTTCCGATGCTAGGAGAACATCACCCTGAATGAACATGGGGTCAATGAACCCATAAAGGGCGAGGTTACCCTGATCGACTAACATACGATGCATATACCTAATATATTGGAAAAACATGTTAATTATCATAGTATTTAAAAATTAATTACGTACTTAACTTATAAATAAAATGTACTTACGTGCACCAAAACGATATGTGTGCAGAACTCGCCATTTCTTTATTGAGTACCATCTCCATAAGTTCCTTCTTTGGTATATACAGTTCACCGTATGGCATCATGTTCCAACCTTACTAAGGCTGCGTCATTCTCCATGGTGACAACCTCGTATAGCCTGAACTTTAAAAACATCACCATGGCCAGGTGCCCCTTTGTCGATCCCCTAAACAACATAGATATATATTAGTAATCACGGATAATTAAGTTATTTAATTCGTTATTAACTAAATGGTCAAATGAATACCTTGGCAGAGCAGACATCTCTGGTCTTCCTAGATCCGACCTTTTAGGCACAATATCATTTCCAACATCCTATAACGAATGAAAATAAAGCATTATCTTGAAACAATAATAAATTATTTCAACTATGAATATAGAAAAACACAACTAACCGAATACCTCAGATGCAACAAGAAAGTTGACCAGTCTTCTTGGCCAGAGGATGAAGTTACCGGGGCCCGACCCCACTGTTTGAACCTCCTCGGTGGGCACGGGGGACTCGAGCATCGAGCATCTCGAATGATCTCAACAGACACCCTCAGCTGATCATCCGTAATAACCGATGGTGTATGGTATTACCTAAGTTATTATGTGCCCTACCCAATGCCACTAAGCGGCGATGATGATGATCATCAACATACGACTCACACCTATCGGGTCGTCATCATCATCATCATCATCATCATCATCATCAAAGATCATCATCACCATCATCATCATTTTCGGGATGATGAGGAGGATCACATGAGCCCTTAGTGCTCACATGGACAGAGGGTTGGATGGAGGGTTGGACACCGACCGTCATCTCGGGACATAGAAGTCAATATTGCCATCTCGTTGGCAAACCGCTCGGCCATCTCCTGTCGAAGCTCACCTGCAATCTCCTGCTTTTAGTCGTGGTTTCATCTCTGCTTCAACATCCCCGTGGCATTGGTGTGAAGATGAACCATGGTATTGGCGATCGCCGACTCCCCATCCCACACCAATGACACGGCCCGGGTGGTCTAGTTTACCGATGGCAGTAGATAAGATATCAATGCGTCCTCTAGGAACAAAGGTTCCTGGGGTTAGCTGATCATCCAACGCATCCTATCACATAAAATATCAAGTCACATTACAATTCGGTAACAATCTTAAAATGACAATTACAACAAACTATACTTACAATCCTCTCGGCTACTTGGTGGGCCTCCTCGGATGTATATTGTCCCGTTTTTTCTTTGTCGGCCCCACTTCCATGAACGATGGCGTGGGGGTGGAGGTGGATCAACAACCTCCGGAAGAGTTTCAACATTAGGATCCGCCTGAGATGCTGCTTCCTGACGTGCTTTCTTTTACTCTTCAACCATTTTCTGTACAAGATTTTTATATCCCCCACGAGTCATGACATGGGGGTAGACATTCTTGCTTTGGTTTTCCTGCCCCTTTTTCCTCTTCTCCCCGTTATAAATAAAAGACAATTAAATTACATAAGTAAATGAAATTAATGCAATTACATAAATTTAGAGACAAATCAAATAAGTTAACCTCGAAAGCCGGGATCATGTCACCTCCGAACAAAGCGATCCCACGTCGCCTTGTCAAGAAACGGATACACCTCAAGTGGGTTCTTTTTACTTTTTGGATTGAATATATAGTATCTGCCCAGTCGGCCTTAAAAGCCCTCCAACGCTCTCCAAAGATACTTCAAAGAACGCTTCTTCATAGCATATGTATCCTGTGATGTCAAAGGTCAACTACATTAAGACCAAAAGAATCAACGAATTCTTCGTATGATATTATTAAGATAAAAATAAAGTAGATACTGAGACAAACACAGGACATAGAAGTATAGATACCAGAATACTCTCTCATATCTCGCTCCTTCACGTCCGCGGTATCATCTCTCCACCTATCAATGAGTATACTGGGCCTGTTCCTAGCAAGGGTCGCCACAAAACTAGTAAACTAATCTTCCATTGGCCCAATAGGTTTGAGGTTATTATCAAAGTCTACTCTTATCCTTTGATTTGACCCACGGTTGGCAGTCAAATTCCTCATCCGTGTGGCACGTCTACCCTTTCTACCTGAGACGGGGTCTCCGACCCGCCGCATGAAGGAGGGATATCCTCATGATCAGCCATGTATACCTGTTTAAACACAAAACAAAAAAAAAACTTGTTAGTATGTCAGGATAAATATCAAACATAACTTATAAATATCGATCAACGTACATAAACATAACTTATAAATATCAACGTAAACATATAATATGCCAAACTTGATGGTAATATCAAACTAAACTTACTTTGTGGTCAATTAGTAAAGTTCTCCCATAACCCTTCTTGGTGATCATTACGAGTAGCATGTACATCATCCACTATATTTTCCTCATTGAAATTAGGCACTCGTGTTGAGAAAAAGGAGTATCGTAAATATCAAGAGTTGAATCGTGATTTCCCTCACTACCATTATACATGTTTTTTCCCCCGAGAACCACTGACCACCTTTTGTTAGAAGGATCACGGATATAAAACACTTGTTTTGCTTGGGATGCCATGATGAAAGGTTCCTCTTTATTACCTACCTTACTAAGGTCCACCAATTTGAATCCTAACTCATCGGTTTGCACACCATTGTTACTTGTCGACCCACCGACATTTAAAAACAGTACTCTAAACTTCATGTAATCAACCTCCCATATCTCTTCAATGATTCCAAAGTATGAAATTGATGCCATAACAGGGTTTTTATCTTTCGAACTAGAGAAATGCATGGACTCAGCGACGACCATAACCCCACTGTTTTGCATAGTACTTTTGTCATCCTGGGACTTTGTATAGAAGGAAAACTTATTGATATCGCACCCACTCCAAAGCATCTGACATCAAAGTTAGGCCCCTGTGCTAGCCATTTTAATGTATCAGAAGCAGTACCATCCTTTGCAATTTTTTCTTTAAACCGGTTCAAGAAAGTCTTGTTATGCTTGTTCAAACACCATTTTTCATTCATTCTAGGGTAAGTTTCATTGATGATGCTTTTATGCTCACATAAGTATGGTTCAACCTCATCAGTGTTATTCAATATATACAAATGTGCTTGAAGCACTTCCTACCGATCCATGCTCTTAACAGTGATACCTCGTGTACCCTTACCATCATATCTTCCTTCGTGACGAGACTTCGGAAGCCCTACATGTTATGCTTCTGACATGTAGTCTGTACAAAACTCAATAGCTTCTTCTGCAACATACCTTTCAACAATAGATGCTTCGGGACGGTGTGGATTTTTCATATATCCTTTCAGGACCTTCATGTATCGCTCAACCGGGTACATCCACCTTAAATAAACGGGACCGCACAATCTAATCTCCTCACTAGATGAACAATCAAATGAACCATGATGTCAAAAAATGAAGGTGGAAAATACATCTCCAATTGGCACAATACAATGGCTGCCTCATTTTCCAACTCATCCAAATTTTTAGTGTCAATGACCTTGCTACATATAGCATTGAAGAATAAGCATAACCTAGTAATGGCATGTCCGACTTTTTTAGGCAATATGTCACGAATGGCCACCTAGTAGTAGTTGTTGCATCAAGACATGGCAATCATGAGACTTTAAGCCAACTAATTTGAGATCTTTCATTGAGACAAGTCTTCTGATATTTGAAGAGTAACCCTGTGGCACTTTGACTCCCCGTAGACATTCACAGAAACTTCTTTTCTCTTTTTTTGATAAAGTATGACATGCTGGGGGCAAATAAGTCTTCTTATCCCCCACTTTAAGTGGAGCTAACTGCTCTCGTATACCCATCGCAACTAGATCCAGACGAGCATTCACACCATCCTTTGTCTTGCCTTGAATGTTGAGAAGCGTTCCGATTAAACTGTCACACACATTTTTCTCTACATGCATCACATCAATACAATGTCTTACATCAAGCTTGCACCAGTATGGAAGATCAAAGAAGATCGACCTCTTCTTCCATATTTTCTTCTCGGTAGCCTTCTTCTGGGTCTTCCCATAGATAACATTAGTGTTGTTCACCCTTTCATAAACTTGCTCTCCAGTCAAGGCCACCGGAGCAATTTCATTCTCCGAAGTCCATTGAAAGCTTTTCTCAATCTACGATAAGGATGATTACGTCGGAGAAATCTCCGATGCCCAAGGTAAACCGTCTTCCTTCCATGTTGCAGTTGATGGTAACATGTTCCTTCTTCACATATTGGACATGCTTTATGGCCCTTAACACTATACCCACACAGGTTCCCGTATGCTGGAAAGTCATTGATGGTGCAAAATAACATGGCACGCAATCAATGTCTCACGGCAATACCCGTCAATCACATCAACGCCTTCATCCCACAACATTCTCAAGTCTTCAATCAAGGGACTCAGATAAACATCAATATCATTTCCTGGCTGTTTAGGACCCGAAATCATCATACTTAACATAATGTATTTGAGCTTCATGCACAACCAAGGAGACAGGTTGTAAATTACAAGGAGAACAGGCCATGAACTATGAATACTACTTAAGTTTCCATATGGATTCATTCCATCGGTAGCAAGTCCAAGCCTCGAGGTTTCGGGCTCATTGCCGAAATCCGGAAACAAACTTGCAATTCTCTTCCATTGCAAAGAATCGGTGGGATGGCGAAGTCGGCCCATCACACTTCCTCTCATCTGCATGCCATCTAATGTTCTTTGCGTCGTTTACATTAGCAAACAATCGCTTGAACCACGGTATCACGGGAAGATACCATAACACCTTCGCAGGAGGACCTTTGGTGACCACATCACAACTAGAATCACCATCCTTCACTTTGTAGCGTGATACCCCACACCTGGGGCACTCGTGCATCTCTTCAAACTCTTTCCTGTACAATATGCAATCATTGGGGCAAGCGTGTATTTTCTTATACTCCATACCCATCGGACACAATATCTTCTTCGCCTCATAGTTTCGAGATGGCAATGTGTTGCCTTCTGGAAGCATTTCTTTCAACAACTCAAGCAATTCGGTAAAGCTTTTATCGCTCCACCCATTTCTCGCCTTCACATTGAACAATCTTAACACCGCTGACAACCGTGTGAAATTAGTGCACCCCGGATACAAAGCCACTTGCGCATCACTGCACAAAGTATCATACACATGTGCGCGCCGAAAAGACTCTTGCCCAACATCACGGATCATGTCCTCTAGTCCATCGTCCATTTACACGTCATCAAATTCCTCTCTATCCGACACCCTCGGCCTGTCTAATGATTCACCATGACATATCCATGTTGTATAACTCTTGCAAATCCCCTCACAAATAAGATGATCACGTATCTCCTCCGCTTCTAGTCGTCTCTCATTCAAACAGTTAACACAAGGACAATAAAACCTTCCGTTACCACTATCAGGAGCATTTGTTTTTGCAAACTGTAGAAAATCTTCCGCTCCATTCTCATACTCATCACTTGTCCATCTAGCATTCATCCAACCGCGATCCATGACTAAACCAATACCTTCGTACTTAGTCCAACATATTCATCAACCACTTCTTATGACAGGGTATGGCCCTATCCCATTCGAGAAGAAACTTTTTCAACATTCGGTTAACAGTTAGTCCTTAACTCTCATGCTCATACTCGACAAAATTTCAGTAGCATTTCCCTGCGGTCTCCGACGTACACTACTTGAACGCGATGACATCCACCACGATAAAGTATGCACCCGAAGAACGAAAGGAAATTTATCAATCCGAACTTTCATCAAGTATATAACATTAGAATCAATGAATAACTATTTTAACTGAATTAAGAAAAAGTTTTTTCCCAAACTGTCCAACTTTGGACAATTCAAGATCCAACACAATAAGCGGTACATTAAGCACATACACGTACGCTCATTAGTATTGCATCTCAAACGGGAAACTAAGACTTTACTAATTTTTGTGGGCATATTCTCGAATCAAATAAATTTTCAAGAAAATACATTAAAACTCCAATGAAAGCTTTTCAGCCAAAACGTACCTTCTGAGAGACACGCCTAGTTGTTATTGTGCAAAGACAGCAGAGAAATGAACAAAGCAGAGGCAGTAGCACTATGCAATGAAGTGTAGATCACCCTGCAGCAAAATGAACATCTAAGAATTCTAATGAAAACCATAAAATTGACAGACACTATAAGGTCTTTTTAAAGTCACTTACCAAAACACAGAGAGGAAAAGGGTAAAAACAAGATCGAAGAGTTTGACAGGTCGTTGTTTCTTTTCCCAGGAGAGCAAGTTGAATATCTCAGTAAAATCAATCAAATGATTTCCTATTCTATACCTGATCAACGGAATAAAATAGGCAATTAGCGGGACCATGTTAATCACATTCCAGTATATTAAGATACCAAGCTTATTGCTAAAAAACAGAAAGCAAACAATTCATCTCCTTTGATCCTCTAACTAGTAAGCAACCATCTACAAACCAAAGAAAAACTAGTGACAGACAAGAATTGCCATAATAGGGCAGCTGTAAGAGATATAAACAACAATTTGTCATGTAATCACAAAATTAACACCGCCTTTGTATACATGAATCTGAACATGAGCCAGATACATATTCTTAATTTTGTTTCCCTCAACTTTATATCATTAACTAGCAATTTCAAACAAACTATCCATTCCCAAAATAAATCCCGTAACATAGACCAGAATTTTAATCTCCCCGTACCTTTCGTTTGTTCTTTAGGGAATTTGGCCAGGGAGGTGCTGGGGTGTGTCTAAGTGTATCTACTGTCTATGTTTTTATGAATATACTTCTACCCAGTAACGTAAGAAAGCTTTAATGAATATACCTTCAATTATTCTGAGAACTTTATTTTTACTCTAAATAAACATTTATGTTATAACAATGCTCGTAAATAAGAAAGAAAAAGCGTGAAAAGAGGTGCAAGAATAATAAAGAAAAGGAGTTCACCAGTTTGATGTTGTGTTCTTGAAGAGAAGATGCTTCCTTTTCACAGAGAAGTTGATAAATAAAAACCCGAATGTGAACGAAAGAGGAAATAAGACACGAGTTAGAAAGAAAAATCGAAGTAGCAGCTGATGATTTTTGAGGAAATGATAAATGTGAGGAGAGTAAATGTAAAATTGAAACTTACCTTCAATATTCAACAACCCCTCTCGTTTGTTGTTTGAGGTACCGTGCAATGCTGGTTTGGTTTTGCAAATAGAACTCAAGGGAGGAGGAGGGTAGCTCGCGGATGGCCGTTCTCTGGCTCGCAGTGTATAGGCTAGGGTTAGAGGTCGCCGCTGTTGGTGTAAGCTAGGGAGGGAGAGTGAGCTCGACGGGAGGAGAGATGAACGCGCGTTAGCGAGAGGGGAGGAGTGTTTTATGTTTTAGCTAGGGTTCATAAACTGAAGAATGGGTAGAGCGCAGAATAGAAGGAGGGAAAGAGAAAAATTGGGAATATTACACATCGGTTATTTGAAAAACCGATGTGTTAACAATGTTATACACATCGGTTATTGTAAAACCGATGTGTAAACATTAAACTTTTATCTTCTGAATTTTTTTTTTTAAATTTTATACATCTGTTAATGTAAACCGATGTGTAAAAGTAAGATTTTAATTTCTATTTTTTTTTCTTTATAATTTTCTACATCGGTTATTTAGAAACCGATGTGGTTAATCACTATTTTACATATCGGTTAATATAGAACCGATGTAGAATGTTAAAAATTCTGACTTTAATTTTTTTTATGTTAATTTTAAACATCGGTTAGAAATAACCGATGTGGAAACTTTTACACATCGGTTATTCTTTAAACCGATGTGTAATACTTTGGTTTTAATTTCAAAAATGCCACCGCCTCGTTTTACACATCGGTTTCTAATAAACCGATGTGTAAACTCCGATGTAGAATCCCTTTTCTGTACTAGTGACTTTAGGACTCTAACTACCCCAGTCGTGGGTGTGACTCTCAGGAATACGTGTTCTCCTTCTTGAAATCCGTGAGGTCGTCTCCTTCTATCGGAGTAACTTTTTTGCCTGCTTTGAGTTACTTTCATCGATTCATGAATTTGTTTACTTTTCTCCGACGTTTGCTGCACAATTTCGGGATCGAGAATCGTGCTCTCTCCATCTTGGTACCAACATAACGGTGTCTAGAACTTTCGCCCATACAAAGCCTCATAGGGAGCCATCCCTATACTTGCATGAAAACTGTTGTTGTACGTAAATTCAATCAGCGGCAAAAGATCATCCCAACTTCCACGATGATCTAAGACACATTCTCTCAAAGAAGTCTTCTAATGATTGAATTGTTCTCTCTGTTTGTCCATCGGTTTGAGGTTGATACGCTGAGCTTAAACGCAACTTGGTTCCTAACGCTTGATGCAAACTTCCCCAGAAGCGTGAAGTGAACTTCGGATCTCGATCTGAAACGATACTTGAAGGCACTCCATGTAGTCTGATTATTTCCTTGATGTAAACATTAGTTAGCTTCTCCACAGCGAAATTTGTCTTGACGGGCAAGAAATGTGCTGATTTAGTTAACCTGTCAACGATTACTTAAATTGAATCAAATCCTTTGGATGTTTTGGGTAAATTAACTTACTACAAAATCCATTGATATGATATCTCACTTCTATTAAGGTACATCTAATGAGGTAAGCATTCCTCCAGGTCGTTGGTGTTCTATCTTCGCTTTCTGACAAGTCAGACATGATGCTACATACTCTACTACTTTCTTCTTCATGACTGGACACCAAAATCTTTGTTTTAAGTCTTGATACATCTTAGTTGTCCAGGATGAATACTTAGCTTGCTCTTGTGTGATTCTTCCAGAATCATTTTCTTCATCTCCGGATTATTTGGTACACAGAGCCTGCCTTTGCACCTTAAGATGTTATCTGATCCTAAGCTAAACTCAGTAGCTTTTCCTTTTTCCATTAAGTCTTTCTTCTCTTGAATGAACATATCCACAGCTTGTTGCTCTCGGATTTCTTCCATCAATCCACTAGAAATCTTAATCATTCCCAAACTGATTTTCTTTTGGCTTACTTCCATGATTAAATTGAGATCACGAAACTTCTCAATCAATTCAAGTTCCTTCATCATCATAGCTGAAATATGAATGGCTTTCCGGCTTAGTGCATCCGCTACTACGTTCGTTTTTCCAGGATGATATTGCAACGTGAAGTCATAGTCTTTTAAAAATTCCATCCATCGTCTTTGCCTCATGTTGAGTTCTTTTTGGTCAAACAGGTACTTCAAACTCTTGTGGTCACTAAAAACATCAAACTTGGCTCCATAGAGATGGTGTCTCCACATTTTCAGTGCAAAAACCACAGCAGCTAACTCTAGATCGTGCATCGGATAATTCCTCTCATAAGTCTTCAATTGACGTGACGCATATGCTACAACCTTCCGATGTTGCATCAACACACAGCCTAGGCCTTGATATGAAGCATCGCAATATACTCCATAAAGTTCATTTGGCTTAGGAAGTATCAGTACCGACGAAGTTGTAAGTCGTTCCTTTATCCTTTGAAAGCTTTCTTCACACTTCGCAGTCCACACAAAAGGTTGATCTTTCTTTGTAAGTTGAGTCAAATGTGCAACTATCTTTGAAAAGCCTTCAATACATCTTCGATAATATCCAACTAATCCAACAAAGCTTCGAATTTCAGTCACCGTCTTTGGTCTTTCCCAAGAAAGTATAGCTTCTACTTTAACAGGATCTACTGCAATTCCTTCTTTAGTGATCATGTGCCCTAAGAATTTCACTTCTTCGAGCCAAAACTCGTATTTGGAAAGTTTTGCATACAATACCTTCTCACGTAAGATTTGTATAACTTTTTCGTAGATGTTCTTCATGTTCCTCATGACTCTTTGAGAAAATGAGAATGTCATCGATGAACACTACGACAAACCTATCAACAAACGGATTTAAAAATCTGATTCATGTAGTCCATGAAAACAAAGCAGGTGCATTCGTCACCCCAAAAGACATTGCGAGGTACTCATAATGTCCATAACGAGTTCTGAACACAGTCTTGGGTATGTCTTCTATCTTCACCCTTATTTGATGATAACCCGTCCTTAGGTCCATCTTCGAGAATACCACATCTCCCCTCAATTGATCCATCAGATCGTCAATGCGTGGTAAAGGATATTTATTCTTGATCGTCACCTTGTTGAGTTGTCGGAAATCTACGTAGAGTCTCGAACCTCCGTCTTTCTTCCTCACTAGCAACACTGGTGCTCCCCACGGGGATACACTCGGCCGTATGAATTGCTTTGATAGAAGATCCTCTAGTTGAGCTTTCAGTTCTACAAGTTCTCTAGGCGACATTAGGTACGGAGCGATAGAAATCGGACCGGTTCCTGGAACTAGATGATGGAGAACCTGATATCTCGAATTGGTGGCAAACCCGGAACATCATTCAGAAAAACATCTGGGAACTCTCTTACTACAAGCACTGCACTCAAATCGATCCCCCCCTCGACTTCTAAGCTAGATAAAAGGATATGGTTGGAAGATAACCAATCCATGTCTAAAATTACATCTAACTATATTAAAGGCAAGCATATTAGATTCACAAGAAAATGTCTATCATGAATGATAATAGGACATTCCGACATATAGAATTCACACTAATGGGTTCAGCAGTAAGAGTCGAAACAATTAAATCACATGACATGGAAGAAACAAGTAATTCTAAATGTCTCACACAATCCTTCGAAATAAAAGAATGTGTTGCACCCGAATCAAAAAGTACAGTTAAAAGATTACCAGCTATGTCATAATTACCTTGTATCAGTTCATCAGATTGTGAAGCCTCAACACCACTCATGATATAAACCCTTCCCTTAGCCGTTGGGTTAGTGGTCCTTGAGTTGTTGGAAACTGGTACAGATCTTTGAGCATTGCAGTCTTTGGCCATATGTCCTTCTTGTCCACAATTGAAGCATTTTACTCCTTTACATGTACAATCATTGGTACTATGGTTTGTTTTCCCACACTTGTAACATTTCTAAAAATTACCTTGGCCTTGATTCCTCTGGTTCCCACTACCAGATGCAGAAGTAATTGGACGATAAAATTGTTGGTTTTGGTTATTTCCGGGTGGTCTATAATATGGCTTCCTCTGGGGTTGCTTTCCTCGTTGATCCTGAAACTGATTTTTAGATTTGGATGGTCCTCCAACATTTCCTCAACTATCTTTTTCCTTCCTCATTTGTTCTATATTCCGACTCATTTCCACTAGAGCTTGGAAATTTCTTATCTGCAGTGGTAAGGCAGATTCTTTAATTTCGAACCTCAAACCTGCTTCAAATCTCTCGCAATTCCAACTTTCATTGGGTTGTGCTTGAAAGAATCGGAAGTATTTGGCAAGCGACTCGAACCTCGCTGCATACTCCCCAACAGATCGGAACATCTGCTTTAAACTCAGGAACTCTTGTTCCTTCTCAATTCTGGCACTTTGAGGAAAATATTTCTCCAGAAAGGCCTCGCGGAAGACATTCCAGGTGATTTCCTTATGGTCAGTGTTGATGGTTTGGCAAGTGTACCAAATCGCGATAAGTAATAATAGTGAAAATAAAGTATCGTTCCCAACGAGGACTGTGATCAGGTATCAACGTGGCCTAGGCAATTGATATTTGAACCAATGAATTTCATGTTTATAAAAGAGTAAATGAGTTTCTTGTTTTTAGAATTATCACACAAATAAATGAAACAAGTAATTAAAGAATGAATTAAATATAGGCAAAAGGGATTAGGCATCGGAATCCTCCAATTCTTCACTTGATGTAACCTTATTCAATCCAAATTCCAATTCATTCCATTCAATTGACATTCAATTCACTAACCTAGATTTGTCCCTAATTCCTTAGGTGATAATCCTTTTGTACCAATTAAGAACCCTAATTCCTTAGGTGATTCAAGAATTAACACAAACATTAAGCATGAGATTCATAAAAATGCATTGCAATAGAGTTCTATTCCTAGAATCAACATTCCAATGGTAATCAACTTCAATTCCAATCCAATAACCAATTTTCCAATTGTGAAATTGAATCTAACATCAATCCAAAGTTGATCAATCCAATGGAAGCATTAAGCACAAAAGCAGTTACTCAATGTGAATGAAATAGAATTGAATTCAGAATCAAACAACAATTACATCAAATTCCAAATTGAAATCATCCTAACCTAACCTAAGTGATCTAGCAACTCATAATAGAGAGAGTAGAGATGGAAGAACTTGAGTAGGAGAGTGTGGAAGAATCCATAGAAGCTTCAACTCTTGTTCCCGAGCTTGAATCTTCAAGGAATTAATGGAGAGAAAGTGTTGAACCAAGGTGTGAAAATGTGAAAAATGAGCCAAAGATCCTAAAAACTCGGCTAAAACTTAAGTTTATAGAGTTTCTGCACGTCACCCAGTGCTAGGCTACCCTGGCCAGCGTCGGGTGCCCTACTATACACGAAACAACAGCTTGCTGTAAAACTGGCGCTGGGCGCCCCTATACTAGCGCTGGGCGTTGGCTCAGTGTCTTTGTCTGTCTGTCTTTGAGCGCCAAAGAAGAAGATCGAGCACCGGCTGCCTCCCGCTCTCTCTCCCACGCCCGAGCGCTGGAGTTCTACGCTGAGCACTGGTCCTGCACCTGCACCACTTGTTTTCTTTATTTTATTGGGGTTGAGCGCCTTTTTTGAGAGCTGAGCGCTGGGTCTTCAATCCTACACATTTTCAACATATTTTGAGTATATTTTTCACATAAAAGATCAAAACTCTAATCAAATGAATATGCACATTTTCTAATCCTTTTCATTCACAAATCCTAAGATTATTTACAAACTTATTCCTATTTACACTTCCAAACTAACATATATTGCACATTCATCATAACCCCAAACTTAGAGTTTTTGCTTGTCCTCAAACAAACAATTAGATTCACATAAGGGTTTGAGAAATGGATTTTCATGTTCAATTCTCTTGTGAAGCACATTACTCATGCAAGACTTCAACTTTCTAACACTTTTTCAAAATGCACACGCATCACACAATCAAGCATTAATTCCAATTGATCACATGCTTCATATTTAAAGACAATCAAACATACCACAAAATCAACTGCATTGAATGCACGAGAAAATCCCTTGCAACCTCTCTATCAAGTGTTTCACTCATCCTCACTTGGTGATATTTGCTCTCAATTCCAATCACAATAGATTCCCCAATCCTAATCTTGACAAGATGCTAAGAACACACATCTCAAATGTTTATGCAACACATATCATGAGGTCTTTTATTTGGATGTAATGGGCTAAGGTGAGGGTGGATAAAATCAAGGATATAAGCTAAACTACCTTGACTTCAAGGAATGTGGACTCTTGTTGGGGCTTCCATTGCTTAGCTTGTACACAAGCACATAAGCACACAATTTATGCCATTTCCCTTTTTATTTATTTACACACTCTTTTTCTTTTCTTTTTCTTTTGTTTTCTTGTTTTCTTGTTTTCCTTTTCTCTTTCCTTTATATCCTTCTATTTTGCCTTTTTCTCATTTTTTGTATACTTTCTTTGTTCAATTTTCTCTTTGGCTTTTTCTTTTTTTCTTTCTTTTGAACTCTGTTTTTTTCTTTCCAATTTTTTTTTCATAGTAGGCATCTTTAGTGGCCTACTCACACCCCAAACTTAATTTTCTTGCTTGTCCCTAAGCAAGAGAACAACCCCAAACTTAAGTCCAAACATTCTTCTAAGCCAAAATAGAGGGACATAATTGTTTTTTCGATTTAGGCTTATGATGAGCTATCATATCAAGAAAAATAGTCCAAGGCTCAATTGGGCTCAACAATGGTAAATGTTAGGATGGCAATCATGGCCCTGAGTTTAAACAAGGAATTATTGCGTCAATCATATATGCATATGCAAAAACATTGCAACATTGACAAGCATTAAGGCAAGAAAAAGTGAGAACGTGCAAGTGATGGATAAGCACACATGAAAGAAATCAAGTCATCTGGATTATGTGCTAGAGTGTTTAGGCTCAAAAGCTCACAGTTTAGGATTTTGTGCAAGAGAAATCCGTACATCCAACATTGCATCAATCATAGCATGAAAAATTGGCACAAACAATTCACAAGGATCAATGGTTTCAATGAAATCATATGCTCAGCAAGTATAAAATGCATCATGTTAGAAATTTCAGCCAAGTAAAAGTTCTTTTCTCACTAGCGAATCTTCACAAAAATCCACTCAAAATACGATTTTTGTGCAAGATATGCAAGTTTGGGCAATTTATTCAACTAAAACAAACTATCAATTAAGGAGGATTAAAAAGATAAAGAGTTTAGAGCACCCCCTTTCTTCTGCACGATGGATGAGCATGTGCAAAAAAAAATTATTTATTTTTCCACTTGCTAGTGCTCATCGCTAGGAAGTTGCGCTCAGAGCCCAATTTGCATGTTTTTCTGCTGATTGTCTTCTGTTTACGCTCAGTGCTCACAGTAGCGGCCGACAGCTGCACAGAGCCATTTTCACCATTCTCTCGTGTCATTTCTCCCATTCCTTTGGTCCTTTTTCCTTAGATGTGCATGCATAACAATTCAAAGGAATTACATACATTAGATGGCCTACACATCAAGGAACCACTCTACAACTCAAAGAACTACTTTTTTTTATAGAAGCAAAAAGAATAAGAATGCAAGAAGAAAATGCTTGGGTTGCCTCCCAAGTAGCGCTTCTTTAACGTAACTAGCTTGACATTTAGGCTCTTTTCAAGGTGGCATGAAACTCGATGAATATGTTCGTCCTTTTTTCTTTTCAGTTATGTATTGCTTTCCTCTATCGAAGACCTTAAAATGTTCCTCGTCTTGTTTCCTTCTACTTGACCAAGGTTGCATGAGATGTTCCACACATATTGTAACCAGTCTTGGCCAATACTGACTCCTATAGTTTATATTTGCAAACTCAATCCTTGCATTTTTTAGTTTATCATCACTCGTTGGTGGTGGAAACTCCTCATGTTTTACTCCATCCTTCTTTGTTTTTTCCTCAAGTTGATCATGCTTTTCATCCAACCTCACAACAACATCTTTCTACGACTTGTCTTCATTGAAACACTCTTCCAAAATGCCTTCCATGCATTCTTCATTCTGATCATCTATCTCTAAAATTATCAGCTCATTTGATATTGGAGAACTTAGGGCCTCTCCACTCATTATAGTACCAATATTGTGTTCTTCCTCCAAATAGCAAATTGTTCTCTCAGCTAATTGTCAAGATAGTTTCCCGATCTGATTTTCAAGGTTCTTGATGGAAGCCTTGGTGTTCTTGAAATTTGTTTGGGTATCTTCAATGAACTGTGTAAGAGTATTCTCAAAAGATAAAGTCCTATCTTGTTGCCATTGCTGTAACTGTTCACGAAATTAATATTCACAGGAGAATTGTTGAGAATCTTGATAGAAAAATGGTTGTTCTCTATAAGTCCTCGTGTAACCCACTGGTTCTTGGAAGTGTTGCCATGCTTCCTCACAAAGACCATTTACATGGTTTCCACCACAAAAGTCACACGCAATTTGATGAGAACATAATGCACCAACTTTACTTTCATGTAATTGTTCAGAGATACGAGACAATTGGTTCAACAACAACTCATTTTGTGCATGTAGGTAACTCCAAACATCCATTCCAAACATTGTGAGTATAGTTAGAGGCACAAACAATGGAAAACAAAATAAAGAACACAATGAAGAACTACAAAAACAAAATCAAGAACAAAACCTATGGAAAACAACTAAAGGACAACAATGAAAAGAAAAATACACACACACAAGTAAAGGATTGCTCAAAACAAAACCAAAAAATCAATGTCCAAATTAGCAATGCCTTTGCTTCGTTGATACTGAAATCAACAATCCCCGGCAACGGCGTCAAATACCAAATCGCGGCAAGTAATAATAGTGAAAGTAAAGTATCGTTCCCAACGAGGATTGTGATCAAGTATCAACATGGCCTAGGCAATTGATATTTGAACCAATGAATTTCATGTTTATAAAAGAGTAAATGAGTTTCTTGTATTTAGAATTATCACACAAATGAATGAAACAAGTAATTAAAGAATGAATTCAATATAGGCAAAAGCAGTTAGGCATCGGAATCCTCCAATTGTTCACTTGATGTAACCTTATTCAATCCAAATTCCAATTCATTCCATTCAATTGATATTCAAATCACTAACCTAGATTTATGTCTAATTCCTTAGGTGATAATCCTTTTGTACCAATTAAGAACCCTAATTCCATAGGTGAATCAAGAATTAGCACAAACATTAAGCATGAGATTCATAAGAATGCATTGCAATAGAGTTCTATTCCTAGAATTAACATTCCAATGGTAATCTACTTCAATTCCAATCCAATAACCAATTTTCCAATTGTGAAATTGAATCTAACATCAATCCAAAGTTGATCAATCCAATGGAAGCATTAAGCATAGAAGCAGTTACTCAATGTGAATGAAATAGAATTGAATTCAGAATCAAACGACAATGACATGAAATTCCAAATTGAAATCATCCTAACCTAACCTAAATGATTTAACAACTCATAATAGATAGAGTAGAGATGAAAGAACCTGAGTAGGAGAGTGTGGAAGAATCCATAGAAGCTTCAACTCTTGTTCCCAAGCTTGAATCTTCAAGGAAGTGGAGAGAAAGTGTTGAACCAAGGTGTGAAAATGTGAAAAATGAGCCAAAGATCCTAAAAACTCGGCTAAAACTTGAATTTATAGAGTTTCTGCACGTCGCCAGCGCTGGGCACCCTACTATACGCGAAACAGCAGCTTGCTGAAAAACTGGCGCTGGGCGCCCCTATACTAGCGCTGGGCGTTGGCTCTGGTGCTGTCTGTCTGTGCTGAGCGCCCAGCAGCAGCACTGAGCACTGGCTGCCCTGCTCTCTGTCCACGCTGAGCGCTGGAGTTCTACGCTGAGCACTGGTCCTGCACCTGCACCACTTGTTTTCTGTATTTTCTTTGGGGGATGTGCCCGTTTTGAGAACTGAGCACTGGGTCTTCAAACCTAGACATTTTCAACATATTTTGAGTATATTTTTCACATAAAAGATCAAAACTCTAATCAAATGAATGTGTACATTTTCTAATCCTTTTCATTCACAAATCCTAAGATTATTTACAAACTTATTCCTATTTACACTTCCAAACTAACATATATTGCACATTCATCAGTCAGCAACTAACAGTTGTCTGGTTCCCTTCCACCAGTACTCCGTATCTCCCAAGAGTAGCAAAGTGGCATAAGAAACTTTGACTCATTCTGGGGTATGAATTAATTCAAAAATTTTCTCCAGTTCCTCTGTCCACAGATATGCTTTGTGAGGGTCAGTCTCTCCATGTAATTGTGGTTGATTCTGACGTCTGAAAGCCGTCAATCCTCTTCCCTCAGAAGCTTGTTCGGCATGCATATGTTCCTATTGAGTTTGAACATTCATTGTAGTGGTTTGAAGGGCAATAGCAGCAGCAACATCTGCCATTGCTTGAGCTGCATAATCAGGTCCACTAGCATCTTCATAGTGTTCGTCAGATTCGCCATGGCCAGCTATTCGACCACCTCGAGGGCCCCTTCCACGATCGCGACCACGTCCTCATCCTCGTCCACGTCCACGTCCACGTTCCATTTCCATAACTGACCTACAAGACATAATCAGTTAAATATCGATTCGAACTGAGATGTATTCTCACTTAACAACACACATTACTTCTAAGAAGTAACTCAAACAAATCTCAGTCAGAGATCACACAACTTAGACATAACATACCTATTCCCAAAGATTCCCGAAAGACTCGACCAGCTCTGATACCACTAATGTAACACCTCCCTTGGCATTACATGACCTCCTATTTTATCACATATAATAAAATAGAAAGAATATAAACTTAGGGCTGGTTACTTTCGGAAAATTCTTACGATCTTGGTTATGATTGAAAACTTGTGTAAATAAAATCTGCCAACACATCCTTCACACACACACACACACACACACACACACACACACACATATATTTATAACCATGCATCATTGGTTTCTTTCACCTAAGCATCAACTATGTCAGGACCCTTATAACCAGGGGTCATCGATTCTGAGTTCTAACTGTTGGTAATTAATTACATACAGAAAAATGATATACAAAACAAGGGTTCAACAAAGAATACCACTAATACAAAAACTTGGCTCTCAACAGCCGAATATGCAAACCCTGTGGAGATAACACTACCCAAAATGAAAACTATTAACAACTTATGCTGGTCATCTAAAGGTGTCCATTAGGGAGACCTCCGTGGTCATCCCCAGGATCTGATGGGTCAGTAGACACTACACCTACAGCCTCAACCACCACTGGATCCATCTCCTCATCTAGAAGATGATAATCAGGCACCTCTCCCTCGGCCTCAGAAGAATCCTCCTATACGGGATCAGCCTCAGAAAGTTGATCAGTAACCAAAATATCCTCATCGTCTTCCTCTCCTCCATATATAACTATAGGAACAGGTGGTGGTGATGTGGGTGCTCCTCCAGGAATAACCTGCAGTGGTAGTGGTTGGTGATATGTATTCCCTGTCTTAACCGGATGTCGCAACAACTGCCAGATGGGCGGTAGTGGTACCTCCACAGTCTTCAAGCTCTGAGTGCACGAAGTGATTCTATCCTCTGTTCCCTCAGTAGTTAACAGTGGCCCCGTATAAGTAGCGCTTCGGGCTCCGGGGTGGATTACCCAACCGCCAGCTTCATCTCTGAACTCAAATGTGTGGGCTAGGAAGCCCGAATGAGCCATGTGGTGAAGAGAGTCCATCTAAAAATGTAGAATAAAATACCACAACAGAGAACCAATGCAAGAAAATAAAGTATATGTGAGATACCAATATATGAGTTGAAAACATAGCAATCATATACTTAATATAAATAGAATAACAATGACAAAAATGCATAGTATAAGAATTACAAAAATCTCAACAGGATTTAAAATAGAAAATCTTTCGTAAATTATATCTAACACTTCATTATCCACTTTCTAAGACACAATCTTCGGATATCCAAACTTCCCTTCGTCGAGCATGATAAGCCGCGATAATTCCTATTACACAATTGTTTTGCGTTGGGTGACCTCTCAACTGGGTCCTTTCCCCAATTGTTCTAGGATTTCACATATCACCTAAATAATATTTGAATAGTTCCTAATTTAGTACATTCGTGCAGGGTAACCGATTTCCACGACAAGAGGTTGCAAATCCCTGAGCTTTTTGTGGAGTTCGAGCCCGAATGTCCCTAAAGATCCAAAAGCCCAAGGATATGCCTTTGGTCCGTAACTATCAAATTGGTCAGTTCACCATGTGTGAAACTGTAGCTCGAAAACCGAAATTGACACGTCTGCCTAAACCTCATTTCTTATATTTTTGATTTTTTAGTCTTTAAATATCAACTTAGACTTTTAAAAAGTCATTAAAGTTTTCAAAATCTCTTTGTCAATTGAGCACTAGTCTGACGTCTCGGAAAACTAGGTTCTCTTCAGTATGAATGCTAGTCCGGCTTCCCATAAATCAGAATCTAGTCCGAATCTCAACACAGAAATCTGGTTCATTTCCTTTTTCCTCTTTTCACTTTCCAAAGAAAGCCAAAATCATTTTCCTCAATTTTTATGTGTTCAAGCACAATTAATGAATTAATTTTCCATTCACAAGCAAAATCCTACTTTCATGCTTCAACCAGTCTCAGTAAATCAATAGCATAAAGTACATTCATCTGATATATAATCTATATAACTTAATAACATGTAATATATTGCCACAGTCAATCCATATTAACTTAATATGTTTTAAAACAATCATAACCCATGTAACTAAGTATATGACTACTAGGAAAACTCCTCAGGTAAACTCCCTTTACCTCTGTACGTTGAGTTTCTCGTCTTGAAAATGATCGCGTCAACTTCAGTTTCCTCCAACGAATCCAGAAAGCACACTTATACCACGATTCCTTCACAAATTATCATAATACATGTTAGGTTTTGAAAAATTCCTTCTAGCCCACTAAAAAGTGATTTTCGGCCTCTCTTAGGAAAAATAGGCTAGGTATTTCTAATTTAATACCTTGTTTGGATCATTAGGATTAGATTAATATGTTTTAGGTAATAAAATAATATATTAAAGTGTAATCATAAGTTAAAAGTTATGATGTGACAAATTTTCATAAGTCCCATCAATTACTTTTATCATATCTGCTCCACATTATCTCTGCACCACATCCCTTTCTGTCGTTTGCTCGTCTCAAAGTTCTTACGCACGTTTCGTTTGATTATTTCGCCTGAATTAAATATAATATTTTATTTTCAAGTGAAAGTTTCGAAATGACTCCTCTCTCTTAAGAGAAAGGTAAGAATCATTGATTTTTCGTTCACGAGTCAAAATTAGGTTTTCTGATCAGTAAATTCTTACTGACAATGAGAACGCAGACTGGTTTTCGTCTGAGCTTGAAGCCTAAAATTTAACTGGAACCTTATTCTATCTAATAGAATTCAGGAATGATTTGGTTTTAGCCAAAATCATTTTCTAACCTTTGGATAAAAATATCCACATTTAAATACATTAACAGATATAAGGAAGAACTGAAAATCGGGGTGTTACAAAATTCATATACAGATATTATTAACTACACATCTTCTAAGTATTCAGGAGGTATTTTTTATGTTCCTTTTTCTTTAGCATACTTAAAGAAGAATTCTGAAAAGCGCATCCTCAATTCTCTAAACTCTCATTTTTTAAGAGCAGATTGGTCGCTAAAAGCCTGCACACCTTCAAATAATTAACATTAACATTAATTCAAGTCATCACCAAAACTAAAATATATAATTAAATAAGTTGTTTTAAGTGATTACCTTCATCCATCCCTCTGTAATAGATGCGAAGACTACGTTCAGCATATGATGATCACATAATAGCCACACGACCCACCGTCTGGCTGCTTATGAGACTACAAAAGAAATGAAATTTAATGTCAGTTTAATATACATATATATTTGTAATTAGTAATTATAATATTAATTGCTATTTAATAAACTACTGTTGCCTTAAAAACAGATGTCTTTAAGCTTGTGCAAGTATACACAATTGCCTCAAGTAATATAGAAACTAAGTTCAGATATCGTTCCCACAGGGATTATAATGATGCAGCAAATTCCAAATCAGAATATATGTTCTAGGAGTTAGGAATGGTAACCAAAAATTGTGATGTGTGTGCAAATAAAATAAATAAAACTTTGAATTAAACAATGAAAATGAACTGCAAATAGTGAAGAAAATATGTTTTCAAATATGGAGAAAAATAGCTCTAGGTATGTTGCAGCATAAATCCTGCTTAGCCTAAATCATGCTCTGAATATGCTCTAGCATCTAACTCCAGTAAATAAATGTGTGTTTTCCAACACTTAAGGGTTAGGTTCATTAGCTGTTTTCTATTCCTAGATTTATATTAATTACACCTCCCTCTTAATAAGCATGTTCCAGCTAGTTTAGAGGCTTGAATAACTATTCCTAGTCTATCCAACATCATTTAATTTTCCAATTAATGATTTAACCTCTATCCTTTATCAATTTCCACTTAATCTTCCAAAATAAGCAAGCTAAATATCTAATTAAGTTGATCACTCTTAATCAAATAACAGTAAACACATAATAAAAGAAGATGAAGAACATATTCATTGCATAACTCGGCTAAGCATTTATCACATTTGCATACCTAAAGCTTAAAAGTGTTTAGCTCATAATGAGCTTACAAGGAACAAAATATAAAAATGAAAAGGAAGTCATTACAATTGTTGAAAATAAAATGCAGCTGCTGGATAGAGAAGAAGAACAGTGCATCCTCCAAGAAAGGACAGAGTATTGTGTAATAAAATCAAAGTGTGTCCTACTAGAGTTTCCCTAAATTCTTATATAATACCCTATTCTCTTTCATTCTATTTTGGGCTAGCACAAATGTAATAATAAAATAAACCCTGGCCCAATTCCTAAAAAGTGGGAAATCAGATCCCTAGGCGTGTGTGATTCCTTAAAATGGCAGTGCCAACACCTATGAGGAGAGAGGAAAGGTGTCCTTGTCAGATTCGTCGTTTAGTGCAGAGCCACTGGGAAGTAATCCCCGCTGTAACAACCAATAGCTTATTCACCCATGCATCAGCCATGCTCCATCAAGTTCATTGCATAAGCAGACACAAATTTTGAGACAATGATGGAGCATTCAAGAGCAAAAGACTGATATTAACAATGCTTCACACAATATTTACAAAACAGCGTTTCCTACCAAAATCAAGACTCAAACCCTCAAAGATAGCAACAATTAAGAGAGAAAATGAGCTAAATAACTCTTCATTAAAAGAGTTATCACACCCCCAAACTTAAACTATTCATTGTCCTCAAGTAATGCAAGAGAAATACATGAAAAACAAAAGGACTCAACTTAATGAATGGCATGCATGGTTCACCTAGATTTTTCATTGTTTCAAGAGCTCAGAATTCCACTCATACCTTCCTATCAAAACACACTTTCTATCCTGTTCATACCAATAGCTGCTACAAAACAGGTTTCAAACATATTAACATATGCTGCAGCACTATCTCTCAACAGTTGGTTCTGCTTATCACCCTCTCAACATAATTCCACTCTCACCACAAACATATATCTCTGATCTAAACTTAATAAGATTCTACCACAATTAAAACAACACATGATTACACACAGCAAGAGGTCTTTAAGGGTTGTAACTGGGCTTAGGACAGGTGGGGTTCAGATATTTGGGTAAGTAGCTCATCCATAGGTAAAGCAAGAAGATGCTTTTTTATCTAACTTAACTTCCCAAATGCTCCCACAATCTTCACTGTTTTGCTTTCTTGGACCTTCCTTTCCATCACTAAGTCCACAGCTTATTATATATATATATATTTGTTGAGAACAGAGAACAAGCTTCAATTGTTCTTTACTGCTAATTTTCAAGCTTTTCACTGTTTTCTGTTCAAATATCTCACATTTTCAGTTCTGTTTTTTTTTTTAGAATAAGGAATGGCAGCTTTACTATCTACACCTGTGAGTTCCTCATTTCTAAGCTGCCTTTTCTTCTACTGTTTTATTTATATCCTTGCTGCAGCTTGTACAACTGTTGCAGCATAGTACCCCCAAATTTAACGATGATGCTTGTCCTCAAGCCCCCCCAAAAAAAAAAAAAAACTTATGTCAGAGCTAGCTACAAAAGCATCTTTAAGCTTTACTTGTTCAAGTATTCTTTGTTTTTCCAGTTAAGAGCTTCTAATGCGCTAGTTGTCTCAATAAAGGGATAAGGCTCAAAGGGGCACACTAGGGACAAATACAAAGAGAGGGATGACTGTTTAGGCACTAGCTAAAATAAAAACAGAACAAGAAAATTACCTCAAGCATAAATTGTGTGTAATCAGGTGTGTCCAGATCAGACAGAATCAAAACAAACCTTACAGAAAATGCATGAGTGTGATGTATATATGCATTGTACTTTGGTCACCCAGGCTCACATTTGTTTGTTTATGTTGCAGCACATGTATCCTCTATCCTAATCAGTGGTGCAACAGTATTAGTGTTCACAATCAATACTAGTGCAAAATATGTAAAAAACGGGTAAGGGTAACGTCGTTTAAATAAAAAGTAGACGTTAAAAAGGAGGTGGTGGTAGAACCATAAATATTAGGATCATTTAAATCACCTTTTACGTTAGTTATTAAAAGAATTGACGTTAAAAGTGGTGGGAGTCACTTTTAACGGCAGTTATTTTAGCAACTGACGTAAATATATCACATTTTAACGTCAGTTCTTTTAACAACTGACGTTAAAAGGTGATTGAATTAAAAAAATTTGAGTGATCACAAAGCTTCACCGGCGTTTCTTCATCACTTTCATACTCTGCTATGTTCACAACGTATACCCGCACCCTTTTCTGCCCTAACCCTTTCACTCCTCTCCTCACCACTGCGAACTCCTTTCCTCACCACCGCGAGCACCTCTCCTCACTCTCTCTCTCTCTCTCAACTTCACACTCTTTCTTGCGAGACCTAACTCTCTCTGTCTCCCTCTCTCTCAGCAACCACATCAAACACCGTGACCGCGCCCGAGGTCTTCTCCACCACCACCACTGCGAGTTCTTCTCCGCCGCCACTGCTACAGTATTCTCTGGTGAGTCATCTTCTCCCAACTCCTCTCTTCTCGCTTCTCTCTTATCTTCTATCTCATTTAAGGGTACTTTTCTTTCTTATTTAAGGTTCTCCTTCACTCTCCTTCACCACTGAGCCCTAACAGAATCCACTCTCTTTCACCACTGAGCCCTAACAGAAGCGGCCGTATTCTCTGGTAATGCCCTAACTTTGTGAACTATGTAAAAATATGTCAGAGTCTTTGTCTCTATTTCTGCTTTCTGATAAATGGTTTGTAAATAGCAATGTTGAAATAGTGATGTGGTATAAGTTGTGGTATTGTGTTTATCTCTGTTATATGTATGGAGGGTATTTTGTTGATAACTGGTATTTGATGGAGTTTGATAATGGGTGATAGGGAATTTTGATTTGTTAAGGTTCATAAAACTAGTATGATTAAATACACACACATATTTGATGTTTCTGTGAGTATGTTTGATAAGCCATAGCTTATCTCTAACATAGGTTATGTAAGCATAAAGGTTGGTCAAGTATTGAAAAATAAGCATGATTTGTCATTTTCTTAGTTCATTTTTTAAGTCCGAGAATATATGCAAAAAGTTCACTAAAGAGAGGGATATGAACCTCATTTTTTATGGAATGATGAATATTGGCGCGGGTTTTCTTAAAAAAGTAGGCAAGTCTTTGGAAACATTTATATTGTGCTTATATTGGATATATGTGTGTATATCTACAGAACCTATCTAGCTATGAATAGTAGTTGGATGGTTTGTAAGCGCACAAGTGATGAGTATTTGAAGGGAGTTGGAGAGTTTATAGAATTTACTCAAAGGAATGTTCCTAATAGTAACGGAATGTTCTATTGTCCTTGTGTCAAGTGTTTGAATACGAGGAAATGTACGGAGAAGGATATACGTACTTGTTGAGTCACCGGCAAGTGTACCGGGTCGTCGTAAGTAATAAACACGGTAAGTAATTACCGAGGTCGGACACAGGGATTGGGCTACCAATTTGCAAGAAATTCGATATGTTTGACCAAGTAACGGCAAGTGGTTGAGAAGAGAGAGAAAATAGGATCACAATTCAAATCAACAATTCAATTAGAGATAAAGTAGGTAGCGATAAGATGAGATGAGAATTAAAATCTGGATTAAACATCTAAGATCACAAATCCACCTACCCAATCATGCATAGTACCCAAGTGATGATGATCCTCTCCCTAAGTTCAATTGTAATGTCAACCAGGACCCCCAAATTCTCCTAATGACACTATCGTGCTCAATAGGACGTATTCAACGATTGAGCTAATTACTTGCTACGGTCTCATAACCCAATCATCAAACTCTATTAAATCTTGTTCCCTAGAAGGTTGCACTGATCTCCTACTCACTCTCGTGCAATATTCAACCAATGATCCCAATTCAAGTTCTAAACGCGAATTACCTATCAAGTCTCATCACGTTAACTAGTCAATCATGCATGCTTATGATCAACGGAATAAATTCAGAATTGGAAAACATGAATTGAGGTAAAGGAGGGAAACATACATCACATTGAACGCTACACCGTCATGGGTGGTTTCATTGATCCCTTAGACAAGGGAATTAGTTCCTCATGCTTGTAACAACGCACAAACAATTGGAGTTCATCATAATTGTCAAGTAGGAAAAGAACATAGGGAGACGTAGCTCCAGAGAATAAGGATTCGTCTCTCAGAAACGATCTAAAACAAGTGGTGAACAAGAGGTATCTCAAATCTGCCCTAAAACAGCCTATAAATAGAGGTTCTGTGTCTCGCCCGCTCGCGGGGCGAGCAAGCTCTCGCAAGGCGAAATTCAATTTTTGGCTCCATCTTGATTTGAATACTCGCGAGTCGAGATGGTGATTCGTGAGGCGGTACAGAAAGGGTGACATCTCTGGCACAGTCAGGCCTTCAGGCTCCCGAGGCGAGATGGTGATTCGCGAGGCGAGACAGAAAGGGTGACCGTTGCTGTTCAGGCTGATCTTCAGGCTCGCGAGGCGAGATCCTGTTTCGCGAGGCGAAACTTCCAGAATTGCTTTCCCACTGTTTTCTTCATTTTCCTTGACTCTAAGAGCTTCACTTTTAACCTGAAACAATAAAATGAAATGAAAAGCGTAATTCTACTCAAAATAAACTAAAAACTACTAAAAATGCATTAAACGAATCAAATTCTAACTTAGGAACAAAACAAGGTCAATTTGGGAGATTAGCAAGGTTGACTCGCCCAATTAGGCACAAAATATACCCCTTTTCTAGCTGGAAAATAGACGAGCCAAAGGCTTATCAAAACACCCCAAACTTAAACCTTGCTTGTCCCCAAGCAAACTAAAACTCAAAAAGACTCAACACTTGGCAAGCTTAAAGGATTCAATTAATTTTTGCACAAATTTCATGCAATTTAACACAACAATTTTTCTTCTATGTTTTCCCCCCTTGCAACAATGTAATCCCCACATTCATTTTCTTTAAACAATTGAGAATTCCATCATTCATGCAATCAGTAATCTGAGTTGAGGATCCAAGTGACACACAAAAGGGAGATCACCAAATTCAAACAATTGCCTTCCTCACAAGGGCATTTAATATTTCACTCATTCGCTCAATTTGTCTAAGCTAGCAACATTCACTCTATTTCACAATTCAAGAGCACCTTCCATGGGTTTGATTTTCATCTAAACAAAGTTCCCACAAAAATATGTATGCATCATCAAAAGGTCTTTCATAGGTTGTAATGAGGCCTGGCTCAAGGTAAGATATTCAAAGGATACAGGCTTAGTCCCTAGGATTAATGAGAGCATGAAACTAGCATTGCAACAATCGAATTTACTCTCATATTATTATTCTATTCCTTGCATTGGGTGTCTACAAACCTCTTCCTTTTTATACTTTTTTCACTTTGCCCTTTTTGGCATATATCCAATATTTTTCATCACATTTTTTTTTCAAGCCTTCGGCCTTTAATTTCGCTTTTCTTTTTCTCAACTATGATTCATGAACTTTGTAGCCACCCAAAACTGAGTTCCACAACAACACTCACAAAGCTAAAATTCCATGCTCTCCTAAATCCTAGGATAGGGGAAATCATGGTTTTTCTGAGTTAATGTCTTGTAATGTAAGGTCATCAAGAACAATAGGCTTCAAGGCTCAATGTGGCTAACTAGGGATCATTCATCAAGGTTGGCTCAATTTATGGCCAAGTAGTTATTTCAAAGAAAAATTGCCTAAATCATTTGATGCAACATATAAATATGCAAACCATGCACAGATTCAAGCAAATCCGAGAAGGTGCAACTTAAAAGCGATTCATACAGTTAAGAACATGTTGGAGGCTCAAATTTCTCACCTGGACATTTTTGCAAATTGTTTGACCGAGATACAATTCCTAGTATGTGCACCCCTTCACCCCAAACTTGTCATAAATCAAGCAATCACAATAAAATTTTTCAAAGTTTAATTTTCAATTTTTCACATGGGGATCAAATTTTCGATTTTCAGAACCTAGGGGAAAATCATCAATGGTCAACATAATTCATGCAGTCAATCTATGCTAAATTTAATTAAAATCCACCAAGCTTGCCGACACAACACTCACACACATACTCTTGATCTTCTCAAATTATTCAAGAGCGAAATTCAAAAACAAATGGAAAAAAGGGAAAGAAAACAAAAACAAAGCAATTGGTTCCCTCCCCCACACTTAAGGCATACATTGTCCTCAATGAAAGAACATAAATATAAAATAAGAGTGAGGGAAAGGATAATAAAT
Organism: Sophora flavescens; assembly: GCA_030762895.1. Taxonomy (NCBI): domain Eukaryota; kingdom Viridiplantae; phylum Streptophyta; class Magnoliopsida; order Fabales; family Fabaceae; genus Sophora; species Sophora flavescens. The sequence continues at coordinate 80,514,500 of CM061065.1, read as the reverse complement.
TTTTTATCTCAAGGGGGTCCGAGCGGACCCCATGCTTTCAGTCGATTGCCTTGCCTCTTTTCATCTCTCTACTACCCTGCTTCACAGTGCGGCTAGTTTCGGCCTCATCCTCATCCAATTGGTTGGCCCATGATATTCCGGGCTCTCCATGTTGATCCATTCACAAGCAAACATGAAAGTTAAAGCAATAACATAATAATAAAAAAAAGTAAATATATACAGCTATCCAAGTTTGCCAGTAAAAGGTCAGTAAACAGAGTTTCTAGCTAGCTATCAGTGTACAACCATATCGGAACTGCTAGCTAGAACTATAAATAAAGTAATGCAGGGACCCGGATCACTGATCAAAATCAATGTCGTCCGCCGGGTCACCCTGGTCCTCCGGTGCCTCCTCATCCTCTGGTCCCTCGGGTACCCCCCTGTGGCATAGCACCCTGGTCCCCAGGGTAGTCCTGCCACCCAAGCCGAGGGGACAGCTCCTCCTCAGAGGGGTATACGGGCACCCGACCCTCCTGCTGGGCCAATGACATCTCCCGGAAGAACTCCCGCAACACCTCCTGATCCCGCCTCATCGCCTGCTGGTTCTGCAAGAGCAGAGCCATGTCCGCTGATCGTGGCCTCTGAGTGGGTAGGGGTGGCGGCCCCCTAGGTGGGGTCGGGGATAAGTAACAGAAACGCCGGATGTACTCCTGGTCGATGGGCTGTCGCGGGACCTTCTCCATCACAGCGCTCACCGGCACCCCCGCCAGGCGGATGAGCTCGGTGATCAGCAGTCCATGCCCCAGGCTTTCCTTCAGCACCCGTGAGTTCGCCTTCATCTAGATATCTGTGGCGATGACTCCCCCGACGTTGATCGTGCGACCTGTCAGTATGCCGTAGAGGAGATGGGCTCTGGCGGCGGTGACTGTGGACTCATGAGAGCTCACTCGAAGGTTGGCGTGTAAGAACGCCGACCAGACCTTGGCATTCGGGGTGAGGTCCTTTCTCCTCAACCTCAGGAGGTTCCCCGATGTTCCCATCTCCCAGGCAGCTCCTTGGACATAGCAGGTGTCGATGATGGCCTGAGCTAGGGCCTGCACCGCGGGGAGCTGGTCGTACTCCCAGGCCTCCTCTCTGATGGGGATCCCCAAGCATGAGTTAATATCCGATGCGGTGAATGTAATGGGGACCCCCTGAACCTCTGTCACACAACTCGGGTCTGAAACCTCGAGTTTGAGAGCATTGGCGTAAAATTCTTACACCAGTTTGATATCATACCGGTGAGGAAGATCAGCCAACACCTCCCAACCTCGGTTGCGTATCTGCTCGGAGACGCTGGCATAGTTGTTGCCCACCAGGGACACACGCCGCTCTAAGACCATCTCCTTTCTCACCACCAGGTCCCAATGCTTCCTGTGATCAGGATAGCGGAACCTGGGAGAGTAGGAGGTGGCCCTAGAGGAGGCACCCGGCCTTGAAGGCAACTCTATGTTGTCCCCCTGAGCAGATGCGCGCTTCTTGCGCTTAACCGGCTGCTTTTCGGCAGCGGTGTGCTTAGACGGGGCCATAACCTGAAAATCAGAAAAATCCCAGTACAGTTCATAATCAGTATTGCAGAATATGTATAATAGAGGCACAAATTCAGTGTAATTCTATCCTGCTAAACATCTCAATTGCTCACCCCACTGTCCCACTAACATGAAAATATGCAACGAATACCCAGACAACATCCCCACTATATTCCTAACACAACTAACCATAATACTCAGATCAATCATTAGGCAGTTAGTTTCAAATTGCATTCATGGAATATTAAGGGACTCTAAGCCTTCATGATCAACATTCATCGTTTTACTCAGATCAGATAACAATGCACAGTAACACTCCCTAGACTAGACAAGGTCATGATCATGGCGTCTACCCTACTACCAGTTATAACAGACAGTTAGTGCACAGTGTGTGGTCGTGACTGTTTGAATTCCACAAAGCATAAACAAGAGCAGAGGGAAGTCAAGTGAGATGTTACTTACCTTGTAGAGATGAAGGAGTGCGAATGCGTGAGGGTGAGAGTGTGAGAGTGAAATGAGGGGGGATGAGGTTGAACCCATGCGAGAGAGAGGAAGAACAGTGAAGGGTTGCGAAAATGCTTCGTGATCCGCTCGCGGGGCTGATATAATTTTCAGCTTTCGCGAGGCGAGAGACTCCTCGCGACTCGAATTTTAAATTTTCCCCCAAATTGAAAACCCTAAATGTAGATTCGCGAGGCGAAACATCACTCGTGAGGCGAATCTGGAAAAATTGTTATTCACACTTTCCAGAATAGCGAGGCGAATAATAGATCGCGAGGCGAATCTGGAATTCCAACAGCTGATGATGCCCAGATTCGCGAGGCGAAAATGGCTCTCGCGACGCGAGACAGAAGCGTGAGCAAGCTTCTGACATTCAGGGCTTCTGTCTCGCGAGGCCACTGTGGATTTGCGGGGCGAATCTGGTCTTTTTATTTTTTTTATTTTTTATTTTTTTTCAGAAGAGAAAATGACAGAACTAAAAAAAATAAAGGATATCTAGCTTGGGTTGCCTCCCAAGTAGCACTTGTTTAACGTCCCGAGCCTGACTCAAGTCACCCCTAAGGGTTAATCCAGAAGAAGAACTTGCTTGCCATTTGGGATTGATTCCCCATGGTAATGCTTTAGCCTTTGCCCATTTACCTTGAAGTTGCCAGAGGCCCCTTCTAATTCTACTGCTCCGTGTGGAAAAACTTGGAGGACCTTGAATGGTCCCGACCACCTTGATTTTAGCTTCCCCGGAAAGAGTCTCAACCTTGAATTATAAAGAAGTACCGTTTGTTCGGGCTCAAACCTCCTAGGCAAGATGTGCTTGTCATGCCATGCCTTAGTCCGCTCTTTGTAGATTCTTGCATTTTCATATGCTTGCATGCGGATCTCGGACAACTCATTTAAGTCCAAAAGCCTTTTTTCACCGGCCTTCGTCAAATCAAAGTTGAGTTCTCGAATTGCCCAATAAGACTTTTCCTCCAATTCCATCGGCAAGTGGCATGCCTTTCCAAACACCAAATTGTAAGGAGACCTTCCAAATGGAGTCTTGAAGGCGGTCCTATAAGCCCATAAAGCATCATCTAACCTTTTTGACCAATCCTTCCGTGAGGAGTTGACGGTTTTCTCAAGAATACGCTTCAACTCACGGTTGGATACCTCTGCTTGCCCATTTGTTTGGGGATGATAAGGATTAAGGACCCTATGCTTGACCCCATACTTCTCAAGAAGCTTTTGCATTTGATTGTTGCAAAAGTGGGATCCCCCATCACTAATCAACACTCTAGGGACCCCAAACCTCGAGAAGATATTGTGCCTTAGGAATTCCATGACTACCCGCGCATCATCCGTGGTTGTTGGGATTGCTTCTACCCACTTTGACACGTAGTCCACTGCCACCAAAATGTATTGATAGGAGAAAGATGGTGGGAATGGTCCCATGAAATCTATCCCCCATACATCAAAGAGCTCTACTTCAAGCATGCAATTCAAGGGGAGTTCATGTCGCTTAGGGATGTTGCTAACTCTTTGGCAACGATCACAGTTCTCAACAAAGGTGTGGGCATCCTTGAAGAGCGTTGGCCAATAAAACCCGCTTTGGAGGATTTTTTATGCGGCCTTCTTTCCCCCATAATTCCCACCATAATCCGAGCTGTGACAATGCCACAACATGTTTCCGATTTGGTCATGGGGAATGCACCTTCTTAGGATCCCATTCGGGCATTGCTTGAAAAGATAGGGGTCCTCCCACACATAATACTTTGCATCCGAGAAGAACTTCTTCCTTTGTTGATTAGTCCAACCTTGCGGAACCACATTTGAAGATTTGAAGTTGGTCATGTCCGCGAACCAATGAGAGAAATTTTCAATGAGTGCAAACAATTTTTCATCAGGAAATTCTTCCTTGATGTCTAACAATTCCTCCTCGGTGTCGGGACTGACCAACCTAGATAAGTGGTCTGCCACACCATTGTCGGATCCCTTCCTGTCCTTAATCTCTAGATCAAATTCCTGCAAAAGAAGAATCCACCGAATTAATCTAGGTTTGGCCTCTTGCTTTGTCATCAAGTGTTTTATGGCCGCATGATCGGTGAAAACAACAATCTTAGACCCCACAATATAGGATCTAAACTTATCTAAAGCAAAAACCACAACAAGTAGTTCCTTTTCAGTGGTGGAATAATTAGCTTGTGCCTCATTCAAAACTTTACTTGCGTAATAAATGACATGAGCTAACATTTCCACACTTTGTACCAAAACAGCCCCCACCGCATAATCACTAGCTTCACACATGATTTCAAATAGTAAATTCCAATTAGGTGCAGTGATTATGGGTACGGTGACAAGCATATTTTTCAAAATAGTGAAGGTGTTTAAACAAGAAGCATTAAACTCAAAGGATACATCCTTCGCAAGAAGGTCACAAAGCGGCCTTGCGATTTTGGAGAAGTCCTTGATGAATCTCCGGTAGAACCTGGCATGACCCAAGAAACTCCTCACCCCCTTTACATTGGTTGGTGGGGGAAGCTTCTCAATCAACTCAATCTTGGCTTTATCAACCTCAATCCCTCTTTGGGAGATTTTGTGCCCCAAGACTATACCTTCCTTGACCATGAAGTGGCATTTCTCCCAATTGAGCACAAGGTTAGTCTCTTGGCACCTTTAAAGCACCAAAGTCAAGTTCTTCAAGCAATTGTCATATGAGGTCCCAAAGACCAAGTAGTCATCCATGAACACCTCAATGCATTTCTCCACCATGTCCGAGAAAATAGAAAGCATGCACCTTTGGAAAGTAGCAAGAGTGTTGCACAATCCAAAAGGCATCCTCCTATAGGCAAAAACTCCATAGAGACAAGTGAAGGCCGTCTTCTCTTGGTCTTGAGGATCCACCACAATTTGATTATAGTCGGAGTAACCATCTAAGAAACAATAGTACTCATATCCGGCTAACCTTTCAAGCATTTGATCAATGAAGGGAAGAGGGAAGTGATCCTTCCTTGTTGCCTCATTTAGCCTTCTATAATCGATACATACTCTCCACCCCGTGATGGTCCTTGTTGGGATCAATTCATTGCTTTCATTGACCATCACGGTTGTGCCACCTTTCTTTGGGACCACATGAATTGGACTAACCCAATTGCTATCCGAGATTGGATAGATGATTCCGGCATCTAAAAGTTTAATCACTTCCTTACGCACAACTTCTTTCATGATGGGATTTAACCATCTTTGTGGTTGAACCACCAGCTTATAATCATCCTCCATCAAAATTTTATGCATGCATAGGGAAGGGCTTATACCTTTTAGGTCTGAAATCTTCCACCCAATGGCGGATTTGTGTTCCCTAAGAACTCTCAATAGCTTTTCTTCTTCATCCTTTTTCAAGGCATTGCTAATGATTACCGGATGTTGCCCCTTCTCCCCCAAGAATGCATACCTTAAGTGGGTTGGGAGTTGCTTCAACTCCGGTGCTTTGTTATCTTCTTTCATTCCTTCGTTGTTAAGGCTCGGTAAGGCTTCCATGTTTTTTAAGCACTCAAGATAGTCCTCATCCCCCAAAGGGTCTTCTTCCTCACTATCATCATCATGGGATTCTACCAACACTTGTGCAAGTGAAGAACCATGGGCTTCTCTAGTGGCCTTTGCCTTGACAATTGAGTCCACCATATCCACTCGATACACATCCGACCTCTCAGCGGGGTGCTTCATTTCTTCAAAGACATTGAAGACTACATTCTCATCTTGCACCCTTAGGGTGAGTTTCCCTTGTTGCACATCTATCAAGGCACGCCCAGTGGCCAAGAAGGGCCTACCCAATATGAGAGGGATCTCGGCGTCTTCATACATATCAAGCACCACAAAATCCGCCAGAAATATGAACTTGTCCACCTTCTCTAACAAATCTTCGACCACCCCATAAGGATATTTTATAGAACGATCGGGTAGTTGGAGTGATATCCGTGTATCTTTGGCTTCTTTGATCCCCAACTTCTTCATCATAGAGAGGGGCATCAAGTTGATGCTTGCCCCTAGATCACACAACGCCTTTCCTAGAGTCATCTCCCCAATGGTGCATGGTATAGAAAAAGAATCGGGATCCTTCAACTTTGGAGGTAGTTTTCTTTGAAGAATGGCACTACACTCCTCGGTCAAGGCAACCTTTTCCTCATCCACCATTTTCCGCTTCTTGGAGAGAAGCTCCTTCATAAACCGGGCATAAGACGGCATTTGTTCCAGGGCTTCAGCAAATGGAATGTTAATTTGAAGTTTGTGGAAGACATCAAGGAATTTATTAAACTGTTTATCTTGTATAGGCTTCTTCAATCTTTCAGGATATGGTACCTTCATGAAGGGTGGGAGGTCTTTGGGTTCAACCCACTTATTTCTTCGAAACTCTTCATCTACAAGTTTTAACCTTCCCCCTTGCTCCGGTGCCTTGTCACTTGCCAACTCCTCTTTCTTAGGTTGTTCTTCCTCAACAGGTGGTTGTTCCGAGACCTCAGCTTCTTGAGAACTAGTTGCACCCCTATTAGATCCCAACACCCTACCGCTTCTAGTTGCTACGACATTGCATTGCTTCTTAGGGTTGTTGGTATCACCTGGGAAAGTGCCTGGGAGACGCTCATTTAGTTGCTTTGCGAGCTGAGCCATTTACGTCTCTAGATTCTGAATTGCTGACCCTGTATGAGTTGCCAACTTGTCAATGGTTGTGCTTGTATTGATTGACAACTTCTCAATTGCCGCATTCGTCTTTTCTAGAGCCAACTCCCAAGGTTGCCTTCCACCATCTGTTGTTTGCCATTGATTAGGCCCGGGAAGAGCCTACTGAGTATTGCGTTGATGGATTCCATAGTTTGGCCACTGATTCTGTTGAGGGTGTTGTTGTTACCCGGCTAGACCACCACTAGCATTACTCCAAGCGAAACCCGGATGGTCTCTCCTCATATAACCCCTATTCTGATTCTGACTGTAATCATTCTGTCTGTTCCTCTGATAGTTGTTCTGGGGCACGCTGTCATAGAAATTGTGGCATGAGTCCACATGTTCTTGAGAGAAGTTGAACGGACAACTCTGAATGTCATGATCTCCATTACAATTATCACAACCCGGAGGCATTCTTTCGTGTATCACATTAACCTTTTTGTTCCCAGACAATGCCGCATTTTGCATCTTCAATAGTTTATTTTGCTCTAGAATGGCTTCCATTGTTGCAGAACTGACTCCACTTGAGGTTTCCCTACCACGGTTGTAATCATTGTTCGACATCTTCTCCAATAACGCCCATCCATCCTCAGCTGATAAATAAGAAAAGGAACTGCCTACTGCGGCATCACAATTCATCTAGTAGCGCCCCCTTAACCCGTTAAAGAAATGTTGAACCTTGGAGACCGGGTCAAAGAAAGCCGAAGGACATCTTCTCAAGAGCACATTATACCTCTCCCAAGCTTCATTATAAGATTCATCTTCATGCCTCTGTGAAAGATGTGACGGCTACTCTTGCTTGTGCCGCTCTCTGAGGAGGAAAATATTTAATGAGGAACTTTTGGGCCATTTGCTCCCATGTTGTGATACTGTTGCGATCCAAGCTGTCAAACCAATCGCGAGCGGTATCCCTAAGAGAGAGAGGGAATAGCCGCAAGCGAAACTCATCTTGAGAAACTCCTCTTGTCTTCTGCATGTCACAAGCTTCAAGGAAACGAGTGATGTGTCTATGAGGGTCTTGTTTGCCACCCCCATCAAATTGATTCTCACGGATGTGGGCTGTGACACATCCTTCCACTCTGAAGGAATCTGTATTGAGGTTGCCCCTCACGATAGAAGAAGCACAATAATCCAAATTGGGTAGATTGTACTCGAATAGAGGCTTGTAAGGAGGAGGGTTTGCTTCGGCCATCCTCTCAAAATTAATTGCTTCAAGCCTCTTTCGTTCTCTGGCTTCTTTCCTTAATCGCTTCTCGGTCTTGGTGATCTCCGAATCAAATAGCAAGTCCTCTTGTGAAAGGGTACCTCGCATACAAAACTAGGCAAGACCAAGTGAAATCAAATAATTAGAGAGAAATAATAGTAAATAAATAACAGAAAATAAAAATAAAAACAGCTTAACCAAATAATCAAACTTCCCAAAAATTAGGAAAATTGGTTGTGCCAATCCCCGGCAACGGCGCCAAAAACTTGTTGAGTCACCGGCAAGTGTACCGGGTCGTCGTAAGTAATAAACACGGTAAGTAATTACCGAGGTCGGACACAGGGATTGGGCTACCAATTCTACCAATTTACAAGAAATTCGATATGTTTGACCAAGTAACGGCAAGTGGTTGAGAAGAGAGAGAAAATAGGATCGCAATTCAAATCAACAATTCAATTAAAGATAAAGTAGGCAGCGATAAGATGAGATGAGAATTAAAATCTGGATTAAACATCTAAGATCACAAATCCACCTACCCAATCATGCATAGTACCCAAGTGATGATGATCCTCTCCCTAAGTTCAATTGTAATGTCAACCAGGACCCCCAAATTCTCCTAATGACACTATCGTGCTCAATAGGACGTATTCAACGATTGAGTTAATTACTTGCTACGGTCTCATAACCCAATCATCAAACTCTATTAAATCTTGTTCCCTAGAAGGTTGCACTGATCTCCTACTCACTCTCGTGCAATATTCAATCAGTGATCCCAATTCAAGTTCTAAACGCGAATTACCTATCAAGTCTCATCACGTTAACTAGTCAATCATGCATTCTTATGGTCAACGCAATAAATTCAGAATTGGAAAACATGAATTGAGGTAAAGGAGGGAAACATACATCACATTGAACGCTACACCGTCATGGGTGGTTTCATTGATCCCTTAGACAAGGGAATTAGTTCCTCATGCTTGTAACAACGCACAAACAATTGGAGTTCATCATAATTGTCAAGTAGGAAAAGAACATAGGGAGACGCAGCTCCAGAGAATAAGGATTCGTCTCTCAGAAACGATCTAAAACAAGTGGTGAACAAGAGGTATCTCAAATCTGCCCTAAAACAGCCTATAAATAGAGGTTCTGTGTCTCGCCCGCTCGCGGGGCGAGCAAGCTCTTGCGAGGCGAAATTCAGTTTTTGGCTCCATCTTGATTTGAATACTCGCGAGGCGAGATGGTGATTCGCGAGGCGGTACAGAAAGGGTGACATCTCTGGCACAGTCAGGCCTTCAGGCTCGCGAGGCGAGATGGTGATTCGCGAGGCGAGACAGAAAAGGTGACTGTTGCTGTTCAGGCTGGTCTTCAGGCTCGCGAGGCGAAACTTCCAGAACTGCTTTTCCACTGTTTTCTTCATTTTCCTTGACTCTAAGAGCTTCACTTTTAACCTGAAACAATAAAAGGAAACGAAAAGCGTAATTCTACTCAAAATAAACTAAAAACTACTGAAAATGCATTAAACGAATCAAATTCTAACTTAGGAACAAAAGAAGGCCAATTTGGGAGATTAACAAGGTTGACTCGCCCAATTAGGCACAAAATCTACCCCTTTTCTAGCTGGAAACTAGATGAGTCAGAGGCTGATCAATACTCATCTGATTTGTTTTGGGATTTGCTTGAGTTATACAAGATGGATATGGGATGGTGATGTGTTATTAAGTACTAAGGCAAGTGTCTCCCAAAGTGAGGACGTTGACTTAGATATGGAGGATGATCGAGTAGAGGACATGATCTGTGATATTGGACAAGAATCTTTTCAGCGAGCACATTTGTATGATAGGTTGTGCGGTGATGTGGATAAGCCTTTGTATCCCGGGTGTACTACTCATACACCGCTGCTGGCGGTGTTAAAATTGGTTTGTTTGAAGGCGAGAAATGGTTGGATCGATAAAAGCTTCACCGAATTGCTTGAAGTGTTGAAAGACTTGATTCCGGAGGACAACATATTGCCTGACCGTAACTATGAGGCCAATAAGGTATTGTGTTTGATGGGTATGGAGTATAAGAAGACACACGCATGCCCCAATGATTGCATATTGTACACCGGTGTTTATGAAGACAATCACGATTGCCCTAAGTGTGGGTTACCACGCTACAAAGTGAAGGATGGTGATGATCTTGATGATTCTATATGTGATGTGAGAAAAAAGGGTTCTCTTACGAAGGTGTTGTGGTATCTTCCAATAATTCCAAGGTTCAAGCGATTGTTTGCCAACGTGAAATATGGGAAGAATCTTATATGACATCATGATGAGAGGAAACATTATGGAAAGGTTCACCATCCGGCTAATTCTGTGCAATGGAAGAATATCGATACCTTGTTTCTGGATTTCGCTGATGAGTCAAGAAACCTAAGGCTTGGACTTGCTATGGATGGAATGAATCCATATGGTAAAATGAGTAGTATTCATAGTTCATGGCCTGTTCTGTTGATAATTTACAACCTTCCTCCTTGGTTGTGCATGAAGCACAAATACATGATGTTGTCTATGATGATTTCGGCCCAAAGCAACCGGGAAATGACTTAGATGTTTATCTAAGTCCCTTGATTGAAGACTTGAAAAACCTGTGGGTGGAAGGAGTTGATGTAGTTGATGGGTAGTCTCACGAGACTTTCAAGCTTTCATGCCATGTTATTTTGCACCATCAACGACTTTCCAGCATACGGGAACTTGTCCGGGTACAGTGTCAAGGGGCATAACGCATGCCCTATATGTGAAGAAGGCACATGCTACAATCAATTACATCATGGAAAGAAGACGGTTTACCTTGGGCATCGGAGATTTCTTAGACGTGATCACTGATAGTGTGATTTTACATGATGTTTTTTGTACACTTTTGCATGCATATTTCATATAGATTAGGCATTCTTTATTTGATTTTAGTTAGTTTTTCCCTTGGAACGGGTGAAGCGGTTTCTTGGTGTTATTTTGCAGGAACTTAAGGAAAACTGTGCAGATTTGCCCATAATGAAGCTTGGATGATTTTAGAGCTTGAAAAGAGAAGAAATTGAGCCAAGCAGAATTCTGAAGCTTCGCCCCGCGAGAGGTGATTCGCCTCGTGAGCCTGACTGATGACTGTGCCTGAAAATGCAACCTGTTCTGTCTCGCCACGCGAACAGTGTCTCGCCTCGCGAGAGTTCCAATCCTGAAGAACATATTTTTAATATTCGCCTCGCGAGAGGCCATTCGCCTCGCGAGCGTGCGCAGAACAGATTGGTATAAGTTGCTGTTTTAGGGCAGAATGGGGGGAGTTTTTGAGTTGTTAGTTTAGTTTTTTGAGTTTTTTTGGAGTTTTAGGGAGGAGGCACTTGGAGGCTGCGGCTGGAGTAGGGTTCCAACCCTAGAAGGGAGCTGAGTTAGGGGGTTGCTATGACGACAGTGGGAAGCTTCAATGGAGTTCTCCCTTTCCTCCTTTCTCTTCTCCTATTTCTCTGGTTTGGCTTTCTCTGTAATTATGAGTAACTAAACCCTGTTTGTTGGGATTAGATGTAATCAAACTTATTATTATGTATTTATCTTGACTGATTATTCTGTGTTCATGCCTTCATATTAGTGATTAATTTTCTGTGCTTAATGCTTGTTGTGGCTAGCACCCCCATGACTTGATTTGTGTTTTAGTATGCAATTGGGAAATTCATATTAGAACCGGAACTGAATTTAATCACCTAGTAATCCTTGCATCTAGGAATGGAGTTTGGTTTACTAGTAATCGCGTAATCCCTAATCTTAATGCAAATTCATTAATCTAGGCCACCTAAGGAATTAGGGTCTATTAGTGGATTTAGGCTCGTGCCATCCGAGGAATCAGGGTTTGAGGAATTTAGTGGATTGATTTTAATATTTGAAGCATGAATGGGAGGTATCTAGTCCTGGTAGTACATGAGACAGAGGTTTGGTGAAGTCTAGTCCCAACATATCCCTTTCGCACCCCAAGTGTTCGATAGAAATCCTCAAAGAACTTTTTCTTTTCTTTTGTTTGTTTTGATTTCTCTTCATAGTCTAGATAGTTGCTGAGTTTGTGAATTAGTAGTTGACATTCGATCCCCGTGGATACGATAACCGATCTCACCACCGTATTACTTGCACGACTGGGTATACTTGCCCAGATTCGTCAACAAGTTTTTGGCAAACAAAAGAAAAAGAAAAATAAATAGAGAAGGGGATGACAAAAAGAAAAGAGAAATAAAAGAAAAAGAAAGAAAAGAAAGGTGGAAAAAGGAATCAAAACCCATAAGGGTATTTTAGAAGGTCATGTGTGCAATGCTATATTTTGTTAGCCCTTTTGGAAATATCCTTTTCTTGATTTCCCCACCTAACGATTAATCCCATGGCCCCGTTACAACCAAAGAAAAGACCTCTTGATTCTTAATTGTTTTCATTAATAAAGTAGAGATTTGGTTGATAGTCAAGCCTATGGTAGAATTCATTCCTTGAGGAAAATTGAGCGAATTGTCATATATCCTTAAACACTTGAGTGAGGGAGAAAAGAGAGCCAAGCAAATGAACAAGATTGGGGTGAGCTTCAGGTGAGAAAGAGTGCCCAAATCAGTGAGAACATGAGTCTAAGGAACCTATGCCTCTAATTGGACTTGAAACTGATTGTCTCTTGCTGAATTGTTTGAAATGCCTATTACTTGGATTAGTATTTACTCGGGTTCTTGGTTCACTATCCATGCTTTGATTATTTTGATCTTCTGACCTTAGTGATTGCTTGAGGACAAGCAATTGAATAAGCTTGGGGTGATTTGATAGTGTGATTTTACATCATATTTCCTGTACACTTTTGCATGCATTTTGCATATAGATTAGGCATTCTTTATTTGATTTTAGTTAGATTTTCCCTTGGAACGGGTGAAGCGGTTTCTTGGTGTTGTTTTGCAGGAATTAATGGGAAAATGCTCAGAATTAGCCTTGATGGAGCTTGGATGAAATAGAGCCTGAAAAGAGAAGAAATTGAGCCAAGCAGAATTCTGGAGATTCGCCCCGCGAGACTGGATTCGCCTCGCGAGCCTGACTGATGACTGTGCCAGAAAATGCAACTTGTTCTGTCTCGCCACGCGAACAGTGTCTCGCCTCGCGAGAGTTCAATTCTCTGAAACAGCAGATTTTTAATATTCGCCTCCCGAGCCGTGTTTCGCCTCGCGAGCACGCGCAGAACTGATTGGTATAAGTTGCCGTTTTAGGGCAGAACTGAGCAGTTTTTGAGTTGTTAGTTTAGTTTTTTGAGTTTTGGAGTTTTAGGGAGGAGGCACTTGGAGGCTGCGGCTGGGCTAGGGTTCCAACCCTAGAAGGGAGCTGAGTTAGGGGGTTGCTGTGACGACAGTGGGAAGCTTCAATGGAGTTCTCCCTTTCCTCCTTTCTCTACTACTTTTCTGGTTTGGCTTTCTCTGTAAATATGAGTAACTAAACCCTGTTTGTTGGGATTAGATGTAATCAAACTTATTATTATGTATTTATCTTGACTGATTATTCTGTGTTCATGCCTTCATATTAGTGATTAATTTTCTGTGCTTAATGCTTGTTGTGGCTAGCACCCCCATGACTTGATTTGTGTTTTAGTATGCAATTGGGAAATTCGTATTAGAACCGGAACTGAATTTAATCACCTAGTAATCCTTGCATCTAGGAATGGAGTTTGGTTTACTAGTAATCGCGTAACCCCTAATCTTAATGCAAATTCATTAATCTAGGCCACCTAAGGAATTAGGGTCTATTAGTGGATTTAGGCTCGTCCCATCCGAGGAATCGAGGTTTGAGTAATTTAGTGGATTGATTTTAATATTTGAAGCATGAATGAGAGGTATCTAGTCCTGATAGTACATGAGTTAGAGGTTTGGTGAAGTCTAGTCCCAACATATCCTTTCTGCACTCCAAGTGTTTGTCAAAAGTCTCCAAAAAGACAAAAAGATTTTATTTCTTTTCTTTTGTTTGTTTTGATTTCTCTGTTTAGTCTAGATAGTTGCTGAGTTTGTGAATTGGTAGTTGACATCCAATCCCCGTGGATACGATAACCGGTCTCACCACCGTATTACTTGCACGACTGGGTATACTTGCCCAGATTCGTCAACAAGTTTTTGCCGCCGTTGCCGGGGATTGGTTTTGCCAATATCATTAGTAACAAAGGAGGCAACTAATTTAGACATTTTTATTCTTTTTTTTTTCTGTATATATTTGATCTTTTTGTTTTGAGTTTTGGTTGTGCCAGGTGGACGAAACTCATGGACAATCACTATTATCCACCTGATGAGGAAGCCTCAAGTCACGCTTTGAAGGACAACTGGTGTTTGGGAGATTGTATGGATTTGATGGATCATGTTACTCCCGCACAAGTTGATTATATGACAGGAAGGCTTATATATAACTTCTCCGAGGAGGATTGGGAAACCTTTTGTTCATATTTGCCACCTCCACCACCATGTATGATTCCCATAGAGCCACATGAAGTAGAATTTGAGAAAAATCTGGTTGTGGGAATGGATCAAATTGAAGATGAAGTGGTGATGGTGGATAAGTCACAAGAAGAGGAAGTACCTTTCACAAGTCCTTGGGAAGTTGAAGAATGGGAATGGAAGGAGCAACCATCGTTGAAAGCTGCTCTAGAACAATATTCCCAAGAGCTATTCACCTCTGAGGCCAAGGCAAGAGCCAATTGTGAGAGTATCAAAGCTGTGAAGCAGAACTTCAAAACGAAAGTTGAGGAGATCTGCAAACAGTTAGTACAAGAGTCACGTGCAGCACAATTTGAGGAAAATCTGGTTTGGGGGATAGTTCAAGATGAAGACGAAGTGGTAGTGGATTCCACCATGCTTGCTAAGGAATCTGAATTTTCTACATTGGACAAATATGTTGGCTTGCATGCATGTGTGGATGCTGCAAAACTAACCCTTTCCACTTGTCTGGCAAACTTCCTATTGAAAATTCCACTTGACCCGAGAGGAAGTGAATTCATAATTGCAAAGGTCAATGGTGGTTTCACACAATGACTGGGTGGAGTTGAGGATAAAGTCATACTACTGCTACAATCTCCACTCCAAGTTCCATTTGATCCTGGAGGAGGATCCTAGAACATCAAGCTAGTGACGTTAAAGAAGCGCTTATTGGGAGGCAACCCAACTTTTCTTAACCCTTCTCTTTAGTTAGATTTTGTTTTTGATTTTAACCTCTTGAATAATTTGAGAAGATCAAGAGGAAAAATAAGAAATTGAGAATTGCCAAGTGATTTCAGGGAAAGAAGGAAGGGAGAGCAAGAAGACAAAGTCAGCACCCCTCACGACCGTGACGCATTGCCCAACAAGTTTCTGACTGGAATGTTAGCCAACACTCGCTACCGTCTCGGTAAGCCGTTCCAATTTTTCTCTTCTCTCTAACTTGATTGTTTACATTGGGGACAATGTAAATTTTTTAGCTTGGGGTAAGGGTATTTTGCATTTACATTTTGCATATTGCATTCATATAGTTTTGCATGATAGCTTTGCATGATCACACGATTATATTGCCCTTGCTTAGATTTTGTACCCAATTGTGAGAACTAAGTGCCCAATAATTTAAGATAGTGAATTATTGAACCCATTTTTTTTTTATTCTTGTGCTAAGGCTGCAAATGAAAAATGTTTGAGATGATCTGTGATAGTTGATAATTAGCATATGGTTCTATAGATTTGTGATTCTCATTGATTTTTGAACTACTAAAATGTGAGATTTTAAGCCAAAGGGGTACTCACTAAATCTACCCCATTCTTTGTGTTAGAGTGGTTATTCCTCTTGGATATATTTCTCTAGAACTTGACTTGAAACCATTTCAAAGCTTAAAAATTTTTGACAACATTTTTGAAAATGATTGAGGCAATAGGTATTTTTTCTGGCCTTCTGAGCTTTGAATGACTAAATGCTACCCCTTAGTTGCCCAATTTTGAGCCTACATGAAAAAAAATGCTTTTCTTGGTACCCTGAAATAGGTGGATGAATGATGCTTGATAAGGGACCTTCTAAAGTATTACAAAAGGGTAAAAAGGTAGTTAAAAAAGTATGGGATGAAAGAATCAGAAAAAAATTTCTCTTGAGCTGAAAAGTCTTCCCTTCTCCAAATAAAAGAAAAAGAAAAGAAAAAAGAAAAATATATAGAGAAGGGGATGACAAAAAGAAAAGTGAGAAATAAAAAGAAAAAGATAGAAAAGAAAGGTGGAAAATAAATCAAAACCCAAAAAGGTATTTTAGAAGGTTATGTGTGCAATGATATTTTGTTAGCCCTTTTGAAATTTCCTTTTCTTGATTTCCCCACCTAACGATTAATCCCATGGCCACGTTACAACCAAAGAAAAGACCTCTTGATTCTTAATTGTTTCCATTAATAAAGTAGATATTTGGTTGATAGTCAAGCCTATGGTAGAATTCTTTCCTTGAGGAAAATTGAGCGAAATGTCATATATCCCAAACACTTGAGTGAGGTGAAAAAGAGAGCCAAGAAAATGAACAAGCTTGGGGTGAGCTTCAGGTGGGAAAGAGTGCCCAAATCAGTGAGAATATGAGTCTAGGGAACCTAAGAGTCTAATTGGACTTGAACTGATTGTCTTTTGCTGAATTGTTTGAATTGCCTATTACTTGGATCATTTACTCGGGTTCTTAGTTCACTATCCATGCTTTGTTTATTTTGATCTTCTGGCCTTAGTGATTGCTTGAGGACAAGCAATTGAATAAGCTTGGGGTGATTTGATAGTGTGATTTTACATCATGTTTTCTGTACACTTTTGCATGCATTTTTCATATAGATTAGGCATTCTTTATTTGATTTTAGTTAGATTTTCCCTTGGAACGGGTGAAGCGGTTTCTTGGTGTTGTTTTGCAGGAATTAATGGGAAAATGCTCAGAATTAGCTTTGATGGAGCTTGGATGAAATAGAGCCTGAAAAGAGAAGAAATTGAGCCAAGCAGAATTCTGGAGATTCGCCCCGCGAGACTGGATTCGCCTCGCGAGCCTGACTGATGACTGTGCTAGAAAATACAACCTGTTATGTCTCGCCACGCGAACAGTGTCTCGCCTCGCGAGAGTTCAATCCTGAACAGCAGATTTTTAACATTAGCCTCGCGAGACATGTCTCGCCTCGCGAACGCGCGCAGAACAGATTGGTATAAGTTGCTGTTTTAGGGCACTTGGATGTTGCGGTTGGAGTAGGGTTCCAACCCTAGAAGGGAGCTGAGTTAGGGGGTTGCTGTGACGACAGTGGGAAGCTTCAATGGAGTTCTCCCTTTCCCTATATCGTAAGATGAAAAAAACTTTGAATGGATGCCAAGAGACTGAAGATGCTCCGACGGCCTTACACGGAGAGCAGGTTTATCAGAAAGTAAAGGACATCAATGTTATCTTTGGTAAGTCCAAAAAGAAGGGTAAGGCTGCTGAGAAAAACATATGGAAGAAGAGGTCGATATTCTTTGATCTTCCATACTTGCTCAAGCTTTATGTCAGACACTGCATTGATGTGATGCATGGGGAGAAAAATGTGTGTGATAGTGTGATCGGGACGCTTCTCAACATTCAGAGCAAGACAAAGGATAATGTAAATGCTCATCTCGACCTCGTTGCTATGGGTATACGAGAGCAGTTAGCTCCAGTTGTTGAGGATGGTAAGCAGACTTATTTGCCTTCAACATGTCATACTTTGTCCAAAAAAAAGAGACAAAGTTTTTGTGAGTGTCTTCAGGGCATCAAAGTTCCACATGGTTACTCTTCAAATATCAAGAGGCTTGTCTTTGGTGATCTCAACTTGGTTGGCTTAAAATCTCATGATTGCAACATCTTGATGCAACAACTTCTGCCCGTTGCTATTCATGGTATTGCTCCAAAAAATATGAGACATGCCAGTACTCGGTTGTTCTCATTCTTCAATTCTATATGTAGCAAAGTCGTTGACCCCCATAAGTTGGATGAGCTGGAAGTTGAGGCTGCTACAATCTTGTGCCAATTGGAGATGTATTTTCCTCATTCCTTTTTCGACATCATGATTCACTTAATTGTTCATTTGGTGAGGGAGATTAGATTATGTGGGCCTGTTTTCTGAGATGGATGTACCCAGTTGAGCGCTACATGAAGATCTTGAAAGGGTATGTGAAGAATCCACATCGTCCTGAAGCAGATATTGTTCAAAGGTATGTTGCAGAAGAAGTTATTGAGTTTTGTTCAGACTACCTTCATAACACGGATCCTATAGGGGTTCCTAAGCTTCGTCATGATGAGAGAAGATGTCAAGTTAAGGGTACACATGGTTTAACAATTAATAACAAGGGTCGGGAGGAAGTGCTGCAAGCACATTTGTATGTATTGAACAACATCGATTTTGTTCAACCTTACTTTTGTGAACATAAAAGAAAAGTCAAGGAAGAAAACCCTCGAATGAACTAAAGGTGGTTGTTGAACAAGCATAACAAGACTTTCTTCCAATGGTTCAAGGAAGAATTGCTTAAGGATGGTAGTACTGCTTCCGACGAGGTAAGATGGCTAGCACGTGGGCCTAGCTTCAATGTCATATGTTGGAGCGGATACGACATCAATAACTTTTCCTTTTATACAAAGGAACAATATAACAAGAGTACCATGCAAAATATTGGGGTTATGATCGTGGCCGAAGCAATGCACTTCTCTAGTTCAAAGGACACAAAACCCGTTAAAGCACCGATACCTTACTTTGGAGTCATTGAAGAGATTTGGGTGCTTGATTACACTAAGCTTACGGTGTAGGTTTTTAAATGTAAGTGGGTTGATAGTAAAGGTGGTGTACAAATCGACGAATGGGGGTTTACATTGATAGACCTTTCCAAGTTAGGTCATACAAATTCGCCTTTCATAGTGGCTTCCCAAGTAAAACAAGTGTTCTACATCACTGATCCTTCTAACAAAAGGTTGTCCGTGGTTCTCCAAGGAAAAAGCATGCATAATGGTAGTGATGAAAATCAAGATTCAACTCTTGATATTCCCGAGACTCCTTCTTTTTCAACAAACATGCCTACTATAATTGAGGAAACATAGGTGGACGATGTACATGCCACTCGTGATGATCATCACGAAGGGATATTGATATAGGCAATTTAAACTTGATTATAGTGTGAGTTTTGTTCTTTTAAGGCAAACGTCTTATTTATCTATGTTAGTTTTGATTTATTTTTATTTATTCATCTGTATTTATCTTTATCTTTAGTTATCCATGTTAAAAAACATATTTTAATATTTACCGTTTCTGAACAGGCATACACATGGATCACTCGGACCCGCATGCACGGGAGGACACTATGGGGCCTACGCAGGACACTATGGGGCCTACGTAGGACTCTATGGGGATATGCCTGAGGATACTGTAAATTTATATGTTATATACTATCTTTATTCTTTATTTATAATGTAAGTTTAAGTTCTTTATATATTCTTTATTTATCCTTGTTATACATAACCCTCTAATTTAACATTTTTTTGTCCAAACAGACATCATAGTCTCGGAGGAAACGGGGTAGAGGAGCCACGTCATTGAAGAAGTTAGAGAAGGCTAGGCAAAGTGGTGAGCCTCTTGAGGTGTCCTTTCATGCTAAACTAAAGCCCCAGGGCCCCCATGCTAGAGAATTTAAATCGTGGGTGATTCTACAAACCAAGCAGCATGTTAGCATCCTATACAACCATTGCGATGGCATTCCACAGAACGTTAAGGATCAAATTTGGGAGGCTGTCACGGCATTATACTTTTACATTCTTTTGATGTACATTATTAAATAATTATTCTAGTTCTAATTTATCCTGTTTGTTATGTATTTAATGTGTAGATAGCTTGGACCATGCCGAAAGACAAGCATCATCGGGCGAAATGGCTCTCATTGGGGGCAAGGTGCTGGAGTGGGTTCAAGCATGATCTTACTAGGCACTACGTATCTGGGAAGAAGAAGCTTGATAAGATGTTCTTGGATTGCCCCTGTATTGATAGGGAGACGTGGGATAAATTTGTTAGGATTCGACATGGGGACGAATTTCAGGTTAGTTGATGAAGTTAATTTATTTATGCTTCTTAGAGATCATTTAAGTAAATAAATTAAATGTATTTAACTCTATTAATTAGGTGTTTTTGTTTAAACAGGATAAGGCGGAGAGGGGTAGGCAAAATCAAGCTAAGAACGTCCACACCCACACCTTGTCTCAGAGTGGGTACGCCACTAGGATCGACGAGATGATGGCGGAGAGGTTGAGGGTGAAGCAGGAAGAGCTGGCTGCGAGGATAACACGTGGAGAGGTGCCTGAGGGCACACCAGTTAGTCCTCCGTCAGACATCCCGCCCGAGGATGTCTGGTTAACCGGCCTGATGACAAAGAAAGCTCTTTTAAAGCTGAAGCCACTCGCGATGTGGCATATATGATTGTAAGTAACTAACTATATGCATTTATAGTTGATATTTGTATATGGTTGATATTTTTAAGGAACACCTTTCTCTTACACGTTTTTTCAATTCTTCATTGTAGATGGAGCTTAAGGAAAAATGCTCCCAGGACTCATTCCTCCCTTCTGGACACCGGGACATATTGCTCACTGCTCTAGGCAAGGACGACCATCCTGGTCAGGTGATCGGTATTACAGAGACAGTGGGCATCAAATAATATTATGGCAAGTCTACTTCATGAAGGCGGGTCGTCAATGAGGCTGCACTTACAGAAATCATTACACAAAAGCTCATTTCCGACCCAGCCGTTACAGACCAGCTGATGTGCCGCTTCTTATCCAACCCAGATTTCAAACAGGCGCTTGTTAGGGAGCTTGCCTCCGTGGGTTCCCAGGACAACGCGGGAGATGCCAACCCTTCACATGTGACCACAAAAAAGAGCTATAATAGGACACATGTGGAGCTGGATGAGTTGGCAGAGAGGGAATGGGAGTTGGAGGTCCGATGTTGTGAGCTTGAGTGTGAAGCGAAACACCGGGAGTTTGAGCTGGCGCAGCGGGAGCTTGAGTTGGCACGAAAGGTATATATTCATTATTAATGTCCAAATTTGTCAATTAATTACTTATGTTTTTTTAATTATCAACAACTTGTATACTTGATTTATTTAATATTGAAGGCAAAGGCGGGTAAGATATCTCTCATGACTCGGTTGTTCTCGATTGGCGAAGATTATGCGCCCATGCTTTTTCAATGGTAGTTGGAGCATGATGGTTGACTGGCACGCCCACTTCATGAGCATGAGCTTGGATTTGTATTCAGTGGTGATGATATTGGGTATCTTTGCAATGAAGGCCAGCAACTATCCACCGCGATTGTGTCTTTGGTCGACGTAAGTATGCTTTTTAATTTTATAATTAATACAATTTATATATTTTATTTGAATTATATGATTTACTGTATTCATATCGTAGGTATCTCCATCCACTTCAACTCGAGAGGGGTGACAACCTATTCGGCTTCTTAGAGCCCTACTCCCTTCAGCCTGAATTCTTTGACAAGCACAACGAAGTCACAGCGTACTTAACGAGATTACTGGGAGGTGATGATCGCAAGGAGCTATATCTGGCACCGTACATAATGAACAGGAATTGGCAGTTGCTCGTAATTCATCCTGCCAGGCATACTGTCATCTTCCTATGCTCTCTCCACAATAACCCGCCAGGGGATCGGTGGAACCTATCAATAGGATAATAATTAATCTTCTATTTAATTTAGGTTTTAACATTTACTTTAATTTTATGCGACACATGATGAATTGGTTAATTGACATGAATATCCTGTTTATGATAGTGCGTTGAAGACTTGTAGTTTGAGCTGTGCTAATGGGAGGAGTAGGACTCTTAAGTCTAAAGGAAATCCTGATTGGATTATCCTCTAGGTTGGTAGTTTGTTAAATAATATATAATATTAGAATTACTAATTACTAATTCCAAATATATATGTTTATTTAACTGACATTAAATTTTATTACTTTTGTAGTCTCGTTTTCAGAATAGCGTTTGGTCGTGTGGATATTATGTGATGCAACATATGCTGAACATAGTCTCCGCATCTATTACGGAAGGATGAAAGAAGGTAAAAATACTTAATTAAACAACTTATTTAATTGTATATTATAGTTTTCATTTTCATTGCGTTAATTAATGTTACCGTGATTTTTTGAACGTGTGTAGGATTTTAACAGCAACCAATCTCCTCTTGACAAAAAAGAGTTCAAAGACTTGAGGACGTGGTTTGCAGAATTTTTATTCAAGTATGCTAAAGAGAAAGGATTGCCCACAAGTATACCTCAGGAGTATATCGAAGATGTGTAGTTAGTAATTAGTATAGAAACTTATATGTAGGTGTGTAGTAATTAGTATTTTTTTATCCCCCCATTTGTTCCTTTGTATATATATACTTTTATTTTATTAATGAAATTTAAGTGTAATATTGGACTGTTACTAGACTGTTTACTGGGCTGGACTGTTTACTGAATGCAGGGATAGCTGGGGGAAGGGATATATTATAACATAATTTTTTTTTTTAAAAAAAAACAAAGCCTTTAACGTCATTTTTTTAGTACTACCGACGTTAAAAGTAATTTTTTTATTTAAAAAATTGGCTTTTAATGTCAGTTGTAATAAAAAAATCTGCTGTTAAAAGTTAAGCTTTTAACGTCAGTTTAATGAAACAACTGACGTTAAAAGATATATATTTTTTTTAAAAAAATGGCTTTTAACGTCAGTTATGTAATCAACTGATGTTAACAGTGTAATTTTAACGTCAGTTTTGAACTGACATAAAAAGTTGCACTTTTAACGACTGCTCCAATAACGTCAGGACTATTCAGACGTCCAAAATCAATTTTGACTGACGTAAAAAAGCACTTCCTGCACTAGTGCAAGTTAGTACATTAAGTTATTCAGCAAGAGTTTCATTCCAAGCTTTTAAGTTTAGACATAGCTAAAGAGGCCAAAGGTCATTTCCATTTAATCATTAATCACATGGAATCAAGAGGTGGGCTCATGCATGGCCATTCATCAAGCATAAATTTAAAAACAACTATGGCCCTAATGGCCCTACTAACAGACAGACACCAAAGGTCTTAGTGACCACTACTTGCATATAATTAAAAAGATCATAAAGCTGGGAATGAGGTGGAAGGTTCAACATGCATCCTGTTATGGGATGCTGCAGCAAGCTGCAACATCCTCTGTGGCTTTGTTTCAAGTCTAAAGTTCTCTGATGCGGGAACTCTTCCGGGTACCTCCACTCTTGGTGGAAGGCACCTTTCCTGGTGTTGCTCCAGTGACTTGTACATCTTCCTCTTCTTCATTCTCTTCCTATTCCTCAATTTCTTCTTCAGCTTCTTTTGCCTAGCTGCTTCTTCACTTTCAGCTTCTTTTGCTACAGCAGCCTTTGCCTCCTCTTCCTTCTGCACTACTTTATCCTTCTCCTTTTTTATCACAGCTGCACCCTTTGTCACGACAAGCTTTGCTCTTTTGGAGAGAGGGATTGTGTCCTCCTCCTCTCCCTCTGTTGTTGCAGCATATGCTGCAGCAATCTTCATCACTGGACTTCCCTTATCAACAGCTGTCTTGGTGCTTTTTGTTGCTTTTGAGACTGGAGGGTGAGTCTCTGCTACAACAGGAGTAGAGGAGGGCACTTTATCCGTTGCTGCAGCACGAGGCCTTTTTTTGCTCCCCTGATCCTGCTGGGAGGCTTGAGAGGCAGACTTCTTCTTTTTGGGCTAAGAGGCCATGTTATTTTCTGGATGCTTGGATGGAGCAATACCCATCCAGTCTTCATCAGAGGCAGAGCTGTGGGCAGGGTTGAGGTTGCTGTTGTGCTTCTCAGGGTTTACAGAAACAAGGTCAGAAACATTGTTGTGGGGTGTTGCAGGGACATCTTCTTCAAAAGGGGGTAGAATCTCTTCTAGGAACTGGGGGATGGGAGTCTCAAGCTTCCAATTATTGATCTTCATGGTCTGCTTCTCCCACTGGCATTTGCAAAAGTAAAATTTCCAGAAAGCTTGTTCCTTCTGTATGTGTTGCTGTACAATGGTGGTCAGTTGATCAACTTTATGCTCTAACATCCTAGATCAATCCGGCTGCTCTGGGGTTCCTGGTTTGGGAGGTTTATTTCCACTTGCACTGGCTTTTCTGAGTTAGAGTACATCCTCAAAATGTAGTTCATGTCAATGGGGCCTTTGTTTGGCTGTAGCCCTTCTCCTGGGTTGTACTCTATTCCTTGCTCAAGACACAGATTAGTAATAAGACAGGGGAGGATTAGGTTACCTTGCTGCTTTATGGCACAGATAGAGATATGATTCTTGAGTATCTCCCCCACATTAATTTTCTTTTTGTTCATGATACAATGGAGTAGAACCAGGCGTTCTTTGTCCACTGTCTCCAGATGAGCAGTAGGGGAGAGGGAGTATCGGAGGAAATGATACCAAACTTTGGCCAGGGGTTGCAGTATGGATCGAGGTAACTTGAGTTGAACTTCAGTTTGCTGTATGAATTCTGCACCAGGGAGGGCCAAATCCTTCTTCATCTGCTGCAGCCTAGCTGTTGTCGCACCCTTCAAGATCTGTTGGTACTCATTCTCCACTTCTTCCAGCCCAAGATGTTGATTGATGGTCTTGGCAGAAAATGACACATTTCCCCTTCTGATCACCACAAAGGTTTGTGCATCAGAAGCAATATTCGCGTAGAACTCCGTTACCATTTAGGTGCAGAAACCATCTTGATGCTCAGCAAAGGTTTTCCACTGGTGTGCCTCTATCACCTCCACCAGTTCTGGAAATAGTCTCCAGTTCACCCCTTTTCCATATTTGAACCCTTTTTCTTGGTGGAGGTTATGGCTGAGTGTTTTCTTCTCGTATTTCTCTTGTGCCTCCTCACCGATCCATGTGGTTAGGTTTTTGTTTTGAGTGGCAGAGGTGGGGGCAGCATTTTTGATAGCTCTGTGTTTCACTCGGCTTCCTTTTTTAGCAGTCATGGTAGGTATGTGGGTTGGGTTAGAGAAGTAAAGGAAGAGTCTGGATGCTAGGGTTTCACGGGTTGAAGGAGAAGAAAGAAAAGTTTATGAGTGTGTAGTGGGTAAGTGGAAGAATGAGGCGTGAGCTATTTAATGTGTCGGGAGGGATGGATTGAGTACGGAGGATGGTAGACGTGGGAAAGAGGGGAATAAAGAGGAGAGAGAAAAGTATATCATGTGGTTGGGAGTTGATCATGAGAGAACATGATCTTCTCTCTCCACATCCCACTCTCATTAAATCTTTTTCAAAAAATTTTAAAACTGTCCAATGTACACTTTCCCCACAACAGACAAAACCTGAACTGGCCCCACCTTGCACTTTTGTCAGTAGTTAGTCCCTATCAAAAAGATTTTTCCCTTTTCTGGTTGTAGCATTTTCGGAGCATGATGTAGCAATGCTCCAGAGCAACCCATTATCTTGCTTATGCTGCAGCATGAACTCACTTCTTTCTCCAATGCTGCTTCATTATCAACAAACTAAATACTCTTTATTGATGGGATGCCTCCCATGAGTGCTTGGTTTATCAGGTCCTTAGCCAGACCATGTTGCAACATCATTTTGTGTCATCAAGGGTGGTGGTGACCTTCATTCTGTCCACAGGCTCACCAAAATAATGCTTGATTCTATGGCCATTAACCTTGAATTCCCTGCCACTTGCGGCGTCTAGCAAATCTACAGCTCCATGTGGATAGACTTTCACGACTTGGAATGGACCAGACCACCTTGACTTTAGTTTACCTGGAAAAAGCTTCAGCCTTGAATTGAACAACATCACTTGTTCTCCTTCATGAAATGATCTGTGATTGATCTTCTTATCATTCCAAGCTTTAGCTTTTGCCTTGTATGCTTCAGTATTTTCATAGGAAAATAGTCTGTGTTCTTCCATTTCATTAAGCTGCAGCATGCATGCTGCTCCAGGAGAGTGAAGATCAAAATTCAGTTTCTTGATTGCCCAGAAGGCCTTGTGCTGCAACTCCAGTGGCAAATGGCAAGCTTTCCCATACACCAGTCTATAGGGGGACATCCCCAAAGGAGTTTTGAATGCAGTTCTATAA
Source organism: Sophora flavescens (assembly GCA_030762895.1). Classification (NCBI taxonomy): domain Eukaryota; kingdom Viridiplantae; phylum Streptophyta; class Magnoliopsida; order Fabales; family Fabaceae; genus Sophora; species Sophora flavescens. The sequence goes on along the minus strand of CM061065.1, from coordinate 80,488,460 downwards.
GACCACGGGGCCTCATCTAGATGTGAGGACCAATCCTTCCTACTTGGGTTGACCATATTTTCCAGAATTCTTTTGATTTCCCTGTTGGATAACTCAGCTTGTCCATTAGTTTGGGGATGATAGGCTGTGGCTACTTTAGGCTTAACCCCATATTTTGCAAGTAATTTTGAGAAAACTTGGTTGAAAAAATGGGTACCTTCATCACTAATGATTGCTCTAGGGGTTCCAAATCTAGAAAAAATATTTTTTTTGTCCACCCTAGCATCATTTTTGATTGTTGCCACAGCCTCCACCCATTTAGACACATAATCAACCGCCACCAGAATGTAGAGGTTGTCAAAGGAAGGGGAAATGGTCCCATAAAGTCAATACCCCATAGCCTGGAGGAATTCATGTCTGGAGGAATCACACCACTAGCCAAGAAGTTGACCAGATCAGCATACCAAGGTGCTACAGAATCTTGCACTGCCAGCAGTTGTTCATCAAGGAAGGACTCATCAATGGCTATTCCCCTGGATGCTGCAGCACCCTCTGGTAACCTTGAAAGGTGATCAGCTACTTGATTCTCCACCCCCTTCTTGTCTCTGATTTCCAAGTCAAATTCTTGAAGCAATAGCACCCATCTGATGAGCCTTGGTTTAGCATCCTTCTTGTCAATCAAGTATTTGATGGCTGAGTGGTCAGTGTAGACTACCACTTTTTTCCAACAAGATAGGATCTAAACTTATCAAAGGCAAATACTATAGCCAGTAATTCCTTCTTAGTGGTTGTATAATTGATTTGAGCATCAATCAAGGACTTTCTTGCATAATAGACAGGGTGCAACACCTTGTTGTACCTTTGTCCCAATACTGCTCGTACAGCAAAGTCACTTGGATCACACATGAGCTCAAAAGGCTTCTCCCAATCAGGTGGAACAATGATAGGTGCAGAGAAGAAGGCATTCTTTAGGAGTTCAAATGCCTTCAGACATTCACCTGTGAATTCAAAGGCTCTAGCATGCTCTAGCAACTAACACAGTGGCTTTGAGATCTTGGAGAAGTCCTTGATAAATTTTCTATAGAAACCAGAATGGCCTAAGAAGCTTCTAATTCCTTTTACTAATGTGGGGGGAGGTAGCTTTTCAATAACTTCAACCTTTCCCTTATCCACCTCAATACCATTTCCGGAGATTTTATGTCCCAGCACAATTCCTTATGTTACCATGAAGTGACACTTCTCCCAACTCAGTACAAGATTGGTTTCCTCATATCTGTCAAGTATCTGCTCTAGGTTCAATAAACAACTTTGGAAGGTTTCTCAAAAGACTGAAAAATCATCCATAAACACTTCCATAGATTTCTCAATCATATCTGAGAATACAACCATCATACATCTTTGGAAGGTTGCTGGAGCATTACACAGGCCAAATGGCATTCTTCTGAAAGCAAATGTGCCATAAGGACAAGTGAAAGTTGTTTTCTCCTAATCTTCTGGTGCTATAGCAATCTGGTTATACCCTGAATGGCCATCCAGAAAAACAGTAATAATCCTTTCCAGCTAATCTGTCCAACAATTGATCAATGAATGGAAAGGGGAAATGATCTTTTCTTGTAGCTTTGTTCAACTTCCTGTAATCCATGCAGACCCTCCAACCAGTCACGGTTCTTGTGGGGATTATCTCATTCTTTTCATTGGTGATGACTGTCACACCCCTTTTTTAGGCACACACTGGATTAGACTTACCCACACACTGTCTGAAATAGGGTAAATAATCCCTGCATCTAGCTATTTAATGATCTCCTTCTTAACCACCTCCTTCATGATTGGATTCAATATTCTTTGACTTTCGATGCTATTCTTTGAACCTTCCTCTAAGAGAATTCCGTGCATGCATATTGATGGGCTAATCCCCTTGATATATGTTATTTGCCAACCTATTGGTTTTTTGTGCCTTTTCAGAGCTGTTAGCAATTGTTCCTCTTGGAAACAGTTCAGTGAAGCAGATATTATCACAGGTAGAGTATCATTATCACCAAGGTAAGCATATTTCAAAAGACTTGGTAATTTTTCAGTTCAAGAGAAGGAGGTTTAACAATGGAAGGAATGTTTTCTTTAAAGGTATCAACAGTTACCTCCAATGATTCATATTTTCTGGTCCACACATGTTGACCAACCATACAGTCTAAGGATTTTCCAACTTCTTCATCAGAGGAGTTTTCAGCTTCCACTGATGCTACATCATTGCTATATTCAGACTGATTCTTCAGGAATTGCTGTTGCACCAGCTCATCAAATGATTCTATGAAGGAGCATTCCTCCATCCCTTCATCTAGATACTTTAGGGCATTGAAAACATTAAAAGTGACCTGCTAATCATTCACCCTCATTGTGAGTTCTCCTTTCTTCACATCAATCAAAGTCTTCCCTGCTGCCAAAAATGGCCTCCCAAGAATAATAGGAACTTCCTTATCTGCTTCAAAGTCCAAAATGATGAAGTCCACAGGGAACACAAATTTGTCAACTCTGATCAATACATCTTCATTCTTCCCCTCTGGATAAGCAATAGATCTGTCACCTAGCTGGAGTGTGACAAGTTGGTCGAGCTTCTCCAATTCCCAGTTTCTTGAAAATTGACATGGGCATAAGGTTGATGCTTGCTCCCAAGTCACATAAGGCTTTACCACAGTAAGTATCTCCAATGGAACAAGGTATGGTGAAACTTCTAGGATCTTTCATCTTCCTTGGCACTTTGTTTGCAGCATCATACTGTACTCTTCAGCCATGGCCACAGTTTCAAATTCTCCCAATCTTCTATTCTTAGTGAGCACATCTTTCATGAACTTTGTATAATTTGGCATTTTTTACAGAGCCTCTACCAAGGGTATGTTGATATAAAGTTGCTTCAGCACATCCAGGAACTTATTGAACTATTTTTCTTGGTGTGCCTTTTTCAATCTCCGAGGAAAAGGTGGAGGAGGTCTTTCTAGAATCGGTTTGGGTACAGTAGGGGATGCTGCAGCATCGGGTGCTTTCTCGACCACTGCAGGTTGGTCTATTGCAGCATCTTCTTCTCTAGTTGTTTCCTTATTAGGTTATGTGTCTTGCACCTTCTTTTTATTCTTTGACTCAGCAACTTCCACATCTTTACCACTTCTCAAATGGATTACCTTGCATTGATCTTTTCCTCCTCCTGAAGTTGAGGCTTTAGGATCTTCTGTTGATGCAGGTAATGTACCACTTTGCCTTAAATTGATTGCACTTGCCAATTGCCCCATTTGAGTCTCTAAGTTTCTCATTCTAGCCTTTATTTCTGTCATGAATGCCTTTGGTATGGATTCTAGAGATGGTTCTGGAGCTTTCTGCTGAACTTGTGATTGCTGCTGCCTAGGCTGCTGCTGCTGATTGTATCCAAGGGGTGGATTCAGTGTGTTACTAAAATTGAAGTATTTCAAGTTTGGATGTTGTGATGGCTGCCATCCTGAATTGGCATATGAATTGTTGCCTTTGTAGTTATTGTTCCCTACATAGTTAACTGAAGCAGGATTTGCAGAGCAATTTTCAAATAGATAATCCCCTCCACAATATACACATGATACAACATCTACCTTGTAAATGTGTTCATTCACCATTTCTTCAGTCATTATAGGTTGTGTTGTGAAGTGTCCTTGAGTTGCCATAGTCAATCCCCTTACCAGGTTAGTTAGGGATGTCATTTGAGCTGATAGTCCAGAGACTTCACTCATTTCATAGGCTTCTACTACAGCATTGGTTTTTCCAGAAGCTTGTCTAGTTGTTGGCCACCGATAACTATTAGCTGCTAATCCCTCTATCAAAGCATGAGATTCATTGTAAGATTTAGTGAGAAGACTGCCTCCAGCTAAGGCATCCGACATCATTCTTGAACTAGGTGAAACACCATTGTAAAAGTACTCCATCTGAATACAATATGGGATACCATGGTGGGGACACTTCTTCACAAATTGTTTGAATGTCTCCCAAGCTTCAAACAGTGGCTCGTCTTCTTGTTGCCTGAAGGAAGTGGTATCAGTTCTCATCTTTGCATTCATAGTTGGAGGGAAGAACTTGATTAAAAATTTCTCAACAAGCTTGTTCCAAGTGACAATTGAATTTTCATCCAGAGAGTTCAACCAATTCTTAGCTTTTCTTCCCAAAGAGAATGGGAATAGTCTCAATCTGAATGCATCATCAGTGACTCTAGGAATTTTGAAGTTGCTTGCTACGTCTAAAAATTGTTTGAGGTGCAGGTAAGGATCCTCTGTTGCAGCACCATTGAACTGTCCAATCGTTTGTCACATTTGAAACATGACTGGCTTGAATTCAAACTGAGCTGCAGTGATTGGAGTCCTCACTATTCCAGTATTCATTGCTTCAGGGTCAAATACTGCATAGCCTCTAATAGCACAGTTTCTATCATTGGCCATAGCCATGCTGTCTTGAGGCACTTCTTCAACCATTTCTGATGCAGCAGGAGATAATGCTTCAGCAGAATCTGGTGTGGAGTTGGTTGGAGTATTCAGAACCAACTCAGGTAAAGGCTGAGATGATGCTTGACCTCTCCTAAGCCTTTTGAATGTCCTTTCTATCTCAGGATCAAGTCTGTAATCAGGTGACAAGAACCTGTACATACAGTTTCAGTACCCTGTGCTACAGTAAACCACCCAGAGTATTAGATCTTCTAACTACATAACTAATAATCTAAAAACAGAATTTTAGCACCATTAACAATCCCCGGAAACTGCGCCAAAAACTTTTTACCTTAAAAACAAATGTCTTTAAGCTTGTGCAAGTATACACAATTGCCTCAAGTAATATAGAAACTAAGTTCAGATATCGTTCCCACAGGGATTATAATGATGCAGCAAATTCCAAATCAGATTATATATTCTAGGAGTTAGGAATGGTAACCAAAAATTGTGATGTGTGTGAAAATAAAATAAATAAAACTTTGAAGTAAACAATGAAAATGAGCTGCAAATAGTGAAGAAAATATGTTGTCAAATATGGAGAAAATGGCTCTAGGTATGCTGCAGCATAAATTCTGCTTAGCCTAAATCCTGCTCTGAATATGCTCTAGCATCTAACTCCAGGAAATAAAAGTCTATTTTCCAACACTTAAGGGTTAGGTTCATTAACTGTTTTCTATTCCTAGATTCGGATTAATTACACCTCCCTCTTAATAAGCATGTTCCAGCTAGTTTAGAGGCTTGAATAAATATTCCTAGTCTATCCAACATCATTTAATTTTCCAATTAATGATTTAACCTCTATCCTTTATCAATTTCCATTTACTTAATTCTTCCAAACTAAGCAAGCTAAATATCTAATTAAGTTGATCACTCTTAATCAAATAACATTAAACACATAATAAAAGAAGATGAAGAACATATTCATTGAATAACTCGGCTAAGCATTCATCACATTTGCATACCTAAAGCTTAAAAGTGTTTAGCTCATAATGAGCTTACAAGGAATAAAATATAAAAATGAAAAGGAAGTCATTACAATGGTTGAAAATAAAATGCAGCTGCTAGATGGAGAAGAAGAATAGTGCAGCCTCCAAGAAAGGGTGGAGTATTGTGTAATAAAATCAAAGTGTCCTACTAGGGTTTCCCTAAATGCTTATATGATACCCTATTCTCTTTCATTCCATTTTGGGCCAGCAACAAAAGTAATAATAAAATAAACCCTGGCCTAATTCCTAAAAAGTTGGAAATCAGATCCCTAGGCGCATGTGATTCCTTAAAATGGCACTGCCAGCGCCTATGAGGAGAGAGGAAAGGTATCATTGTCAGATTTGTCCTTTAGTGCATAGCCACTGGGAAGTAATCCCCGCTGCAGCAACCAATAGCTTATTCACCCATGCATCAGCCATGCTCCAGCAAGTACAATGCATAAGCAGACACAAAAATTTTGAGACAACGATGGAGCATTCAAGAGCAAAAGACTGATATTAACAATGCTTCACACAAATATTTACAAAATAGCATTTCCTGCCAAAATCAAGACTCAAAACCTCAAAGATAGCAACAATTAAGAGAGAAAAGTAGCTAAATAACTCTTCATTAAAAGAGTTATCAATTACCAACCTCGAGGATAATCCAATCAGGATTTCCTTTAGACTTGGTAGTCCTACTCCTCCCGTTGGCGCAACTTATGCTACATGCCTTCAGCGCGCTATCATAAACATAATATTCAAGTCAATTAACCAATTTATCATGTGTGTAATAAAATAAAAGTAAATGTTAAAACTTAAATTAAATATAAGATTAATTACTCACGTATTGATGGATTCCACTACCACCCGTGGCGGGTTCTGGTGGAGAAGGCATAAGAATATGACAGTATGCCTGGAAGGATGAAGTATAAGCAACTGCCAATGATCATTCATTATGTAGGGTGCAAGATATATTTCTTTCCGATCATCACCTCCCAATAATCTTCCAATGTATGAATTGACTTCATTGTGATTGGCAAAGAATTCAGGCACAAGGACGTGGGAGTCTAAGAAGCCATAAAGGTTGGAGCCCCTCTGAAGTTGAAGACGATTCAGATACCTAAGATATGAAATAAATGGATGTTAATTTCATAATATATTGAGGTAGAAATAAATCATAAAATTGAAATATATAAATTGAATTAATTATAAAATTAAAGCATACTTACGTGGACCAAAGACTCACAATCGAGGTGGCTAGCCACTCGCCACCTTTGCAAAGGTGCCCAAGATAATCACCACTGAATATAAAACCAAGATATACTGGTGGAGGAAGGCGTGCCATCCATCCATCGTGTTCCAACGGGCATGTAAAAATCTCGTCAGCATAATCCTCACCAATCGAGAACATACGACTGTAGGGAGACAACGAACTCAACTTTGCCTTCAATATTAAATAAAGAAATTATATAAGTAGTTGAGAATAAAAAAAACATAAGTAATTAATTGAGAAATTTAATCATTAATTATGAATATACTTTTCGGGACAACTCGAGCTCCTGCTTCGTCAACTCAACCTCTTGCCGTTTCACCTCCACGTCAAGCTCTCGCCGTTTCACCTCCAAGTCAAGCTCTTTACGTTTTACCTCTAACTCCCGCTTCCTCTCTACCAAGTCATCCACATCCACATGTGTCTTATGATAGCTCTCTTTTGTGCTCACATGTGAAGGTTCGGCAGCTCCCGCTGTGTCCTGGGAACCCATGGAGGAAAGCTCCTTTACAAGCATATGCTTGAAGGATGGGTTTGATAGGAAGCGGATCATTAGCTCATCTGTAATGGCCGGGTCAGACATGAGCTACTGTTTAACCACTTCTCTAAGTGCCTCCTCATCGACCTGCCTACGTGGAGCTCTTTTTCCAAGCCCATCGTCCCTGGAACACCAACCAGCCGACCAGGGTGGTCGTCTTTGCCTAGGGCAGTGATCAATATATCTCGGCGTCCATGTGGGACGAATGAGCCCTGGGAGCATTTTTCCTTAAGCTCCTCCTACAATGAAGAAATTAAAAAGCGTGTAAGAGAATGTGTTAAAAATATCAATATATACAAATATCAACAACAAATGCAGTTAGTTTGTTACTTACAATCTTTTCTACCACAGTGCGTGTGGCTTCAGCTTTAAAATCTCCTTTTTTTGTCCTTTAGGCCTCCAACCAAACATCCTCGCGGGTGATAAGAGATGGAGGATCAACAACTGTGCCCTCAGGCACCTCTCCAGCTGCTATCCTCTCATTCAGCTTCTCTTGTAAGTCCCTCAACTTATCCGCCATCATCTTATTAATCTTAGTGTCATATCCACCCTGAGACAATGTGTAGGTGTGAATGTTCTTTGCTTGAGTCCTCTTACCCTTTTCCCTTTTAGCCTGTTATAACAAAAACACATAATAAATTTAGTTAAATAAATTTTCTTTACTTAAATGTACTCTAAAGTGGATAAGTAAATTAACTTCAACTAACCAGAAATGAAGGTGTATATCGGCTCCTAACAAAACTATTCCACATCTCCCTATCAACGTATGGGTAGTTTATAAAAATTTCTTCGTGGTCGTTTGGTCCGAATACGTAGTGCCTAGTATGATTGTGTTTTAACCCATTCCAACGCTTTGCCACCAGTGAGAGCCATTTTACCCTATGCTCTTCCGTATTCGGAACGATCCACTCTATCTACACATTAAATACATAACAAAGAGGATGAATTAGAACTCAAATAATTCTTTAATAATGTACATCAAAAGAGTGTATAAGTAAAATACCGTGATAGCCTCCCAAATTTTATCCTTAACGTTCTATGGCACTTCTTCCCAATCCTCGTGTAGGATGCTAGTGTGCTACTTAGCTTCCGTAGCCACCCAAGTTTTAAATTGCTTAGCATAGGGTCCCTGAGGATTTAGTTTACCATCAAACCACACCTCAAGCTTCTGACCACCGAGCCTAGCGTTTTCTAAATTTTTCAGACTAGTGGCTGCTCTACCCCATTTTTTCTTACTGTGATGCCTGTTTGGACAAATAAATATTAAATTAGAGGGTTATGTATAACATGGATAAATAAAGAATATGAGCCTAATTTATTAAATTATATGTATAAATAAAACTTGCACTATCAACAGGCGTAGGCACCACCGACCCCTCCCGTGCATGTGGGATGTCAGCTTTATCCATGTGTATGCCTGTTTAGAAACAAAAATTAATAAATAAGGTTATTTTAACATGGATAATAAAGATAAAGATAAATGCAGATGGATAAATATAAATAAATCTAAACTAACATGGAGATAAATAAAAATAAATCTAAACTTACACTATGTTCAAGTTTAATTTAGCTATATCAATATCCATTCGTGATGATCATCACGAGTGGCATGTACATCGTCTACCTGTGTTTCCTCAATGATAGTAGGCATGTTTGTTGAGAAAGAAGGAGTCTCAGGAAAATCAAGAGTTGAATCTTGATTTTCATCACTACCATTATTCATGCTTTTTCCTTGGAGAACCACAAACAACCTTTAGTTAGAAGGATTAGTGATGTAAAACACTTGTTTTTCTTAGGAAGCCATGATGAAAGGCTCATTTGTATGACCTAACTTGGAAAGGTCTACCAATGTAAACCCCCATTCGTCGGCTTGTACACCACCTTTACTATCAACCCACTTACATTTAAAAACCGGTACCGTAAGCTTAGTGTAACTCGAGCACCCAAATCTCTTCAATGACTTGAAAGTAAGGTATCGGTGCAATAACGGGGTTTGTATCTTTTGAACTAGAGAAGTGCATTGATTCGGCCACGATCATAACCCCACTATTTTTCATGGTAATCTTGTTATCTTGTTCCTTTGTATCAAAGGAAAAGTTATTGATGTTGTATCTGCTCCAACATATGACATTACAGCTAGGCCCACGTGCTAGCCATTTTAATTCGTCAGAAGCAATACTACCATCCCTCAAGATTTCATCTTTAAACCATTGTAAGAAAGTCTTGTTATGCTTGTTCAACAACCACTTTTCATTCATTCGAGGATTTTCTTCCTTGTCTTTTCTTTTGTGATCACGAGAGTAAGGTTGAACCATATCGATGTTATTCAATATATACAAATGTGCTTGAAGCACTTCCTCCCGACCCTTGCTATTAATCATTACACCATGTGTACCCTTACCTTGGCATCTTCTCTCATCATGACGAGGCTGAGGAACCCCTATAGGGTCCGTGTTAGGAAGGTAGTTTGAACAAAACTCAATAGCTTCTTCTGCAACGTACCTTTGAACAATAGATGCTTTGGGACGGTGTGGATTCTTCACATATCCTTTTAAGATCTTCATGTATCGCTCAACTAGGTACATCCACCTCAAAAAAAGGGGGCCACATAATCTAATCTCCCTTCTAAATGAACAATTAAGTTAACCATGATGTCGAAAAACGAAGGAGGAAAATACATCTCCAATTTGCACAAGATTGTAGCAGCCTCAACTTCCAACTCATCCAACTTATGGGGGTCAACGACTTTGCTACATATATCATTGAAGAATGAGCACAACTTAGTAATGGCATGTCTCACATTTTTAGGAGTAATACCATGAATAGCCACAGGCAGAAGTTGTTGCATCAAGATGTGCCAATCATGAGACTTTAAGCCACCTAATTTGAGATCACTTGAGACAAGCCTCTTGACATTTGAAGAGTAACCATGTGGAACTTTGATGCCCTGAAGACACTCACAAAAACATTGTCTCTCTTTTTTTGACAAAGTATGACATGCTGGAGGCAAATATGTCTGCTTACCATCCTCAACAACTGGAGCTAACTGCTCTCATATACCCATTGCAACAAGATCGATACGAGCATTCATACCATCCTTTGTCTTGCCATGAATGTTGAGAAGCGTCCCGATCACACTATCACACACATTTTTCTCCACGTGCATCACATCAATACAGTGTCTGACATCAAGCTTGCACTAGTATGGAAGATCAAAGAATATCGACCTCTTCTTCCATATGTTTTTCTCAGTAGCCTTAGCCTTCTTTTTGGCCTTACCGAAGATAACATTGATGTGCTTCACCCATTGATAAACTTGCTCCCCATTTAAGGTCGTCGGAGCATTTTCAGTTTCTTGGCATCCATTAAAAGCATTTTTCATCTTACGATATGGGTGATCACGTCTAGGAAATCTCTGATGCCCAAGGTAAACCGTCTTCCTTCCCTGATGCAACTGGGTGTAGCATGTGCCTTCTTCACATATAGGGCATGCTTTATGCCCCTTAACACTATACCTGGACAAGTTCCTGTATGATGGAAAGTCATTGATGGTGCAAAATAACATGGCACGCATCTTGAAAGTCTCGTGAGAATACCCATCAACTACATCAACACCTTCGACCCACAGCTTTGTCAAGAGAACATGCCATGAACTATGAATACTACTTAAGTTCCCATATGGATTCATTCCATCCGTAGCAAATCCAAGACTTAGGTTTCTTGGCTCATCGGCTAAATTCGAAAACAAAATATCAATCTTCTTCCATTGCACAGAATCAGCCGGATGGCGAACCTGTCCATCACGTTTCCTCTCATCATGATGCCATCTAAGATTCTTTGCATCTTTCACATTATCAAACAATCACTTGAACCTTGAAATTATTGGAAGATACCACAACTCCTTCGCAGGAAGACCCTTTTTTTTCACATCACAAATCGAATCATCAAGATCATCAAGATCATCACCATCCTTCACTTTGTAGCGTGATAACCTACACATGGGGCAATCATGATTCTCTTCATAATCACCCGTGTATAATATGCAATCATTGGGTCATGCGTGTATCTTCTTATACTCCATACCCATTGGACACAATACCTTCTTGGCCTCATAGTTACGGTCAGGCAATGTGTTGCCCTCTGCAAGCAAGTCTTTCAATAATTCAAGTAATTCGGTGAAGTTTTTATCGCTCCAACCATTTCTCGACTACACACAAACCAATTTTAACACCACTGACAACCGTGTATGAGTAGTACACCCAGGATACAAAGGCTTAACCGCATCACTGTACAACCTTTCATACACATGTGCTCGCTGAAAAGATTCTTGTCCAATATCATGAATCATGTCCTCTGCTCGATCATCCTCCATATCTACGTCAACGTCCTCACTTTGGGAGACACTCACATCACCATTCCATATCCATCTTGTATAATTCAAGAAAATCCCAAAACAAATAAAATGAGTACGTATATCCTTGATCGTACATATCCTCATATTCAAACATTTGACACAAGGACAACCGAACATTCCTTTGAGAAAATTCTATAAACTCTTCCGCTCCCTTCAAATACTCATCACTTGCGCGTTTACAAACCATCCAACTACGATCCATAGCTAGATAGGTTCTGTAGATATAAACACATATATCCAATATAAGCACAATATGGGAGATTGGAAAAGGGCACTAGTATTTGAAAACCTAACAACCATATATATACACCACTACCTCAGTCACATAACGTCAGTCAAAATGGAGATATTAATCGTTAGGTTAAAATATAATTTCATTTAGCATTCATTCTAGTCAAATTAAGCTGAGGATAGGATGCACCCTTAACCCTAGTTTGTGTCATTCCTTATTCACACCAAGCCACATTTACGACCAATATCACAAAACTTAGCTCACTCGTCCAATTACTATCTTTTTCTCTTTGAACCCACCTAACCCAACCCGACCCATGGTCATCCTTAACAAAATCTATCATTTAAAAAAAAAACCAATACGGTGGTTTCAAAATCTATCATGTTTTTTAAAAAAATAATAATAAAAGATTCAAACAAGCATAACCGAAAGATTCAAACAAGATATACACAAAGATTCAAACAAGCATAACCTAAAAACACATATCAAGACAAGCATAACCCCAATTCATGATTATTATAATTTCTTCCAGTATAAAAATCCCGGTAAGTTCACCGACAGTGGAGACTTGTTTTGAATGCTTCCCATATGATAACAGTTAATAAATTAAAAATTTCAAAAGCATATGATAAATTTTTTGTTTGTTTGTTGATTGCCATACTTAACTCATCAACTATAACTCATCAGCATAATAAGCATATGATACATCCTTGCCATACATTTCAAAAGCATATTCTCTTCTATAACTCATCAGCTTCAGATAAAGGGGGGGGAAGAAAGCAAGAGAGTTTCAAAAAAGAAAAAACCTTTAGATGAAAAGCTAGTAATCCGAGAAGCGCCCAATATTCCTAGTTTCAAGTCCTGGAAATACTGCTACTCACGCCACATGCTAGTAGGAAAATGCTTAGTTGTTGTTGTAAAACCCTGCAGATGAAAGCAAACAAAGGGTAAATGCATCATTATAGGTATCAAAAACTAAAAGAGTGAGAAAATACCAAAAACAAAAGTGGGAAATGGTTAAGCTTACCACACAGTTCAAAGAGCGCGACGGACGTTCACAAAGAGGAGAAGGAGAGAGTTAGTGGGAAATGGTGGTGGCGGTGCGACGTCTCGCGGTGGTGATTGAGATTGACATGGACAAAGAGAGTTAGGGCAGAGAGTTAGTGAGAGCGAGAGTTAGTGGTGGTGGAGAGAGAAAGAGAAGAGAGTACCTTGCGCGGTGGTGATCAAGAGAAAAAGGGTTAAGGCAGAGTGAGAGTAAGAGTGGGAGTGGTGGTGGTGAGCGGGCGGGGTTAACGTATACTTTGTTAAAAAATTGTGACTAACTTTTAATGTCTTTTCTTTAAATAACTGATGTTAAAAGTGAGTCCCATCACTTTTAACGTATGTTCTTTAAAGAACTAACATTAAAAGTGTCTTAAATGAACCTGATAATTACGGTTCTGTCACCGCCTCCTTTGTAACGTCTCATTTTTAGTTAATAGACGTGTACCCTTCTCATTTATTGCATATTCTCCACTTGTGAAATAAATATGAGTAAAATATTTTTGGTCTTTTGGGTTTTTTAACAAATACTTAACAAGCACAAAGGAATGTGATTATTCATGATAATCAAGCATTTTAAAATACTTAAACCCTAATTCCTTAGGTGGAATGACCCTAAAACCCCAAATTAAACCCTAATACCTTAGGTGGACTAACATGAGATTTTGCATAAAGATCCAAGACTTAAAAGATTGCAAGCACTTCAAGACCTATATATTCCTAGATTCATGAACAACTTGGTATTTGATTCATGAGCATGCATTAGCATCAACTTTCTAAGTGTCTACCAAAGCAACAAACCATTTCCTGGGTGATCAAGCCAAGAAAGCATTAAGAAAAGAATCAAATGCTCATGATGAAATAGGCACTTGCATTAAAACCAAATCAAAATACAATCAAGTTCAGAAAAGCAAACATCTAACCCCAACAAGAGGGGGTTTATCTAGACATAGTAGAGAAAAGAACAAAAGAAAAGGAAATACACTAGACAAATGAAGCAAACTCCATTAGAAATGGTGTTCCAGCTGAAATAGAGCCTCCCTGTCTCCTTTTAGGTCAAATGGGTCGAGCAGTTGTTGATGGGTCTCTCCCAAATGGAAAATATGTGTTTAAATACCCTATCAGAAAATAATCTAGTGCTGAGCACGGGCTTTATGGTGCTGAGCGCTAGAAGCACAAAGAACAGTTTTTACACGACTTGCTAGTTCAGTTGATAATTAGAATACTGCAATCTTTTTTGATTCCATGTATTTGTTTTTTTCACATTTCATTATATACATAAACGAGGCACGGGCTTTCTGGCGTCCAGCGCTAGCTTGGCTGATGCTAGTCTTCACAAAATTCTCTTTCCAGACTCTTTTATTCTCACATAAGCTCCACTTTCACTGTTCAATTCCAATTCTCTTCAAGCTTTTCCACCTTTATTGAATCCTAAAATGATAGAAAACACACCTAAGTAAGATTTCAATAAAAGGGAACAAAACTAACTAAAAATTAACCTTAACTACAAGAACTGGTAAAAACATTCACAACAACTAACAAAGACTCAGCTAACTGAACATGGGGGAAAAAACAAAGATAAAAAACATGTAATTAGGAGTAAAATCCACTCAAGAAAGACACAATTACTTAAAAATCTAGCGTATTATCATTGGATAAAAACCATAAAATAGTATTTTATTTACAGAATTGTTGTAACGACCTGTTTTTAATTACGCTGTTTTAACAGTAAAAATATCTTTATTTATATTTTATTTGATACTTAGGAAATGATTTTGGAGAAAACAAAATCATATCTAGAAATTACTCTATGGTAGGAAGCTCTGGTTAAAATTTGGGAGTAAAGCTCAGACGGAAACAAGTCTACGTTTTTAACTGACAGTATAATCTTATACTGACAGAAAACCCTAATTTGATCCGAAAACTGAAATTTGTAGATTTTTAATATTTTTTCCATGAGGAAGTCTACTTTCCAAATTTCTGATCAGAAATAAGATATTAGGTGTATTCGGACGAATTTTGGCTAAAGTTCGAACGGAAAACCGTCGATGTTTTCACTAACAGTAAGATTTTAATGATCAGTAAAACTAATTTTGACTCGGGAGAAAAATGTTTGTATTTAAATAATATTTCCAATGAGTCTATTTAGTTTGAAAATTTTCAACCAAAAACGAAATATTACACTTTTATTCGAGCGTAAAACCCTAATCGGGAAACCGATGGAATCGGCCCGGAATTGTAGAGATAGAACGAGACACTAGAGGAGCTGAGCTATGGGATAACTCATCAAGATTTTATGATGCAATTAATGATAAAAATTATGAGTTTTTAAGATAAATGACCAAAATGCCCTTTTAACTTAACCTAACCTAAGTTTAGTTAATTTCTAACCCTGGTTAAGGAACCATGGTTAATTTGTATGGACAAGGGGCAGCCACATCTACCTTAATTGTGAGCCACATATTATTAATTATGATTAGCCAAATAACCCTAGTTAAGTCAATTATTAACTATAGTTAATCATTATATAGTATTATATTCCTAAAACATATTAATCTAAGCTTAATATGCCAAACAAGGCATAAGCCTTCCCCTATAAAACCCAGTGAGGCCGTGACCCCCTTCCCCATTTCCTCACTTCATCTTCTTGCTTTTCTTCACAAAAAAACTCACTAAACTCCATTGTTGATCTTCAAGAAATTCAAGTGTTTTCCATTAACAAACTTGCCAAGATCATCATCAAATCTTCTTCTACTTTCTTAACTTAGGTAACATGATCATCTCCACTCTTTTTTAGCTCTTGTTCTTCATATTTCTTGAGTTTCCATTTCTTAGATCTAGAACTTTAAAAAATTCTTCTAGAAAATTGTAGAAAATTCCTAAAAATGTGAAACCAATTTCTATAATCTAGGTATAATCACTACTATCATCATCTAAGAGCTTGTGAGCAAAAACCTTTTCTTTTCTATTGTTCGTCTCAAGGCCGAAACTGTCATGAAAAATGTTTTTGGTGTTTTTGCTTATATTGTGAAATCTAATGCTTGAAGTATGCTCTCTAGTATGTATGTTATCTAAATCCAAGAGTTAGAAATCAAAAGAATTTTGTAACCTATTTTGGTTCATTGAGGCCGAAACCCTAACTTAGTTGGTTGGAGGATTTTGTTTCATAATTTTAACTATTAACACTTAATATATGCTAGTTAATGCTCTAGGAACTAGTACGTAAAAGATTAGATTAAGAATATAACCATAGCCTCATTTGGATGAGTTGGCCGAACCTAGCACCATATGTCCATATTTAGATTTGTTGATTAATTTGTTTTATTGTTGATTTGGTTGAAGGTGGTTTTGGTAACTCGTGGCGGGATAACGAGGATCGTCGTTTTCGTGTTTTCGGTGATAACTTAGGTGGGGGAAAGAATCAACCTATCGTCGGAATCGATAAGTAGTAGATTATATGATAATTGTGTAGGGAGACCTAAACCCTACTAGTAGTCGAGTAATTGACAAGACCAAAATCACATTGGAAACCTTTTCTGTAAAATCAATGGTGATTCGGGTATTGTAGGTTTATCGGCATAGGTTAATTTTGTGATATTGAGATGAAGAATTTCTATCACGGCCGTGATGGTTGTCATGGTCAGACCGTGACAGGTTCTGACTTGTAGAATTCTTGCATTTTATGTCTGTCACGGCCATGATGGTTATCACGGCCAGGCCGTGACAGAGTCTAACTTTATGATATTGATTTTACTGTGATACACTGGTTGAGGTATTCCACCTGCATGTGACGTATTATTTTTGGTGTTTGAATATTTTATGATGTTATGTTATGCATGATCTGCCTGATTATTAATATTGTGCTTAGTGGATTTTAAGCAAAGATATATATGTTGTTCGAGAGATAATTGTTTGTTTTGGGTGTGATAATAATGGTAACTTAGAGGTGCCTAACCTAGATGATGTATTGTAATGAGGTGTGGTGACTTAGAATATGTGTTGAGTTCTAGTGGAAGGTTAAGGCATTAGGATGTTGTTAAAATGGGTTGATGAGATTCACGTGTATTGGTAATATAATACACGAGGTCGGTGTTGTTGTTCACAACCATGTATTGGTAATATAATACACGAGGTCAAGAGTTTTTGCTAGACTATTCCACCTTAGAAATAGGTTGTGCGACTAGTGTCATTGGATTTCATTGAGCACCCCCGAGAGTGGAAGGGGTGTGCACCGGGAGCATCGTGAAACTATAGTGTCATGCTTAGCGTGAGCGTTCTCACCATGGAAGAGAATGTGCACCGGGAATTTGGAACCCGTCGCTTGAACATCTGACTGACATTCCCCGAGAGGAATGCGTGAAAGAAATCAGTAGTGGCCACGTCAGTATGAAAGTCTAGTTGTACAAGTTTGGGGTAGAGGATGATACATTAATTTGGGGATGCTTTGTTAGTTAGGTGTTGAATGATGTTATGTCTGTGAAAATTACTGTATAATTTACTATTACTCTTTCCGCTTTTTGATGATAGAACTGCTTCCTATCCCCTATATTTCTGTATTTTTGTGGGTTACTTTACTTATATTAGAAGACCCGACGGAGGATTATGTTGCTGAGGAGCTGGGCAGAACTCTGTATGAAACGGAGGTTGTGGAGGAGTTGGATGGAACTCCTTACGAACCAGATGCTAGAGGTCGAGCTGTGATCCATGGTGATTAGAGTATAGATAGTATGGCCAGTGTGTCTAAGAAGTAATTTTTATGTTTCCGCTAAATATGACTTTTATTTTAAGTTTATGCTTGTGAGGGCTCCTACTGAGAGGATACCCTCAACAGTGTTTTGGTAATGTAATAAATAAACATGTGTGTATTTATATATTACAACGTTTGTGTGTTTAATTTGAAGAAGTTATATGATTATAATATAAGTTTTAATTTTTGCATCTTATACCTTTAAGTGAACAATTAAGGAATTAATTAATAAGGTTTTAAGCTAATAAAACACCGGGGCACAACGAGGTGTCTCAATTGTCCTTATGAAAATATGTGGAAAAATATTAAAATCATGGTAAATATGGAAAAATAAAGTTAGACACTTAGAGATTGTTTGAGAAATTTTGTTTCCCTTAAAAAAAGTCTTTTTTCCTAAAACAACTATTTGTTTAGCAAATTTGTTAAAAGTATAATTTTTAAAAAAAAAACGTGGTTTTCAAATAATAATATAAAAGTTGAAGCTTATTTGTAAAACGCTTTTGATTATTTTGAAACCAAACACATTTTCTCATTTTATACCTATATAACTAACTAGCAAACAAATATTATTATTCCACATAAACAACTTCATACCATTTATTTTATCATTTTTATAATTTACTATATAAAAGTAATTTTTTTCCACCATCCAAACAAATAGATTATCTTAAAATTACTTTTCAGTAAACATACCCAAATAAAAGCAAATTCTAATAATAATCTATTATGCATATAATCGATTATTGATATAATATATTTTTCACAGTTGTCTCAAACACACTCTAAATGGGTCTATCGTCTTTTTTTAGTAGTATAGATTTTTTTTCCCAATCTGTCTTCTGGTTTCCAATGTCAAATAAATATTCTAAAGGGTAAAAAACGCCATGACTTCTCATGATTCTCTCTCTAGAGGAACGTTATTTACTTTCAAGAAACACCAAGAAGGTCATGGGTTTGCCTTATCCAACGCGTCTATAAGGTCATGGGTTTGCCTGGTTTCTCCCAAGAAGAGTTGAAAGTCGTGCTGGTTGTGGCCTCAAATACTCAAGAGCGGGGTGAATTGAGTTTTTCTAACTCTTTTCAACACTTAAAACTTTTCAAAAAACTTTGTCACGGGATCTTTATGTAAACAGAAAACAGAAAACGTATTATGCAATTCTCGAATGATTTAGAAGATAAGAAAGATCAAGATCAGATTTTCACAAAATTCAGAACATGTGCTAAGTTATCAAAATAGTGCAATGTTCAAGTTCAAGTATTAATAAGCCAGAACAAAAATTAACACATATAATGTAAATATAAAGAGTTTGAGTTAAGAGAGAACCACACAACTAGATTTTCCTGGTTCATCCACATCCGCTTGTGATCTATATCCACTCCCCACTCCACATGTGGGTTTTGTCTACTGTATCGGCAAGCTTTACTGATGTGCTTGTTAACCTTCACACACTAAAGCACTTTTCAC
This sequence comes from Sophora flavescens, assembly GCA_030762895.1. Classification (NCBI taxonomy): domain Eukaryota; kingdom Viridiplantae; phylum Streptophyta; class Magnoliopsida; order Fabales; family Fabaceae; genus Sophora; species Sophora flavescens. The sequence continues at coordinate 80,469,313 of CM061065.1, read as the reverse complement.
CTATAGGATACCACATCCTTATGAAAAAATCTCGACAATTCACTACAAGAATAATGGTGATTTGCGACAGATTATTTGCAACGGCCTCAATGCTGTCAGTAAAATTGTCATTTACAATGGCCTTTGCCATCGCTAACAGGAACGATTGTATTTCTCAAATTTGCGACGGCCTTGGGTGATTTGCGACGGCCTATGTCGTTGTTGTTGTTGCACGTATTTCCGTGAAATTTTGGCGCCAGTTCGGGTAGAGAAATATTCAAGGGCCCGGTCGTCGCTAATGCACCATGAAGTTTGCGATGACCTCTGGCCGTCAGTAATTAACAACGTTTGCGATGGCCAGTCCCTCACTAATATGCCTTACAGTTTGCGACGGCTGTAACACCCCGATTTTCGCTGCTTTGTAATATCGGTAATAAATATATAAATATATATATTTATCCGAGACTTAGAAAATGATTTTTGGGATAAACCAAGGTCATTTCCTTGTTATACTTATTTTTATAAGGTTACGGGGAAGTTTTTGGTTGAAAAACTCAGACGGAAGCCGGTCTGCTGTTTTCTGTGTTTTCACTGACAGTAAAAGTTTACTGCTCAGAAGACCTAATTTTGAGTCGTGAACGAGATGAAAAATATTTTTATCATATTTACTACGATACTGGAAGTTTTGAAAATTTTGGTAAAAAAATTAAAATATTATATTTGTTGCGGGCCTATACGTCGAGATGTCTCTAGGCAGAGCCTGAGTCAGATGAATCGGGAAGTCGGCAACGTAGCAGAGACATTGGATTGACCGACTTGACGAGCATTTATGACGAGTTTATCCTATCATAAATGGCCATAATGGCACATTTATGGCAACATTAAATTTTCTTATGAAATGACCAAAATGCCCTTGTCTTTTTATGACAATTTCTAACAATTGCCATTGAACAAGTTGACCAAACCTTGCCCCATCCTCACGGCTCCAATTCCTTCTTCCTTAAGTTTGGGTTTTTTGTTCATTTAAATAGGTTATCTTCTTCCTTAAGGCATTTTTCCATTTTCATGTTCTTTGGAGCTCATAATTCGTCAGATTTTGATTGGCAATTCTGACCAGTTTCTATTTTGAATTTCGGAAAACTTTCAACATGAAAGTTGTTCATCTTTCTCTCTTCTTTCCAACGACATAAAGATCATCCAAAACGGATAAGTATGTTGAGAGATCTACCCAAAATACTGAAACTGTTCTAAAACCCTAACTATGTTCATCTTCTCCCTTAAGTTTCTTAAGAACACCATAAGAAAACCTTGAAGAACATCATCCAAATCATCATTTTCTTTGATCATCAAGAGGTAGTCTCTCTTAATCTTGCTATTCTAAGCTTTTCTCTTCATAAGATTCTTGAGTTTATGCCTTTGATCAACATGTTCTTCATTTGTTTAAAGTTCTTGAAGCTAGATTCAAAAATTCATAACTAATTCTAGAAAAATCCTTTTGACATGAAACCAATTTCTATGATCTTATAATCATCTCTATTTTCATAATCTAAAAGCATAAGATCATGAGAAATTTCTTTCCTTGATTTCTGGTCATGGCCGAACCTAGGGTAAAGTTGTGTTCTTAGGTTTTGTTTCATTTTCATGTCTTAATTCATGATTATATCTTGATAGTTCTTGTATTCAAGTATATATAAGATCAAAAATCAAACTTAAGCCTATTTGATCTCATCAAAACCGAAACCCTAGGAATGAGCATTTAATGGTTTTGTGATTCAAAAGTTGTTTGTGACACTTGAATCCAACTCTAGGTTTTGTATGTGATTAAATACAAGAGTTTAGAAATTTTAGAGATTTCTAACCCTAAACTCAGCCCTTGGCCGAAACCCTAGTTCTTAGAACTAGTTGAGTTTTAGTTCATGTTCTTGGTTCATAATCTTGGTTTAAGTGAGTAATCATGCTTAAGTAACTTATGGATCATTAATCCTTAAGTTAATCAAATTTTCAACTTCCTAACCTAGATAATTGGTTGAAGCCGAAACCCTAACCATAAAGGTTAGAGGATTTTGTTTCAAATTTTAGTTTTGTAATAAGTAATCTATGATAGTTAAAACTCTAGTAATTAGGATCCAAAAGATGACATTAAAAAGATAACCTTAAACGTAATTTCTAAGTCTTGGCCGAACCTAGCCTAAAGTGTCATAGATGGTTGTTAGTTGATTAATTATAGTTATGATTGTTTGAATGAAGGTGGTTGTGTTAACTCGTGGCGGGATAACGAGGATCGTCGTGTACGTATTTCCGGTGCTAGCTCAGGTGGGGGAAAGAATCATTCTACCGTCGGAATCGATAAGTAGCATATTATATAATAATTGTGTAGGGCGACCTAAACCCTACTAGTAGTTGAGTAACCGACAAGACCAAAATCACATTGGAAACCTTTTCTGTAAAACCAATGGTGATTCGGGGATTGTAGGTTTATCGACAATAAGGTTGTTTTTATGATGTTGAGGATGTGTGGCTTTATTACTTATTTGAGTTGATTGTGATATGTTGGTTGTGATAATTTGCTCTATGTGATATTTTATGATATTTGAATATTTTGTTGATATTGTGTTATGCATGATCTGCCTGGTTTTTAATACTATGCCTAGTTGATTTTAAGTAAGGATATATGTTATTTGGGAGATAATTGTTTGGGTGAGAGAATGAATTGACTTAGAGGTGCCTAACTTAATTAAGTTATCTAATGGATGAGATGTGACATAGAATGCGAGTTGAGGTTATGATAGGAGCTTGAGGTACAAGGTTGTTATTGATGTAATTTAGGGAGATTCATTTGTCGAGGTATTGTTAGTCACAGCCGTGTGAGTGGAACACACGAGGTCAGGATATCCTATGTTGGGGATATCGGATATTGCGGGTTAGTGCCCTACGGATGTGGATGCCGAGGTAGACTACCGTAATACTCTTTAGTTCTTGACGAGTTCGAATGTTATTGGCACTGGACCGTTATGGAAGGATGTTCCTTGACGAGTTCGAATGTTATTGGTACTGGACCGTTATGGAAGGATGTTCCTTGACGAGTTCGAATGTTATTGGTACTGGACCGTTATGGAAGGATGTTCCTTGACGAGTTCGAATGTTATTGGCACTGGACCGTTATGGAAGGATGTTCCTTGACGAGTTCGAATGTTCTTGGCACTGGACCGTTATGGAAGGATGTTCCTTGACGAGTTCGTATGTTATTGGCACTGGACCATTTTAGACTAATAAGTGTTTAGTCTTTGATGCGTTCGAAAGTTATTGGTACTGGACCGTTCTGGACTACTGACTAATGTGACAGGAGTGAAGATGGCCACATCAGTATAAGTGTTAGACTACATGAGTTGGAGGGTAGAGGATGATATAGTGAATTGAGGATGATTGTTGATTTTGAGTGATGCGTGTCTGTGACTATTATTGTATTATATGCTATGAGTCTTTTCCACTTATGATGATAGAACTGTTTCTTATCTCCCTATTTCTATATTTTTGGTGTATGTTTACTTCGTTACGTTAGAAGACCAGATGGATGACTATGTTACTGAGGAGGTGGATGGAACCCCATATACGAGACGGAGGTTGTTGAAGAGTTGAATGACATTCCGTATGAAGCTGACGCTGGAGAACAACCGATTGATCCTAATAATATAGTGTAGTAAGTTTAGGGCCAGTGAGTCATATATGACGTTTTTGTTTTCCGTTAGTTATAAGCAGTTTGTTTTAAATAAGTACCTGTGTGGGATCCTACTGAGAGGATACCCTAATCAGTGTTGTGTAAAATAAAGGATACTCATGTGTGTATTTATGTAAAATAGTTTGGTGTGTTTTATATCTGCATAAGTTATATAATTATTAATTAAGTTTTAAGATTTACGTATTTTCAACGTTAAGCGCGCGATTAAGTAAATAAATAATTAAGGATTTAATGTAATAATACAATGGGGCACAACGGGGTGTCTCAACGGCCTTAGCCATCAGTAATGGTGATGGTTTACGACGGCTATGCCGTCGCTACGAAGTTTTCTGTTTTGCGACGGCTTAGGCCGTCGCTGGTCTGTCGGAAACCCTTTAATAAAGTCCCAACCCGCCCCACTTCTCCCTAGTCCCTTCTTCAACCTGTAACTTCACTTCTCCCTTCTTCCAAAACCCTTACGCAGAGCACTCGTCCCCCACGCTACTGCCGTCGCACTGCCATTGTCGTCCGTTCGCCGACAGTCCGTCCGCCCGCCTCCCCATTCCCATCCGATACTCCCTGGTTTCGGTCGCACACTGCCTCGAAAAGCATGAACCTGGTGAAAGGGATGATGGCAGGAAGATGCATCCAGGATCATCATTCAATGCTTTGCTTGAAGTTGTGAAGACATGGCACTGCATGGTTTGTATTTTTTCCTTTCCATATCTTATCCTTAAGCTATTTTTCTCTTCTATTTTTCTTTTTAGCCTTAGCATTCATGAGCAAAGAATATTGAAATTTGTTAAGTATTTATATGTGAGTATATCTTGTTCCATAATGGTATCCATGAATACTGCTTTACAGAACTTAATTTTATCCTAGATTTTCATATGTCTAAGTAATTGATTTGATTTATGTAATTAGGCGAAGAAGAGAATATTGTCCAATTTGAGATCAAAACACATGGTTTGAAGATTGATTCTGGTCCTATAAGCTTGGTAGTTAATGCTTGTGCAAGCAGGGATCTTCAAGAGAATGTAGTGCTCAAAAGATATAACTGCTCAAAAGACTGTAATGGACAAATTAACCAGGATTGAAGGTGACTACAAAGCAATTGTACAGAATCAAAATCCATTGATCCCCAAATATTTGGCACGGATGAATTTGACTGGTGTTGAGAATGGTATCCAGCTATGACATAGTTAATTGGATGGAAGGATAAATAATTCATATTTTAAATAATTAATTAATATAAATTTAATTAATTTAAATTTTTTTAAAAAAGAATATCCATTGCATTTGTGACGGCCAAGCCGTCGCTACTTTCTGATGATTTGCGATGGCCAAGCCGTCGCTAATTTCTGGTGATTTGCGACAGTCAGGCCGTCGCTAATGTCTAGTGATTTGTAACGGCCAATAACAAAAGGCCGTCATAAACGGTTTGCGACTATATGCGACGGATTTGTGGCCATCGCAAATCCGTCAGAAACACTTGTTTTGCGACGGATTTGTGCGATTTGCGATGGCTTTTGGCCCTCGCTAAAACCAAATTTTCTTGTAGTGATTGTTCTTTCTAACCTTAGGGATGCCTCACCCTAAATCACACACAAAGAGATTCCACACTATCTTACATACGAAATTGAAACAAAGATTTGGTCTAGAAGTCTCAAAAGTCAAATTACACACGTTGAAGAACTATGAGAAGAACACTCTCTTTTCAACAAGATAGCCCAATGAAGAATATGATAATTTTGGATTGAATCTTTTTAATATGATTTTCGATATGATAAAGTGTTCTACCAATCCCCTTTTATATAGAAAATAAAATATGAACATTGGGATTGAATCAAAACATATTGAATTGATAACAACATCAGTTATGCATTAACAGGTTCTTGAACAGAGGTGCGCGATTCTTGTAAAAGGGTGTATTAAATCAATATTCATACTGATAACACGTGTACACCTCTGTAGTACAAGGGTGCTCGGGTTTCCAGAAAACTTGTTCGTGATTTAACAACTAGTACACTTATTCGGTATATCTATGTATTGATGAACATCATATACTTAAGCTTTAATATGCGAGTACATAGATTATGTACACCCACGGATTCAATTTTCTGTCAATAACATATCTGATTCATATAATACAGAGGTGTAGTACATGTACTAAATACCAAAATTGATTTGTTCTGTTTGTGAGTTCCAAAAATGAAATACATATATTGAGTACATGGATGTGCTGACACATAACTTTGGTATTTTGCAAAACTCATATCTTTTGAAAACTTATACTTTTTATGCATGATTTGATAAATGATTTTTTTTATGCATTTTTCAAAGAGCTATCATTGAGTAAGAGAGGTTTTCCCTTACAATCAGTGGCAGACCTTCTCGAGGGCAGAGGGGAGCAACGGCTTCCCCCAGATTTTTTTTTACCAATTTTTTAAGAAAAAAAAATATTTGATGTGTTGTGAGCCTTGTGACTAAGTACGTGTAATCGTGGGAGGCGCAGTACCGCATAGAAGAATGAGTGAATGATAGAGAGTCTGAACACCTAGGGGCTATAGGTATATATACTGTATAATAACTTGGTTTCAAACTTTTAATGTTAAATATTCTTTTTTTCCTTTTCAGTTTCACTTTTTTTCTTTCATAACTTTTCATTGCAAATTTTCGTGACAGGTAAATTTTCTTCCATTTGTATTATTTATCTTCACTTGATTTGGCTTAGTCTTGACAATGACCATATTTTGTCTTTTTTTAGCTTGGGTGCATTAAAAAAAATGGTTTTTGATTTTTTTTTGTCTTATTTTGATTAATGTTTTGTTACTATCTTTTTTGGTATAATACCTTTAAAATTTTCAACTAAAAAAAGTCATTGGAATTGCTAATACCTCCAATTTCCATTGTTTTTTTTATAATAAACTATGGGTTTGAATATTCCCACTTTTTGTTTATACTGAGATTTATAATTTAGGCTAATTGCATTTAAGTAGAGGTGTTAAAAGCCCTTTTATTTATATATATATATATATATATATATATATATCATTTTAGTTTTATGCTATTTTGATTTGATGGTGGTTGATTTATGGAGTTTTTATAAATTTTTATGTAATTAATTTCACATGTTTTTTAGGAGTAATATAATTTTCATGAAAAGAAACAATGATAAAACATAAGAAAGTTGCTACATTTTTAGAGAAGAAAATTCCAACAAAGATGAAAATTGCACATAGCTTCAACATTTTCACTACTTTAAAAGCATCCTTTTAAGTTTTAGTAATCAAACAGGTCAATTGGTTGATAGATTTGATATGGCCACGGAAAGCATTCCCAAACTTGGAAATATTCATTGAATAAAAGAAATGAAGTTTAAAGAGTTTTATCTAAAATGGGGTCATATGATATCAATGTTATGTTGAAAATTACATTAATTTAACTAGTAATTAGTGGCTCCCCAAATATTTTATTCAAGATCCGCCATTGCTTACAATTATCTAAGATTTAGAATATATTCTTCATTTGTGCTTTGTCTTGATGATTCCTTGATCCTTGGCTTACTTGGTTCCTCTTTGAATTCTTCAAGTTCCTCTTTTCAATACTAAAGTTCCTCTTGAATACTTGAAGTTCCTCTTTGAATATTCCTCTTTAATTGCCCATTGAACTTAATATAATTAGTTTGATACTTGTCTTTGTAATTGGATACCAAAACACTTGCACACACATTAACTGATATGTTTGTCATACATCAAAATCAATTTTACATGAAGTCTTACAAGCGGATGATCTAAAGCCAGAGAAAATAGTTCAGTTGGTCACGGAGGAAATCTTTCTAGAGTTTGGGGGAGGAGAAAGAGGAAGTTACTCCCATTCATGTCATCAACCCTAGACCTAATGTGCAAGTCTCTGTGAAGGAGTATGAGCAATGGTGCAGACCATGGAAGAATACCCTCATTGTTCATCTTCTAGGAAAAAGTACTAGCTTGAGGTATATGTCCAATAAACTCCAGCATTTATGGGCGAATCAAGGGACCATTCATGTTCTTGATATGAACAACGATTTCTTTATGGTCATATTTTCAAATGAGGTTGATTATAAACATGTGTTGTATGAAGGTCCCTGGCGCATGTTGGATCATTATTTGATTTGATTTAATTATTTTATTTTTTATTTTTTATTACAGTATCGTGCCCTAACGCATTGTGTAGGTATCCCAAAGTTGAGAATATGTCATGCTTGATTAAAGTTTGTTTTTGATTGATTCCTTTCTTTCCTTAGAAAATATCCTTGAATATTTGTTGTTTGAGCTGAATTCTGGATGAATTTGAGTGGCACTAAAATGTTTGAACACTTACTCTCCAATTTAGCTATAGCAAGATTCGAATCCAAAGCATTTAAACAAATAATTATTTTCTACATAACTTGTTCTGTAGCAGGTTGCACTCTAAACTGCATTACTTTGTATGTACTTATCCAAATTAATTGAAACCAGTCCCATTTTAAAGCCAAGATCCTAAGCCAAATTCAGTTTGAATTTTAGAATTTATGGCTCAATAGCATGCTGTCGGCCGTAACATGAATTGGGACCATACTCTACTAAACTATGTGCAGGGCAAAATGTATTATAGATGGCATAAGTGTTTGCATAGATGTCCAAATCTTGTAAAACTGGATTCTTTTCAAAGCTAACATCCTAATATATGTTTGGTAAAATTATCAGAATCTTTGGATTACTGAATCAGTCCCAGATTTGATTTGAAGGTGAACTTGCATCTGCAGAATGCAAGAGTGAAAAGTTTGTATTGAACACTGCATATCTGTCAGTAACTTAGTATAGATGTCTAAATTTCACAAAATCAATCTTTTTAGAAAGAAAAATTCTAAGATAGTTACTCTATTCATGTTTGAGAAGTTAGCAGTTCCTTGGATCTTGAATACCAGTTATGTGATATTTTCCAAAGTGATTCACAGCCCTTAGTGAACACTTGTCAAACCTGAGAGTTAATTTTATCCATTATTTGGAGAAGATCTTCATCATTCCCTCATCACAAGCTTAAGAATAAGGAAACCAGGATAGAGTTATCCCTAACATAAGGTAAAGAAGTCAACTAGTTCTCATTTTTTAGCTGAAAAAGAAACTCAACTTCTTGAATTTAATAGAACTTTTTTACTCCTGTCTGCTAACACCATGAAAACCTTAACAAGCTCCTCCTTAACCATGAATAGAACAGAAGCTGCAAAAACACTCTGTACTATCTTTGTGCTCATCCCCTTATAAAATCCGGGCAATCCTTCATAACGGATCATTTTAAGTATCGCATCGAAAGTACCTGCATATATAACATTTACAGCATAAAGATACTGAAGTTGGAGATTAAAAGTGAAGAAATAGTTCACTATAATTGTCATGATATACACAGATTATATGCATGAGATGAGATGGTTTACCACAATTAGAAAGGAAGCAGAGCCTACAACTGCCCATGACTATCTAAGCCCTATTTAAAGGATAAAACTCATGTGAAAAAGTGGGAGTGAAAAATGGGGAGGAGAAAACATGAATTTTAAAATGAAATGTCACAGTTTCTCTCCCCTTTTACTCCTCCTCTTAGTCCTCTATGTAGCTGTAATCTAGGCCACTTACAACAGCGACTAATGAAGTTCAAGTTACAATGATAGTGATTCCACGTCTTTAATATACAAAGAATAATATAAACCTAATAACCACTATCAGCCAGATACTGATAAAGATGGGGATGATATGAAAAAGAAATGTTAAACCAAAGGCAAATTGAAGTTAATATGACATCTACTAAAAGCAAACCTGAGTATCTTAATGAGTTACTTCCACCAATCTCCTGTTTTGCTTGAAGTCTTGACTGCAAGTAAAGAAACAAGAAATAGTAAGAGTTATCAGGCAATTACAAGAGAGAGAGAGTAACAGTGCATGTGTTCTAGAGTCTATGCAGAATAGTCACTTAGATACATATCATTCCAAGCAAGACTGCCAGAGATCAAGCTCTAGTCAGTTGTCGGAGCATGTACATGCAGAATAGCGAATAATCACTTGCATACAGATTAGTGCATGGAATGAATGTAAAAGCAATCATCCAAAATCAGGATAGCTAAACTTGCAAATATTGTTCTAGAATTGTTTAAATGAAAAGTTATTTGATTCAAAATAGGATCAATATTGGAAGATTAATGGGATATCTTGTCTGCATCAGTGAGGTTGAGAAGGAAGTCCTATACTTATGATCCCTTGGTGAGGTTTTCTTCTACTTAATGAGACGTAACAATTGAGGAGAAAATAAAGGAACTATTGATGAATTTACCTTGACAACTAGTAAGGGATATGTTGACACAGTTGCTCCAAGTTTTGCTAATGCTCCCAGCAAAAAGACCTTTTAGAAGGAAAAGAGTATATGCACAACAAGGACAAATATACAGAGGCAAGTGACACAGAACAAATTAAAAGGTGCTCCTAAAACATGTTCTCCACTTATTTTATTAGAAAGTGCTCTATACCTCCAAAGCAGTTACACTTTTATCCCCCTGCTTCTTAGCACAGCGTTTTGCCCTTAGGTGCTTTAATGAGGTCTCATAAATCATAAACTGAATTGATGGATTGCATACCTGTAATGAAAATTCCGTCTTATAAAGATTATCTAACTATTACTCATGAACTTAATACATCAATAAAATAGATGATGAGGCTGACCATAATAAGAGCAGGGATGACACCCTTCCAAAATCCAACAACACCCGCTTCATTATAGACTTCATTAGCCTTTCACCCAAAACAAAATTTTGTATCAGCATTAGAAAGAGCGAAAGCACTCATGTAAAAGGCGATATGACAATCTTAGGTATAGTACTCATGTACCATGCATGACAACCTTAAAAATAATCTACGCTTTTCTTACAATGTAAGAAAGATCATGAATGTAATTGCAGGAGGTAACTCAACTTCATTTTCTGTTTATGACATGGATAATGAGGCATGTAGAATGTTAAAACAATACATTTTCCCAAAATAAAGGAGTTGAAATTTTCTGAGATTTGAAACTTAGAACACCACAGAAGTTCTTATCATTTAAATTTGTTTTTTCAAGGAATAAATCTAGTGATTTCTTAAAGGGGAAAGAACAAGAACTTGAAAAATCCACAGTCATGTCTTGACCAATGTAAAAAACAAGCAGTAATCAAAGGAAGAAAGTGGAATAGTAAGCAAGAGACTAACTGCATGTATAGTTCCAAATGGTCGAGGTTTTATAGAATCAAGTTCAGCCATTTTGTCTTGTAATGTTGAGCCTGCTATGCTGCTTTCAGAAGATACCCTCCTCAGAGCTTCTTTCTTTTCCTCTATGATTTTTCTTTCTGCTTGAGTATGTGTCTAGTATCAAATATATAATGTCACACATAATTGGCATTGAGGAATGTTAATGTTAATTTTATTTGTCAATGTGTTACTTATACAGACCACAATTAAAGAATGCATACATAATTTCAAATGAAAAGCAACCAGAGTTACATTTTACAAACTGTAAAACTTGAAACAAAATAGTCCTAGAAGTTAAAGGAAATATCTGAAAGCACCTGCATACGGGTCACTAGAACCCATATTGGGTTTGTTAGCAATACGTTCAAGGACCTGCAAAATCAGACAATGGGAATAAGAATATCAATATGAGCAATGCTAACAAAACACTCTTTATCACAGTCTCTTCAACACACTTTATTATTGGATGAATTTAATGTGTGACCCACTAAATAGAGAGTGGAGCCATGTGATTTAATGGTTCCACATGAAATCGACTCAATAATTGAGAGTGTGTTGTTAGCATTTCTCATATCAATATATCAAATAAATAGAAGTCGGGTTTACTATATCATACATACACACACATAGACACAACACAGATGTGAGTATTCTGAAATGAAATCATTTGAATGAAAGTGGCATAATGATGGAGTGATCACCCAGCAATAGCAGCCACAACTAGCCAACCAAACATTCCAACAGTGCCATCCCCATGCCCCTTGACTTTCCGGGCAGCTGCAATGGCCACAGCCTTATTCTTAAAAACTTGATAGAAGTAATAGTAGATGCCCTGACAGCATTGAAAAATAAGGATTTAGGTGACAACCCAACAAGAGGGAATGTATCCTCTCATGTATTCTTTTCGAAAATGATTCTCTTCATCCAACCGTATATTATGCATCAAAAGGTCAGAATTTATGTTTTAACTTTTTTATGTTTCAAAGCCAAAACAAATTATGACCCTTAGATACATAATATATGATTGTGATTATGAATGGAGTGGAAGAGAGATGCCGAGGAGAGAGATAGACACAAACTGGTTTTATAAGTGGGCCCAGTCCAATTTATAAAATTTATTTTATAACTTTTGTGTGTATCCCATGACAAGAAAAAAACATATGATAAGATCCATTTCCCAAGTTCCCTATGAAAAACCACATCAGGAGCTCTGCTAGGGTTTAATGGGTTGCAATAATAGAATTAAGATAATACAATAAGAGAAAATAAATAAATAAATATATATATATAAAATAAATAAAGGACTAAACTACCTTTAAGCATAAAGCATAGTATTATCTAACAACATTAAGCCTTGAATATTGCATGTCATAATAAATGAATCAATGAATAATCAGACAAAGGTATCATGGGATGTAGTTAAAATTTGATGACCTGAGAAGCAGCAGTTCCAAGAAGAGAAGGCTTGAGGCCACTGTAGAGTCCACCCCAACCCTCAGTTCCAATCACCTGATAAAGCCTCATAAAAATAAATAAAATCAAAACATGATAAAAAAGTAAAAACAACATACAAAAAATGACCAAAATTTGCACCTGAAGGATCTGAAGAAAAGTGCCAGTGGCAGGAACAGTGGTTGTGTTGGAGGATTGAAGGAGCAAACTTTGCTTGTTCCTCTTCAGTGTTCTCTCTGTTTGCTGGCGTGTGTTTACCTGCAGATAGCAATTTAATTGGCTATAAAGCCAGAGAGAGAGAGAGAGAGAGAGAGAGGAGTGGGTACCGTTTGAAGAGGATAAGTTATGATTTGAGCAATAATACCACCACCTGCACCAGCTAAACCATTAGCTACTGCGTTTGATTCTGACATGGTTGTTTATCTTCTTCTTGTTCTGCTGCTGCTTCTTTTGTGTCTCACTTTATTAGAGGTTCAGTTCACAATCCACATACATCTGACAGAAATAAGATATTAGAAAGAATAGAAGGTGAGTCTTTGACTTTACAACGTCCCAAAATTTGGGAAGTGAAACTGGGTCTGTTTTGGTCAATTTCCTTATGGTGAATTCTGAAGCTTTTGATTAGTTAGTTCAAGATAGTTATTATTTGTGGCGTGAGTGTGATGTGGCTGTTAAGACTTGAGATGATTTGGTAGTTAGACACACCTAGACTCCTTTCATTTAGGATACCCATAAGTTTATGAGACCCATAATACGATGTAGGTGGGAAATTTAGAAAATGGGGTGTGGGTAAATGAATCCCACGCCTCGTTGAACATCATAGTCTTGGTGACAATGGAAGGTGCCACTAGGTTAGCCATTAGATTATACTTCTATTATTTCAAAATTGCAAATTTAACATTATTGATCTTCAAAATCGTGATTAACGATATATTAGATTAAGTTAAACGTTATTAATTGTGTGTTGATTGTTGTCAAATTTGCAAGGTACCAGTCGGACCGGGAACCGGTCTGCCATCTGGTCCGGACAACCCCATAACCGCTCAGCAAAAAAACTGGATGGAGAACTGAACCGGTACGGAACTAGGGAAATTAATTGGTGGTTCATAGGATTTCGTCAGTTCAAAAAAAATGCGTATAGAGAGGATGGGATTCAACAACCTTCGGCGACCTTCGCCTCCGACGACAACGAGCTACAGAACGCACACAGAGAGAGGAGGACGGAATGAAGAACTAAAACGCACCGTATCATTAAAAAAAAAATTTAAAAGGAGAAAAAATAAAAGAGGGGGTCTACTAGAAGCATACCTTTGGTGTTCATTTTAACCATTCCCAAATACTTTTTAAGGTTGAGGTTTTCATTAAATGATTTTGATCATACCTAATAGTTGTAAAGAGTGATTAATTGATAGTTGTTGAATTTGAAATATGATAATGTTAATTTTTATTCTTGAAGAGTTGGATACAAATGAAATTGATTTGAGAGTTGTGATTTGGGGGATCCATGTCAGAATCTCGTAGCCATTAGCGTGGATAACGGTCTAGGTGTACCTATATATATATATATATATATATATATATATATATATATATATATATATATATATATATATATATATAGGTACACCTATGAGATATGATTGATGTGACTTGAAAGAGGAGAAGGCTATCCGTTAGATGGAGCCGCCCCTAGGGGAGAAGCCATCCTTAGGAGGAGATGACTATCAGCGAGATGGAGCCACCTCATATTTTTGGTTCTCTCATGTGTGACCCCAACGTGATTATAATTTCTTTAAACTTGTGTTTTTGTTGATTTACTCTTTATTTCTATTTTACCTCTTTAATTACTTTAAGTGGTACAAATGTTAATATTTGTAACATGTCAAACTTGAGAGTTTGATGATTTTTATGCATATGCGTCATTAAAGTTAATTGATTTTATTGTAACCATATCCCAGTATGCCTGCCTTTTTAAGTTTGAAAGAATAATTATTCGTGCATTAGTATGTTTCCCTTCTAGTTCATGGTGGTTGTTATGCCCTCACTGAGTTTATGTGACTCACCCTTTATATTTGTTTTTACATACAGATTTCCAGGGCAATGAGTAGTTGGCTACTGATAGCTGCATATCATTCAGACCGTGTCACTCTTTTTGGTAGACCTTTTTTTGTTGGAGGCCCCTTTTAATGTATTTTGAGACTCTTTTCACTCTGCACCTATAGGAAACTAATACTAAATTCTTTTGAGTTGTATTAATTGTTTAGAATACCAAACTTGATGTACTTGTGTGACTAGAACTTCTGGAATGAAAATATAAATATTAAATATTTCAGCAGGTGGTTTTTGTTTTGGGATGTTGGAATTACAGAGGAGATTTTGTCGATTTTTTTGTAAAAATTCTAAATCTTTGTCAAGTATGTTTCTAAATTAATAGGCTTGCCAGATTAGGATTGTAAGCTTGTACGTCGGTCACGGGTGATCCAATTAAGATCTAGGGTTGCTAATGTTGACTTGTTGCCTCCTTTTGTGGTAGGGGTTGGGGTTGGGTTTGGGTTTGGGTTGGGTCCATTATTGTCCAGCAGGAAGACTTTTTTTTTTTTACGTTGACAGCTCCCAATATCAAATTGCCTTTAAGTTGAGCAAATATTGGCAGAGGCCAATCTAAAAAACAAGTGGATGACAGATAAGAAGACTGCCAATCCTCTAATTTTTTTTTACTTTCTTTCTTTTTTCTTTTAGCAAATAAATATTCAATTTCTTTCACGATAAAAATATATCTCCAATTTAATATTTAAGAAATAAAATCTTTTAATTTAGTCTTTAAAAATCCTAAATATGAATAAAATTATTTATTGTATGACTAATTTGAGAATATATCTAATATAGAATGAGCCTAAACTTTGAGGAGAATTTCACATTTTCGTTGGGTCGAGTTCATAGCACTCCTCAAAATTGTTATTCGCCACCACAAACCAAATGTAGTAATTTGTTGTTTTTCTCATCGTCATTCAGTTCTACCTTTAACATGCATTTCCATTCGGTTTCGCCTAATCCCATTGTCTTTGATCAATTTTACCCAATCCTGCCTAGAAGAATTGATTTCATCGTTCCAGTCCAAATACGGTATGGTTTCATCTCTATATGGAGTTTGACCCTTTCATCGTACCCAAATGCACATTCAAAAGAGACAAAAGGGTTGCCCCAGAATAAAAAAGGATAACAACAGATTCTTGGTTTAGTTGACCAGTACCTTTCATCAGACCATCTTTCCCTTTAACTTTCTTACCACTGAGGATGAAAACTCTTCCTGAGGATTGGTTACCAGGAATGACAACTCCTTTCTTCTTTAGCACAGGGCAAAATGGAGAAGAGTGTCCCAGCTACTTGCAAGAGTAACACATTCTGACCCGCCAAGCACTCCCCACCATGTTTCTTTCCACATTTTGGGCATCCCACAGCTTTAGGAGGGTTAGATGTATGCACCTTTATTCCTATTCTTGAGTTGTTGATGGTGCTTACCTTCATTCCTATTCTTGAGTCATTTCTTCTGATTCTCCACTTCTAATTCTTGCAAACTTTCTTCACCCACATAAGCTTGTTGGGCAATGGTGGGGTATTCAATAAACCTGGTTTGAGCCAAACTGTTCTTGATATCAGCTCTCAAGCCCCAATGGAACTAATCTATCTCCCGTTCTTCATTTGGAGCATAACTTGCCTGCGAAGCATGTCTTGCCAAATCTTCAAATTTTGCTACATACTGGGCTATTGACATGTTTCCTTGCTTCAGTTCTATGAAAAACGACTTGGAAATGCTCCCAATCCAAAGGTGTCCCTGATGGGCTCTGACAAGGTTACCAGATCGAAGCAAGTAATAATAAAACAGTGAGAAACCGAGTATCGAACTCAGGGATTGGGAAACCAAGTACCACTTCACAAATTAAACAACTATTTAGACTAAGAAATTGGTGTGAAAAGATTTCAAGAAAATAAAAGAAACAATAAAATAAAATCAAATATTTTTGGGATTTTAAATTAAAAGAGATTTCCAGGAATTGAGTTACCAACAAGACTGCTCATGCTACTAAATTGACTACCCCTCTTGTTAATTATCAAAATTGCTTTGAAGGTGAATTTATCCTAAATAAGTTAATGTTCCCTCTCGAGATACAAGAACCGTGCCCAATTAAACCAACCCCTACTCTCGTGGTAATTGTATTTAAATTGAAACCATTAAGATTCGTGACAATTCAATGAACCCTCGAAGGACCGCTTCTAACTCTTGTGATTTAAGTCCTAAGTTCAATCCCTATAGATCCGATACCTAAGTTCACCGCTAGGTTCGTCCTTAGAGTATCTATGACATGCAAATAAGTGCACACCAAATTCACAAGTAATTCATGCAATAGGAATTAAATCAAAAGCAAATTGGAACTAACAAAGGGAAAACATTAATTCATAACATGAAACAAGTCTTGGGCATAGCTCCAATTCCTAGAAATAAAAAGACTACTCAAGCATTGCCATGGTCATGGCAACCTTGAATAACAAAAACATAAAAATCCTAAGAGAAAAGAAGAAATTGAGAAGAAGAGAAATCCTAATTTTTGCCTAAGGTAGCAGCCAAGAGATTCTATTTTCGAGCCTAATTGCTATATTTATAGAGTAGGTTAACTTGGATTTGAAATCATTACAAAATCAAATCAAATCAGCAAATCAAAATTCCAGATTTTGCGCCTCACGGCCGTGATGCCTGTCACGGTCAGGCCGTGATAGATTCTCGGCCCGGAGAACTTGACCTTTGGTTGGCCTGTCACAGCCGTGATGGCCATCATGGCCTGGCCGTGACAGGTTCTGACTTTGTGTTCTTCTTTCTTTTTCAGCCCTACTCGATCATGGTCGTGATGCCTATCACGGCCAGGCCGTGATGGGCTCTGTTTGGCTCATTTTTCTTGTATTTCAAGCTCCGCCTTCTTGCAAACTCCAACATAACTGGTCCTGAGCATTTTAATCTTCATATTTAATTACCAAATCAATATCTCCAAATTAATTGCCAAATCTTATCATATCCTTTGTTGTTGTCATAGGCAATTATTATCCAAATCCAATTTTTTCTCTCAAAGCCAATTGAATTAACTTTTAATCATAATAATTCAAATCCAAATTGATTTGGATTCAAATCCATCATGTGGCCCCTTGCAATTTACTTGCCAATCTTCAATTTAATTGCAATCCTTCTTCTTTGTCCTTTCCTAAAAATAAAAATAAGAAAATCTTGAGAAAATCAATTAAATTCTAATTAAAATCAATTAAATGAACACACTGACTCTAAAATAACTAAAATAGGAAAACAAAGTCCAATTTGGGTTAAATCAAGTATTCAACTCATCTTAATTGATTAAATTCACTCTAAAATATTAGCTAAAACATGATAAGCCAGCGGATTATCAATCCCCATAGCTATCATGTGAGCCTTCATACCCTTCCACAAATTAGCAGCTTCCTTCTTTAACATATGAGTTGCAAAAGTAACCTTTTGTTCCTCAGTACACTGTACGACCACAAAATTCTGCTCCATTGCTTCTATCCAATGATGAGCATCCAGAGCATGTTTTGAAATAGACAACTATAAACACGAGAAGGGGGGTTGAATTGTGTTTATCAGAATTTAAACAATGTTGAAAACTTTTTGCATACATAAGCTTGGTTCAGACGAGTGGAAAGATACAGGACAGACAAGTGACCTGTCTGATGAGATTTTAACAGTGACTTAGGCAAACATACCACCCGAAAAACAGATAAGAAAACTGAATCAACTAAGGAGTTTATAAGGAAATAGAGATTGACACAGTTATTTATCCTGGTTCACTCTTCAAAGCAAAGAGCTATGTCCAGTCTTTGGCAGCACCAAGTTTTATCCACTATAACTGATCAGGTTACAGACTCCAAGTATTGTTTGCACACCTAGCCTCTTCAGGCTCCAAGACAAGTACACTCCTAGCCTCTTCAGGCTCCAAGACAAGTATTCTTTGCACACCTAGCCTCTTCAGGCTCACTCAGATTTGTTTGAGAAAT
This sequence comes from Sophora flavescens, assembly GCA_030762895.1. Classification (NCBI taxonomy): domain Eukaryota; kingdom Viridiplantae; phylum Streptophyta; class Magnoliopsida; order Fabales; family Fabaceae; genus Sophora; species Sophora flavescens. The sequence continues at coordinate 80,450,806 of CM061065.1, read as the reverse complement.
TTGGTTTGTAATAAATACAACTTCAGACAGACAGATCTTTCACTAACACTCAGGGAGTGGTTTAAATGTAAAGCCTAGGAAAGTCTGCGTAATGACTTCAAATGATTGAAGAATACAGAATGAAAAAATGAAGAAATTAATGCGCAGAGTAATGGCTCTTTAATGCTATATGTATTCTCTATATCTTCATCTTCAATGATTTCTGTATTTATAGTCTTCAAGCATTTAAGATTCGTTAGAGACATTCCCTCAGATGTTGGCTTCAAGCAGAACTTCATTAAATGCAATAGAGTCATTCTGGACAACCATTAATGCAATAGGAACGTTGGTTGTACTCTAACTTGAAGGATCATGGTTTTATGCATCGTGAAACAGCCATATCAGAGTTGTGCAGAGAGCTTTTTGTACTTTGCTGAGTATAATTCCCTTTTCGTGAAAGGACCAGAGGTACTAGGGAATAAAGCACGTTGGAAGCATTCTTTAACTGGTCTTTGGTTTTGATATCCGAGGTTGCTTGAGAGAGTAATTTCTGAATTTTCTTGATAAGCATGAGACTAAGTAGGAGAGAAGGCTTCAAGCCTCTTTCTGATGGGACAACCAACAAAAGCTTGTTAGGTCCTTGATTCTTCAACGAGTAACCTCAGACAAGTGTAGGAACTCGTGGGGAGATAGGTTGAAGACGTATCTTGAAATAAGTCAATAATCCTAGTCAGCAGACAGGTTGACTTTCGCTTATCTAGACAGGTAGTCATCTATATGAGCAGACAGGTGATTCTTACTGTTTTAATCTGCACACTAGATAGACAGGTTAGCAACCAATATGAAGGTTAATTAAATCATTAACCAATGTTTAGTTCTCATCAAAACTTAGGGAAATGCACACTAGACATTTTAGAGACTTAACATGTTTCACCTCGGAGAAGGCAGGAGGGTCAATCTTGAGGAATTGGAAGAAAGCACGGTTGGCATCATCCTGGGGTTGTGCTAGTCCTCCAGCCTAAGTCTGGTGATGGTGAAGATTATTGGTAGCCATAGTCTGGTCCCGTACGACCTGTATAAACTCATCCAACCACTCAAAACCGTGCCCATGAGATCCTGGAGTACCTCTTCCTCTTCCTTTTCCTTCGCGGCCTGTAGATTCATCACTCATAATTCTGCATACCACAGACAAATATCAAGCTGATCAGACTTAATACTTAATAAGTTGGTATTTATAAAAATAAATGGGAAATCCAAGCATAACGATACTATGCAAAACTATCCATAGTTCAATTATATCGAACTACTCTGATACCAAAAATGTAATGCCTTAAATTAGTGTTTCAAAAGTAACACAAGACATCCACTCAAGATGATAATCAAACTGATAGTCTTAGCACAATGATCATAAACAACCTTACAAACTCAAAATAAAAGCATTACATAAAGAAATGTAATACCCAAAAGTTAAAAGTTATTTATTTAATGAAAATAATAATAATAAATACTTGCAAGAATATATAAGAGATTAGCGTAGTAAAATAGAGTTATGAGATAGATTTTTTGTTTTTTTACCCCTAGTGTGGTAGGACCCTTCGGTAAGTATAATGGTTAAGAAATAAAACAAGGGAAAAAGAGTTAGAGTGTCTTGAGAACCCTAACTTTTAAAATCAGTTTTCTCTGGAGAAAAAGAGGAAGAAGGCGCGGCGGCTCAAGATCATAGAGACGTGCTCTTGGTGCAAGGGATACAATTTCACTCTCCTTTTTCCTTTCTTTTTCATCGATTCAGGTGATGGTTGTAGATTTTGATAGGCTTGATGTTTTATTTAAATTCGGTGTGTTTAATTCGCCCCTGTTCTCGGATTCATATCAGTAATGTTTCTCTTTGTATTGCTTAATTTCTTTGATTTTCTTGATGAGGTTGAATATAATTTGTGGTCCATATGTTATCGACGCCGTCGGATGTGCTGGGTGTGAAAGTATTTTAATCTGTTACTCTTGTTACTCTGCCTCGTCTCCGATGCCATTGACACTGGAGTCATATATGTTTGCTCCATTAGATTAATTTCATGCCAATTTCAATCATATATAATGTGAACCTTCTGGAACCAAAACCTTGCCCAATGACGTAAAGCACATGGCTTTTGATGATATGGTACAACAAACTCTAATATGACGCAAACCCAGTAAGCATATTATATATATATATATATATATATATATATATATATATATATATATGATGCAGATTTTTTTCTTTATTATAAAACTTTAAAATATTTTTTTAAATAATATATATGTTAGGTGTAATGCTTATTTACGTCAATGTGTATAGAGTAGATATATGATGATGTGTGGCTTATGATCATTGGATTGAGGTGGATTGTTACAGGACAATATTATATGTAAGGATTGTGTTAAATTATGATTAAATGATTTATATTCTTGTGTGATTCTTTTCTTTTAATGAGTTCAAAGAACATGATTGTGTTAGGTGATTTGTTTTATGATGATGAGCACATTGAGTAAGACTTGGTGTATCCGACCGGTCAGCGGACCCGACCGGTATATAAATGTGACCATCGGAGAAGAGGGACTCTAGTGAAAGAACCTCGGAGTTTGGAGGGTAGTTGTGCAGTGACCGAGGTCACTTACCGGTCAACGGATTCGACTGGGATATAAATGTGACCGTCGGAGTGGGAGACTCTAGTGAACAACTCCAAACGGATTACAAGCATCTTACTCAATGTTGAAATGATTGTAATGCAACTTGAAAGTTGCTCTGAAGATATGGTTTAGATGTGTGGTATGGTACGATATGAAATATGTATGCTTATGTGATATACTTGATCGTGTTTATATACCCTCACTGAGTTCTGTAACTCACCCCTGCCCTTTTTGGTTTAGCTTCGGTACTTCACGAGTGGAGCCATCTCTGGGAGCTCATGCACAGGAGTAGTGTGGGTAGGTGCTGCAGCTTGGTTATTTATTTGATTTTGTTTAGTCATATGAGATACCTCTTCCTTATTTAAAATTTGGGACTATTTCCCTCTTTGGTTGTGAACCACTTCTTTCATTTAAACTCTATATGTAGACTCGGGGCTACATTGGTTTTTATTTTATTTTGGAATAATCATTTACTCTGATATTTACTTTGGTATCATAAAATTATCTATGTTATGACGTGACTTATACGTGCTTAATAGGCCTTGGGAATGGGACATCGGGGTCTCATTCTGGCTGGTCGAGAACGCCTAACTTAGATCCTGACAAAGTGGTATCAGAGCCAATGGTTGTAGGTCCTGAGAGAGATTAGAAACTCATGAATTCTGTAATAATTCTCAAAACTGGGTGGGAGTTGTGCCAGAACTCATTAGTAACTAATCTACAATTATTTGAAAGAAAGCCATAAAATAGTGAGGATCTCATATGACTATTTGAAAGCAGCGACCTGAGATGGATGGTGTAATTGCTTTTGATAGGGGGTTGATGTAGGGTATTTTTGTGTAGAATTGATAATTTAAAAAAAAACTGAAGTATGATGTTTCCTTTCCTTTTGAAGGATGGTAAGAGGTAGAGGAAGAGGAGCTGCCCGATCCGAGGAGGAGTCTTGCTAGGCCTCCTCGAGGCGGAAATCAGCACCCACCACAGCGGGAGGTGGTGATCCCGAGAGCTCTTGAGCAACCCCGCAACAAATAGCACGAGGGATTGTTGTGATACAAGGGGCCTTAGCGGGAGGTGGTGGCGGAAGAACTCCGACTCCATCACAAAGTGGGGTTCCCCACTCCATCACCTTCCATGCACAAGAATCTCATGAGGCTTCTGCGAGCACGGAGGGGGAGTAGGAGGGATTCAAAACTTAGGCCGAATCAGGTGGCCGAGCCTTTTGCTTCATTGATCGAGTTACGTAAGATGAAGCCACCCACTTTTGCAGGGACTGGTTTCGATCCGGACCCATCCTTTTTCCTAGAGGAGGTGGAGAGATTGTTGAGGGCTATGGGATGCTCGTCTGAGAGATCCATGGAGATGGCCAGTTTTCAGTTGAACGGTGCCGCTCGAGAGTGGTACCACGGCATATAAGCGCAGAGAGAATTGGATTGCGAGAATCGGGAATGGAGGCATTTCACTACTGTTTTCATGGAGACCTTTTTACCTAGAGGTGAGTGATGAGTGTGAATTCACATCATCTTAACTTGTCTATCATTTTGCATGCATTTTCATGTAGTTTAGGCATATTTTTATTAGATTTTAGGTTAATTTTCCTTTGGAATGGGTAAGGCGGTTTTCGTGGTGTTGTTTTACAGATATCAAGGGTAAAATGCTCAAGATCAACCATGATGGAGTTTGGATGAAGATAGGGCTTTAAAAGTGAAGAAAATGAGCCAAACAGAGCCCATCACGGCCTAGCCATGATTCCCATCACGGCCATGATCGAGCAAAACCGAAAGGAACAAAGGTGAAGTCGAGTGCTGTCACGGCCTTCTTGCCGTGATAGCCATCACGGCCGTGATCCAAAACCACCACAAGTCGAGCACATCACGGCCTGGCCGTGATGAAGATCACGGGCCATGAAAAGGGAGCTCGCGACGCGAAGAGGACTCGCCACGAAAGTCCTGAATTTTCCGATGTTAGAAGCAGAGACCGATCACGGCCTGCCCGTGATGGCCATCACGGCCGTGACGCGCATTACTTGGACCTGAAGAAACCGAATTGGATCAGAATTTGAGTTAGATTGGGATTCTAACTTCCCACATCTATAAATAAGGACCAGGCAGATGCAGAAGGGCATCATCCATCAGAACCAGATCATCCATAACAACTAGGACTCTAGGCATAGATCTCTCTTCCCCTCTCCTCCTCTCTTCTCTAATTTTTTGTATTTTCATTATGTTGTCAACCCAGCTTGTCATCTCCATGGCAAGAATGGAGTAGCAGCTTAGTTTCTAGGGATTGGGGCTCTGCCCAAGTTTTGTTCACGATGTTGAATTTGATGTAATATCTTTGTAATTACGATTTTGCTTTAGATCTGATTTCTAGTGTGTTAATCACTCGTAAATTCGGCAACTGCTTATTTGCGTGACGTAGACGTTCTAAGGAGGAACCTAGCGGTGAACTTAGGATTTCTAGGGTGTTTCACTCGTAAAGCCCGGCGGCCGCTTATCTGCGAGGTGTGGATATTCTAAGGAGGAACCTAGCGGTGAACTTAGGTTATTTGCATGGCTTAGACATTCTAAGGAGGAACCTAGCGGTGAACTTCGGTGTCGGATCTATAGAAGTCAGACTTGGGACTGAAATCACGAGAGTTAGAAGTTGTCCCTTGAGGATCAACGAGTTGTCACGGAACGCAAAGGGTCCAATCTGAGATCGACTACCACGAGAGTAGGGGTTGGGTCAATTGGGCACGGCTTTTGTAACCCGAGAGGGAGCTTAAGCTATCAGAGGATAAACTCGCCTTCAAGGCAATTTCGCTAATCATCAAGGGTAATCGACTTAACAATGTAAACGATCTTGTTGGTAACCTAAATCCCTAGGAATCCATTTAGATCAAAACCCCAAAAAGATTTGTTTTCTGTTTTAATTGTTTTCTGCTCATCTATCTTTTAATTTCAAATTCAAAACCCTTTTCACTCAAAATATAAAAATCCTTTTTACAAAGTCCAGATTCACTCAATTCGAAATTAATTGCGATTCGGGAATACAGTCTCTGTGGGTTCGATATCTTTTATTACTTGACGACAGTCCGGTACACTTGCTTGAAAGCATAGCGCACGCCTCGCAAGTGGCGCGCCGCGCTGTCAAGTTTTTGGCGCCGTTGCCGGGGACTGTGCCTTTTCGAATTTCAATTTAGTTTTTAAATTGATTTTTCTGGACCCTTTTCTTTTTATTTGATTTTTATTTCTGAAATATATAAAAAAAATCTTTCCTTCTATTGTATCCATCTCTCTGTGTGTTATATGCAAAGATCCCTAAGTCTTGGGAGCCTTGGTGAAGTTGATCCGGAGATCGAGAGGACCTTCCACAGACGTATAAGACTACAAAGAGAGGGAGAAAGGTTGATTCCCATTCCACTCATGGCGAATCTCCCGGATACGAAGCATTTTAAGGACTACGTAGCCCCAAATGCGAGAGGCTTGCGAACTGGGATTGCAAGGCCAGAGATTGAGGCGGAGAACTATACTATACCGCCCATGCTAATCAACATGATTCGGCAACATCAATTCGGAGGATTGCCTTCGGAGGACCCGACCGATCACATAGAGACATTCTTAGAGTTCACCGATGCAATCAGGATTAATGGAGCCTCGGTCGATGTTGTGCGTTTGAGACTGTTCCCCTCATCTCTCCTTGGAAAGGAGAAGGCCTGGCTTAAGCAAATTCCCGCTAATACCTTGTCTACTTGGGACCAAGCTGGAGCAGGCGTTCTTGGAGAAATTCTTCCCTCCATCCAAGACGGCCTACATACGGACCCAGATCACCGGCTTCTTCCAGAAAGACGGAGAATCGTTATCAGAAGCTTGGGATCGCTACTAGGGACTGCTGGAGTCATGCCCACATCACGGACTCGAGAGGTGGTTAATAGTGCACACCTTCTATAACGGTTGGATTACTCTTCGAAGGTGTCACTAGATTCTGCAGCCGGTAGAGCATTTATGAATAGGCCTCTGACTGAGGCATTCAACATCATTGAGAATGTCGCCACCAACTACCACCAATGGGGATCCGAAAGAGGTAATAACCCGAACAAGATTTCGGGGGGTAAGTTCGAGGTAAATAGCACTGATCTTATCATGTCAAAGATAGACTCACTTAATAAACGTTTTGATTGGCTTGAAAGAGCTAATGTGAGTGCATTAGGTGCTACTAACACTGTTTGTGAGATTTGTGGAATGCAGGGACATGACATGATGGAATGCCCACATGGTATCGCTCATGGATCCGGCGCTTCGGGTGAACAAGTGAACTCTTGTCACAACTTCTAAGATACGAACCCGAAGCTGCCCAACTATGCTCCCCCAAATCCCTACAACCAAAGGAAGAACAACCCTTACCTCTCCTACGGCAACTACAGCAATACGCTCAACCATGAGTTCCAAGAGGGCCAGGGTAATAAGAGAGCAGCACCGGGGTATCCTCAGATACAAAGATCTAAACTCGAGACTTTATTTGAAAGTTTTGTTGAAACTCAGACAAAACAGAATGAGGAGTTTAGACAACAAGGAAGGGCAGTGAGTGAGGCAATAAAGGAACTAGCGTCTAAGGTAGACAACTTAGCAACTCATAACAAGATGCTAGAAACCCAGATTGCCCAACAAGCCAGCACCTACACTAGACCTAAGGGTACGTTCCCGGGTCAACCCGAAGCTAATCCCACTGAGCATTGTAATGCCATACACTTAAGGGATGATAAGCTTGGGGTGGGGGTAATTGAAATGGACGTGGAACCAGAGGAGGACACGAGCGAAAAGGAAGAGCCTGAACCAATGTATGTCCCTCCACCATCGTACCAACCCCCGATACCTTTCCCACAAAGGTTGGTCAAGAGGAAGCTAGTGGAAGTAGAAGCTGAGAGCTTAACTGAGGAGCCAATTGTCATGGAAAAATCTAATATTCCTCCTAAACTAAAAGACCCAGGTAGCTTCTCTATCGCTTGCTCGATCGAACAGGTGCAAATCGACCAAGCCTTATGTGACCTAGGGGCTAGTGCGACCTTGATGCCCCTCACTATCATGGAAAGGTTGGAAAGCAAAGAGTTGAGACCGTTCAAATTCTCCTTACAATTTGCGGACAGCTCAACTAGGACTCCTCTAGGCATACTAGAGAATGTTCCTGTAAAGGTAGGGAAATTCTTCATCCCTACCGACTTCCTGGTATTGGACATGAAAGGGAATTCTGAATTCCCCATCATTTTAGGAAGGCCATTCTTGGCAACTCATTTGGGCGGTAATAGACGTAAGGAATGGTAAACTCTCTCTAAATGTAGAGGAAGGTAGGGTAAATTTTCAATTGACTAATTCTTATAACAACCCTCCTTTTGAGAGCCATGTGTGCGGAATTGATGTAACATCTCCGGCGTTAGAGAAAGAACTTAGCATGGAAGCAACCCCAAAGATATGCATGGTTGATGATGCACCCAGCAAGTGGTGAAGTTGGAATTGCTGTCCATGCGGAAACAAAACTTCCAGCGGAAGGAAGGAAGGTTAGGAAGCTCCAAATGAAAAGAGCGAAGCGGAGCGTGTGGACCGTATGAGCGAGAATCAGCTCTTTGAAGGAGTTTCGTGGAAGAGAAGTGTTCCGGCACATCTCGCCCGGTAGGCCCAGGTTGATTGAAGGAAGTATGGTCAAGCTTACGACCATAAACAAGCGCTTCTTGGGAGGCAACCCAAGTTTTCTTTCCCTTTTTCCTTTTGTTTTGATTTAACCTCTTGAATAATTTGAGAAGATCAAGAGGCAAAAATATCATTAATAGGTTTATCTAGTTTTTTCAGGTTGAGAAGGGAAGAAGAGCAGAGAAAAATAAAGTCAGAAGCCATCACGCCACGGCGTGACAGTGGTCACGGCCGTGATGAACTAATACAAGAGCACGAGAAAGGATCACGGCCTGGCGTGATACACATCACGGGCGTGATGAGTAGGATGCCAAGGCCGAGAGAGCATCACGGCCTGGCGTGATGTAGATCACGGCCGTGGCAGGGCAACTCCCGAGGACCAGAAATGATCACGGCATGCCCGTGATGAGCCTCACGGCCGTGATGAAATTTCCACCCAAGTTTTGGCTGGAATGTGAGCCAACACCCGCTCACCGATTCGGTAAGTTGTTCCATTTTCTCTCTCTCTCCGACTTGATTATTTACATTGTAGACAATATAAGTAATCAAGCTTGGGGTGGGGGTATTTTTGCATTTGCATTGTTGCATTCATATTGCATTCACATAGGCATAGATTGGTATGATCACATTCTCTAGATTGCCCCTCACTCAGGACATGCATCCAATTGTGAGAACTTGGAGCCAAATGAATTGAGATAGTGAATTTTCGAACCCAATTTTTCATTATTCTTGTGATATGGCTAAAAATAAAAATTCTTGAGATAATCTTTTGATGGTTGATAATTAGCATACGGTTCCTTAGGTTTGTGTACCTCACTGATTTTTGAACTACTAAATGTAAGATTTTGAGCCAAATAGGGGTACTCACTAAATCTACCCCATTTCTTGTGATAGAGTGTTTTAATTCCTCTTGGACTGTATTTTCTAGAACTTGACTTGAAACCATTTTGAAACTTAAAAATTTTTGAAAACATTTTTGGAAATGATGGAGGCACTAGGTATTTTTCCGGCCTCCCGAGCTTTGAATGATTAGATGCTACCCCTTAGTTGCCCAACTTTGAGCCTAAAAGAAATAAAATACTTTTCTTGGTACCATGAATTACTTTGATAAATAATGCTTGGTATGGCACCTTTTAAAGTATTACAAAAAGGGCAAAATGGTAGTTAGAAAAAGCATGGGATGAAAAATCTAGAAAGTAATTTCTCTTGAGTTATAAATCTCCCCTTTTCCAAATAAATAAAAATGAAATAAACGAAAGAAAAAAAAATGGAGAAGGGGATGACAAAAGAAAGTGAGAAATGAAAAGAAAAAAAAAGAAAAGAAAGAAAAAAAAGGTGGAAAAGTAAATCAAGGCCCCTAAAAGGTATTTTAGAAGGTGTCATGCTTTGCAATGTTTGATAATTTGTTTAGCCTTCTTGAATTTCCCTTCTCTTGATTTTCCCACCTAACAATAAATCCCATGGCCACATCACAACCAAAGTGAAAGACCTCTTGATTCTTATGTGTTTTCATAAATAAAGTAGAGATTTGGTTAATAGTCAAGCCTATGGTAGAATACTTTCCTTGAGGAAATTGAGTGAATTGTCATAAACCCTAAAACACTTGAGTGAGGTGAGATGAGTGCCCAAATCAGTGAGGATATGAACTTGAAAAACCTAAGCTTCTAATTGGACTTGAAATTGATTGTCTCTTAAGTGCTTATTGAATATGCCTATCACTTGGATTAGCTTCTAGGGTTCTTGGTTCACTATCCATGCTTTGATTGATTTATCTTATGGCCTGAGTAATTGCTTGAGGACAAGCAAAGTTTTAAGCTTGGGGTGATTTGATGAGTGTGAATTCACATCATCTTTGTCTATCATTTTGCATGCATTTTCATGTAGTTTAGGCATATTTTTATTAGATTTTAGGTTAATTTTCCTTTGGAATGGGTAAGGCGGTTTTCGTGGTGTTGTTTTGCAGATATCAAGGGTAAAATGCTCAAGATCAACCATGATGGAGTTTGGATGAAGATAGGGCTTTAAAAGTGAAGAAAATGAGCCAAACAGAGCCCATCACGGCCTAGCCATGATTCCCATCACTGCCATGATCGAGCAAAACTGAAAAGGAACAAAGGCTGAAGTCAGAGTCTGTCACGGCCTTGCCGTGATAGCCATCACGGTCGTGATCCAAAACCACCACAAGTCAGAGCACATCACGGCCTAGCCGTGATGAAGATCACGGGCCATGAAAAGGGAGCTCGCGACACGAAAGAGGACTCGCCACGCGAAAGTCCTGAATTTTCCAGAATTGCCAGAAACAGAGACCGTCACGGCCTGCCCGTGATGGCCATCACGGCCGTGATGCGCATTACTTGGACCTGAAGAAACTGAATTGGATCAGAATTTGAGTTAGATTGGGATTCTAACTTCCCACATCTATAAATAAGGACCAGGCAGATGCAGAAGGGCATCATCCATCAGAACCAGATCATCCATAACAACTAGGACTCTAGGCATAGATCTCTCTTCCCCTCTCCTCCTCTCTTCTCTGATTTTTTGTATTTTCATTATGTTGTCAACCCAGCTTGTCATCTCCATGGCAAGACTGGAGTAGTAGCTTAGTTTCTAGGGATTGGGGCTCTGCCCAAGTTTTGTTCACGATGTTGAATTTGATGTAATATCTTTGTAATTACGATTTTGCTTTAGATCTGATTTCTAGTGTGTTAATCACTCGTAAATTCGAAAACCGCTTATTTGTGTGACGTAGACGTTCTAAGGAGGAACCTAGCGGTGAACTTAGGATTTCTAGGGTGTTTCACTCGTAAAGCCCGGCGACCGCTTATCTGCGAGGTGTGGATATTCTAAGGAGGAACCTAGCGGTGAACTTAGGTTATTTGCATGGCTTAGACATTCTAAGGAGGAACCTAGCGGTGAACTTAGGTGTCGGATCTATAGAAGTCAGACTTGGGACTGAAATCACGAGAGTTAGAAGCCGTCCCTCGAGGATCAATGAGTTGTCACGGAACGCAAAGGGTCCAATCTGAGATCGACTACCACGAGTAGGGGGTCGGGTCAATTGGGCACGGCTTTTGTAACCTGAGAGGGAGCTTAAGCTATCGGAGGATAAACTTCGCCTTCAAGGCAATTTCAGCTAATCATCAAGGGTAATCGACTTAACAACGTAAACGATCTTGTTGGTAACCTAAATCCCTAGGAATCCATTTAGATCAAAACCCCAAAAAGATTTGTTTTCTGTTTTAATTGTTTTCTGCTCATCTATCTTTTAATTTCAAATTCAAAACCCTTTTCACTCAAAATATAAAAATCCTTTTTACAAAGTCCAGATTCACTCAATTCGAAATTAATTGCGATTCGGGAACACAGTCTCTGTGGGTTCGATATCTTTTATTACTTGACGACGATCCAGGTACACTTGCTTGGAAAGCATAGCGCACGCCTCGTAAGTGGCGCGCCGCGCTGTCGATGAGTGAGAGAAGAAGGCTCGAGAGTTTGAAATCTTGAAACATGGAGATATGACTGTGATGGACTACCGAAATGAGTTCCTGCGGTTGTCTAGGTATGCATCACATTTGGTAAGTGACCCTCAGCAGCGGGTGTCACGATTTGCTTATGGACTTCGTTTTAACATTAGAAGATCTGTACCGATTCTGGAGAATGCCATATTTGAGCAGGTAGTCATCTTGGTCATCAGGACCGAAAATGTTTTGAATGAGGCTATAGATGAATTCAAAAAGCAACCGAAAAAGAGGAAGACAGAGCATAGAGATGAGGCCTTTGGGGTGAAGTCGGGACATCATCAGGGTAATCAGTAGGCTAATTCTGGTAGGGCGAACAGTGAGCCTTCTCGTCACACCCCCCAGCAGCAATCATCATTTGCAGGGGCGCCGACAGGCGGCCGCAGTGTTTCCTATGGAGCATCTAGTTACCCCACTTGCAACCACTGTGGGAAACGACATGATGGACCGTGTACTAGAAGCGGGGAACGAGCTTGTTATACTTGTGGGCAAGCTGTTCATTTCAAGAGGGAGTGTCCTATGAATATGGAGCCTGCAACAACCCATAGTGATCTAGTTGGATCTTGATGCCGAAACAGGAACCCGAGGTCGGGGAGGGAGAGAAGGAGCTTCGTCGGGACGAGGGGCGTGGCAACCGCTCTACCGCCCGTGTGTTTGCTCTTAGCCAGCAGGAGGCCCCAGACCGACCCGGATATTGTTCTGGTATTTTACCAGTTGGTCCTTCACATGCTAGGGTGATGTTTGATTCTGGTGTTTCTGGTCATTTGTGGCCGAGGCATTATATGCGGGTTACGGGAATGACTTTGGAGGTGCTTCCACACTCTTTGATTGTTTCTACCCCACTTGAGAGTAATCATTTGACGAACAGTTATGTTTGAGAATGTGAGGTTAGAGTGAATGGTTTGAATCTACCAGCCGACTTAATCTTGTTGGGTATGCTTCAAATGGATATCATATTGGGCATGGATTGGTTATCTAAGTATGGTGCTAAGGTGGATTGCAGGGATAAACTGATTACTTTGCAGCCGACTGACTTTGACATAATAGAGTTTCAGGGCGACCGCAGTTTGGTATATCAGAATGTTTTGTCCCCTCTTAAGGTAGAAAAATTTCAGCGACATGGATGTATATGTGTCTTAGCCACGGTGAATGTGGCAGATGAATCCAAAGGTGATGACTTGTCGATGGTTCCGATAGTTCGAGAGTATGTGGATGTATCTCCCGATGACCTGCCGGGAGTACCCCCACCTCGTGAGATAGAGTTTTCCATTAACTTGGCACCAGGGACGAAACCCATTTCTATACCGCCATATAGGATGGCCCCGATCGAGTTGAAAGAGCTCAAGGATCAGCTAGAGGACTTGGGGAGCTCCAGTGCTATTCTTGAAAAAGAAAGACGGGTCATGGAGGATGTGTGTTGACTATCGAAAACTTAACAAGGTAACGATAAAGAATAAGTATCCATTGCCGAGAATTGATGATTTGTTTGATCAGTTGCAAGGGGCACAATTTTTCTCCAAGATTAATTTGAGATCAGTTTATCACCAGTTGAGGATTAGAGAGTCTGACATCCCGAAAACGGCTTTTAGAACCAGGTATGGTCATTACGAGTACCTTGTCATGTCCTTTGGTTTGACGAATGCCCCAGCAGCTTTCATAGACCTGATGAACCGGGTGTTTAAACCATTTATGGATAAATTTGTGATTGTATTCATCAATGATATTGTTAGAATTAGTTGGACGGTGTGGACCGTGCGGACGGTGTGGACCGTGCGGACGGTGTTAGAATTAGTTGGGCCGGTGTGGGCCAGTGCGGACGGTGTTCCTAGGATTTAGCTTATCATTCATTTCCTTGTAAATTGTAAATTGTATTTACTATTGAATGTATATACATATCAAAGTATGATGAATAAAATAACTCAAGCATTTCACAAACACTTGTCTAAATTATATTCCAAGTTATTCAATATGGTATCAAGAGCAGGTTCATTTGTCCTTTGAAGGTTTCTGCCTTTGGTCCAGCAGAAATCTTGTACCGTCAACCTTTATCCTTTTACGAAGTCTTCTGCCTATGGTTCAACTGTCCTTCAACCTTCCTCTATTTTTCAAACAACATTGTCCCAACCAAACAACACCTCTTCGTTCACCTCGACCTCCTCTGTCTGTCTAGCTGATCAAAATTCACTTTTTTTGTTGTTTGGAAAGTGGGTCTCTTGCCTTTAGTCTCCTCTGATTTTTTGGTTCCTATTTCTGGTTGTTGCTTGCCGTCGTTGGTCTCTTTACAATCTCAGGTGTTAAGGCAGCCTTTCTGTCTGTTTTGGCTCGAATGGGTCGTCCTCAATGCACATATTGCAAGCGAATGGGTCACACTCATAATACTTGTTACTCTCTTCATGGGTTTCGTAAAAAATCAGTCAATGCTGAAATGTTCAAGGAAAAATTTTCCGAAGTCGAGTACCGAGAGTATCTTCAATTGAAAGCTGCCCATCAATCTCATGGGTCTACTGCCACTAGTGTTCATGACTCCATAACCTTCAAATCTCAATCCGGTAACAATCAAAATCTTTGGATAATTGATTCAGGTGCCTCTGATCATATTGCTGGTAATCGTTCTTTATTCTCCTCCATATCTTCTCCTAAATTTCCTCACTTCATTACTCTTGCGGATGGTTCTAAGGTCAGCGCCAAAGGAATCGGTCATGTTTCAGTCACTCCTTCTATAACTTTAAAATATGTTTTGTTTATACCTGGTTGCCCTTTTAATTTGATCTCCCTTAGTCAACTTACTCGCTCTCTAAACTGCTCAGTAACTTTTGATATTGGTTCTTTTACTATACGGAGGCGTGGTACGGGTCGGATGATTGGCGTAGGACATGAATCACATGGTCTTTATTACCTCCAATCGGCTCCTTCTGTAAGTTGTACTGTAGTCAAGTCTCCAAATCTTCTTCATGAACGATTGGGCCATCCAAGTTTGTCAAAATTGAAGCAAATGGTTCCGAATCTTGCAAAAATGTCATCATTGAACTATGAGTCGTGCCAACTAGGCAAGCATGTTCCCTCTTCCTTCCCCAGCAAAGTTGAAAGCCGAGTTGATTCTCCTTTTTCAGTTATCCATTCAGATATATGGGGACCGAGTCGTGTGTCTTCTAATGGTTTCCGATATTTCGTTACCTTTATTGATGAGTTCTCTCGGTGCACTTGGGTTTTCTTAATGAAAGAACGATCTGAACTTTCGTCTATTCTCACCACTTTCGTTAATGAGGTCAAAACCCAATTTGGTAAGACAATCAAAATCCTTAGAAGTGATAATGCAAAGGAATACTTTTCTTCTGCTCTTTCTTCCTTTTTGTCATCACAGGGCATTCTCCATCAATCCAATTGTCCTCATACCCCTCAACAGAATGGCATAGCTGAAAGGAAGAATAGACATCTTGTTGAAACTGCTCGGACCTTGTTACTCCATGCGAATGTACCTGTCCGACATTAGGGTGATGCAGTTTTGACAACATGTTATTTAATTAATCGGATGCCTTCATCCTCTCTTGATCATAAAATACCACATTCCGTTTTATTCCCTAAAGAGCCACTATTTCATGTCGCTCCACGGATATTTGGATGCACTCGTTTTATTCATGACTTGTCTCCAGGTCTTGATAAGCTTGCTGCACGAGCCATCAAACGTGTCTTTTTGGGATATTCCAGGTTACAGAAGGGTTACAAGTGTTACTCCCCTGTGCAGAATCGTTATTTCATGTGTGCAGATGTAACGTTCTTCGAAGAAAAGTTTTACTTCTCACCATCCACAGTTGAGTCTCAGACTATTCAGGAAGTCTTTCCGATTCCGTATCTTGGTTCATCACCTTCTCCTTTGTCGGAATCAGTTTCGACTACAGAAATTCCTAACGATCCCCCACTCGAGAAATCTCAAAGGTCACCCATCATATATCATCGTCATCCACGAGTTCTTAATATAGAATTGGAAGGCACTGAAAGACCAAATGAATCATGTCCTACTCCAATGAGATGACCCTACTACGGACCTACCTGAAAGAAACCTTGACTTGCCCATTGCTCTTAGGAAAGGTACTCGGTCGACTCAAAATCCTCATCCTATTTATAACTTCTTAAGTTACCATCGTCTCTCTCCTTCTTATTATTCTTTTGTGTCATCTATATCTTCCGTTTCCATTCCTAAAAATGTTTGTGAGGCACTTGATCATCCAGGATGGCGACAAGCCATGATTGATGAAATGCAGGCTTTGGAGCATAATGGTACTTGGGACTTGACTCCTCTTCCTCCGGGAAAGAAACCCGTTGGTATGTCGATGGGTATATGCTATTAAAGTGGGGCCAATGGACGATCGATCGGCTCAAAGCCTGACTTGTAGCCAAAGGTTACTCTCAGATTTATGGACTTGATTATGGAGATACTTTCTCTCCTGTGGCCAAAATCAATTCTGTTCGAATATTTCTTGCCATGGCTGCCATCTATCATTGGCCATTATATCACTTGGATATTAAAAATGCATTTCTTCATGGAGAGTTAGAAGAGGAGATTTATATGGAGCAACCTCCTGGATTTGTTGCTCAGGGGGAGTCCGGTTTGGTTTGCAGGCTACGACGATCTCTCTATGGGCTGAAACAGTCTCCAAGATCTTGGTTTGGAAAATTCAGTTCAATTATTCAAGCTTTTGGAATGAAACGTAGTGAAGCAGATCATTCGGTCTTTTATTGCTATACCTCTCCAAATAGATGCGTTTACTTGGTGGTCTATGTAGATTATATAGTCATCACAGGAAATGATCAGGAGAAAATTTCTCAGCTGAAGGAACATTTATGTAGCCATTTTCAGACCAAGGATTTGGGGAAATTGAAATATTTTCTTGGAATTGAAGTTGTTCAGTCAAAGAATGGGATTATCATCTCACAGAGGAAGTATGCATTAGACATACTTAAAGAAACTGGTATGTTAGATTGTCGACCAGTTGATAGTCCCATGGATCCGAATCAAAAATTGCTACCCAACCAGGGGGAACCTTATTCTGATCCTGAAAGGTATCGGAGATTGGTTGGGAAGCTCATCTATCTCACTATTACAAGGCCAGATATTTCCTTTGCAGTGGGAGTGGTAAGTCAATTCATGCAGTCTCCTCATAATGATCACTGGGATGCAGTAATTCGAATTCTGAGATACATTAAAAAGACTCCATGACAAGGACTACTTTATGAAGACAAAGGAAGCACTCAAATAGTTAGATTTTGCGATGCAGATTGGGCAGGATCACCCATTGATAGACGTTCCACTTCAGGTGTGTCTATTGGAGGAAATCTTGTCTCGTGGAAGAGTAAGAAACAAAATGTTGTTGCAAGGTCTAGTGCAGAGACTGAATATAGAGCTATGGCTGTAGCCACGTGTGAGCTCATTTGGATTAAACAACTTCTTGAGGAATTGAAGTTTGGAGATACTCAACAAATGATGTTATGTTGTGATAACCAGGCAGCTCTCCATATAGCTTGCAATCCAGTATTCCATGAGAGAACTAAACATATTGAGATCGATTGTCATTTTATCCGAGAAAAAGTCCTTTCTAAAGAAGTCGTCACCGAATCTGTTAGCTCTAATGATCAAGTGGCGGGACGTCTTTACAAAATCTCTAAGAGGACCGAGAATTGAGAATATTTGTTCCAAGCTTGGAGCATTTTATTTGTATGCTCCAGCTTGAGGGGAGTGTTAGAATTAGTTGGATGGTGCGAGGCGGTGCGGACGGTGTTAGAATTAGTTGGACGGTGTGGACGGTGCGGACGGTGTTCCTAGGATTTAGCTTATCATTCATTTCCTTGTAAATTGAATTTACTATTGAGTGTATATATATATATCAAAGTATGATGAATAAAACAACTCAAGCATTTCACAAATACTTGTCTAAATTATATTCCAAGTTATTCAATAGATATTTTAGTATATTCTAAGACAAAGGGCGAGCTTGATCAACATTTGAGGGCGTGTTGGAGACCCTTAGAAATCACCGGCTTTACGCCAAGTTTTCGAAATGCGAGTTTTGGCTCACGGATGTATCTTTTCTTGGGCATGTTGTTCCTTGAAAGGGATTTCGGTGGATCCGAAAAGGTGGAGGCGGTGCGAGATTGGCCTAGACCCTCTAGTGCTTCGGAGATACGTAGTTTCTTGGGTCTAACCGGTTATTATCGAAGGTTCATTGAAAACTTTTCAAAAATAGCAGTTCCATTGACTCGTCTGACTCAGATAGGAGTTAAGTTCGAGTGGAGTTCGAAATATGAAGAAAGCTTTCGGACATTGAAGGATAAGTTGACTCTTGCTCCAGGTGTTAACTCTTCCTTCGGGTATATGTGGTTTTGTGGCGTCTTGTGATGCATCTCGAGTGGGTTTGGGATACGTGCTAATGCAGAATGGAAAAGTAATTGCCTATGCTACCCGACAGTTAAAGAAGCATGAACACAACTACCCGACTCACGATTTAGAGTTGGCAGCTATAGTTTTTGCCTTAAAGATTTGGAGGCATTTCTTGTATGGCGAGGCACATGAGATATACACCGATCATAAGAGTCTCAAGTACATTTTTGATCGAAAAGAGTTGAACCTAAGGCGAGAGGAGATGGTTGGAATTGTTGAAGGATTATGACTGCACAATCATGTATCACCTGGGCAAGGCTAACGTCGTGGTAGATGCTTTGAGCCACAAGTCAATGGGAAGTTTGGCACATTTGAGTTTAGAAAGGCGAGCTATAGCAAATGATTTTTATAGGAGCATAAATGCTTTGGTGGTTTTTGGGCCAAAAGAAAATGGCATTTTACTAGCACGACTTGGAGTCAAATCCAATGTGTTGGAAGAGATTAGAGCTTGCCAAGAACGAGATTCCGATCTATTCATGTTGAGGATACTATTAATACAGAGAGTGAAAATAGTTATACAAAGTGAACAGTGATGGGATGCTTCGATTTAGTGGACGGGTGGTAGTTCCTCCAGAAGCTAGAAGGAAGCTCATGGAACTTGCTCACTCCTCTTCATATACGATGCACCCTGGATCCAGAAAAATGTATCAAGATATGAAGCAGTTGTATTGGTGGATCGGTATGAAGCGAGACATGACTGATTTTGTTACTAGGTGCTTGACTTGTCAACAGGTGAAGGCGGAGCACCGGAAGCCAGCAGGGGCTTCTCCAGTCCTGATATTCGGGAATGGAAGTGGGATCACATTACCATGGATTTCATGGTGGGTTTATCCAAGACCAGGGCAGGTTATGATTCCATTTGGGTTGTGGTGGACCGTTTGACCAAGCTCGCTCATTTCCTACCTGTAAAGACCACATTCACGGCAGAACAATATGAAAAGTTATATCTTCGGGAGATTGTTTCCTTGCATGGAATTCCAGAATCTATTGTTTCTGATAGGGGTTCACAGTTCACCTCTCATTTCTGGAAGTCGTTTCAGCAGACTTTGGGAACTCAAGTGCATTTTAGTACAGTTTTTCATCCACATACGGATGGTCAATCAGAGAGGACTATACAGACTTTGGAGGACATGCTTCGATTATGTGTACTTGAGTTTGAAGGCTCTTGGGATGTGCATTTGTCGTTAATAGAATTGCTATCATAGTAGCATCCAGATGGCACCGTTTGAGGCTCTTTATGGCAGGAAGTGTAGAACACCAGTGGGGTGGTTTGAGACGGGTGACCATTAACTATTGGGCCCAGATCTGGTTCAGGACTCGATAAAGAGAGTTCGGATGATTAGGGAGAGGCTTAAGCTAGCTCAAGAGTGACAAAAGAAGTATGCCGATGTCAGACGACGAGAATTAGAGTTTCAAGAAGGTGAGCACGTTTTCCTCAGAGTGTCACCCTTTAAAGGGGCTCTGCGTTTTGGTTCGAAGGGAAGTTGAGCCCAAGGTACGTGGGACCATACCAGATCACTCGAAGAGTGGGAGTGTTGGCATATGAGTTGGCCTTACCATCTGAATTAGCCAAGGTGCATCCAGTGTTTCATGTCTCCATGCTGAGGAAATATCTTCGAGATGATACTCATGTGCTACAACCACAACCTATTGAGGTGGACCAATGGTTAGCTTTTGAGGAGGCTCCATTGAGGATTGTTGATAGGCAAGTACGGAAATTGAGGTCAAAGGAGGTACCATCAGGGAAGGTTGCATGGAGGCATCCTCTTGGTGAGGAATTCACTTGGAAGTCAGAACAGATCATGATGCGGAAGTATCCGCACCTTTTTGAGCAAGGTACGAAATTTCGGTTATAATCATTTATCGAATTCGAGGACGAATTCCTTTAAAGATGGTAAGAATGTAATACCCAAAAAAAAATTTAATTGGCGCTGATGGTCAAAGTTAAAAGTTATTTATTTAAAGAAAAATAATAATAATAATAATAATAAATACTTGCAAGAATATATAAGAGATTAGCGTAGTAAAATAGTTATGAGATAGATTTTTTGTTTTTGTTTTACCCCTAGTGTGGTAGGACCCTTCGGTAAGTATAATGGTTAAGAAATAAAACAAGGGAAAAAGAGTTAGAGTGTCTTGAGAACCCTAACTTTTAAAATCAGTTTTCTTTGGAGAAAAGGAGGAAGAAGGCGCAGCAGCTCAAGATCATAGAGACATGCTCTTGGTGCAAGGGATACAATTTCACTCTCCTTTTTTCTTTCTTTTTCATCGATTCTGGTGAGGGTTGTAGATTTTGATAGGCTTGATGTTTTATTTAAATTCGGTGTGTTTAATTCGCCCATGTTCTCGGATTCATATCAGTAATGCTTCTCTTTGTATTGCTTAATTTCTTTGATTTTCTTGATGAGGTTGAATATAATTTGTGGTCCATATGTTATCGACGCCGTCGGATGTGCTGGGTGTGAAAGTATTTTAATCTGTTACTCTTGTTACTTTGCCTCGTCTCCGGTGCCATTAACACTGGAGTCATATATGTTTGCTCCATTAGATTAATTTCATGCCAATTTCAATCATATATAATGTGAACCTTCTGGAACCAAAACCTTGCCCAATGACGTGAGGCAAATGGCTTTTGATGATATGGTACAGCAAACTCTCTTATGACGCAAACCCAGTAAGCATATTATATATATATATATATATATGATGCATATTTTTTTCTTTATTATAAAACTTTAAAATATTTTTTTAAATAATATATATGTTAGGTGTAATGCTTATTTACGTCAATGTGTATAGAGTAGATATATGATGATGTGTGGCTTATGATCATTGGATTGAGGTGGTTTGTTACAGGACAATATTATATGTAAGGATTGTGTTAAATTATGATTAAATGATTTATATTCTTGTGTGATTCTTTTCTTTTAATGAGTTCAAAGAACATGATTGTGGTAGGTGATTTGTTTTGTGATGATGAGCACATTGAGTAAGACTTGGTGTATCCGACCGGTTAGCGGACCTGACCGGTATATAAATGTGACCATCGGAGAAGAGGGACTCTAGTGAAAGAACCTCGGAGTTTGGAGGGTAGTTGTGCAGTGACCAAGGTCACTTGCTGGTCAACGGATTCGACCAGGATATAAATGTGACCGTCTGAGTGGGAGACTCTAGTGAACAACTCCAAACGGATTACAAGCATCTTACTCAATGTTGAAATGATTGTAATGCAACTTGAAAGTTGCTCTGAAGATATGGTTTATGTGTGTGGTATGGTATGATATGACATTTGTATGCTTACGTGATATACTTGATCGTGTTTATATACCCTCACTGAGTTCTGTGACTCACCCCCGCCCTTTTTGGTTTAGCTTCAGGTACTTCACGAGTGGAGCCATCTTAGGGAGCCCATCACAGGAGTAGTGTGGGCAGGTGCTGCAGCTTGGTTATTAATTTGATTTTGTTTAGTCATATGAGATACCTCTTCCTTATTTAAAATGGGACTATTTCCCTCTTTGGTTGTGAACCACTTCTTTCATTTAAACTCTATATGTAGACTCAGGGCCACATTGGTTTTTATTTTATTTTGGAATAATCATTTACTCTGATATCATAAAATTATCTATGTTATGACGTGACTTATAGTTGCTTGATAGGCCTTGGGAATGGGACATCGGGGTCTCATTCTGGCCGGTCAGGAACGCCTAAGTTGGGTCCTGACAATCATTTGTAACATCCCTGGTTGCTCTATGGATTGACGGCTGTCCCCACAGACCAACATAGGTCTTTTCAGCGTGCTTTGTCCTCACTCACACGCTTCCCGCGAAAACTTCCCAGGAGGTCACCCATCCCATAATTGCTCCAAGTCAAGCACGCTTAACTGTGGAGTTCTTAAGTGATGGGCTCCCGAAAAGAAGATGCACCTTTTTGATATGGGTAGTAGCAATCAATTCTTATAAGCCATCCTCAACTGTATAGTCCCATACCTACACAATCTCAGTATCCCTCTCATTCGGGTGTGTAATCGGTTCATTCATGTGCCTCTCCGCCTAGAAGCCTACCAGGAGCCGCTCCTTGTCCGTGCCTTCTTGCACCGGCGACCACTCCCCACCCTCGTCGGCACCCGGGTGTTACAAGAAACTACTCTCGAACTTCAATAAAACAATTTATGAAGCCGACAATTACATATTAAAGGTTCCCATGAAACATATTGAGTTAAAGAGAAATTCCTTCTTTATCTCTTTAATCCTACGAGGGACCTAAACCTACTTATCTGAAATAATAAAGAGCCTAGTGAGAAAAATAATTCTCAGTGAGCTTTGCTTCAAGCAAGGATATGTGAACAATTAAAACCAATTAAACAATAAAAAATGAATATGATCACGGGAACTTTAACTTAAAACATTCACTAGATAACTTCAAGTGAGAGGGACTTTAAGTACTCTACTTTAAAAGATTTTGATATGGCAGTCAGAGCTCTATGACAACAATTAGGTATCCCTTAATTGCTAGTACCATATCCTAACCTTCAAGAAAATGAAGGACTTACAAAAACATATCTCACCCACAATTACAAATGTGACCTCAATGGCTAGATTGGGTTTCGAAACAAGTGTCTCACCAAATGCAAACCATTTTAGATTTTTAGTGCCCTGCTAATATGGAGGGACCAGAGTGTCCCCCGTAATAAAATTTGGGGGACCAAATTATCCCTTTTTTTTTTCAGGGATCAAACTGGGCTACTTAAAAAATTTGAGGGATCAAAACGGGCCTTTACTCTGATAAAAATCCACACACAAATAGGATAGCAAGGGTCAATTACAGTAAGTAACCAAAACCATCAAATCACAATAAAAAAAAATAAGGCTATCACAATTTGGAGGATGATGCCTAAGGCTACCACCCACACCATTTAATCCATAGTCCAAACATCCAATCTCAAACAATTAGGAACTCATAAGACACTAACCAAAACTGAACATATCCACAATCCAAAAATAAAATAAAATTATGCAATTCAAAGTGTTATCTTATTCAGAAACTGACAGCAGAATTTTCAGCAACTTGCAACAGAGATTCCTACAACAAAACCGAATCAAATTCAAAAATTCCAAAGCCTATGTTGTTAAAATTTCTATATGTTTTCTATTAGCACATGAATTAACTCAAACCAATATTTGTACAATTTACTACAATTTAAACACTACAACAGTATCAGTCTAGAGTTCCCAGTACGAACAGAAACTTGCATGTCATTTTTCTCCCTCTATACTTAATTGAATTGAACCATTATAGAGCCCAATTCAAATTAAAATGAGTCTAGTTTCCAATGGTATAAAAATCACTTAGAAACAAGCCCTGTGGAGGAAATTATGGATGAAATACTAACAGGGGTACATACGGGTTTGAGAGATTTTTACAGCTCCTTGTCAAGTTTCATAAAAACAACCTCTAATTCAACATGCAATCAAAATTGAGTTATTTAAAATCATATATTACTTCAAAACAAGAATTCTACAATAGTAATTTAAACATTTAACAAGTAATTGAGATTTATGGTCACCCAAAGTGACAAACAACAAAACTCACACTGCTTGGTATAAGAATCAAGGATGTAAAATGCAGATCTTTCTTGAGTTCTCCCTAAGCTGGTCGAAAATTTTGAAAGGGATTAGAGGTCTTGCATGCTGCCCTATTTCTTGATTTAATTAGGTGTTTAGGAGTAGTTGTAAGTGTGAGGTAAAAGGTTAGAAGAAAATTGATGTATATTTCATGAGAGGTTTTGAAAGAATGAAGAAGGGAAATGATGGTGGGAATGGTGTGTGTGCTGACCGAAATTTGTGACGGAGGGGAATGGAAATGAACTACCGAGTCCCCACTCCTTTATTTGGCCGAAATAGAGAGGAAAAAGGGAAGGTGTGTGGCTGTTTTCTTTTGGTCTTAGTGAATGAAGGGGAAGCAAGGGTGCCTAGCCTTGTTGTGATCGAAATTAAGAGGGAGAAAGGGAGGGGATTGGCTGGCCAATAGGGGTTGGGTCTCCTTGAAAAGTATTGGTCACTTAGGGGATTTTAGGATAGAGGTGGATAAGTTGGTTTAAAATAAGTGGGTGTGTGTATGATAATAATAATAAAAAAGTTTCATTCCATTTCAATTCCCAAATAATTAACTTCATTAAATCAATCAACCACACAATTTCACATTTATGATATATAAAAGGATCCAAACACACCCATGATAAAATTATAATGAAAAGACAAAAATACCCTTGGGAAAGGATATTATATTTCTATCCTCCTTAAATAAATTTTGTCCACAAACTTTTAGACAACTTACCTACTCAAACAAGTAAGGATACCCCTGGCGTAAGTCATCCTCAAGCTCCCAATTTGCCTCCTCGGGAGTTGACCCTTCCTAAATAACTTTCACCAAAGGAATTGTTTTGTTTCTCAGGGTTTTCAAGCTATGGTCAATCACTTGAACCGGCATAGGTTGAAAAGTTAAATCCAGTCCTAACTGAACAAGATCATGATTTAGGGGTTGGCGATGATTAGGAATATACATTTTAAGTTGAGATACATGGAAGACATTGTGTATTCTTGACAAAGAAGGAGGTAAAGCAAGTTGGTACGCTATAGGACCGACTCGGTGAATAATTTGGAAAGGTCCTATGAAACGAGGACAGAGTTTCTTGGCCCGAAGGGCTCTTCCAATGCCTATTGTGGGGGTTGCTCTCATAAACACATGGTCACCCTCTTTAAATTCTAAGGGTCTCCTTCTTTTATTGGTGTAAATATTTTGCTGACTCTGCGCAACTTTTAATTTATCCCTAATGATTCGGATTTTCTCTGTAGTCTCCTGGATTAACTTAGGCCCTAAGATCCACTTGTCACCCACTTCAGCCCAACAAAGTAGAGTTCTACACTTACGGCCATAGAGTGCCTCATATGGCGCCATACCTATGCTGAAGTGATGACTATTATTGTAGGCAAACTCCACTAAGGATAGGTGATGATCCCAACTTCTTCCATCCTCCAGAATACAGGCCCTAAACATATCCTCTAAGGTTTGGATAGTTCTCTCTGTGTGACCATATGACTTAGGATGGTAGGCAGTACTAAAGTTCAACTGAGTACCCAAGGCTTGGTGAAAAGCCTTCCAGAACCTAGAAGTGAACTTAGGATCCCTATCTGGCACAATAATAATTGGTACACCATGCAACCTCACTATTTCTCTTTTGAATACCTTTTCTAGTTTAGCCGTATTATAAGAGGTCTTAACAGGTAGGAAGTGGGTGGACTTAGTCAATCAGTCCATTATCACCCAAATGGAATCATGACTCGACTGAGTGCGAGGAAAACCCACAACAAATTCCATGGATATGCTCTCCCATTTCCACTCAGGTATTTTTAAAGGTTGTAGCATGCTTGAGGGTCTTTGATGCTCGATATTGACCTTTTGGCACACTAAACAACGAAAGATAAACTTGGCACCATCATACATCATTCCTGGCCACCAGAACATCTTTCTAAGGTCTTGATACATCTCAGTAGAACCAGGATGTACTAAAAAATCACTCTTGTGGGCTTCCTCTAGCACCTGTCGTTTAATCTCTTCATCATTTGGAATGCATATTCTCTCATGAACGAGGAGTGTTCCATCCCTGGCTTCGGAGAAGCCAGGTTGATTCTTCCTAGCTTGTAGATCCTCGTCCCGGAGTTGAGTTTGTCTAATTCGAGCTCTAAAATCACAAGTGATCTCAAGGTGGCTCAAATAAATGCTACTGGGACCCACAATAACATTTAGGTTTAAGTTGCGGAAATCCTCCAATAGTTTCATCTCATGTAAGATCATGGATGAAACGTGAAGAGACTTCTGACTTAAAGCATCCACTACCATATTTGCCTTTCCTTGGTGATATTTCAACTCAAACTCATAATCCTTGAGGAACTCCACCCACCTTCACTGTCTCCTGTTGAGTGCCCTCTGATCAAAAAGATACTTCATGCTCTTATGATCGCTAAACACTTCAAATTTTGCTCCATAAAGATAATGTCCCCATATCTTTAGAGCAAAAACTATGGCTGCTAACTCCAGATCATGGGTAGGGTAGTTTTCTTCATGGGGTTTCAACTGACGAGAGGCATAAACCACTACCTACCTATTCTGCATCAAAACACACCCTAGGCCTTTTAATGATGCATCACTATAAACTTCAAATCCTAAGGCTGGGTCAGGAATGGTTAACACAGGAGCAGAGGTCAAGAAGGCTTTGAGTTCAAGGAAACTCCTTTCACACTTTTTATCCCACTCAAAAGGATTACCCTTGCGGTTAAGCGGGTTAAGGGTAGAGCTAACTTTGAAAATCCCCTTATAAACCTTCGGTGTCCTGCCAAGCCCATAAAACTCCTAAATTTGGTGATGTTCTTAGGTATTTCCTAATTAATGACAGCATCAACCTTACTGGGGTCTACTACTACTCCTTCTTGTGAAATTACATGTCCTAAAAACTTCACCTCGGTCAACAAAAATTCACATTTTTATAGTTTAGCAAACAACCTCTTTTCCCGGAGTATCTGCAAGACGATCCTAAGGTGTTCTTCATGCTCTTGAGGACTCTTAGAATAGATAAGGATATCATCAATGAAAACTACAACGAACTTATCCAAGAAGGGCCGAAAGATGCGGTTCATGTAGTCCATGAATACTGGGTGGAGCATTAGTTAAGCCAAAGGGCATAACTAGATACTCGTAATGCCCATAACGTGTTCTAAACGCCGTATTGGGTATGTCTTCAGACTTAATCCTTATTTGGTGATATCCCGACCTCGGATCGATTTTTGAGAATACGAGGGGCTCCTCTAAGGTGATCTAACATGTCATCTATTCGGAGTAATGGATATTTATTCTTAATGGCTATCTTGTTAAGCTGTCTATAATCCACACATAGTCTCATACTCACATCCTTTTTCTTAACCAACAAAACAGGTGCACCCCAAGGAGAGGCACTGTGTCGGATGAATTGCTTAGCTATCAAATCCAAAGGGGACATTCTATAGGGTGCAATAGATATTGGTCCCGCACCAGGAACCAAATCTATGGAGAATTCAACCTCCCTTTCAGGAGGTAGGGAGATTATGTCTTCTGGAAAAACATCTATGAATTGACCCACTACAGGGATAGTTACTACATCCACATTAGCCTTAGAACTTGAAGAAAGTAAGCACATGAACATGGGTTCCCAACTATTTAGGCATTGGTTAATCTGAGACACACTAGCAAACAAGGAAGGACTTATCTCTTTGGGATTTTCTCCTGGAGATAGGAAAATTATGGACTTTTCTGGACAGTTTAGTACAACTTGATTAGCTGATAGCCAATCCATGCCAAAAATGACATCTAGACCTCATAGGGGCAAGCAAATCAAGTTAACTAGAAACACTTTATCGGATATTTCTAGTGTACAATTTTTGCAAACAAGGGAAGTCTCAATACTACTCTCTGTAGGGGTAGACTCAGATAAAGGGTTTGGCAAAGAGGAAAAAATAATTGTAGACGTAGAGCACATTCACAAGAGACAAAAGAATGGGATGCCCCAGAATAAAAAAGGATAACAACGGATTCTTGGTTTAGAAGACCGGTACCTATAATCAGACCATCTTTCCATTTAGCTTTCTTACCACTGAGGGTGAAAACTCTTCCCGAGGATTGGTTACTAGGAAAGGCAACTCCTTTATTCTTTAGCAGAGGGCAAAATGGAGAAGTGTGTCCCGGCTGCTTGCAAGAATAACACACTTTCTGACCCGCCAAGCACTCCCCACCATGTTTCTTTCCACATTTTGGGCATCCCACAGATTTAGGAGAGTTAGACGTCTGCACCTATTTGCCCTTGTCCAAATTCCCTTTTACCTTGAGTTTTTGATGGTGCTTACCTTCATTCCTATTCTTAAGCCATTTCTGCTGATTCTCCACTTCTAATTCTTGCAAACTTTCTTCAGCCGCATAAGCATATTGGACGATGGTGGGGGTATTCAGTAAACCTGGCTTAAGCCAAACTGTTCTTGATATCATCTCTCAAGCCCCAACGGAAATGATCTATCTTCCATTCTTCATTTGGAGCATAACTTGCCTGCGAAGCATGTCTTGCCAAATCTTCAAATTTTGCTACATAATGGGTTATTGACATGTTTCCTTGCTTCAGTTCCATGAATTCCCTTTCTTTCTGCTTTCAGAGGTTGAGGGGAATATACTCTTCAAGAAAAATCACTTGGAAATGCTCCCAATCCAAAGGTGTCCCCACAGCTATCATGTGAGCCTTCACACCCTTCCACCAATTAGCAGCTTCCTTCTTTAGCATATGAGTTGAAAAAGTAACCTTTTGTTCCTCTGTACACTGTACAACATCAAAAATCTGCTCCATTTCTTCTATCCAATGATGAGCATCCAGAGCATGTTTCACCTCGGAGAAGGCAGGAGGGTCAAGCTTGAGTAATTGGAAGAAAGCACAGTTGGCATCATCCTGGGTTGTGCTAGTCCTCCAGCCTGAGTCTGGTGATTGAGAAGATTATTGGTAGCCATAGTCTGGTCCCGTATGACCTGCATAAACTCATCCAACCACTCAAACCCGTGCCCATGAGGTCCTGGAGTACCTCTTCCTCTTCCTTCGCGGCCAGTAGATTCTATACTCATAATTCTGCAAAAAATCATCATAATCACTTAAAATTTGTTTTCTTTCAAAAATCAATATTTTGAACCTGAAAATATTGCTTTGAGGCAAAATCTCTGTTTTCACTAATATTACCATTTTTACTAATATACAGAAATATTGTCGGAATTGTCCGACGTTCGACCTTTTTAAAACATTTTAAGTCCAAATATGACTTTTCTAATAAAATAATTTTTCCAACACCATAATAAAATTATTTTTAAAACTTATTTTCTTAAAATAATATTTTCTAATATTTAGAAATTTCTTACGTATAAATTAGCAGTTGTAACACCCCGATTTCTGCTGTTTCTGCTGTTTTCTAAATCGATAAACAAACATCTGTTTATGTTTTTTTATCTGAAACTTAGAAGATGATTTTGGGAAAACCAAAGTCATATTCATATCATACTTATTTTTATAAGTATACGGTGAAATTTTGGGTTGAAAATTCATATGGTACCCGATCTGCGTTTTCACTGACAGTAAGATTTTACTGATCAGAAAACCTAATTTTGACCCGGGAACGAAATGGATAGCGTTTACATATCATTTCCAACGATATAGGTTATTTTTAAAATTTTCAAAATAAATATGTTATTATACTCGATTCGGGCGTAAAACCTAAATCGGGAGAATAACGGAGTCGGAAACGGAACTACGTAGACTGAACCGGACACCGGGCCACCGAGGGAAACATGTTACATGGTTGTGGTGAGTAGGGTGAGTCACCACTTATGACTCACCTTTGTCATGGTTAAATTTCAAAATATCTAGATATTTCTTTAAACTAGTGTAAAGACCGTTTTGCCCTTGGACGATTTTACCCTTGAACTTTCATCGAAATGACAAGTTTGCCCCAAAATTTGTGGACACAAATCAGACAAATCCTCACTCATTTCTCACCACATGTTGGTCATGATTGCTTTTTGGGAAATGACCATTTTGTCCTAATGTTGTCATAATACCACAAAAATGCCATTTTGTGAGATTACTACTTTGTCCTTGAAATTTTGTGTGTTGGACCCTTTTACCCCTCAAAGTCCACGACCCTAGGCAGCCAAGAGGCCCATTTTCACTTCTATAAAAGGCCATCTTCATCTTCTCCATCAAGCTTTGCCATTTTTGCCATTAAAGCTCTAAGTACCATAGCTTGATTTTGTGAAGGAAGTAGGTGATTCCTTGACCATTTTTCATTTCCAAGATGTATACCATACTTCTCTAACTCAATCATCTTCATGTTCTTCACTGATTTTTGTGATTTGAAGTCTTGATCATATTTTTCAATTCCTAGATCTAGAAACTTTGAAAATTCATAGAAAATCATAGAAAAATCCTTTTAAAGTAAAACCAATTTCTATGATCTTATTATCCTCTCTATATTTAAGATCCCAGAGGATATATCAAACAAAAATTTCGTGCCCTTTTATTTTGTCAAGGCCGAACCCTAGTTTCTAGTGGGGGAGGACTTTGTTCATTTTGTTAACTAGTCTTGCTTGATTCAATCTTATAATTCATATATATGTTGAGTCCATGATTTTTGAATCAAAATCAAATCTCTAAGCCATTATTTTATTCATGGCCGAAATTATTTTCTTGAGGAGTTGAAAGATTTTGTTTCATTTTTCAACATATGATAACTTGTCTTAACTCTACACTACTCTAAGGTTATAGATCTAAGAGTATGTGGAATTTTGAAACCTTGAACCTATTTTCTTAGCTTGGTCAGAAACCATACCCATAGGAAATAATAGATTTTTCAAAGTTTAATTAGTTATGTGTTGTTTTGTGAAGGATTGTGTTAGTAGTTGTTGTTCGGAGTTCGTGGAGGAAACCGGATTTGAAAACCGAGACTTCGTTGAATCAGAACTTGAATCTTCAAAGGTAAGGGGAGTTTACCTGAGGAGCTTCGATAACTATGTGTATAAATTGTTTGGTGTGTCCGTAATTAATGGTTATAGTTTGTGGTGTTTGTTTTAAAATTATTGCATAATATTCTGTGATGCATGATTTATCTGTGAAAGCATGCTATAAATTGCGATGTGTGAATTTATTGTTGGTTGTGAAAGCATGTGATAAATTGTGTTGTATGAAATTTTTTGTTGATTTTTATGATTGACTGGAAGCCTGACACCGGTCATAGCTTATTGAAAATTAAGGATAAAACGTTAAGAAAATTTAAGGGAAATGTTATGTTTTTGAAAATTGGTGGATTTAACTTTTAAGTTAAAAATAATAATATTTTAATGAGTTTTAATAAAAGAATAAGTTAATGAGCAACCGCGCATACGTAACCGTGAAAAAGTTTCACTTTCGCACTTGTTTCGAAAACGTTGGGAATAATGGAAATAAAATCTTAATTTTTAGAAAATGTATTTTAAAAAGTGTTTTAAGATTGATAATAAATAATTTTTCAAGAAATAAGGGTTTTTGCTTACCTAATGGCGGTATGAGGAAAAACGATCTTTTTACATGAGAAAAATGAATATATGTGTTAGAAATGATTTTAAAAAGAATTAACAGATTTTCAGAACTAAAAATAAAGGATTTAAGGGGAAAATGATTTTTGTTAAGTTTTAAAATGAATTTCATCAGAAAAGGATTTTGTTGGAAAAGGAGTTAAGGACAGTGAAAATTTCCAACAAACTTGGATAAGTTTTCGGAGTTTTTGTTTTTGGTATTTGTATTTCATTGAACGAAAATTCTTTGGGGAAAAATCAAGGAAAGGATAAGGATCTAGATTGCCGAGATGTCGGGCTAGTGTTCCTAAAAGGAAATCACACTTGGAAAGGAAAGGAATTGGAATACCTAAGGAAGGGTAGTTGGGAGTTTAAGCCTCGACAGAGGAAAAATAAACGGCAAAGAACAATTACGATAACAAAGGATTTTACATGCATAGTCTGGCAAACATGCCATATTTGGGCAGACATGCCTTGGGTATCGAGCTACAATTTCACAAAGGATGAATTGGTTAAATTGGTTAGTTATGGACCAAAGATAAATTCTAGGGTCTTTGGGTCTTAGGGACATTCGAGCTTCGAAAATCCAGTGAATACTTGGGGCCTTGCAACCTCGGGTCGTGGAATTCGGTTACCAGGCACGAATGTACTCAATAGGGAACTATTCCAATATTATTTTAGGTGCTCCATTGTGATATTCCTTGAACAATTGGAGCCGGATCTAAATTTAGAGGCCGATCTCATGAGACAATTGTGTTAAGGGTATCGCAGCCTAATCATTGCTCGAAGAAGGGAAGTTAGGAATCTCCGTAGAATAAAGGTCAAGAATCACAGGAATGGATATTGAAGTGTCATGCATTTTTGAAAAATTACGATTGGATGATCGGGTATAAATCCCATTGGTAGGAAATATTTATAATATGTATACATCGTGTTTGTTTGAGTGTCATGCATGTAGTTATCATTGATGAAAACTCAATGATGGTATCTCACCTTTGCTTTATTTATTTTCATGTTGGGTTTCTACTATGCTTATATATATATATTCGAGTACAGATGAGCCCAATGAGTCTGATATCGTACACGGGGATACGTTCCATGCACTTTGACGAGGCTGATGACGGAAGCGTGTGGAGGACTAACCTGGATACTTCTGTGGGCGGGGAGTCTCGGGAGGATTTCCTAATGGGTATTCTTAAGTGTGACCAGCTGTAGGATTCTGATTTGGGTTTAATTTTGGAAAGTGGTACCGCTACCATATAGGTTTAGTTTATGTGTGTTTTCCTTATGCTATGGCTTAAATAAATGACTGTAATATAAAGGGCCATATGTAAAACCTTAATGATGCATATATATGTATTCGGTTGTTTGTTAATTATAACGGTTTGGGTTGTATCGTTTGAGGAAAAGAAAAAGGAAAAAATTTATGACTAATTTTCAAGGAAGTTACGAAATAGAGAAAAATATATTTTTCCGAAAGCAACCAAAGATAATTATTTTCAGTCTTTTAGTTTCAACATGTAGCGCCAAGGGGTGTTACAAAGAAGTACTAAAAATATTTTCAAGGTTACGTCCTCACTATGACTCATAAAACACTCTTACACCGTTACATTATTAAAATAATATTATTTTCAACTTTTTCTCATTTTCAACTAACCAAATACTTAAGTAATATTATATTACTATTTCTCATAAATTAAAACTCAATATTCCGTAAAAAAACTTTTTAACGCTTTTAACCTTGTTATTAATTGAGCACGACCACCCGCTCAGGCTTTCCAATCCACAATCAACATCAATAACAAACTCATGCCAATAATATAGAAATTAACACAATTATGACATGCATATTCAAAGATAAACCATTAAA
Source organism: Sophora flavescens (assembly GCA_030762895.1). Taxonomy (NCBI): domain Eukaryota; kingdom Viridiplantae; phylum Streptophyta; class Magnoliopsida; order Fabales; family Fabaceae; genus Sophora; species Sophora flavescens. Next base: position 80,417,518 of record CM061065.1, on the reverse strand, counting down.
TGCGAGTTAAATAATTAAAAGCAGATAAATCTAACTCAGTAAAACAATAAATACACCAAATAAAATATACAGACCACAAACAAATTATATACAACTATCGAAAAAATCCCTCGAGTACTCCCCTTACCTCTTTAAGACTTTTCCTTTCGAATTTAAGTTCTGTCAAACGACCGGTCTCCGCAAAACACATACACGGTTCACACAACAATTTAACCTTCAACAACCACAACAACAAATTAACAATCAAACAATTAAAAACACCTATTTCCCTATAGGTAAGGTTCGGCCATAAGGAGATTAAATTGACTAGACATGATAAAATTTTGTAAGCTTTTGGATTAAGGATCCTTAAGCAAGATTAAGACATACAAAGATCTTAAGCTCTTGGATTAATGATCCTTGATCATTTAAAACCCTAAATCAATGATTAACATACAAAGATTGAAATCATATTCCAATCCTTCAAAAACCCTAGTTTTGGCCATGAAGAAAATCATGATTTAGAGGTTTCAAGACATACATATACTAAAAGGATTGAATTTAACATGGTTTGCCAAGAAAAATTGAACAAAGTTCCTTATCCTACACCTAACTAGGTTCGGCCTTGATCAAATAAATAGGCAAGAAATTTTTGTTTCCTACACCTAACTAGGTTCGGCCTTGATCAAATAAATAGGCAAGAAATTTTTGTTTGATGCATCCTCTTGGATCTTAAATATATAGAGGATAATAAGATCATAGAAATTGGTTTCATGTTCATTGAATTTTTCTATGATTTACTATGAATTTTCAAAGTTCTAGATCTAAGAATTGAAAAATATGATCATGGCTTCAAAACATAAAAATAATTGAAGAACATGATGATGATTGAATGAGAGGAGTATGGTATACCTCTTGGAATTGAAAAATGAGCAAGGATTCACTTGGTTTGTTCACAAAATAAGGCTATGGAACTTAAGCTTTTTAAGATAAAAATGGAGAAACTTGATGATGAATATGAAGAATGACTTTTATAGAAGTGAAATGGGCTCATGAAGTAGGGTTTTGTCCGTGGAAATGAGGGGTATAAGGGTCCAAGTCATAAAAATTTAAGGGAAAAAGAGTAATCTTACAAAATGACAATTTTGTGATATAAAGACAACTCAAGGACAAAATGGTAATTTCCCAAAAAGCCATCATGACAAACATGTGGTGAGGATTAGTTGAAGATGTGGCTGATTTGTGTCCACAAATTGTTGGGACAAACTTGGCATTTTAATGAAAGTTCAAGGGTAAAATAGTCCAAGGGCAAAATGGTCTTTACACTATTTTGAAGAAATATCTAGATATTTGCTAAATGTAATCATTACATTGGTGAGTAACCCATATGACTCACCACCCTAGGTGGAAATATATCTCCGCATCCGATGTCGGATTTTGTCTCTGCACGTCGTTCTCGACTCCGTCGATTACCCGACTTAGGTTTTTACACCCGAATCAAGTATAATAACTTATTTATTTTGAAAATTTTCAAAATAACCCATATCGTTGGAAATGAGATATAAAATCTATTCATTTCGTTATCGGGTAAAAATTAGATTTTCTGATCTGTAAAATATTACTGTCAGTGAAAACGTAGACCGGGTTCCGTCTGAATTTTCAACAAAAAATTAACCGTATGCTTATAAAAATAAGTATAATTTGAATATGACTTTGGTTTTACCAAAATCATTTTCTAAGTTTCATATAAAAATATAAATGTTTGTTTATGTTTATACCGATTTTAGAAAGCAGAAAAATCGGGGTGTTACATTACTACCTCACTAAAAAAAAATTTCGTCCTCGAAATTTCGTGACTCAAAACTAGACAGGATTTCTTAACCCCAAGGTTTTACTTTCACAAGAAAGTATATAGAAGAACTTTGTCAATCTGAAAAGAATACAGGAATGTTCAGTATGTAAAAAGATTCTTTAATAGGTTCGTGAGTGTAAAAATGCATAGCTATTACATATTTACAACCATGACTATAATAAAGTTCCTTCTTTCATAAGAATTCCCAATGAATTAGGAACTCACAAAATGAATAGTTCCTAACTTACAAAATGACAATTTAAAATGTCAAAAGTCCGACAAAATTTCATACTGGATTCACTTTCACCAAAAGTAGAAGTGACTAGACTAAGTCTCATCTAGAAACTTCTTTTACCAAGAAATGTCTGTCCCAAATAACAACAGAACATTCCCAAAAAATTTCACAATGATTGGTTCAACCACGAAAGTTTGAAAAAAAATCACTATTTTTAGAAAAGAAAGGATCTGACCCCAAAAATCTAGATTGGTCACATCAATCAAAATAAAAAGGACTGGAATAAATTTCCTTCAAGAAACCTTTATTCTCATAAAGTTGTAGATATTATACGTCATTGATGTCGACTGAAAAGACTAATAACATAAAAGACTTTGAAGAGTCAAATACTCAAAAACATCGAAATACGATTATACTTAGAATTCGTTACAAACTTAAAATTACGAGTCATTAAAGTACGTCACCACAATGTCTTTGGTTCACGATTCCAGTTGCCAAAATTTCTGAAGAAATTTGCAGCTATCTTTTAGAAAACCTCTAGGTTATGAAGCTTCAACCTTGTTCCCAGTGTAAACCTTCCGCCAATATTGCCCGTTTCTCTTTTTCCACCTTTTTAGCAGCTCGTACTTTGTTTTTATCTGCTTCATATTTCTTTACATTACAAACTCTTGCAATATACCCGATATTCCCACATTGATAACATAAAATTCCTTCAAATGGACAAACATCTGCTAAGTGGTCTTGCTTTCCACACTTTGAGCATTGGCGAACAGAATCTCGGTTCTTATTCCCATCATTTTGCTGGGGTTGTAGATATGGTTTGTTTTGATTTTGTTTCCCCTTTTGATTCTGGTACTTGTTCCTGAATCGAGATGCTCCTCCGGTATTACCATAGTTGTCCTTCCCTTTCTTCATCAATTCCACCTTACGACATTTCTCAACTAACGCTTGGAAATTGCGAATCTCGAGCGGTAATACAGATTTCTTGATATTATATTGCAAACCTCATTCAAAACATTCACACTTCCATCCCTCATTTGGCTGAACTTGGAAGAAACGAAAATATTTGGCTAGTGATTCAAACTTCGCCGCATATTCCCCAACAGGTAGACCTTTTTGTTGTTACTGCAGAAATTCTTGCTCCTTCTCAATTCTAGTACTTTCTGGGAAATACTTGTTCAGAAATGCGTTTCAAAACACATCCCAAGTAATTTCCTACTGATCAGCTTCCAGAAGTTGTTTAGTACCTTCCCACCAGTACTCCACATCTCCTACCAAAAGAAACGTAGCATATGAAACCTTAACTCCTTTTGGGGTAAGAATGAGTTCAAAGATTTTCTTCAATTCTTGGATCCACCAGTCAGCTTTCTCAGGCTCAGAATCCCCATGGAACTGTGAAGGATTCTTGCATCGCAATGTAGTCAGACCTTTACCTTCCGCGTCTTGCTGAATCTGAGCAGCCATAGCAGCCGTCTGCATGGCAATAGCAGCCGCAATGTTATCCATTTCCTGTGCGGTATCATCCACTCCACTTTCTGGTTCTGTTTCCACAACTGACCTATAAGACAAACTCAGTCAGTCCACAACCAGAAACTGCAACATATCCTTACGTGTCTAAAACACATTTATTCTAAGAAGTAATTCGGTCAATGTACCATCTATTGTTCATAGATTCTCACAAGGTCTAGGATAAAACAAAACACAACTACTTGTGTGAAAACACACATTGTTTCAACAAGGAAACAATTCAAGCAAGATCCTACAAGAGATCACACAACAAAAACATAACAGACCTATTCCCCAAGGTTCCCGAAAGACTCGACCAGCTCTGATACCACTCTGTAACACCCCCCCTTGGGCATTACTATGTAACACGTGTGAAAATAAATTAAAAAGAATTTTGATGGTTGCTTTCGGAAATTGATTTATTTTAAGTCAGAAAATGTGGGGGTAAAAATTTTTCTTCTGAATACTACGAACATAACGCGCACATCACAATAGTAAAAATCATACTATTCAAAACAGAATTTCAAACCATATAAAGGTTTTCTAAACACCTACACAGAATTTCTCAAAACATAACACCCAAAGAAAATCCTAAGCTGGTCGCTCTACAAGACACTCACGGATAAGACCTCGTGATCATCCCTATAATCACACCTCTTCCTGCAATCCGGACTCAAGTCTCCAAGTGACTTAAGGAACTCTTCAAAGAATCTACACTCGTGTACCGAGGTACAACAAAGAAAGCCAGGAGAACATGTATATGCAAGGGTGAGTTCCAATATATGGATTATAAAATGATAACCATATGCACGACACACAAATAACATTTAACATGTATATTCAACAATAAACAATTTGTCTATCAAAGGGTTTCATACCCGACAATCTTTGTTGTTTTAAAAACCATGACACTTCAATATTCATCATCTAACTTTGGTACCTAATCACCAAAGCTTCAAACACCAATTAAAGGAGCTGATCAGGCTCTCGTTGCCAAATAAGGCAAAAATTAATCATTGCCAAATCAGGCAAAATTTAATCATTGCCGACAAGGCAGGTTTTAAATTATTTGGTCTGTCAAGGTTCCGAGTTCCAACTATTTAAATAAGTAACTCGGTAGGATACGAGCTCCAACCATCATCGTAAGTAGTTCACCGGAACATCCAACGATAGTCGTAATTAACTCAGCCTATAAAATATTACTAATATCCGAGCTCTAGAAATAGTCGTAAATAGCCCGGCCTTTCCTAGACCCCCATTCATTTCACCCAAAGGTGAAATGTATCCCATAACATGGATACCTATCAAGGTACCATGCATAAAACCGTTAGGGACATCTGCCAAAAAAAAATGTAAAATGCATGTCAAACACTTGGTTGACGTCATTTTTCTTTGTGTTCATTCATTCTTTGTCGAAGCTCAAAGCTCACGACCAATCCAATATTTAAACATTTACGTTTAACAAACATTCCAATAAAACAGACTCCAAGTCAAAACGTTCCAATAAAACAGACTCCAAGTCAAAAGGTGCAAATCACAAAATCTAGCTAGACCGACGCACCAGGCTTAGATTCATAAATTTAAGCGCACAAAAATCATTACAGATTTTTATAGGACATCTAGTCCATAATTTCCCGTTTTGGTTCCCTGGTCCATACCATAGAACACTAGACCTGATGTCTCGACAACTAGGTTTGTCTTTTTAATTGTAAAAGCATTTTCGCTCTATGAAACACAAATCCAAAACTAAAGTACCTCAACTTACCCAAGTTGTCAGAAATAATCCATTGTACAAATCTATTTTACAGAAAATCCTTTTACGTTGGAAATTCGTTTTATAAAATCATCATAATCACTTTAAATTCGTTTTCTTTCAAAAATCAATATTTTGAACCTGAAAATATTGCTTTGAGGCAAAATTTCTGTTTTCACTAATATTACCATTTTTACTAATACTTCTGTAAATATTGTCGGAATTGTCCGGCGTTTGACGTTTTTAAAACGTTTTAAGTCCAAATATGACTTTTCTAGTAAAATAATTTTTTCAACACCATAATAAAAATATTTTTGAAACTTATTTTCTTAAAATAACATTTTCTAATATTTAGAAATTTCTTAGGTATAAATTAGCAGTACTAAAATATTTTCAAGGTTACGTCCTCACTATGACTCATAAAACACTCTTACACCGTTAAATTATTAAAATAATATTATTTTCAACTTTTTCTCATTTTCAACTAACCAAATACTTAAGTAATATTATATTGCTATTTCTCATAAATTAAAACTCATTATTCCGTAAAAAGCTTTTTAACGCTTTTAACCTCGTTATTAATTGAGCACTGACCACTGTCATGCTTTCCAATCCACAATCAACATCAATAACAAACTCATTCCAATAATATAGCAATTAACACAATTATGACATGCATATTCAAAGATAAACAATCAATTGCAGTTAAATAATTAAAAGCAGATAAATCTAACTCCGTAAAACAATAAATACACCAAATAAAATATACATACCACAAACAAATTACATACAACTATCGGAAAAATCCCTCAGGTACTCCCCTTAACTCTTGAAGACTTTTCCTTTCGAATTTAAGTTCTGTCAAACATTCGGTCTCCGCAAAACACGTACACGGTTCACACAACAATTTATCCTTCAACAACCACAACAACAAATTAACAATCAAACAATTCAAAACACCTATTTTCCTATAGGTAAGGTTCGGCCATAAGGAGATTAAATTGGCTAGACATGATAAAATTTTGTAAGCTTTTGGATTAAGGATCCTTAAACAAGATTAAGACATACAAAGATCTTAAGCTCTTGGATTAATGATCCTTGATCACTTAAAACCCTAAATCAATGATTAACATACAAAGATTGAAATCAAATATTCCAATCGTTCAAAAACCCTAGTTTTGGCCATGAATAAAATCATGAGTTAGAGGTTTCATTTTGATTTAATAGCTTGGTTTCAAGACATACATATACTAAAAGGATTGAATCTTACATGGTTTGCCAAGAAAAATTGAACAAAGTTCCTTATCCTACACCTAACTAGGTTCGGCCTTGATCAAATAAATAGGCAAGAAATTTTTGTTTGATGCATCCTCTTGGATCTTAAATATAGAGAGGATAGTAAGATCATAGAAATTGGTTTCGTGTTCATTGAAGTTTTCTATGATTTACTATGAATTTTCAAAGTTCTAGATCTATGAATTGAAAAATATGATCATGGCTTCAAAACACAAAAATAATTGAAGAACATGATGATGCTTGAATGAGAGGAGTATGGTATAACTCTTGGAATTGAAAAATGAGCAAGGAATCACTTAGTTGCTTCACAAAATAAGGCTATGGAACTTAAGCTTTTTAAGATAAAAATGGAGAAACTTGATGATGAAGATGAAGAATGCCTTTTATAGAAGTGAAATGGGCTCATGAAGAAGGTTTTTGTCCTTGGAAATGAGGGGTATAAGGGTCCAAGTCATAAAAATTTAAGGGTAAAAGAGTAATCTTACAAAATGACAATTTTGTGATATAAAGACAACTCAAGGAAAAAATGGTAATTTCCCAAAAATACATCATGACAAACATGTGGTGAGGATTGGTTGAAGATGTGGCCGATTTATGTCCACAAATTGTTGGGACAAACTTGGCATTTTAATGAAAGTTTAAGGGTAAAACAGTCCAAGGGCAAAATGGTCTTTACACTATTTTCAAGAAATATCTAGATATTTGCTAAATGTAATCATTACATTGGTGAGACACCCATATGACTCACCACCCTAGGTGGCAATATATCTCAGCATCCGATGTCGGATTTTTTCTCTGCACGTCTGTTCTCGATTCCGTCGATTACCCGATTTAGGTTTTTACACCCGAATCAAGTATAATAACTTATTTATTTTGAAGATTTTCAAAATAACCTACATCGTTGGAAATGAGATATAAAATCTATTCATTTCGTTATCGGGTCAAAATTAGATTTTCTGATCAGTAAAATCTTAGTGTCAGTGAAAACTTAGACCGGGTTCCATCTGAATTTTCAACAAAAAATTAACCGTATACTTATAAAAATAAGTATAATATGAATATGACTTTGGTTTTCAGAAAATCATTTTCTAAGTTTCAGATAAAAAAATAAAAGTTTATTTATGTTTATACCGATTTTAGAAAGCAGAAAAATCGGGGTGTTAGAAGCTTTGCTTCAAGCAAGGATATATTAACAATTAAAACCAATTAAACAATAAAAAATGAATATGAGCATGGGCACTTTAACTTAAAACAATCACTAGATAACTTCAAGTGTGAGGGACTTTAAGTACTCTAGTTTAAAAGATTTTGATATGGCGATCGAGCTCTGTCACAACAATCAAGCGTCCCTTAATTGCTAGTACCATATCCTAGCCTTCAAGAAAATGAAGGACTTACAAAAACATATATCACCCACAATTACAAATGTGGCCTCAATGGCTAGATTTGGTTTCGAAATAAGTGTCTCACCAAATGTAAACCATTTTAGATTTTTAGTGCCTTCTATGCTTCACTTTATCATGATTAAAATCCAAACACAAATAGGACAGCAAGGGTCAATTACAGTAATAACTGAAACCATCAAATCACAATAAAAAAATAAGGCTATCACAATTTGGAGGATGATTCCTAAGGTTACCATCCACACCATTTAATCCACATTCCAAACATCCAATCTCAAATAATTAGGAGCTCATAAGACACTAACCAGAACTGAACATATCAACAATGCATTGTAAACAAATCTAAAGCATCCACAATCCAAAAAAAAATATTTATGCTATTCAAAGTGTTATCTTATTCAGAAACTGACAGCAGAATTTTCAGCAATTTGCAACAGAAATTCCTTCACCAAAACCGAATCAAATTCAAAAATTACAAATCCTATGTTGTTAAAAATTCTGTCTATTTTCTATAAGCACAAGAATTAACTCAAACCAATATTTGTACAATTTACTACAATTTAAACACTACAACAGCATCTGTCCAGAGTTCCCAGTACGAACAACAACTTTCGTGTCATTTTTCTCCCTCTGTACTTAATGAAATTGAACCATTCCACATCCCAATTCGAAATAAAATGAGTGTATTTCCCAATGGTACAAAAATCACTTCAAAACAAGCCCTGTGGAGTAAATTATGGATGAAATACTAACATGGGTACATACAGGTTTGAAAGATTTTTACAGCCCCTTGTCAATTTTTCATAAAAACAACCTCTAATTCAACATGCAATCAAAACCCAGTTGTTTAAAATCATATATTACTTGAAAACAAGCATTCTACAGAAGTAATTTAAACATTTAACAAGTAATTGGGATTTATGGTCACCCAAGGTTACAAACAACAAAACTCAAATTGCTTGGTAGAAGAATCAAGGTTGTAAAATGTAGACCTTTTTTGAGTTCTCCCTAATCCGGTCGAAAATTTTGAAGGGTGCTAGAGGTCTTGCATGCCGCCCTGTTGCTTGATTTAGATGTTTAGGAGTAGTTGTAAGTGTGAGGTAAATGGTTAGAAGAAAATTGATGTAGATTTCATGAGAGATTTTGAAAGAATGAAGAAGGGAAATGATGGTGGGAATGGTGTGTGTGCTGGTCGAAATTTGTGAGGTAGAAAAGGTAATCAAAATAGTTGTTTCTGTTGAGGGATGAGTGGAAATGTACTACCCAGTCCCCACTCCTTGATCTGGCAGAAATTAAGAGGGAGAAAGGGAGGGGATTGGCTGGCCAATGGAGGTTGGATTTCCTTGAAAAATATTTGTCACTTAGGGGATTTTAGGATATGGGTGGACAAGTTGGTTTAAAATAAGTGGGTGTGTGTATGATAATAAAAAAATATTTCCATTCCATTTTAATTCACCAATAATTAACTTCATTAAATCAATCAACCACACAATTTCATATTTATGAAATATAAAAGGATCCAAACACACCCATGGTGTAACACCCCGATTTTCACTACTTTCTAATATCGCTAATAAATATATAAATGTTTATATTTTATTCGAGACTTAGAAAATGATTTTGGGAAAACCAAAGTCATATTCATATTATACTTATTTTTATAAGGATACTGTTAAATTTTGGGTTAAAAATTCAGACGGAACCCGGTCTGTGTTTTCATTGTGAGAAAATTTACTGATCAGAAAACCTAATTTTGACTCGAGAACGAAATAGTTAGATTTTATATCCCATTTTCAACGATATAGGTTATTTTGAAAATTTTCTAAATAAATAGGTTATTATACCTTATTTTGGCGTAAAACCTAAATCGGGTAATCGACGGAGTCGATAACGGATGTGAAGAGACAAAACCCGACACAAGATGGATGAAGACAATGAGTCATCCATGATGACTCATGGGGGGTGACTCACCTAGCAATTAATGAACGTAATGATGAGTTTAAGTGTGAAAAGACTAAAATGCTCATAACCTAACCTATCCTAGTTAAATGTTCCATGGTTAAGGCAAGACAACTTCAATTTTGCTTCTTCATCTTGGTTTTGAGGTATAAAATCAGCCACATCTCCTTCAACCATGACCACAATTTTGTCATGATTACTTTAGGCTTGAAATTACTAAAATGTCCTTAAGTCTTAATTAGATAACAAATTAGCCCTAAGTGAAATTACACTTTTGTTCTCAAATGAGAAACAACTTGGACCTCCTTACCCTCCATTCCCACGGCCAAAATACCACACATGGCCATTTCACTCTCATTTTCATCAACTTCATCTTCTTGCTTAAGTTTTCTTTCATTTCTCTAAGTTAGCCATAACCAAATTTGTGAAGAAACCACTTGAATCCTTGTCATTTTTCAACATCCAAGAGGTATACCATACTCATCTCACTCAATCAATATCTTGTTTTTCATTCATTTTCTTGATTCAAGGCCATGATCACCATTTGAAATTCCTAGATCTAGAACTTCAAAAATCTCTAGAAAATCATAGAAAAATCCTATGACCATGAAACCAATTTCTATGAACTTGTCATCATCTCTATGTTTAGTATTCAAGAGCATGAATCAAACAAAATTTTCTTTCCTATTATTCTCCATAAGGCCGAACCCTAGCTTTTGAGGGTGGAGGAGTTTTGTTTCAATTTTTTTGAAAGTAACAATGGATTTCATCTTTCTAATTCATATATGTATTGAATCCAAGAGATTGAATCAAAATAAAATTCCTAGCCTATTTTCTATGTGAAGACCGAAATTAATTTATTATGGAGTTAGAGGATTTTATTTCACTTTTTGATTTATGATCATTGATCTTGTGTTCCTAATGCTTAAGGATCACTAATCCAAGAGCTTATGAATTTTTGAAAATTTTAACCACATGAAACCCTCATGGCTGAATCCTTGTTCTTGAGAACTTGGATGATTTTGTTTTATTTTTCAACTTATGATCATTGTTCTTAGCTCTATACTACTCTAAGGTCATGGATCTAAGAGTATGTGAAATTTTTAGATCTCAAGCTAATTTAGCTAGCCATGACCGAACCTACACCATATGAGTTAGGAGGTTTTTCTCCAAAATTTAACTTGTTTTATGTTGTGGTTGTTGAAGGATTAGTATTTGTGGGAATCGTGTACGTGTTTTACGGAGATCGGACGTTCAACGAAACTTATTTCGGAAGGAAAATCCATACCTGAGGTAAGGGGAGTACCTAAGGGATTTTTCCGATAGCTATATGCTATTAGTGTGTGGTTTGTATAATTTATTTGAGCTTGTTTGTGGTGGTTTAAATTATTTTACTTAGTTAATTTATCTGTTGTTAATTATCTTCTTTTAATTGATTATCTGCAGTTATGTGTTATAATATTTTAATGCATGTTATAAATTGTGTTATCTGCTATAATATTGACGTGGAATTTTTATTGATGTTGACTGTTGATTGAGAAGCATGACAGTGGTCTGTGCTCAATTAATTACGAAGATAAAAACGGTAAAAAGCTTTACGAGAAATATTGATTATTTAATTGGTGAAATATGGTAATATAATATTATCGGTGTAAGAGTGATCTATGAGTCACAGTGAATGCGTAACCGTGAAAATATTTTAGTGATGCTAATTTTTTCGTAAGAAATTACCAAATAATATAAAAGGTCATTAAAAAAAATTAATTTTCAAAAATAACTTAATTATTATGTTGAGAAAATCATTTTAAAAGAAACAGTCAAAGTTTGACTTAAAACATTTTTAAAATTCTAAACAACAATTAATTCCAAAATTATTTCACGGAACGAAAATAATTTTGAAGTTGAAAAGTGAACCTAGTAGCTGAGACGTCGGGATTCTAGTGTTCTATGTTTTGGACTGTGTCCTAAAGATGAAGTTGTGGACTATGTGTCCTAAAGTTGAAGTTGTGGACTGTGTGTCCTATAAAAGTTATGTTGCTTTTTGTGCGCTAAAATCTACGAACCTAAGACCGGTGCATCGGTCTAGACCTTCATGATTTGCACATTCGGACTTTGCGTCCTATTGTTGAAATTGAAAGACAGATTTAAATGTTTAAAAGTTGAGATGGTAGTGAGCCTTTGAGCTTCCACAAGGAAAGAATGAACACAAAGAAAAGTAACGAGAACAAAATGTTTTACACGCATTATTTGGCAGACGTGCCTACGGTGTTATGCATGGTACCTGGGTAGGTATTCATGTTACGACGTATCATTGTGCCTGGATGGACAATGAAAAATCATATACGACGTTATTACTGGTCCTAGTTTTGGATAGTGTGCTATGGTTATAAGGTGTGACTTATTTGGCAATCGATCTTGATCAACTCATTTTTTACGACGTTGGGGTATCTCCAGAGATTAAGTATAAAATTTTAGACGATGAATATTGAAGTGTCATGCATTTATTTTACAAATGACGATGATTGTCGGGTATGAAACCCTTTGATAAACTACTTGTTTATTCATGAGTATTTTACGTTGTTATAACTAAATATGGCTATATGCTATTTTGTGTGTCTCGCATGTAGTTATCGTTTTAAAATCCATATATCGGTTCTCACCCTTGCATATATCTGTTTTTCTGATTTTGCTGTTGTACCTTGGTACACGAGTATAGATATTTAAGAAGAGTTCCCTAAGTCACTTTGGGACTTAAGTTCGGATATTTGAAGAGGTCTTTTATCATGGGGGATGACCAAGGGGTCTTTACTTGAAAATGTCTGGTAGAATGACCAGCTTAGGTTTGTGTTTGGGGATGTGTGTTTTGTCAAGTATAGTATGATTTTACTATTGTGCAATGTGTATCATTTTCCCCGAAGTATTTTACAAAAAATGTTTACACCCAATTTTTTTTGACTTCAGTTAAATAGATTTTTTGAAAGCAACCAGCAATTTTATTCTTAATTTATTTCCGCACGTGTTCACGAGGTAATACCCAAGGAGGGTATTACACATGGTAGACTTATAATGAAAATACTAAAATACCCTTGGGAAAGGATATTACACCCATCATCATATACCTCGAAAACAAGGCGTACGTCGTATCTCACTCCGGTGAGTGGTACAAGAGAAAAACAGAGTCTTGTCCAGCTCACACATCGTCATTATTAGCATCATAATCTTCAAAACCTCATGGTCTCGTAGTGATCCAAAAAACTGTTGAGACAAAACTGTACATATATCCAAAAATACCAGAGGAATTTCACATGTACATAGCAAGGGTGAGATATCGACATGTAAGTTTATCACGATAGCCACATATGCGACACACCTACCAACAACATATGACAACAGTGACATGTAAAACAATACAACCAATAATCATAATATCAATGCTATTTGAACAAGGGGATTCATACCGATAACCATCGTAGGTTATACAAATGCATGACGTACACTTCAAAAATCCACTATCTATTTCGTAATCTCCGGAGATCCTAACTTCCCTTCGTCGAGCAGGATATGCTTAATAATCCCCATAACACAATTGTTTCACGTGAGGTCGGACTCTCAATTTAGGTCAAATCCCCAATTGTTCAAGGGTATCACGTCAAACCTAAATAATACTAAATAGTTCCCTATTGAGCAAATCCGTGCATGGCAGTCGATTTCCACGACTCGAGGTTGCAAAGCCCCGGCCTTCTGTGGAGTTCGTGAAGTTGACACAGGCAAACACAAGATGGGGGGTTTTAATTGTGTTTGTTAATAATTTTGAAAGCAACCTTTAAAACTATTTTTGCACACAAGAAGATTAAATCAGAATCAAGCACAAAGAAATAGATCTTTTTAAAAAAGCTTTAACTAAAGCAATATCAAAATCCCTCAGTCAGTAAAAACAAATAAAGCCGTAAGAGTTTAGGGATAGAATATTCACACAAGATGTTTTATCCTGGGTCACTCACTTCCAACCAAGAGTTACGTCCAGTCCCTTCTACTTGAAGGTTTTTCTCCACTATTTTCTAAATAGATTACAACCAAGTATTCAACACCTCTCCAGGCTTACAAGTATTCCTTTCTTACCAACCCTCTCCAGGCTCTAACTCTAACAAAGAGATTTAACTTATGATCTTCTTAACTCATTATGTGTGAGGATATGAAAGTTTAAGATTAGTTGAATATTGCAACAATATTCAAACTAAAGAATACAGACTCTTTCTCTTAAAAGAAAATTAGAATGAGCGATTTTCGATTGGCAAAAAGTTGTTCTTCAGAACTTGAGGTCTTCTATTTATAGTGACCTTCTTCTTCACTTATATTTCTTCAATGGTTATTTTAAATAGTCCTGTTCAGAGAAAGAATTGAATTCATGATATCCGTTGTGACAGATAGCTAGATTGTGGCAATGCTGAAAAGTACTCTTGGTTATCGAGGTAGCACGAAATGGAGGCTCACTGCTCTGAGCATTGCAGCTTGAAAACTTGTTATTCCTCCTTTGTGTACAATGTAGCTTTTTCTAGCCATAAAGTTGTCATCGTACAGATCGTTTTGCACTTTCTCATTGTACGATTCTACTTTTTGCATTTCTTTGATGGTACTATGTTTCTTTTACAACAAGGTAAAACATTAAAGTAGATAAAACAAATGTGAAGAACAAATATTCTATAGAAATAAATAGCAATCATTTGAAATAAATTCAAGAGATTCGGATTGCATTTATTCATTCAAGAGATGGAGCTCGTCTACTTAAGAACTCTGTCTACTTATGTGAGACTAAGTCTGTTCACTATTTTATTTTACTCTTCTGCTGATGTGGCATATCCTCTCGTCTATCAAGTCTTTGGACTTGCTATACCTCAGTGAGTTATCATAATCTCCGTCTGGTGACGTGGTACTTAGAGGTCGTCTACTTGATTATTTTATCTTTCAGTTCATTCAATTCTACCAATTATTCCCGTCTGCTGACGTGGCAAGCTAGACACGTCTCCTATCAAGTCTTTGGACTTGATGTATCTAAGTAAGTTATCTTGATTTCCGTCTAGTAAACATTTAGTGCCTCGTCTACTTAAAGAAACAAGTCTACTCAATTAAATAAATAAATAACTTTACCAATATTAGAGCAGCCGTCTACAAGGGTGGACGCGTATTTTTCTCAAGGAGTTCAACGAAACTTATCCCAAGTTTCCATTACTTATATTATAAATATTCCAGCATAACTGAAAGCACATGTTAGATCTCAACTAACACATTGCCAAGCCAATTTAATCATTTTGTTAATATCAAAACGTAGAGATTATTTAATTCAAAACCACTTTGGTTCCAACAATCTCCCTCTTTTTAATGATGACAAAAACTAACTAAATTTGAAAAGCAAAGTCTAAGAGAGCTTGCAAAGCTCCCCCTATGACAAAGCATTCAGATATTTAATCTGTAAAAGTATATGAGACAAACTGCATATAAGCTATTAGATCACTGCAACTGCTTATCAAACTTAGAGTATATATGAAAGAATAAATATGCATAGTTTAGCAGATATCAGAGCAAATAATCAGAGTAGTTATAAACAGAATATGCATATGCAAACGAATATGAGCTTTTCAAAACTGACTTTGTATATATAAAAAAAAACCTCTTTTCTTTCCTTTCTCCCCCTTTTTTGTCATCAGACAAAAAGGTGAAAGGAGTGGACCATCATTGTCAGTAACAAAAAAATTCAAAGTTAGGCAGGAGGAGGTTGATTCTGAGTCTGGGTTTTCTTGAAATCAGTCAAAAATTCCAGCATTTTGTTCACAACCTCTAAGGTTGGAGCCATAGATATTTGAACTCTCTGAGAGACTTCCTCTGTGATCTTCTC
This sequence comes from Sophora flavescens, assembly GCA_030762895.1. NCBI lineage: Eukaryota > Viridiplantae > Streptophyta > Magnoliopsida > Fabales > Fabaceae > Sophora > Sophora flavescens. The sequence continues at coordinate 80,401,645 of CM061065.1, read as the reverse complement.
AGTCATCTTTTCAACCTTCTCTTCAACCAGCTTGCCAACTCTTTCATCAACTATCTTGCCAAGAACTTCTTCGAGATTTGGTGGCAGAGCATGTTGTCTCGAACTTTCAGCAGATTCTTGGAAATGAGCAGGTGCTTGAAATGTGCTTAATGCTCTGAAATGTTCATGATGGTCTAAAGGGTGAACCACAGCCAGAGCTTGTGGTTGAGAAGATACCTTTTCAGAGGTGCTTTGTTTGGGAATGGACTCAACAACCTCTTCCTCATGACCCCCTAAGTCAACAACGATGAATGAAGTGAGGTTTTCTGCTTCTTCAGGATGGTAGTGATAGGAACTCTGTCCTCATCAGCTTCTTCATCCTCATTGTGTGAGAAGATGATTCTTCTTTTCTTCTTCACAGCAGGAGCACCAGTAGGTTCCCTAATTATAATGCCACCAGCTGGCCTCTTACGGGCAGGTTTCCTTGCTGCATTGGTCTTTTGCCTAGTTCCTCTTTTTATTCCTAGGACTTCAGTATTGTTGGTCTCAATCATTTCTTCCTTGATTTTCATAGCTTCTTCTGGTTTGGCCAAGGCAATTTGTTTGTAAGTACTTAGTTGCATGCCTGAGAGATTGCTTCTCCCAAAATCAGCAGCGGACATTCCTTTCTCAGATAGAATTTTGTTCTGATCTTCTTCAAATATGGCAGCAAGGACATCATAAACACCTTAATTCCTGAGAATATTTGATAGAAGGTGAGTGTAGGGAATGGCAGAAAGGTTCTTTCTATTTTGCATAGTATGTTTGAATCTGTTAAATAGAATCCCAGGTAGGTTGATTTTGGTTTCCCAGAAGAGATTGTACAGGCAGAATTTGTGGAGAGCAGAGAGGTTGTCCTTGGAGCCAGTCTTGTGTAAGACAGTCTTGTTCAGAATCTAATGGAGGATTTTGATTTCATCTTTCATCTCAGCAGACTTCCAGGAATGAGTTCTTTCAGTATCTTCTTTCATTAGGGTAACAGCAATGGTCTCAGAACCACCTAAGTCTTCTTCCCAAGTATCAGTAATCACCAAACCCTCTTGAGCACAAACAATAGCATCGGAAATGGTCTTCTCAGAGACAATCACCTTATTTCCCAGCACGAAGCTAATAATCTCAGTTTCAGTGATTATAGAATTCCTCCATAAGGTCCTAATGAGGTTGGGGGTGGATCGATACTTTCTCTAAGAACATGTCATCCCATCCAGCTGCATTTACATACTTGCTTACATTCAAGTTGTACTCCTCCAGGACTTCAAAATTAAAGTGGTGTTCAACCGCTAAGTTCAGAGAATCAGTGACGTAGGAAAGGAAAGTGAGTGAAGGTGAAGCCATTTTTTGAGGTTTGAAGGTTAGGGTTCAAAGAAGCAAAGAAACAAAGGTTCGTGAAAAAACTCAGAGGCAATGAAAAGTTTTCCAGAGGGAAGAGAAGTTGCATTAAAGGTTTCTGAATTTCAAAGGTTTTTCTTTGAAAATAATTCGAAAGGAAAATTAATGACAAGACATGTCATTAAGAGTAAAACGACGTTGTTAATTTGAAACCATCAAAAGGTTATGATGGGATTGATGGAAATTACTGACTCAGCAAAGAGAATATACTAGATATATATGTCTAGTAAGACAAAATAAATGCATTCAATAAAAATATGCTTAGACGCAAGCAGTTGTGGACGCATATGAAATTATGCAATGGAGGCAGTAAACAATAACAGTAGACGCAACATATAGTGGACGTGCAACACAACATGCAATCGACACAGAAATTTAACAGGCGCGCATATGCAATAGACGCAAAATTATCAAAACAATTTTCTCATGACTGGACGCCTAAATCAATCCACACATATCATGTTAAGATGCTTTCTAATAAAGATAAATCTGTCCCCTGCAAGAGGTTCAGTAAGGATATTGGTCAGTATCTACAAATTGAATATCAAACACACCTTTTTTGCATATAATCCCTAATAAAATGATGTCTAATCTCTATGTGCTTAGCTCTATAATGAAAAATTGGATTCTTAGATAGATTTATTGCAGCAGTATTATCACACATAAGTGGAACACTACTTACAAACACATTGTAGTCCTCCAATTAATGTTTGATCCAAAGAAGTTGTAAGCAACAACTTGCAGCTGATATATACTCAGCTTCAGCAGTTGATAAGGCAATGGTACTTTGCCTCTTGCTTGACCAAGAGACAAGATTAGCTCTAATGAAGTGACATCCTCCACTAGTGCTTTTTCTTTCAATTCTATCTCCAGCATAGTCAGCATCACAGAAACTAACTAATATGTAATCTTCAATTTTCTTAAAGCACAGACCAAGATGAGTAGTACCTTTTAAATATCTAAAAATTATCTTAACTGCTGATAAGTGAGATTCTCTAGAATCATATTGAAATTGAGCACACAAACATACACTGAACATAATATCAGGCCTAGACGCAATAAGATATAAGAGAGATCCTATCATACCTCTATATACCTTTTGGTCTGTCTTTTTCTCTTTATCATCTTTGTTCAGTATGGAAGTGGGGTGCATAGGGGTATCCATTGGCTTACAATCATCCATCTTAAACTTCTTCAGAAGCTCTTTTGTATACTTAGTTTGATGGATGAGCACCTTGTCCAAGGTTTGTTTTACTTGAAGTCCAAGGAAGAATTTGAGTTCTCCCATCATGCTAATTTCAAATTCTTTCTGCATTAACTTAGATAATTCTTTGCAAAGAGATTCATTAGTAGAACCAAAAATGATATCATCAACATAAATTTGTACAACTATGAAATTATACTTAATTGATTTTCTAAACAGAGTTGTGTCTTCTTTTCCTTTATTAAAGCCATTTTCCATAAGAAATGAACTTGGCCTGTCATACCAAGCTCTAGGGGCTTGCTTAAGGCCGTACAAAGCTTTCTTAAGCTTATATACATGTTCAAGGTGGGTTTCACTCTCAAAACACGGAGGTTTCATAACATAAACTTCTTCATTAATAAGGCCATTTAAAAAAGCACTTTTAACATCCATCTGAAAAAGCATAATACTATGATGTACAGCAAATGAAAGTAGAATTCTAATTGCTTCTAATCTAGCAACAGGTGCAAAGGTTTCAGTGTAATCTAAACCTTCTTCTTGAGAGAAACCTTGAGCAACAAGTCTTGCTTTGTTTCTTATTACCTTACCATTTTCATCAAGTTTGTATCTGTAAACCCACTTTGTTCCAATCACTGATTTGTCTTTGGGCAGGGGAACCCGAGTCCAAACTTCACTTCTTTCAAACTGATTCAGTTCTTCTTGCATTGTCTTTGGTTCCAACTCAGAGACTAGTGCAGAAATATCTTGTTCTCTGAAAGTTGATCTGGTTCTTATCTTGTCATTGGGGTTTCCAATGATCTGATCTTGTGGATGATAATTCTTGAAGTACCAAGATTTTTGAACTGCATCATGTTGAGAAGTGGAGGTTTCTGGTTGTTGAGTGGGGTCGTCTGCTTGATCATCAACTTTCATCTCTGGTGTGCCTCCTAAGATGTTTAGATCAAGATCTGCAAAAGCTTTATCTAGCTCTGATAATTTCTTATCAGGCTGTTTGTCATCAAACTTGACATGAATACTTTCCTCTACCATCAGAGTCCTAGAATTGTAAACTCTAAAGCCTTTAGAAGTTTCAGAATATCCTAATAGTATTACATTATCTGTTTTAGCATCAAACTTACCAAGTTGATCTTTAGTATTCAGTATATAGCACTTACAACCAAAAGGATGAAAATAAGATATGTTGGGTTTTCGTCCTTTCCACAGTTCATAAGGAGCCTTGTTCAGGATAGGTCTAATGTATATTCTGTTCTGAATGTAGCAGGCAGTGTTAACAGCTTCAGCCCAAAAGTGTCTAGGGATAGAGTTGTCATTGAGCATAGTCCTAGCCATCCCTTGAAGAGAGCTGTTCTTTCTCTCTACCACACCATTTTGCTGTGGTGTTCTAGGTATTGAGAAGTTGTGAAGGATACCACTTTCTTCATAGAACTTATGAAATAGCTCATTTTCAAACTCTCCCCCATGGTCACTTCTGATTGAAGTGATACACATGCCTTTTTCATTCTGTACACGTTTGCAGAATACAAAAAAGACCTTGAAAGATTCATCCTTGTGAGTTAGGAACATAACCCATGTCTATCTAGTGTAGTCGTCTACTATGACAAGATCATATTTCTTACCACTGACAGAAGCAATCCTTGTTGGACCAAAAGGATCAAGGTGTAGCAACTCTAGTGGTCTATTGGTACTAACGACATTCTTAGATTCAAAAGAACCTTTGACTTGTTTTCCCTTTTTACATGCATCACAGAGAGCATCATATTTGAACTTAAGGTTTGGTAGTCCTCTCATGAGGTTATGCATGTTTATCTTTGAAATTAATTTCAAGCTTGCATGACCTAGCCTTTTGTGCCAAATCCATCGCTCATCTTCAATGGACACTAGACATGAGACACTTTGATTTGAGAGGTCCTCCAAATCAATCTTATAAAGATTGTTTTGCCTCTTAGCAGTGAATAAAAGTGATCCATCATCTTTCTTGACAGTACACATGTTCTTATCAAAAGAAATTGCATATCCACTGCCACATAATTGACTTATGCTCAGCAGACGGTGCTTCAAGCCAGTTACTAAAAGAACATTATCAATGGAGGGAAAAGGATGTTTACCAATTTTACATATACCAATGATCTTCCCTTTCTGATTTCCTCCAAAAGTGACCCAGTCACCATCTTTGGGCTTAAGGCTTTGGAACATAGACTTTTCTCCCGTCATATGACGTGAGCAGCCATTGTCCAAGTACCAAGACGTCTGTTTTCTTCCTGTTGTTAAGCAAATATGCAACAGGTATTATCTTATTTTTAGGTAACCAAACTGACTTGGGTCCCTTCTTGTTAGTTGTCACTGGACGAGTATGCTTAGCATGTTTATTGTGTATGCATGTAGATGTAATATGTCCACTTTTCCACACACTTTGCAAAAGGTGTTGGACGAGCTAGACTTAGCTTTAGCATATTTATCTGGAACTTTTGAAGCTCTATATTGTGTATGTGGTTTTGACTTTTTTTGAGATGCTTCTTGCTTCTCTTTGTCATAACCAAGGACGGATTTATCATGAGGTGACCTAGAGTACCTTAAAATGAGATTAAGCTTATCTGAGCCACCTACAAGCTTTGACAAAGAGTCTGTCAGATATGTTACATCTTGTTTCAGTTTTGCAACTTCACAAGAAACATCAGGCTCACACTCCATTTTGTCAGCTAGACTGACATTCACTGATTTCAGTATGTCATTTTCATCTTTAAGGTTTTGTTTCTCAGTGCAGACCCTATCATATTCTCTAGACAGTTTCGAAAATTTCTTTTTGAGACTCCTATACTCTCGTGATAGTATGGACGACTCATGCAACAATTCATCAAAAGCTTTTTGAAGAGTGGATGGGTCAGGGTCCATTACCTCAGCATTAGTGTATTCACTTTCTGATGCAGTGTCTGTCATGAGACAGATATTTGCCTCTTCCTCAGCTTCATTTTCTTCATCTGATGAAGACAGATCATGATCCTCCCAAGTAGCCATTAAGCCTTTCTTCTTTTTGAAGAATTTCTTTTTATCCTTTAGCTCAGGGCAGTCAGCTTTGAAACGACCAAGTTTCTTGCATTCAAAGCACAAGGGTGGACCTTTTTCTTTGGAGTCTGACTTCTCCTTGGAAAACTTTTTGTTGAATTGTTTCCTTCTGAAACCACCTTTCTTTCTCCACATATGTTGAATCTTCCTGGAGATGAAGGACAATTCATCCTCGCCTGATCCTTCATCATTATCAGAAGATCCAGACTCATCTAATGACTCAGCAGCTTTGAGAACCTTTGATGAGATTGCTTTCTTTGCCTTTAGGGCAATAGATTTTCCTTTTCTGGAATTTTCTTCTTCATTAAGTTCAAGTTCATGAACCTTGAGAGATCCAAGAAGCTCTTCCAGAGAGAGTGTATTCAGGTTTTTGGCTTCCTGAATAGCAGTAACTTTGGGTCTCCATTGCTTGGATAGACTTCTCAGGATTTTTCTAACATGATCTCTATTTTCATAGACTTTTCCAAGAGATCCGAGACTGTTGGTGATGGTTTGGAATCTTCCAAACATTTGGTCTATTATTTCATGTTCACCCATTTTGAACAGCTCATACTGATGGACCAGCATGCTGATCTTTGATTCCTTTACTTGCGAGGAACCCTCATGAGCTAGGGCAAGAGTATCCCAAATTTCTTTAGCAGTATTGCAGCTGTGAACTTTGTCATGTTCAGATCTGGTAATAGCACACATGAGATAGTGCTTAGCCTTCAGATTCAGCTGATGTTGGTTTTTCGGCTCTTGAGTCCATTGGGCTCTAGGAACAGCAGCTCCAGCTTCATCTCTTGGCTCTGTGTAGCCGGTTTCAATCAGCTCCCAAATATCTACATTTCGTGCATCCAAAAAGGCCATCATCCTCTTATACCAGTAGTCATAATCGGTTCCATCAAAGAGAGGAGGTCTATTGATAGCTTGTCCTTCTGCATCCATGGTTGTTGGATCGTACTCCCTCAGCACTTGTTATATGCTCAACCCTTTCGAGGCTGAGGATTTGATACCAACTGAAGTTGACACAGGCAAACACAAGAAGGGGGGTTTCAATTGTGTTTGTTAATAATTTTCGAAAACAACCTTTAAAACTATTTTTGCACACAAGAAGATTAAATCAGAAGCAAGCACAAAGAAATAGATCTTTTTTAAAAAGCTTTAACTAAAGCAATATCAAAATCCCTCAACAAGAAAAACAAATAAAGCCGTAAGAGTTTAAGGGATAGAATATTCACACAAGATGTTTTATCCTGGTTCACTCACTTCCAACCAAGAGTTACGTCCAGTCCCTTCTACTTGAAGGTTTTTCTCCACTATTTTCCAAATAGATTACAACCAAGTATTCAACACCTCTCCAGGCTTACAAGTATTCCTTTCTTACCAACCCTCTCCAGGCTCTAACTCTAACAAAGAGATTTAACTTATGATCTTCTTAACTCATTATGTGTGAGGATATGAAAGTTTAAGATCAGTTGAATATTGCAACAATATTCAAACTAAAGAATACAGACTCTTTCTCTTAAAAGAAAATTAGAATGAGTGATTTTCGATTGGCAAAAAGTTGTTCTTCAGAACTTGAGGTTTTCTATTTATAGCGACCTTCTTCTTCACTTGTATTTCTTCAATGGTTATTTTAAATAGTCCTGTTCAGAGATAGAATTGAATGCATGATATCCGTTGTGACTGATAGCTAGATTGTGGCAATGCTGAAAAGTACTCTTGGTTATCAAGGTAGCACGAAATGGAGGCTCACTGCTCTGAGCATTGCAGCTTGAAAACTTGTTGTTCCTCCTTTGTGTACAATGTAGCTTTTTCTAGCCATAAAGTTGTCATCGTACAGATCGTTTTGCACTTTCTCATTGTACGATTCTACTTTTTGCATTTCTTTGATGGTACTATGTTTCTTTTACAACAAGGTAAAACATTAAAGTAGATAAAACAAATGTGAAGAACAAATATTCTATAGAAATAAATATCAATCATTTGAAATAAATTCAAGAGATTCGGATTGCATTTATTCATTCAAGAGATGGAGCTCGTCTACTTAAGAACTCTGTCTACTTATGTGAGACTAAGTCTGTTCACTATTTTATTTTACTCTTCTGCTGATGTGGCATATCCTCTCGTCTATCAAGTCATTGGACTTGCTATACCTCAGTGAGTTATCATAATCTCCGTCTGGTGACGTGGTACTTAGAGGTCGTCTACTTGATTATTTTATCTTTCGGTTCAGTCAATTCTACCAATTATTCCCGTCTGCTGACGTGGCAAGCTAGACACGTCTCCTATCAAGTCTTTGGACTTACTGTATCTAAGTAAGTTATCTTGATTTCCATCTAGTAAACATTTAGTGCCTCGTCTACTTAAAGAAACCAGTCTACTCAATTAAATAAATAAATAACTTTACCAATATTAGAGCAGCCGTCTACAAGGGTGGACGCGTATTTTTCTCAAGGAGTTCAACGAAAACTTATCCCAAGTTTCCATTACTTATATTATAAATATTCCTGCATAACTGAAAGCACATGTTAGATCTCAACTAACACTTTGCCAAGAAAATTTAATCCTTTTGTTAATATCAAAACGTAGAGATTATTTAATTCAAAACCACTTTGGTTCCAACAGTTCGAACCCGGATGTCCCCAAAGATCGTCTTGGTCCGTAACTATCCAATTTATCAATCCACTTATGGATTGTAGCTCGTTAACGTGGTGGCAGGTCCACCGGTTCATGCATGTTGTGACACCGTCTACCCCGCATGTTATATAAAGCATTTAAGCATACAAAGATAAAGATATATAATCATGCATAACATTTAATTAACAAATGAAAGGTCCATGGGTAGAAAGGCCCACATGAACAAGTTCATTAAACACGGAATAAAACATATAAGTTTTGGAAAAAAAATAAAAATATAACATAAAGCAATAACTTAGCGCCCAACCCCGATGTCACATTCAGAGCTGGTAATAAAGGTTCTGGATAATCCATGAAGTACAAAACCACTAAACTAAATAACTAAAACTGATAAGCTAAACATCCAACCAAGTTGTGGCTCCTCGGAGTCACTCCTCAACAGGATGCTCACTGTTCTCTGCAAAATGCCAATTAGGACAAACAAGACAAACGAAATAGGGGAGTAAGAAAACATATAATCACAACGGCATGGGAATAGGAAGCAAGATGATCATACATCATGGCATAGCAGTATAACAACATACCATATATACATCATCATATAATATCATATCAGCATGTTAATCATTCAACATATGCTATGCCGTGCAATGCAACACTACTCTGCTATTCCATCAATGCATGTGGATCCAACTAACTCAGGAAGTCAACTTCGGAGTTACAGATCCGTATTGGCCATAAAGCACCAACACCGGCAGTTCCCCAAACCATGGAGGAACCCCTTGGATAGCCATTATCATAACTGGATATGCCACCTCGAGGGCGTACGGTCCACCAAACCCTGGGTGAACCACCCGAGACTTGGGCCAGATCATCATAACTAGGACGACCTCCCCTATGTTGAACATCCCCCTCAACATTAACTCCAATGCTCTATGCAAATGGCACAACAACACACAAGGCAACCACCTCCTTTGTTTGGGCCTAAAAGCACCCAAGACTCATCGCCAACATCAACATCAACACCTAAGACCCAAACCGTGGGGTTAAGGCCCCCTTGACCGAAAAGCACCTAGGTCCAACATAACAACACCTTGACCATAAAGCATCGAGGCCACTTTGACCAAACAACACCAAAGCCTAACAGCTTGCAGTGACCCATTAGGCACTGGCTTAACTGATTATCATTGTAATTATCTTAATTGATTGTTAGCCAAGTTACCTAAGTTCCACTATTCAGTTATTACATTATCACATCACTATTGGGGATAAGTGGGATCAAAACCCCTTAATTGCCTTTAATTCAGTTTCTGCCAGGAGGGGAAGCACGGGCGTGCTTGTCCCCTACACGGTCATACTGCCTCATAAGTGAAGCATGGTCGTGCTTCTTATTATGCACGGCCTCCCAGAATTCAAAAGGGAAGCATGGGCGTGCTTCTTATTAAGCACGACCATGCTTCCTATTAAGCACGGCCGTGCTCCTGGAGTCAGCCATGCTGTTCTGGGCAGAACAAAGCCTAAACTTAGGATTAAAAACCCCCTAACACTCTTAAATCAAGCCTAAGGTTTTACACTAAATCAGCTATCATGGAACTCACACTTTACCAACAGTCTATAATTAATCAACATCCTTGGGTAATTATTCCCTAATTACTATGTTAATTAGGAGTCCCGAATTAATTAATTAGGGCCTTATTAACATATTAACTCAACCAACATAAATCAACCAAAACAGTCTCAATAACAACAACTTCAACCAACTCAATCAACACAATAGGTACAACATCATAACCATGAAATAAACATAACAAACTCATCACAGACATATTCAACATATTAATATAGCCAATAACATACAAGTAACTTATCATAGCATCATTAAATATAATAAGCATATTAGAGACATGGCATTCATCATACAACAACTCAATGGGGTCATGGGAACCCCTCATCTTACACTACTCCCTGCCTAGAGATTATACTGTCCTACTCCCCATACCTGGGATGAAGGTTTCCACTTGCTAAACACCAACGGCAACCCGGTCACGTTCCTTTAAGCAGCTCAACGACCCCCAAGCCTTGGCCAAACCAAAAATGGTAACCAATTAGTTCCCAAATCAAGAACAAGAAAATAGAAACTAAAAAGGAACTATCTTTACCTTTTCTAGGATGAACAACACTAACTAAACCTTCCCAAATAGTCTCCAAACTCCAAAAAAGCATGGACTTTAGAGAAAATAAGGAAGAAATTCGTAGTAGGGTGGCTGCTACGTTAGAAATAGGGTTCCCAAGTGAACCCTTGGTTACTGTGCCTATTTATAGGCTGTCACCATGAAGCACGGTCGTCCTCCTCATCAAGAACGGACATGCTGGACTTAGTGTCAGCGAGACGCGGTCCGCACATTGAGCACGGGTGTGCTCAACTTAAAATCAGAAAGACGCTTATAACTTTAAGCACGGGCGTGCTCATCTACCATAAAGGGACTTTTTAAGCTAAAATCCCACCTAGCCCTTAGCCAACAACTTAATTTAACAAAACCAACTTAAACAACCAAACGAGTTTTAAAGAAAAGCACTTACGAAAAAAACAGTGTGTTACAATTCCACCCCCTATAAAAGTTTCGTCCTCGAAATTTCTACGTACCTCAAGTGAAGAGGTGTGGGTACGCCTCCATCATCTTGCTCTCCAGCTCCCAGGTAGCACTTTCCTCAGTTGCCCCACTCCAAACCACTTTGACCAAAGGAATCTCCTTGCCTCTTAGCTGCTCACCCTCCTATCCTCGACTCGAAGGGGTATTACTCGAAAAGTCAAGTTCTCTTTCAACTGTATTGCGTCGGGTACTATCACGTGACTAGGGTCATGAACATACTTTCTGAGTTGAGACACATCGAAAACACTATGAATATTGGACAAGAACGGTGGTAAGGCTATTTGGTAGGTGACTTTACCGACTCTTTTCAGGATTTGGTAAGGACCAATGAATCTAGGAGTAAGTTTCTTTGCTTTCATCACTCTATCAACCCCAGATGTCGGGGTAACTCTCAAGAAAACATGGTCACCCTCCTGGAATTCGAGCGCCTTCCTCCTTTTGTCATGGTAGCTCTTTTGCCTACTTTGTGCCACTTTCATCTTTTCCTGAATCATCCTTATCTTTTCAGTTGTTTCTTGCACTGTTTCAGGTCCTAGCACCAAATTATCACCAAGTTCATTCCAACACAAAGGTGTCCTACATCTCTTCCCATAAAGAGCCTCATAAGGTGCCATCCCAATACTGGAATGGAAACTATTGTTGTAGGTGAACTCTATCAGAGGTAAAAACTTGTCCCAACTACCCGGTTGCTCTAGTACACAAGCTCTCAACAAGTCCTCCAAGGACTAAATGGCTCTCTCAGACTGTCCATCAGTCTGTGGGTGGTAAGCTGAACCAAGCCTAAGCTTTGTCCCTAAAGCATCATGTAAACTATTCCAGAACCTAGAGGTAAACCTCGGGTCTCTATCTGAAACTATGCTAGAGGGTACACCGTGAAGCCTAACTATCTCTCTGATGTAAAGCTTAGCCAACTTCTCCAAAGGATATTCCATATTCATCGGGATGAAATGGGCAGACTTAGTCAGTCTATCCACAACAACCCATATCGCTTCAAAACCAACTAGAGTCCTAGGGAGTCCAGACACAAAATCCATGGAGATGCTATCCCATTTCCATTTTGAGATACTCAACGATTGTATCTTACCTGATGGCTTCTGGTGCTCTATCTTGGCCTTCTGGCACACTAAGCAAGCATACACAAACTCGGCCACATCCTTTTTCATTCTAGGCCACCAAAACATGCGCTTAAGATCCTGATACATCTTGGTGGCACCTGGGTGCACACTCAAACTGCTCCTATGTCCTTCCTCAAGGATCAACTTTCTAAGCTCAGGAACATCTGGCACACAAACTCTATCCTTGCATCTCAAGATCCCATCACTTCTATCTTGGAAACTAAGGTTTCTACCCTGAGCAAGCAACTCTGGATGGTCTAACAGAATCTTATCTAACTTCTAACCCTCTCTAATCTAGTCCATCAAGCTGTTGGTAACCTTCAAGGTTCCAAGCCTAATACTTTTAGGGGTAAACTCACAAGCTAGACTAAGATCTCTGAACTCTTCAATCAAATCCATCTCCCTAATCATCAAAACGGAGACGTGCAAGGTTTTCCTACATAGGACGTCAGCCACTTCATTGGCCTTTCTTAGGTGGTAGGTTAGATCAAACTCATAGTCCTTAAGGAACTCCATCCACCTACGCTGCCTCATATTCAACTCCTTCTGGTCAAACAAATATTTTAAACTCTTATGATCACCGAAGACCTCAAATCTCGCCCCATAAAGGTAATTCCTCCAAATCTTTAAGGCAAATACCACAGCTCCAAGTTCTAGGTCATGGGTAGGGTAGTTCTTCTCATGGGTTTTCAACTGCCTTGAAGCATAAGCCACTACCTTACCATCTTGCATCAACACTCCACCTAAACCTTGCTTAGAAGCATCGCAGTAAACTACGAAAGGTCTACTAGGGTCTGGCAAAACTAACACTGGAGCTGATGTCAACCTAGTCTTAAGGGTTTGGAAACTCTCTTCACATTTAGAGTCCCACACAAACAACTGTCCTTTCTTGGTGAGACGGGTCAAGGGTAAGGTTATCTTAGAGAAACCTTCTATAAACTTCCTATAGTACCTTGTTAAACCCAAGAAACTCCTAATCTCGGTCACTGACTTTGGCGCTTCCAACTGGAGCACCGTCTCAACCTTAGCCGGGTCAACGGCTATTCCAGCTTTCGAGATAACGTGACCCAAGAAACTAACCTCCTCTAACCAAAACTCGTATTTAGACAACTTAGCATACGACTGCTTTTCCTTAAGGGTTTGCAAGACAACCCTCAGGTGTTCCTCATGTTCCTCCTTGGTCTTGGAGTACACTAAGATGTCATCTATAAACACCACCACAAACTTGTCCAAGTCGGGGAGAAAGGTCTTATTCAAGTAGTCCACGAATACAGCAGGAGCATTTGTCACACCAATGGGCATAACCAAGTACTCGTAGTGATCGTAGCGTGTCCTAAACACTGTCTTCGGGATGTCCCCAGACTTAACCCGAATCTGATGGTACCCTGACCTCAAGTCTATCTTAGAAAACACACAAGCCCCTATCAACTGATCCATAAGGTCATCATTCCTAGGAAGAGGATACCGATTCCTATTGGTCACTTTGTTGAGCTGTCGATAGTCGACACGCAACCTCATATTGTCATCCTTCTTCTTTACCAACAACACTGGTGCTCCCCAAGGAGACACACTAGGCCTAATGAACTGCTTCATCATCAGGTCCTCTATTTGTTCCTTCAACTTGGCTAGCTCTAAAGGAGACATTCTATAAGGTGCTATGGATATTGGCCCGGTGCCAGGCACAAAATCTATGGTGAACTCAACATCTCACTCTGGGGGTAAGTTATAAACATCCCCCGAAAAGACTTCAGGGAACTCCCACACAACAGGCACACTTCCAACATCTGGAGGGCTCTCTACTTCCAGGGAAGCTAACATCACGTATACTTGGGCTTCGTCTCTCATTGAAGCTTTGACTTGGTTGGCAGGTAGAAAGGTCGGATCCTTAGACTCCGCAGGAGTGCCAAAAACTAAGGTCTTATCAAAACAGTTTAGAAGGACGTGGTTGGAAGATAATGAGTCCATGCCAAGAATAACATCAAGATCTTTCAAGGGTAAACATACAAGATCGACAGTAAAGGTTCTACCATCAATAACAATATGACAATTCTTGCATGCATGAGAAGTAAGAACAGGTTTATTGGTAGGTGTTGAAACAATCAGATCAAACTCAAGAAAGGTAACAGGCAAATTTAAACTCTTGACCCTATCATTTGATATAAACGAGTGAGTAGCACCTGAATCATACAAAACAGTCAAAAGAGTCCCATCAATTAAGCACATACCTTGAATCAAGTCATCGGACTCAAAGGCCTCAGCTCCACTAAGAGTGAAGACTCTCCCAGTGGTCTTCAGTCGGTTGGCCTAAGACAGTTGAATTTTGCTGGAACTTGCGGGTTCTGGCTTTGATCCTCCACAATCTCGGCTGATGTGGCCAGACTTGCCACACTTGAAGCAGATGACGCTCGGTTCCTTACACTGGATGGTGAAGTGATCTGATGCTCCACACTTGCCGCAATTCCTAGGTCTAGAGGCATAAGAATTCCCGCCTCTGGACCTATCATAAGAGAACTGTGGCTTCCCGCCACTCTGTTTGAAATCCCGACTGACTGGAGCATAACGCTGCTTGCCCTTGTCCTTTTGCTCGGTCTTCTTACTACCCTAGCTGTCTGAACTCCTGTAGCTGGCGACTCTGGACTTGTAGGCATCTTCAAAGATCCTACACTTGTTCACCAAGGTTTGGAAGACTATGATTTCCTGGTAACTAATCGCCTGCTTAATCTCTGGACGAAGACAGCTTTATGGATTGACGACTGTCCCTACAAACCAACACGGGTCATTTCAGCGTGTTTTGTCCTCACTCACACGCATCCTGGGAAAACTTCCCAGGAGGTCACCCATCCCAGAATTGCTCCAAGTAAAGCATGTTTAACTGTAGAGTTCTTAAGTGATGGGCTCCCGAAAAGAGGATGCATCTTGTTGGTATAGGTAGTACCAATCAATTACTTTAAGCCTTCCTTAACTGTACAGTCCCATACCTATATGGTCTCGAAAATCCCTCAACTATGCAGTCCCATACCTACACAGTCTCAGGATCCCTGTCTTGGGTGTTACATGCCCACCAGCTTCCGCCTGGTTCGTCCCCTAACCACACCGTACTGTGAGAGGTGCCACTCTGATACCATTTGTAACATCCGTGGCTGTTTTATGGATTGACGACTGTCCCTACAAACCAACACGGGTCTTTTCAGCATGCTTTGTCCTCACTCACACGCATCTTGGGAAAACTTCCCAGGAGGTCACCCATCCTAGAATTTCTTCAAGCCAAGCACGCTTAACTGTGGAGTTCTTAAGTAATGGGCTCCCAAAAAAAGATGCATCTTATTGGTATAGGTAGTACCAATCAATTCCTTTAAGCCTTCCTTAACTGTACAGTCCCATACCTGTACAGTCTTGAAAATCCCTCAACTATGCAGTCCCATACCTACACAGTTTCAGGGTCCCTCTCATTCCAGTGTGTAATCGGTTCATTCATGTGTCCTTCTGCCTAGAAGCCTACCAGAAGCCGCTCCTTGTTCATGCTCTCTTTGCACCGGCGACCACTCCCCGCCGGCGTTAGCAACCAGGTCTTACACATGTAAAACAGTTGGTTCGCTGTTTTTCTTTTCGTTCGTTCTTTCTTGTCGAGGCTTAAAGCTCACGACTAATTTTATACAGGCATCAAGCCCATTAACACTTAACACAGGACACACAGTCCGAATGCTCATTTACAAAACTCTAGGCTGAATCACCGATCACTAGGTTCGTCAATATTTGACACGAATTCAAGTCGCCAACGTGGGATTTTTAATTCGCAACCAAATACTTACTCACAAGAACTATAGTTCGACGTCTCGGTTGCTAGGTCCTCACAACTTTCATAATTTTCAACACGGTTTTCGTTCGGTGAAAACTAAATTCAAAATAAAATACAAGAGTTTAACAACGTTTTTCGGAAAAAGATTTTCGCTCTTTTAAACAACATCTTGCAAAAATCTTTTTCCTTTAAAATTCATTTCGGAAACGTCAAATCATTAAAATCATTTCTAAAACTTTTTGACTAAAACAATAAAATTATTATCAAGAATTTCATCATAAGATATTTTTCTAAATATTTTCATCTAGAACAAAATTTTCGTCAACCAAAAGCTTTTCTTTGACTACATTGAAACATTTTCATGAATTTTCTTCTTTCTTTTATTCTTTTTGAAATGTTTTCGGGTAAATTAATATAAGTGCAATTTGTCACGATCCGTCCTTACTAACACTCATTTCTTAAACGTTATTTTAAAATCATCAGTGATTTCTCAAAAATGAAACTTTTAATAAAATTATACTTAAGTCACATTATTTTTATTTTTAAAAGTTCTTCCACTTACGAAAAATCAAAATATTAAATTTTCTGCTTAAGATTTTTAGTGTCTTAATCCTCATGATCAAGCTATGACCATTGTAATGCTCTCAACCAATACAATCAACAATAATCTCATGAATAAACATACATAAAAAACTTTAAGACACAATTCACTTATCAATCCAATATTCATCACAAAACTAGAAATCATTAATTCAACATCACACAATAGTTACAATTAATCACACAAACCAAACAATTAAGTATATGAATACCAAACTTATTTAGGTAAAACTCTCCTTACCTCTTGTAGTACACTTTCTCCTTATTTTAGGTCTTATAAAGTCTTTCCTTCAACTCAAATAAGGTCACCACAATCAAACTACAAAGTACCTCTCAGAAGATCAACACAAAAACAAGATAAGAAACAAAACCCATTTTAGGTACCAAATACCTAGGGTCCGGCCTAAAGAGAAAAATAGGGTTAGGGTTTTCCATTTTTTCAAGCTCTTGGATTCGGTCGCTAAACATGCTAATTCAGTCGCTATCCTATTTAGCGACCAAATTAACGATCGATTCATGGGGGTAGCAGAAACCATGGTCGCTAAACGTTTATAGTTGGTTGATGTGTGTGAAACATGCATATATTTTCATATTAGTTAGCATTTAATTGTTACATTTCTAGCATAGTTTTTAGTGAATTTTAGCATTTAGCATGCATTTTGTATTTTACCTTTAGTTCGGATGATTTGTTTGTTTTTGTTGCATAAGTAGGTGGATTACAAGTTCTACAGGTTATCCATGGAATGTACCACACCCACGGAAGGTTCTTCACTATTTCTTTCAGTAGCTGAAGGTTCCACGGCCCGACCATGGTACCTGCCATGGCCGTGGAACATAGAGGTTGCATTTTAGAAATCAGCTGAAAGATCCACGGCCAGGCCGTGGAACATTCCATGGCCATGGATCTTGAAGAACCCATGTTGCGCAGAATTTTTGAAGGAGCTGGAACGATCCATGGCCTGGCAATGGAACATTCCATGGCAGTGGATCGTGTGCGTCAGAATTGTAACTGCCAAGTTATTGTCTTTTATTGAGGGAGGAGTGGTTACAAACAAAAAGAAGAGGTAAAAAGGAGGGTAGGGAGCTCGAAAATGGGGAGGAGAACGACACAGAAGTTACTACAGAACACAAAGAACATCAAGGATTAGGGGGACTTTTAAAAAGGAGGTCTCTAGGATTTCTCCATTGCTTCAACTCTGAGAGTTTTTCTCATTCTTTTGTATTTTCTTCTTTATTCTGAATGTTACTTTGGATTCCTATGGATTTTATTCTGAATATGTTTGAGTAGTTTCTTTATTCTAGGATGAGGGATTAGCCTAATTGTTATTGACAATGTCTTGATATTTTCTCTCCTTAATCTATGAATTATGTCTATGATTCAGTTTTTCCACACCAACTGTTTGTGAATATGTGGCCACATGTTTTACATGATTATTGATCTTAAGGGATGAACTGAAAGGTGAACCTTAATTTTAGAACTCTAAAACTGAACTTGAATTGTTAAGAACGAAAGTAGATTAACTTTCCTTGAAGCAATTGTTGAATTATCATTGTTCTTAAAGGGTTCATCTTAATTTGAATGCCACGCAAATAGGTATTGGATTATTTTGGGCCCGTTGTCGTATTCTGAAAGGGAACGATAATTAAATAGGATAATTCGCTTTCATAGATAATTCAGATGTGATACTATTGTGGTCAATCTTGATTCCTAGAGCTTTTTATAAATTGTTATCCTTATTCAACTCATTTGCCTTATAAATTTTGTTCTTTTGAAATTATCTTTTTCTTGGTTAGTTTAATATCTTGAAAAATTGATTCATCTAGATAATCATGATTGTGTGTAATTGGTACTCAACAACACGGTTCTAGGGGAACGATATTTTACTACTTGGCATAATCGTGCACTTGCGGTACACAAACTGTTTATCGACCGATTCATGGGGGTAACAGAAACCATGGTCGCTAAATGTTTATAGTTGGTCGCATGATCAGATAACCGAATTTGGGGATTGATATTCGGTCGCGGTTTTGGTCGCTAATGAAAATAAATTTTTTTTTAATTTTCCTGTAACTTAAGCCTAATGACTGAATTTTGTTTTTCAAAAAGTAACACCATTGATTTTTAATTTCTGATATAAACAAAGTACATCAATATATATATTTGGATAAATAGAAAACATAAATATAATGTACTAACGATCCAAAACACCACAGTCAATATGACCAAGAAAACACATAGATTAATTAACGTAAGTTTAATAATTGTTTATCAAAACAAAAAAAAGTTTAATAATGTACTAATTAACGATCAAAACATAAAAACACCACAGTCAATAAGTACTAATCAAAACATCAAAACTCATCAATCGTCCAATGGGATGAACATGTAGAAGCGAGAACCCCCAAGGTACTTAAACTTTGCCAATGCACCAGTGGACAGCAAATACAACTCCCTGATACCCTTTGTGTCCGTTGCAAAATATGGGAGATCCTCATGGATTACTATCATCCCATTGAACAGATTCCCATATTTGTCTTCAATAGTCACAACACGTGGTATTCCTTTTCCCCAACAACGATAGAATGATCGCGGAATCGAAATTATATCGTGGAAATACACACGAACAATTTAGTATTGATTAGTTTATGCCTTAATCATCTTAATTTTTCTTCGATCGTTATTCTTCACTTGATGAGATAATGTACCTAGTCCAGATGGATGGCTGTCTCAAAACATTTAGTCGTATCCATTTTCTGATAACACGATAAGGAAAACAAACAAACAAACACGATTAGGAAAACAAACAACCAATAGTATAAGCAATATGAGGATTAGGAAGTAAGCACAATGGCATAAGTTCACACAAGTCATATGTCTAAACTTCATCAAGTGACAATAAGCAAAGATGGAAAGATCCATGTAGCAGACTAGCGTGTTAAAATAGAACAAAGAAATGCAACTTCACATGCAACTTGTAGCAAAGTTATAAAATGCATTGGCTGTCAAGGCAAGAAAGCTAATTTAATGTTGGGACTTGTTTTTACAGATTAGCAGACATAGTAGTTTTCAGGAAAGCAGATGCTTTTACATGGTTTTGAAGGATGGTCATAGAAAGGACTTTTCCTACCGGAAGTGCCTTGATAACCTAGTAAGGGAGAATTATCCAGACATCACTGAATCACTCATCGACAACTATTGCCTAGTGAAACAAATGAGTAGAAAACCAGAGCTGCTTTCATAATATTGTGTACAGAGCTGCTTTCTAATGTGAATGAAGATAGCAAACTTGTGCATAATGTTTGAATGATGACGGCACGTCATGTGCCTGGCAAACTGTGCCCAACCCTTCATTTTATCTAACCCTCAATCTTTTCTGGCTTACATACATTTGTAAGATTTCATGCTAGCAATTAGAATCGACATTAATTTAAAAAATATTATGTACATATCAAATTCCTTTTCTATTATAGTGGTGAAGAAGAAAAACAGATAGAAAGAGACATATATAAACTCACAAGAGAAAATGACATTGTATCCTTCAAATCACAAAGCATAACAGAAAACCAGTTATTAATCTCATTTGCAACAACAGTCTTTCAATCCTAACAATACAACAAGCAACAAGTAAAGCAAAGAAACTAGCCCTCCTTCATAAACAGATCATGTTTCTATTAATAACGTATTTGATACATAACAACCATCATACAAAAAAGGTTGCAACAATTCAAACAGTATTGTTATTACATAACCCAAACTCAAAGAACCAAAAGAACAAACTAACAGTATTGAATACTAATGCCAACTTCTCTACTAATTATTGAATACTAATATGTTTACTCGCACAGACATGGAGGGCATGCACATGGAGAGTCACCAACTCATGAATTGGAAGTCTAACTACAAAATAGATGAAAATCCATATCCACTTACGACCCAATTTTCTTCCGATGACCATTGCAGGTAATACAAACTTTTGTGCTACTCCAAGTCTCCAATTCCCTTTTACTGTAAACTTTCTAGTTTTCACAAATGAAAACCTTAACAAGTTTTTTAAAGTAGTTTCAAATTTCTCATTGTAATGTATTTTTCCAGGGATAATGCTAAGTCCTATTGAACCAGCACCAAGCGTTCAAGGTTATCAGTATATCTTGCATCAGTTTCCTAAGTCCTTACAGTATACTCAAGGATGGACCCTCTCGAATACATTTTATAAAATTAGTTGTATCTAATATTCAAGGCTCAAATCATTGATCATGTTATTATAGAAATACATACAACCCACAAAATCTTCGAAATGAAACAATGAAGCAAAAAAAATGATACAGAGAGAGTCCATGGTTACCACAGGGCAGAGCAGGGAACGTACAAAATGAGGAGAGGATAGGGTAGGAGGAGCTCTGCGCGTGGTGACCGGAGGGCTGCATGTTGGTGGCCGGAGTAATGGTCGAAGCACTGAAACATAGGAGTAAAAAGAGAGCAGGAAGAGGGGAGAGGAAGAGAGGAAAGGAAGAGGGGATGAAGAGATGGAAGAAGAGGAGGAGGAAGAGGACGGAGGCTTACCAGAGATGGCGGTGGTGGCTTGCAGCCAGACGAGGTGAGGGAGAGAAAGGGGGTGAGGGTGGAAGAGATGGCAGAAATGAGGAAGAAGGGAAAGATTTCACGATTTTAGGGATTTATAATTTGGTGACCGATCAGTCGCCAATCACTTAAATACAAAATCGGACGCTATATTCGATCGCAAGATCTCTGTTTCTGAATTTAGTTTACCGCTCTTTAGCGACCAAATTAATATCGGTCGCTAAATGGCTCCAATATTACCATTATGTTAAACTCGGTCGCCAAATAGGTCGCTATTTGGTCAACAAAAAAAAAACCTTTGACGTCATCAATTTGGCAACCGAATTGGTGACCGATTGCTTTGCCACCCAGCCTTTCGGGTGCAAAATCGGTCGTGGTGACCTTGTTTTTAGTTTCACCTGAAAGATGCTATGATGGTTGCAATTTCGGTCGCAAATAACAACCGATTAGTTAGGTCACTATTTTTTCAGTCGCTAAATAACTTTTTTTTTTGTAGTGATACTTGATCCTAGGGTATTAGATAGAAGATACAAATTTTCATTACTCACAAATTCCATTTCTATAATTTTCTATGATTTAAACCATGAAATCTCATAAAAAAGGAACTTGGACAAAACATGGTGATAAGAATGAAACTTTTGAAGAGAAAAGAAACTATGATCATGGATCAGAAGGTCATACCTCTAGTAGATGAAGAAATGAACAACAACTTGGAGTTTCAATGGAAATCTTTTAGAAGAACTTAGAGTTTTTTGGTGAGAAAGTGTGAGGAAAATAAATTAAATAATTGTGATTAAGAGGGGGGGTGGCTGATCGAACTTGAGCAAGGGTAAGAGGGGAAGAAAATGTTGGGACAAACTTAGAATTTTCATGAAAAACAAAGGACTAGTGGGTCATTTTCATGACTAGATATTTAAAATATCTAAGCTTCATTTATTACAAGGGTGAGTCATCACCATGACTCACCATGGTGACTCATTATCCATGAGTCATCATGGATGACTCGTCGTTCTGTCTCCCGGAGTATCTCCGCAGTTTCGTATCCGGCTCCGTTGTTTACCCGATTTAAGTTTTTGCTTGTTTTCTTCGAAAATTCAGCCGAATTAAATATAATATTTTATTTTTGAGCGGAAAATTAAAAATAGATCATATGACTAAAAAAAAGATAAAAATCTAAAATTACCCTTTTTAAGGTCAAATTAGGGTTTTTATGACCAATACTACTGTACTGTTAGCAAAAACACAGACCGGGTTCCGTCTGAATTTTAAACCTAAATTTTAACCATAACCTCCTACCATAAAGTAGGTTATAGAATGATTTTGTTTTCTCCAAAATAATTTTCAGGATCTCAGGTAAAAATATAAACAGATAATTAATTATCGATATTACAGTGTAAATAAAAAACAGGGTGTTACAAGATGTGTGCAAATCTAACATTTCGAAAATATATTTATCTATCGGTTTACTTTTCTTCTTCTCTCTTAAAAATCAATTTGATTTATTTTTCTTCTTTTCCCGTGCAAGTTAACCATATTTAGAAAATACATTTACCTATCATTTTTTTTCTCTCTTGAAAATCTATTTGGTTTTTTTCACTTTTCCCGTGCAAGTTAACCATTTTTAGAAAATTTATTTATATATCATATTATTTTTTATTCTCTCTTGAAAATCTATTTGATTTAGTTCTCCTTCCCCCCGTGAAAGTTAATGACTTTTAAAAATTATATTTATATTATAATATTATGATTTTTCTCATTTCTTGAAAATCTATTTGATTTATTTCTTATCATTTCCTGTGTAAGTTAATCACTTTTAGAAAATATATTTATCTTATTGTTTCTTTCTTCTCTCTTGAAGATTTATTTATGATTTATTCTATTTCCCTGTGCAAGTTAACTAATTTTAGAAAATATATTTATTTATCATATTATTTTTCTTTTCACTTGAAAATGTAACAATATGATTTAACAATATAATTTAATAATTTAATAATAACTAACAATCGTAAATCATGATAAAAAAAACAACAATGAATTGTCACAATACTCATAGAATATATATATATATATATATATAAAAAGTCCGCAAATTTTAAAAATTGTTTGCATTTACAGGGAAAAAAGGAATTCCATACTCTGATTTTAAATATAAACAGCACTTACATAAAACTTTAGAATATGAAACAATAGTGATACGCATTATATAGAGGCCCGGATAAATTCTTATTCTTATTTTTTATTTGGCTTAATTATACTTTTGATATATTTACTTATGATCCCAATAGTGAAGACTTACCGGATTTCATGATATTTATATTGTTAGGGAATTTGACTATGATAGAGATGAGATGATTGACAAGCATGTTGATTGTCTTGGGAAAGTAAATTTTGGACAAAGATTGATATATGATGAGATTATGGATGTCGTGTTAAATGGAGATGGTGGTTTCCTCTTTGTAGATGATTACGGTGGTACGGGGAAAGTTTCCATTGGAAGACTTTGTCCTATCGATTTTGTTATGAGGCTAACATTGTTTTAATGTTGCTTCCAGAGGGATTGCTTCTCTTTTATTACCAGGGGAGGTTCATAATTTGATATTCCCTTAGCATTGAATGAAGATTCATGTTGTAATATTAAACAAAATAGTTTTAGAGCTGACTTGCTTCCAGGGGCGGAGCCAGGAGTTTGACATGAAGGGGGCCAATATCAAATATATATAACATCAAATAATAATAGAAAAAATTAACTAACATAAAAAGGTAAACTATATGAAACAAAATTGACATATGATTATCAGGAACAAAGCCAGATTTGGATGATAGGGAGGGCCAACTATAACAATCAAGTTCATTAAAAAAATACATGTATCAAATTTTATATAAAAGATTCATAATTATATGCTTCAAAATGTTAATTAAATGAGTAATTTACAAAACACAGAACAATCTCTCTTGCATGCTACGAAAATTATGTATAATTGAATTACCCTAAATTTTTCATCACTTTTCTTTTCAATGTATGGTAATGGACAATCAGTTAAAAATTTATCTTCCATCTTGTTGAAAAATGTAGTTTTGGCTATATTCATAACTGAAAAATATCACTCTGCAAAGAGTGTAAAAATTAACAAGAAGTGGGAGAATAAGAGTTATCACTCTATACAGGAGAAGACCGGTGGAGGGAGAGAGGATTTACGTGTTACTTTCTAGAAAACAAGTGAATATAATAATAATATTAATGAGAGATTAAGGGAAATTGTAAATATTTACTAGGCTATCTGAAAAGCACTAAGATTGGAAGTTAAAAGAATCCTTTTTTTAAAATAAATTGAAATCAATTAATAATATTTAAAATTAAAATAATTGTAGAACCCACTCACTTGGAATGAGAAATAATTGATAGCTTTTGAATACTTCCAAAATTAAATAAACAATATATTTTTATAAGGATCACTGGAGGGCAATACAATTACTTTTCTTGGTGAGTATATTTTTTTGGGTGAGTAATATATGATTACTTTTCTTTATCAGTAGTATATGATTACTTTACTTACTTGTATATATACTTGTATATAATAAAAACAAAAGGCCAGGGCGGGCCATGGCCCGCCTAATTAGGATATGAGTAGCTTCGTCTCTGCTTGCTTCGTGAGGCAAGCGTAATTATTTGGGATGAAGCACCGATGGTTAATAGGTGGGCTTTTGAGACATTTTTATATAACTTTGAAAGATGTAATGAGAGTTGTTAACATTAACTTTAATGTTAAATCATTTGGTGGAAAGGTTGATGTCCTTGGTGGTGATTTTAGAAAGATATATTCCATAATTCCAAAAGCGGGTAGAGCATATATATTGTTATGGAAACTACTATTAATTCATCAATATTGTGGAAGTATTGTAAGGTATTGAAGTTGATTGAGAAAATGAGGCTGCTAAAAAGTTCAAATGATGAAGATGAGCAGAAAGTGGTGGAGTTTGTAAAATGGGTACTTGGCGTTGGTGATGGAAAAATTGGGATTGATAATGATGGTGATGCTGAATGTGATATTCCAGAAGATTTCTTAATTCCAAACTGTTAGGATCATCTTTCAAGTATTGTATCTTCTATAATTCCTAATTTAGTTGAAAATATTAGTGTCTACAGATTTTTTGAAGATAGAGCAATATTAGTCCTGTCATTAGAGATTGTTTAGCAGGTCAACAAACATGTATTAACATCGCTACTTGGAGAGCTAAGGGAATATCTTAGCTTTGATTGCATTTATAACATGGAAGAAGTTAATGAGATTAATCCTGAATGGTTAACACCTGAGTTCCCTAATCATATTGGGTGTTCAGGTCTTCCTAATCATAAGATAGTATTGAAAGTGGGTGTTCTGTTTGTGTTGATGAGAAATATTGATCAATCATCCTGGTTGTGTAATGGAATTTATCATTTTTGAATTATGTGTAAATGTTATTGGTGCTAAAGTTGTTACCGGGAATTACATCGGGGACAAAGTTTACATTTCTAGTATGAATTTCATGTCTTCTGATCCAGGAATTCCTTTTCAGTTCCAGAGACGAAAATTTACATTAGTTTTGAGTTTTGCAATGACTATTAATAAGAGTCAAGGCTAGACTTTATCATATTTTGGTTTATATTTATCACGTCAAGTGTTTTCCCATGGTCAATTATATGTTGCCATCTCTAGTGTAAAGTATAGGAGTGGGTTAAAAATTTTAAGTTGTAGTGATGATGACGTGCCATGTTCTGTTGTTAAAAAAGTTTTTTACAAATATATTTGAAAGAGTATGATGTATTTTAAATAATGTAACTTTTTTTTAGTTGATATCTTTTATGGCATTATAATTATTATTAAGGCACCTATAATTGTTTGTTTTAAGAGAATGCAATTGTTTGTTAGCTTTATTTCTTATTTTTTATAGTATTAACCTTGATGTGAATACTCATTATTTAAGGGCGTTTGTAATTTATTTAGAGGGGAAAAAATAATACATTGTTACTAAAATAAAAACAAAAATATTTAAATTAATTTTTCTTATCTAAAATGATTTGTTTTTTATGATGTGGATGGTACCATAATCATGGTTTAATTTTTTATTCAATTATATAAAGATGGCTAAATCTATTGAACATGAATGTTATCATTATTTTCTTCAAGTACTTATTCACGCTACTTACAAAACTACCTTACAAACACAATATATAGCCTGCATATTTTTTGGGTGTATCCTTGCAATTTGCATAACTTATGTTAAAAGTATCATTTGAAGGGCCATTTATTTGCATCAAAATAATCTAGAACAATTGTTCTATTTTCTAAGTTTGAGCAATTTCGTTCAGAACAATCACTAACCATCGGATGATTAAATTGTTGTGGATTGTTTCTATATTTGGATTGGCTATGAAAAAAATATTGAATTTATTTTGAATTATTTTTGAAGTCTAATTAGTCCAGCATATTTTTTTAATACACGTGTATCTATCTATATCATAATGAGTATAAGTTATACTTATACATATATCTTAACCTGAAACAAAGTATAGTATGCAAAAATTTGTACATTAATTGAAATGAACAGATGTAAAACACTAGAAGGGGGGTTGAATTGTGTTTTAAAAACATTTCTAAAAACGTTGCAGTTAAACTTGTAAGACACAAGGATGCGTCTTATAAAAAGAAGATTTACTTTTCAATCCAGTTAGCACAGTTAAATTAAAGCAAACTGAAGAGATTAAGCTAAGAAAAGAGACACAAAGATTTATACTGGTTCACCCTAAACCTTGGGCTACGTCCAGTCCTTGGCTTCACCAAGTATTTGAACTATAACTTGATCAGGTTACATAAGGTATTATTTGCACACCTAGCCTCCGCAGGCTCAACTAACAAGTATTGTTTGCACACCTAGCCTCTCCAGGCTCAAACAAGTATTCTTTCTTCAAGCCTCCACGGGCTCTAGAAATGGAAGGAGTTGGAATGAAGCAGTAGCTTCAAGGATTACAGCTTTGAAGATCTACCAAGTAACACTCACAGAGTGAATAAGTATTTAAGGTAGGTGAGATCTCAATAAAGACTTCTCAATAAATACAAATGATTTGAGCAGAGAAGTTTTCTAATGAAGAACTTAAGAGAGAGCTTTGAGAGTATTGAATACTTGGGTTAATGAGTTCAGGTGTGTATCTTCAATGATCTTCAAAGTCTTCTATTTATACTCAAAGAGATAGGTCTATTGAGGAGAGTTCTTCAGCTGAGTATACTTTTGTTCTTCGTCAATAAATGCCAATAGAGTCGTTCTGGTCTTTCATTTAATGTTTATGATCGTTGGTGAGCTTCAAGACAAATTGAATGTATAGACATAGCTTTATCAGGGTGCAGTTTGATTCAGAGCAACGTTTGCTGCTTTATCAGACTTGGGCAGCGCGACTTTCCTTATTTGTGTTAAGCGGGTCTGCATTCAAGTAAAGTTCATTTTGCTGTTTGCAATAAATAGATTCTTCAGGAACGGAATGGTGCTTTGAGATTTCTGATATTGAATTTCTTTATTGGAGATATTCTGAGAATATTCGTTGAGTTTGAATATA
Source organism: Sophora flavescens (assembly GCA_030762895.1). Lineage (NCBI taxonomy): Eukaryota > Viridiplantae > Streptophyta > Magnoliopsida > Fabales > Fabaceae > Sophora > Sophora flavescens. The sequence continues at coordinate 80,374,025 of CM061065.1, read as the reverse complement.
GTTGAAGCGAGGAACTTTCTGTCACTTGATCAGAATTTGTTAGTGACCGAGTCAATCTTCAGACGCATCATTAAGACTTTGTTTCTTTGTCATGAGACTCTTGTATACTGATTTGCACACTTAATAGACATATTAGTAAACTTCATAAGGTTCACTTTAAAATCATTCTTTGTTTGGATTCATGAAAATCAGAGATGTCTAAAGATGTGATCTTAACAATCTCCCTCTTTTTGATGATAACAAACATTGTCTCATGAATTTAATGAACTAAGGATAAAAGCATATTTAAACACAAAAGGGTCATATCATGCTTATAAGAATATTTAAGTTAAGTTTCTTAAGCTCCATAAAAAGCTTGAGAGTTAAGTTTCTTAAGCTCCATAAAAAGCTTCTCAAGCTCCCCCTGAACTGGTGCTTCTATAATTAACTCAGGCGCATGATTAAGGTAGCGTCTTATCTTTAATAGATAGATATTTTCTCATTCTATTTTCTACCCCTTTGTCATCAGCAAAAAGATAAAGTAACACAGTAAAGATGCAGCTGAAAATAACATTTATTGATTAAACCATCATTGACTGTAGTACTTTGCAGACAAAGATAAAGGAATACTAAAGTTGCTATTTCTCAACAATCTTGGTGAGAAGAACCACAACAGTTTGCATTGTCTCACGAAGACCGCTGATTTCTGCACGAGCTACTGGATCTATTCCATTGACATTGGATGTCGGTGCAGCAGGATCATGAGGTGGAGACGAAAAAGAGGGTCCGGGGTCAGGGGAGGTGGCAGTCGAGGGAGGTTCATAAGGAACAATTTCCAGACAATACCAGGGAAGAGAAAGACCAAAAGAGAAAATAAAAGAGAGATTAATAATAATAGGGAACAAAGAAAGAGTTAAGGGAAAGACTAAATGCAACAAACCAAAAGGTTGCAGACGGGGAATTTTGAAAGAGGGGATTTCTAGATTAGACAAAGAAATGAAAAGAGGGGGAAGATTTTCGAAAAACCAAATTAAGTTTTCAATAGAAATTGGTAAATCAAAAGAGTAAACAAAAAAAGGGTTTTTATAAAAAGATAAAGGTAAAATGAAAAGAAAAGGAGTGAAAATAAGAGTTGGTTGGAAGGGATAGAGTTGCCTTGTGCTTGCTCTGTCTTCATCTGGATATCCGAGCCAGGGAATATGATAAGAACTTAGTCGAGCGGTATCTGTAGGCGTCTTAATTTTGTCAAGCAGAGAGAGTCCACAATGATGAGCTGGATCTTGAAATATATGAGGCTCTGTTTTAAATCATCCGGACTAAGAAGATCAGGATTGATTTGATCTATAGGTACAGGCTCAGGATTTGAAAGAAGTAGGTTGGGGGCTTGTGTTGAGGTTTCAAGTGAAGAAGAAGAGTGAGAAAGAGGTGATAGAATTAAATAAAAAATTCTTCAAACAGAAACAAGAGATTGAATATCCTGAGTTGGTGAGGAAGAGACTCATGAATGGTTGGATATGTGATCTGGTGAGTTATGAAGAATCGGTTGCGGTGAAAGGTGATCTGGAGTGAGATTTAAATTGAAATTTCGAACAGATAAAGCAAGAATATTTTCAGCATTGGAAATCTCATGGTGTTTAGGGGAATTATGGGAGGAAGAGGATGATGAATTAGATGGTGGAGATGAAACAACCGGTGAAGAAGGTGAGGGTTCAGATGACTTAGGAGGTGATGCAATAGTTTACAAAGAAACTTGAACAGATTCAGCCAGCTTCAGGCTCGTAGATCTTCTAACTGATGTTGCTACAACAGCAGCTTTCGTCTTGAGTTCCTTCCGAGGGGCAACAGTAGGTTTTGCAATTATTTCCTTTTTCAAAACCTTTGAAATAGGTTGGTCATCATCATCATCAGATGCTTCTGAGATAACCAACATCCTTTTTACTTGAAGCTTGTTCTGACCTTGGGATTCATAGGTGCAGACACTTCTGTTGCTTGTGTCACCAGACTCATCAGTTTCTTCTTCAGATTCTTCAGATGATTCCTTCTTCTTTTCATCTTCATCAGAATCAGGAATCTTTCCTGGAGGTCTCAGATTCATCCGAGAGAGGGTTCTTTTCATCAATGGCAGTAGCCATATCAACCTTTCTAATGAGGGGAATGCTCTTGAGATTTAGCAGTTTGGTAATCAGCATCACGTAGGTGTATGAGGTTCTGATTTGGGGCTTTTCCATCCTCAACATATACTTGAAAATCCAGTCATTTATGTCAACCTTCATCATATTCAGGAGATGGAATAGTGCAAATATGTCCATCTTGTTGACATTGTCAAGAGAACTTGTTATTGGTAACCCAAAGTTTATCAGCAAGACATGCAAAAATCTTCCTTTTGGAATCTGTTTGGATGCAACTTTGTTTGTAGGGTTGGATACCCCATAAGAAAAACTTGGTGAACAGTTTCTTCACCATACTCATCTTCCCAATCATCTGTAAAGGCGGCACCTTGTCTAGGGCAGCCGGGGTCTTTTTGAATACTTTTGAGAGTGAATGAATAAGATTTTCCATTACACTTGGTCCAAATGGAAATTTGAGTATAAGACATTCTTTCTTCAGCATTTTCCCAAAATTCTTGAAGTAGCAAAGGGTAAACGGGTTCATTTAGTGAGAAAAAGTTGACCCATTGTGAAGCTTCCAGTTCTGTCATAACATTCATTCCTCCTTTAATGATCTTGTTCATCTTGACAAATCATCCAGGGACGATCATATATATATATATATATATATATACATCTTCCACACTCATCCCTAACTGAGCAGCAGTAGGGGCAATTTTCTGAGAGGGTGCTTTGAGTGCCATGGATTTAGGTTTGAAAAAAGAGAGAAACGAAAGGGTTTTGAAAAGACTCATTTGCAAGAGAGAGAGATAAACACTTTTGAAACTATAAAGTGTTTTGAGAGAGAACAAAAGTTTTAAAGAAAGATGTTTCAAAAAGAGTTTGTTAAATAAAGACAAAATGTTTTGAATTCAAATACATTTTGGAATAACTGCAGTGTAAAGTCTCAGTAAATAATCCACGTCAGCAGACGCTTCATCGAAGATCAGACGCATTATTCATTTATGAAATACATGTTCAAATTATCTCTAATATAGGTGAATCTTTCTTTAGCTAAGGTTTTTTTTAATATATCAGCCCATTGATTTTCAGTTTTAACAAACTTAATATCAAAAACACATTTTTGAACATAGTCTCTTATGAAATGATGTTTAATTTCTATATGCTTAGCCTTAGAATGCTGAATGAGATTCTCAGATAAACAAATAGCACTTGAATTATCACACCAAACATAAATATTATGTTCAAAGATAGAATAATCTTCAAGTTGATATTTTACCCTTAAGAGCTGTGAACAACAGCTTGCAGTTGAAATGTATTCTGCTTCTGCAGTGGATAAAGCAATTGTATTTTGACATTTACTTGTCCAAGAGACTAAGCTTGCTCCAATAAATTGACATCCTCCACTTGTGCTTTTCCTTTCTATTCTGTCTTCAGCATAATCAGCATCACAGAATCCTACTAATCTGTATTCTTGTGTCCTTAAATACATCAAACCAAGATTAGTGGTTCCAAGCAGAAATCTTAATATTCTTTTAACGGCCTTGAGATATGATTCTCTAGGATCTGATTGGAATCTCGCACACATACAGACACTGAATTTAATATCAGGTCTACTTGAGGTTAAGTACAAGAGAGAACCAATCATACCTCTGTAAGTAGTTTGATCTACCTTTTTACCTTCTTCATCTCTGGCTAATTTTGCATTTGCTTCCATAGGAGTTTTCATAGGTTTAGCTGTATCCAGCTTGTATTTCTTTAAGATTTCCTTGGTACACTTTTGTTGATGAATGTAAATTCCATCATCTATCTGTTTGATTTGTAGACCAAGGAAGAACTTCAATACCCCCATCATGCTCATCTCAAATTCATTCTGCATAAGCTTGGAGAACTCTTTGCAGAGCTTTTCATTAGTAGCACCGAAAATGATATCATCAACATAGATTTGTACTATAATGAAATCTTTTTTAGAACTTTTTCTAAAGAGAGTTGTATCTACTTTTCCTCTAATGAAATCATTTTTCATAAGAAAAGAACTTAGTTTGTCATACCAAGCACTAGGTGTTTGCTTTAATCCATAGAGAGCTTTCTTAAGCTTATAGACATGATTTGGTTTGTCACTATCCTCAAATCCTGGTGGTTGTTTAACATATACTTCTTCAATAATTCCGTTAAGAAATGTACTTTTAACATCCATTTGAAATAAGGTGATTTGATGTTGTGCATCATATGACATAAGTATACAAATTGCTTCTATTCTAGCTACTGGTGCAAAAGTTTCAGTGTAATCAATACCTTCTTGTTGATTATAGCCTTGAGCTATTAACCTTGCTTTTTTTCTAACAACCTTACCGTCTTAATCAAGATTGTTTCTGAATACCCATCTTGTTCCAATAATTGACTTTCCTTTTTCATTTGGAACTAAGAGCCATACATCATTCCTTTTGAAATGATTTAGCTATTCTCGCATAGCTAAAATCAAGCTTTCGTCTTCAAGAGCTTCTTTGATATTCTTTGGTTCAATCTCAGATAGAATTGCCATGTTGTTTGAATCCTTGAATGTTAATCTGGTTCTGACTCCTTGAGAGGGATTGCCAATGATCAACTATTCAGGATGATAAGTTTTGAACTTCCAGTCCCATCTGGGTTCCTTATCAGACGATTGTTGAGTAGATGGATCAGACGCTTGAGTAGGAAATTCTGAATCGTCGTTCTTTAAGTCATCTTGAGTCTGATTGCTTTGTTTTCAAAGATCCAATCTGCCAAAATCATCTTCAAGATATGATAGTTTCTTATCAGTCTTTAAGCCATCATTAAACTTGACATGAATAGATTATTCAACCTCTTCCGTTCTAGAGTTGTAAACTCTATAAGCTTTAGAAGTATCAGAATATCCAAGGAATATAGCTTTATCTACTTTTGAATCAAAATTTCCAAATTGATCTCTAGTATTTAGAATAAAACGTTCACATCCAAAAGCATGGAAATACAAAATGTTGGGTTTTCTACCTTTCCACAATTCATAAGGAGTTTTGTTCAAGAATGGTCTTATCAATATTATGTTCTATACATAACAATCAGTGTTTACTGCCTCATCCCAGAAGTATTTTGGGAGTTTATTTTCATTGAGCATCATTCGAGTCATCTCTTGTAGAGATCTATTCTTTCTTTCTACTACTCCATTTTGTTGTGGAGTTCTAGGAGCAAAAAAGTTATGAGAGATATCATTCTCTTCACAGAATGTATTGAAGTGCTCATTTTCAAACTCTCCCCCATGGTCACTTCTGATAGTCAGATACAGATTCCCTGCTCATTTTGAACTTTCTCACAGAATATAGAGAACATTTTGAATGACTCATCCTTGTGGGTTAAGAAGAGTACCTATGTATATCTAGAATAATCATCGACTAAGATAAAACCATATTTCTTTCCTGCCTTACTAGCAACACTAACGAGACCAAACAGATCCATATGCAATAACTGTAAAGGTCTAGAGGAAGATACTAGTTTTTTGGGTTTAAAACTAGATTTAACTTGCTTTCCACATTGGCAAGAATCACATAAGACATCGTTTTTGAAACTTATATAAGGTAGACCTTTTACAAGTCTATACTTTTGAAGCTTAGATATCTATTTCATACTTGCATGTCCTAGCTTCTTATTCCATACCCATCTTTCATCTTCTCTTGACACAAAACAAGTCACATTTTGATTTGTCAATTCAGTTAGATCAATCTTATAAAGATTTTGTTGCCTGTTTGCTGAAAAGAGAGCTTTGCCATTAGTGTCTTTGACTTCACATGCATTCTTAGTAAAGGAAACATTATATCCATTATCACATAACTTATGCTTAACAGATTATGTCTTAATCCTTCAACTATAAAAGAACATTAGAGAGAGATGGTAATGGTGATTTCCCACCAATTTTACCTATCCCGATGACCTTTCCTTTTTTATTCCCACCGAAGGTAACATGTCCACCTTCTTTAGGTTGGAGGTCAAGGAACATAGACCTTTCTCCTGTCATGTGTCATGAGCAGTCATTGTCCAGGTACCATGATAGGTGTCCTTTTTGTCCTATTAAGGATATCTGTAACAGGAATAATCAAAGCTTTAGGTACCCATATTCTTTTGGGTCCTATTTTGTTAGTTCTTGAAGTTTGTGACAACTTCTTTCTCGTGTGAATATACTTAGACGTGATATGTCCAGTTTTTCCACAGTTTTTACAACTACTTTTGTAAGTAATGACTTTATCATAAAGAGTTTCAGGTTTTTGTCCTAAGACTTTGTTAGATACTTTATGATGTGTCTGGTCAACGAATCCTATACCAGTTTTATCAAGAGAGGGTCTCTGACTTGCTAACAACTTAGTCAGGTTATCTCTTCCATTGACAAAACGAGCAAGATCAGAGGTGAGCTCTTCAACCTTCTGTTGAAGTTTGACAACTTCTTCAGATCGTGGCTTCTCAACTGTGATCTTAGCCTTAAGCTTTTCAGTTTTAAGCTTACTATTTTCCTGAGATAGTTTGTTACACTCTTGAGTCTTATGTTCATGCTCTTTTAAGAGTTTCACATATTGCCACTTAAGTGTTCTAAAAGCCTTAGTTAAACAGTTAGATTATTCAATCAATTCATCATAGGCATCTTACAAATCCTTAGAATCAGAAATTACCTCAGAGACTAAGTCGTCATCTGCCATGAGACATAGATTTGCTTCTTCACCTTCATCATCATTAGATGAGCTGCCATCAAGATCTTCCCAAGTAGCCATCACCCCTTTCTTTTTATTTTTATAGAATTTATTGAAGGGTTGCTTTTGCAGCTGAGGACATTCAGATTTAAAGTGTCCTGGCTTCTTGCATTCATAGCATACAATAGAACGTTTGTCAGAGCTATTGTTTTCTTTGAAGGATTTTTCTTTGTGGAACTTCTTGAAAGGTATATCCTTTCTAAAATTCTTCTTCTTCCATAATTTTCTCATTTTTCTGGTCGATAATGACATTTCATCATCACTGTCAGAGTCTTCTTCAGAGGCGTCTGACTCTTGATCTGATTCTTCAACCTTTAAGGCATTTGAAGATTCTTTTTCTGCCTTGATGGCAATGGTTTTTCAATTCTTATTTGAGTTGTCTTCATTCAGATCATGCTCATGAACTTGTAAAGTTCCAAGAAGATCACTCATTTGAAGCATCGTGAGATCTTTGGCTTGAGTTATTGTTGTAACCAAAGGTCTCCACTGTTTAGGTAGACTTCTTAGAATTTTGCCAACTTTCTCAGCATTGGTATAGATTTTTCCCAGTGACTTCAAAGTTTTTGTGATAGTCTGAAATCTTCCTATCATTTGAGCAATGCTTTCTCCTTCTTCCATGATAAATAACTCATACTTTTGTACAAGCATGTTTATCTTTATTTCTTTCACTTTTGTTTTTCCTTCATGAGTAACTTCGAGAGTATCCCAGATTTCTTTAGCAGATCAACATGCATGGTCCTTTTCAAATTCTTCCTGACTGAGAGCACACATCAAGGAATATCTTGCTTTATGATTTAGCTCCCACCTAGTCTTTTCTACTGCAGTCCACTGAGCTTTGGGTTTGTCAGTGTTATCATCATTCTTTGGTATGTAGGGACCATCAGTGATAACATCCCATAAATCAGAATTTATTAACATGATGAACCATTGAAATCTTTCTTTCCAATAGATGTAGTTTTCTCCATCAAAGTAGGGAGGTCCCGCCATAGATGCTCATTCTCCAGTGTAGCTTCCGCTTGTGGTAGCTCCAGCTGTTATGATGTCTATTCAACAGGATCTTTCCTCAACACTGTTAAGTGCTCAACCTAGAGGTTAAGCTATGATACCAACTTAAATGAACAGATGTAAAACACTAGAAGGGGGTTGAATTGTGTTTTAAAAACTTTTCTAAAAACGTTGCAGTTAAACTTGTAAGACACACGGATGCGTCTTACAAAAAGAAGATTTACTTTTCAACCCAGTTAGCACATTTAAAATAAAGCGAACTGAAGAGATTAAGATAAGAAAAGAGACACAAATATTTATACTGGTTCACCCTAAACCTTGGGCTACGTCCAGTCCTTGGCTTCACCAAGTATTTGCACTATAACTTGATCAGGTTACATAAGGTATTATTTGCACACATAGCCTCCGCAGACTCAACTAACAAGTATTGTTTGCACACCTAGCCTCTCCAAGCTCAAAAAAGTATTCTTTCTTCAAGCCTCCACAAGCTCTACGAATGGTAGGAGTTGGAATGAAGCAGCAGCTTCAAGGATTACAGCTTTGCAGATCTACCGAGTAACACTCACAGAGTGAATAAGTATTTAAGGTAGGTGAGATCGCAATAAAGACTTCTCAATAAATACAAATGATTTGAGCAGAGAAGTTTTCTAATGAAGAACTTAAGAGAGAGCTTTGAGAGTATTGAATACTTGAGTTAATGAGTTCGGATGTGTATCTTCAATGATCTTCAAAGTCTTTTATTTATACTCAAAGAGATAGGTTTGTTGAGGAGAGTTCTTCAGCTGAGTATATTGTTGTTCTTCGTCAATAAATGTCAATAGAGTCGTTCTGGTCTTGCATTTAATGTTTATGATTGTTGGTGAGCTTCAAGAAAAATTGAACGTACAGCCATAGCTTTATCAGAGTGCAGTTTGATTCAGAGCAGTGTTTTCTGGTTTATCATACTTGGGCAGCGCGACTTTCCTTATTTGTGCTAAGCAGGTCTACGTTCAAGTAAAGTTCATTTTGCTGTTTGCAATAAATAGATTCTTCAAGCGTGGAATGGTGCTTTGAGCTTTCTGATATTGAATTTCTTTATTGGAGATATTCTTAGAATATTCGTTGAGTTTGAATATAGTTGAAGCGATGAACTTTCTGTCACTTGATCAGAATTTGTTAGTGACCGAGTCAATCTTCAGACGCATCATACTACAGACACATCATTAAGACTTTGTTTCTTTGTCATGAGACTCTTGTATACTGATCTGCACACTTAACAGACATATTAGTAAACTTCATAAGGTTCACTTAAAATCACTCTTTGTTTGGATTCATCAAAATTAGAGATGTCTAAAGATGTGGTCTTAACATTAATAGTATCCAAAATTAATTTTATTTGTGATAGTAATTGTAATAATTATTATGATAATGAAAATAATGTAAAGTAAGTTGAAGTAATTGGTACAATGTCAATATTGTTATAATAAATGTTTTTAAGTTTATATGTATTAAGAAAATAATAATAATTTTTTTAATAAAAAAAAAGGCATGCAAAAGCATAAAAAATAAAAGAAATGATCATAACTAGATTGACACCAAGACTCCTAACAATCATTTGTAGCACGCCAAAATAAAATTAAATTCTACATGCTATTAATTTAAAGATTTTTAGATTGTTTGTCAATTTATATAGTGATGCATTGTTAAATATTCATTTTATAAATGTTTCTACACTATCATAACAAAAATAATGTAGGTATAATGTTGCCTTTATATTTTTTATAATAATGCAAATTATTTATTTTTTATAAAATTATTAATATTATCAATATTATAAAATTTGAAAGTGGTTTATTTAATGAGAATTATACCCGTGCATCTAAACACTAGTATTTTTTTTTTGTTTTTTACCAAAATCTAAACACTAGTATATAACTTCTTCTAAACACTAGTATATAACTACTGCCTCACTCACTCCATCCTTTATACGTACGCTTTCCTCGACCTCGTACCTCACTGATCTTCACAAAAGAAAGTGTTTATACTTTTGAACTCAAGAAATCTCTTCTGACATTGATGTTTGTACTCTAAGGGTAAAAATGTTAAAAAAATAATGTAACTCAAAATATAAACATTACAACTCATTTTTTACAAATTTTGAATTACGATTCTCAGATCCTAATTTGGAATTTTTTTTAAATATATCTATTCAAATCTTTTTTGTTTTATCATAAGCGATATCTATTCAAATGGATATCTTTTTTTAAAAAACAATAAAAAAAAAGGATATCGTCATAAAAAAAAATTACGTTTTTGATTCTTAATTAATTCGGCATTGACATAAGATATCGTCATAAATACAAAACTCTTTAAGGATTTCTTTTATATATATATATATATATAACTACTTCCTTATTCGATCATTTATACGTACACTGTTCTGTGTTCTGACCTCATACTTATACATCACTGATCATGGAGAGAAACGTTACTCTTCATGAAGAAAGGGTTTATGCTTTTGAACCCCATGAGGTCTCTTATGATATTGATGATGTTTGTACTCATTTTTCAATGGGTGTGTGTCCTTGTACGGAAAAGTCACTTGCATATGCTTCTTCCTCCACCAACAAGAGGAAGCAATATGATTATCCTTCTTCCTAGGAAACTCCAAGAAAGAGAGCACGTAATGATGCAGTGACAAGTTGGGGCTTCTCACTTGAGTTGATGCTTTATGATGATCCATGGAAGATCAAGAAAGTGCTTCAAGAAAGTGATCTTGGCAACATGAGCGGGCTCTTGCTTGGAAAGGGATTGGCAGAAAACTTGCTACTGCCAGTGTTGGATGATGAAGCCCAAAGGGATGCTGAGAGTGCCAGAGGAACTAACGTTAGTGTTTGGGATGTTGACACCAACACCATGCATGTTCTTGTTCTCAAGAGGTGGGTTTCTTCCAAAAGTCATGTTTTTACTGGCAAGTGGGTGCAAGATTTTGTGAAAAGAAGGGAGTTGAAGAGAGGGGATGAGATTGGACTTCACTGGAATCCTTACAACAATCAACTTAACTTCTCTGTTTTATCTAAGGTGGCAGCACTGTGAGTGGAAAACAGTGGAGTTCATTGCTGGAAAATATTACTAAGAGTTCCTTTTTTTTGTTAATTGTTATCAGTTTGTGTGAGCAGGTTTAGTCTTTGTTTCATTTATTTTAAGCCATGAACTAAGTAAACTGTAAATCTATTTTACATTAATTTGTTCATTTGAAAGTCAAATTTTGTCATATCCTGCACATTCTTGCTCTATTTTCGCTCTCTATTTGTAGCAGTATAGCAGTAAAATAAATCGGATAGAGAGAATGGGGGAGCATTCTGTATTCTGGAAAGTGAGAAGGGAGAGGAGAGTCCAGGTCTCTTGAATACCTAGGAAGCCATTGTAGAATTCTTTTTCTGTTTTAGTATCATTCTGATACTTTTCAGAGTTTTGTATCTCAATAATACCCTATATTTTATACTCTATTTCTAGTGCAGTTCTATTATTACATTTCAAAGCAGAATGCAGGTTTGGTAAAAAGATAGTATCAATTGGTCTTAGTTTCACTGCATTTAAGAATGGACCGCAGTTGCGGCTTGCCAAAGTGGATACTTGACGAATGCTTTCCTAACAGAAGTTACATTGCTCAAATTTCTTAGATGGTATGTCATACCTTTTTCTCACCGTCTGATGCTTTCATAACATAAGTAATTATGATTATGAATATACCACTTGGAAATGATTTTAAGGAGTTGGAATGAGTTTTAGAGTTGACTGTAACATTATAAATATAAGTCAAGATTAGTGTTTTTTTTTTACACAACATTACAATTACTATGTCTTATTAGCCAAATATATTTTCATTGTTTTCTTTTCCACCTAATTAATATCTAGAATTTCGACAATGTCTTTGATCATGGGAGCATTAGACGAGGCAGCTGCTTGTTCTTTGTTGTAGTATTTGGCAACCAAGCTACCTTGCACTTGAGGGAGCAAAGCAATCCGGTTTTCCTATAAAATAGCTGATTTTTTTTTTTTAAAAAAATAATTTTCCAAAATCCATCAGTGTGGTTGTTTGTTCATTGTTTTATGAAAATATGATCATGGTGTTCAGTTTGACTTCGTTGAATTTCGTTATTCCTAATGGGTTCTCATGGGTCACTTTGAGATTTAGCTGGCTAAGTTTTGTTCATTGTTTTGTGAAGAAGTGCATTACCTTGAGAATCCAAGTAAATTGAATGAGTAAGTTGTGTGCTTCTAACATGTTTCATAAAATGTCTATACGATCCAACTTGCCCTTACACCTATGATCTGTTGGATTTCAAGAGGAGAGATATTTTGGAATTGTGTAGAATGAATTAATGAACTAATAACAGATGGTTCAATACTACCAATTTATAGAAGGGAGGCTTACCAAAAATGTTCTATCTTGTTTATTTAAACTTTCCCCACCTATTTGAAGATGAACACGGCAACACGCACACACAATGATATCTTTATCCACTATAAGTCAAGATCAAGTATCTGATGAAAAAAAAGCTATAAAGACAGATTTTGTAACACATTATTGCAGAACATTCTCATTATGTTTTGAGCAATAAATTAAGTGGCATGTGAAAGATCCACGTAGGCAAGTAAAGACACCGAAGATTAGGAATTCCTTAAGTAGAATCTAGCTCTATAGGATGTCAGGATCAATACTACCAACTGAGGTACGAAGGTTTAAGAACGATAAATGGTTGATGTTATTCTTTTATGGATGTGAATCCAGGTGAGAAAAGTATGCCCTCACTCCTTGATAAGTAATTAATTAAGGGGTTATGGATTTCTCAATTCATCACATATTCATCAATCATTTAACCAATCAACTTATGACATATTAATGTTATTGCTGTCTTTTATGTGATAGTTATATATTTATGTTCTGTATGTAAATGTAGTTTAGTCTGATTGAAATGAAAGATGAGGAATCTCTAGTCCCTATGCTCATCTTTTTTATTTGTTTGTTGTGCTTTGAACAAATTTGCTTTTGCTCTGTCAGTTTGCTAATTATTTAATTTTAATATATAGAAAAAAATCCTTCTAAATGAGTGTGCAAATTTTGAAGTTGTAGCTGACCACTGTATTAGTTGCAAGTGTTGTAGTGTTATAGATGGTAGGCAAAAGGAAACAAGGCACTTCAGGACAGCCAGGAAAAAAATGACTATAATAGTAAAATAAACATGGCTCAATCTTTGTAATATTCATGCTACCTTGTTCAGGAAGTGTAACAGCAAGATAACACCTGAGACAAGTTTATTTTTTATTCTCAGCACCTGAGACATGTTTAGGTCATTGATTATTATTGCATAATTTTTTTCCCATTTATTTATTCCATTACAAGTTCTTCTTTATCTATTTTTATCAACTGCTGATAGATATATCTAAATTCCAAGGTTCAACCTCTCTTTGTATTTTCCTTATTTTCTATTTCAGAGGAATGTATCTTCCACTTTGTGAATACTTTAGACTCACATGCATGTATATCCCACCAAAATATGGTTTTTTTAAACAGTCAATAAGATGTATCAAGATTTGCGAAAGTTTTATTGCTGGGAAGGAATGAAAAAATATGTAGCAGAATTTCTCTCTAAATGCTTAGTGTGTCAGTAAGTGAAGGCTAAGCACCAAAAAGCAACAGGATTGCTACAACCTATTGAGATACCTGAATTGAAGTGAGAAGGTATTGCTATGGACTTTGTAATAGGTTTGCCTCGAACCTCAAAAGGTTATGACTCCGTGAGGGCTATTATTGATCGGTTAACTAATTCTGCTCATTTCTTGTCTGTTAAGACCATTTATCTAACATCCCGATTTTTACTGTTCTTCAATATATATATATATATATATATATATATATATATATATATATAGATATAGATATTTGTTTATATTTTATTTGATACATAGGAAATGATTTTGGAGAAAACAAAACCATATATAGAACCTACTCTATGGTAGGAGGCTTTGGATAAAATTTGGGTTTAAAACTCAGACGGGAACCGGTCTGCATTTTTAACTGACAGTATAATTTTATACCGGCAGAAAACCCTAATCTGACACGAAAATGAAACTTGTAGCTTTTTTTATATTATGTCCGTGAGGAATCCTACTTTCCAAATTTTTGATCAGAAATAAAATATTATGTTTATTTGGACGAATTTTGGTAAAAGTTCGGACGGAAAACAGTCGGTGTTTTCACTGACAGTAATATTTTAATGATCAGAAAACCTAATTTTGACTCGTGAACGAAATGGTTTATGTTTAAAACATATTTCCAACGAGTTTGGTTATTTTGAAAATATGTGGTCGAAAAACAGACAGAAACTCTAATCGGGAAAAGGGCGGAGTCAAAAACGGAACTGTAAAGACCTGTCAAGAGATCGGGACAACGACTCATACATGATGACTCATGGAGGATGGGTCACCAAGCATTTATGCATTAAATGGTAGTAATCATGACTTTTAGGTAAAATGACCAAAATACCCCCAGACTTTCGTGGTTATTAACACGACACATCTACACACTCTTAACCACTCATTTTTCAATGGAAATGTTTTAGATGAACTTAGAGTTTTTTGGTGAGAAAGTGTGAGGAAAAGAAATGAAATAATTGTGATTAAGAGGGGGGTGACTGGTCGAACTTGAGCAAGGGTAAGAGTGGAAGAAAATGTTGGGACAAACTTAGAATTTTCATGAAAAACAAAGGACTAGTGGGTCATTTTCAAGACTAGATATTTAAAATATCTAAGCTTCATTTATTACAAGGGTGAGTCATCACCATGACTCACCATGGTGACTCATTCTCCATGAGTCATCATGGATGACTCTTCGTTCTGTCTCCCGGAGTATCTCTGCAGTTCCGTATCCGACTCCGTCGTTTACCCGATTAGTTTTTATGTGTTTTCTTTGAAAATTCGGCCGAATAAAATATAATATTTTATTTTTGAGCGAAAAATTAAAAATAGATCATATGAATAAAAAATCATAAAAATCTAAAATTACTCTGTTTCAGGTCAAATTAGGGTTTTTCTGACCAATACCACTGTACTGTCAGCAAAAACACAGACCGGGTTCCGTCTGAATTTTCAACCTAAATTTTAACCATAACCTCCTACCATAAAGTAGGTTATAGAATGATTTTGTTTTCTCCAAAATAATTTTCAGGATCTCAGGTAAAAATATAAACAGATAATTAATTACTGATATTACAGTGTAAATAAAAAACAGGGTGTTACAAGATGTGTGCAAATCTAACATTTAGAAAATATATTTATCTATCGTATTATTTTTCTTCTTCTCTCTTAAAAATCAATTTGATTTATTTTTCTTCTTTTCCCGTGCAAGTTAACCATATTTAGAAAATACATTTACCTATCATTTTTTTCTCTCTTGGAAATCTATTTGGTTTTTTTCCTCTTTTCCCGTGCAAGTTAACCATTTTTAGAAAATTTATTTATATATCATATTATTTTTTATTCTCTCTTGAAAGTCTATTTGATTTAGTTCTCCTTCCCCCCGTGAAAGTTAATGACTTTTGAAAATTATATTTATATTATCATATTATGATTTTTCTCATTTCTTGAAAATCTATTTGACTTATTTCTTATCATTTCCTGTGTAAGTTAATCACTTTTAGAAAATATATTTATCTTATTGTTTCTTTCTTCTCTCTTGATGATTTATTTAATTGATTTATTCTATTTCCCTGTGCAAGTTAACTAATTTTAGAAAATATATTTATTTATCATCTTATTTTTCTTCTCACTTGAAAATGTAACAATATGATTTAACAATATAATTTAATAATAACTAACAATCGTAAATCATGATAAAAAAAACAACAATGAATTGTCACAATACTCATAGAATATATATATAAAAGTCCGCAAATTTTAAAAATTGTTTGCATTTACAGGGAAAAAAGGAATTCCATACTCTGATTTTAAATATAAACATCACTTACATAAAAATTTAGAATATGAAACAATAGTGATACGCATTATATAGAGGCCCGGATAAATTCTTATTCTTATTTTTTATTTGGCATAATTATACTTTTGATATATTTACTTTTGATCCCAATAGTGAAGACTTACCAGATTTCATGATATTTATATTGTTAGGTAATTTGACTATGATACAGATGAGATGATTGCCAAGCATGTTGATTGTCTTGGGAAAGTAAATTTTGGACAAAGATTGATATATGATAAGATTGTGGATGTCGTGTTAAATGGAGATGGTGGTTTCCTCTTTGTAGATGATTATGGTGGTACGGGGAAAGTTTCCATTGGAAGACTTTGTCCTATCGATTTCGTTATGAGGCTAACATTGTTTTAATGTTGCTTCCAGAGGGATTGCTTCTCTTTTATTACCAGGGGAGGTTCATAATTTGATATTCCCTTAGCATTGATATTCCAGTGTAATTATTCATGTTGTAATATTAAACAAAATAGTTTTAGAGCTGACTTGCTTCCAGTGGCGGAGCCAGGAGTTTAACATGAAGGGGGCCAATATCAAATATATATAACATCAAATAATAATAGAAAAAATTAACTAACATAAAAAGGTAAACTATATGAAACAAAATTGACATATGGTTATTAGGAACAAAGCCAGATTTGGATGATAGGGAGGGCCAACTATAACAATCAAGTTCATTAAAAAAAATACATGTATCAAATTTTATATAAAAGATTCATAATTATATGCTTCAAAATGTTAATTAAATGAGTAATTTATCAAAACACAGAACAATCTCTCTTGCATGCTACGAAAATTATTTATATTTGAATTACCCTAAATTTTTCATCACTTTTCTTTTCAATGTATGGTAATGGACAATCAGTTAAAAATTTATCTTCCATCTTGTTGAAAAATGTAGTTTTGACTATATTCATAACTGAAAAATATCACTCTGTAGTAGCTGTAAAAATTAACAAGTGGGAGAATAAGAGTTATCACTCTATAAAGGAGAAGACCGGTGGAGGGAGAGAGGATTTACGTGTTACTTTCTAGAAAACAAGTGAATATAATAATAATATTAATGAGAGATTAAGGGAAATTGTAAATATTTACTAGGCTATCTGAAAAGTAAGATTAGAAGTTAAAAGAATCCTTTTTTTAAAAGAAATTGAAATCAATTAATAATATTTAAAATTAAAATAATTGTATAACCCACTCACTTGGAATGAGAAATAATTGATAGCTTTTGAATATTTCCAAAATTAAATAAACAATATATTTTTATAAGGATCACTGGAGGGCAATACAATTACTTTTCTTGGTGAGTATATTTTTTTGGGTGAGTAATATATGATTACTTTTCTTTATCAGTAGTATATGATTACTTTACTTACTTGTATATACACTTGTATATAAGAAAAACAAAAAGCCAGGCCCGCCTAATTAGGATATGAGTAGCTTCGTCCCTGCTTGCTTCGTGAGTCAAGTGTAATTATTTGGGATGAAGCACCAATGGTTAATAGGTGGGATTTTGAGACATTTTTATATAACTTTGAAAGATGTAATGAGAGTTGTTAACATTAACTTTAATGTTAAACCATTTGGTGGAAAGGTTGATGTCCTTGGTGGTGATTTTAGAAAGATATATTCCATAATTCCAAAAGCGGGTAGAGCAGATATATTGTTATGGAAACTACTATTAATTTATCAATATTGTGGAAGTATTGTAAGGTATTGAAGTTGATTGAGAAAATGAGGCTGCTAAAAAGTTCAAATGATGAAGATGGGCAGAAAGTGGTGGAGTTTGTAAAATGGGTACTTGGCGTTGGTGATGGAAAAATTGGGATTGATAATGATGGTGATGCTGAATGTGATATTCCATAAGATTTCTTAAATCCAAACTGTTAGGATCATCTTTCAAGTATTGTATCTTCTACATATTCTAATTTAGTTGAAAATATTAGTGTCTATAGATTTTTTGAAGATAGAGCAATATTAGTCATGTCATTAGAGATTGATTAGCAAGTCAACAAACATGTATTAACATCGCTACTTGGAGAGCTAAGGGATTATCTTAGCTTTGATTGCATTTATTTATAACATGGAAGAAGTTAATGAGATTAATCCTGAATGGTTAACACCTGAGTTCCCTAATCATATTGGGTGTTCAGGTCTTGCTAATCATAAGATAGTATTGAAAGTGGGTGTTCTATTTTTGTTGATGAGAAATATTGATCAATCATCCGGGTTGTGTAATGGAATTTATCATTTGTGAATTATGTGTAAATGTTATTGGTGCTAAAGTTGTTACCGGGAATTACACCGGGGACAAAGTTTACATTTCTAGTATGAATTTCATGCCTTCTGATCTAGGAATTCCTTTTCAGTTCCAGAGACGACAATTTACATTAGTTTTGAGTTTTACAATGACTATTAATAAGAGTCAAGGCTAGACTTTATCAAATTTTGGTTTATATTTACCACGTCAAGTGTTTTCCCATGGTCAATTATATGTTGCCATCTATAGTGTAAAGTATAGGAGTGGGTTAAAAATTTTAACTTGTAGTGATGATGGCATGC
This sequence comes from Sophora flavescens, assembly GCA_030762895.1. NCBI lineage: Eukaryota > Viridiplantae > Streptophyta > Magnoliopsida > Fabales > Fabaceae > Sophora > Sophora flavescens. The sequence goes on along the minus strand of CM061065.1, from coordinate 80,355,591 downwards.
CATGTTCTGTTGTTAAAAAAGTGTTTTACAAAGATATTTGAAAGAATATGATGTATTTCAAATAATGTAACTTTTTGTTAGTTGATATCTTTTATGGCATTAAAATTATTATTAAGGCACCTATAATTGTTTGTTTTAAGAAAATGCAATTGTTTCTTAGCTTTATTTCTTATTTTTTAAAGTATTAACCTTGATGTGAATACTCATTATTTAAGGGCGTTTGTAATTTATTTAGAGGAAAAAAATTAATACATTGTTACTAAAATAAAAACAAAAAAAAAATTATTTTAATTTTTCTTATCTAAAATGATTTGTTTTTTATGATGTGGATGGTACCATAATCATGGTTTAATTTTTTATTCAATTATATAAAGATGGCTAAATCTATTGAACATGAATGTTATCATTATTTTCTTCAAGTACTTATTCACGCTACTTACAAAACTACCTTACAAACACAATATATAACCTGCATATTTTTTTGGGTGTATCCTAGCAATTTGCATAACTTATGTTAAAAGTATCATTTGAAGGGCCATTTATTTGCATCAAAATAATCTAGAACAATTGTTCTATTTTTTAAGTTTGGGCTATTTCGTTCAGAACAATCACTAACCATCAGATGATTATAATGTTGTGGATTGTTTCTATATTTGGATTGGCTATGAAAAAAATATTGAATTTATTTTGAATTATTTTTGAAGTCTAATTAGTCCAGCATATTTTTTTAATACACGTGTATCTATCAATATTATAATGAGTATAAGTTATACTTATACATATATCTTAACCTGAAACAAAGTATAGTATGCAAAAATTTGTACATTAATTGAAATGAACAGATGTAAAACACCAGAAGGGGGTTGAATTGTGTTTTAAAAACTTTTCTAAAAACGTTGCAGTTAAACTTGTAAGATACAAGGATGCGTCTTATAAAAAGAAGATTTACTTTTCAACCCAGTTAGCACAGTTAAATTAAAGCAAACTGAAGAGATTAAGCTAAGAAAAGAGACACAAAGATTTATACTGGTTCACCCTAAACCTTGGGCTACGTCCAGTCCTTGGCTTCACCAAGTATTTGCACTATAACTTGATCAGGTTACATAAGGTATTATTTGCACACCTAGCCTCCGCAGGCTCAACTAACAAGTATTGTTTGCACACCTAGCCTCTCCAGGCTCAAACAAGTATTCTTTCTTCAAGCTTCCACGGGCTCTAGAAATGGTAGGAGTTGGAATGAAGCAGCAGCTTCAAGGATTACAGCTTTGAAGATCTACCAAGCAACACTCACAGAGTGAATAAGTATTTAAGGTAGGTGAGATCTCAATAAAGACTTCTCAATAAATACAAATAATTTGAGCAGACAAGTTTTCTAATGAAGAACTTAAGAGAGAGCTTTAAGAGTATTGAATACTTGGGTTAATGAGTTCAGGTGTGTATCTTCAATGATCTTCAAAGTCTTCTATTTATACTCGAAGAGATAGGTATATTGAGGAGAGTTCTTCAGCTGAGTATACTTGTGTTCTTCGTCAATAAATGCCAATAGAGTCGTTCTGGTCTTGCATTTAATGTTTATGATCGTTGGTGAGCTTCAAGACAAATTGAACGTATAGACATAGCTTTATCAGAGTGCAGTTTGATTCAGAGCAACGTTTGCTGCTTTATCAGACTTGGGCAACGCGACTTTCCTTATTTGTATTAAAAGGGTCTGCATTCAAGTAAAGTTCATTTTGCTGTTTGAAATAAATAGATTCTTCAGGCACGGAATGGTGCTTTGAGCTTTCTGATATTGAATTTCTTTATTGGAGATATTCTAAGAATATTCGTTGAGTTTGAATATAGTTGAAGCGAGGAACTTTCTGTCACTTGATCAGAATTTGTTAGTGACCGAGTCAATCTTTAGACGCATCATTAAGACTTTGTTTCTTTGTCATAAGACTCTTGTATACTGATCTGCACACTTAATAGACATATTAGTAAACTTCGTAAGGTTCACTTTAAAATCATTCTTTGTTTGGATTCATGAAAATCAGAGATGTCTAAAGATATGATCTTAACAATCTCCCTCTTTTTGATGATAACAAACATTGTCTCATGAATTTAATGAACTAAGAATAAAAGCATATTTAAACACAAAAGGGTCATATCAAGCTTATAAGAATATTTAAGTTAAGTTTCTTAAGCTCCATAAAACGCTTCTCAAGCTCCCCCTGAACTGATGCTTCTATAATGAACTCAGGCGCATGATTAAGGTAGCGTCTTATCTTTAATAGATAGATATTTATTGTTCTATTTTCTCATTCTATTTTCTCCCCCTTTGTCATCAGCAAAAAGATAAAGTAACACAGTAAAGATGCAGCTGAAAATAACATTTATTGATTAAACCATCATTGACTGTAGTACTTTGCAGACAAAGGTAAAGGAATACTAAAGTTACTGTTTCTCAACAATCTTGGTGAGAAGAACCACAACTGTTTGCATTGTCTCACGAAGACCGCTGATTTCTGCACGAGCTACTGGATCTATTCCATTAACATTGGATGTCGGTGCAGCAGGATCATGAGGTGGAGACGAAAAAGAGGGTCCGGGGTCAGGGGAGGTGGCAGTCGAGGGAGGTTCACAAGGAACAATTTCCAGACAATACCAGGGAAGAGAAAGACCAAAAGAGAAAATAAAAGAGATATTAATAATAATAGGGAACAAAGAGAGAGTTAAGGGAAAGTCTAAATGCAACGAACCAAAAGGTTGCAGACAGGGAATTTTGAAAGAGGGGATTTCTAGATTAGACAAAGAAATGAAAAGAGGGGGAAGATTTTCGAAAAACCAAATTAAGTTTTCAATAGAAATTGGTAAATCAAAAGAGTAAACAGAAAAAGGGTTTTTATAAAAAGATAAAGGTAAAATGAAAAGAAAAGGAGTGAAAATAAGAGTTGGTTGGAAGGCATAGAGTTGCCTTGTGCTTGCTCTGTCTTCATCTGGATATCCGAGCCAGGGAATCTGATAAGAACTTAGTCGAGCGGTATCTGTAGGCGTCTTAATTTTGTCAAGCAGAGAGAGTCCACAATGATGTGCTGGATCTTGAAAGACATGAGGCTCAAGGTGGCTCAAAAATGAAGTAGACCGGCGAGGGAACCTCGGTTTCTGATATTTTCTTTTCAAGAAGACAAAGGGCTTCTTAGACTTTGGATTCAACTTTGGTTTCAGACAGACAAATCCTCTGTCAGGACAGATTTTCAAAACTGTATTGGGCTTCATGCAAGCAGATGGATTAGGTCTGTGTTTCCAAGAGGCTTGATTTTGCCTAACTGTAGCCTATTCAGCAACAAGATTGTTGATTGCTTTTAAATCATCCGGAATAAGAAGACCAGGATTGATTTGATCGATAGGTACAGGCTCAGGATTTGAAAGAAGTAGGTTGGGGTCTTTGTGGTGAGGTTTCAGGTGATGAAGAATAGTGATAAAGAGGTGATAGAATTGAATAAAAAATTCTTGAAACAGGAACAAGAGATTGAATATCCTGAGTTAGTGAGGAAGAGACTCATGAATGGTTGGATATGTGATCTGGTGAGTTATGAAGAATAGGTTGTGGTGAAGGGTGATCTGGAGTGAGATTTAAATTGAAATTTCGAACAGATAAAGCAAGAATATTTTCAGCATTGGAAATCTCATGGTGTATAGGGGAATTATGGGAGGAAGAGGATGATGAATTAGATGGTAAAGATGAAACAATCGGTGAAGAAGGTGAGGGTTCGGATGACTTAGGAGGTGATGCAATAGTTTACAAAGAAACTTGAACAGATTCAGCCAGCTTCAGGCTCGTAGATCTTCTAACTGATGTTGCTACAACAACTGCTTTCCTCTTGAGTTCCTTCCGAGGGGCAACAGTAGGTTTTGCAATTATTTCCTTTTTCAAAACCTTTGAAATAGGTTGGTGATCATCATCATCAGATGCTTCTGAGATAACCAACTTCCTTTTTACTTGAAGCTTTGTTCTGACCTTGGGATTCATAGGTGCAGACACTTTTGTTGCTTGTGTCACCAGACTCATCAGTTTCTTCTTCAGATTCTTCAGATGATTCCTTCTTCTTTTCATCTTCATCAGAATTCGGAATCTTTCCTGGAGGTCTCAGCTTCATCTGAGAGAGGGTTCTTTTCATCAATGGCAGTAGCCATATCAACCTTTCTAATGAGGGGAATGCTCTTGAGATTTAGCAGTTTGGTAATCAGCATCACGTATGTGTATGAGGTTCTGATTTGGGGCTTTTCCATCCTCAACATATACTTGAAAATCCAGTCATTTGTGTCAACCTTCATCAGATTTAGGAGATGGAATAGTGCAAATATGTCCATCTTGTTGACATTGTCATGAGAACTTGTTATTGGCAACACACAGTTTATCAGCAAGACAAGCATAAATCTTCCTTTTGGAATCTGTTTGGATGCAACTTTGTTTGTAGGGTTGGAAACCCCATAAAAAAACTTGGTGAACAGTTTCTTCACCATACTCATCTTCCCAATCATCTGTAAAGGCGGCACCTTGTCTAGGGCAGCCGGTTGCTTTCTGAATACTGTTGAGAGTGAATGAATAGGATTTTCCATTACACTTGGTCCGAATGGAAATTTGAGTCTAAGACATTCTTTCTTCAGCATTTTCCCAAAATTCTTGAAGTAGCAAAGGGTAAACGGGTTCATTTAGTGAGAAAAAGTTGACCCATTGTGAAGCTTCCAGTTCTGCCATAACATTCATTCCTCCTTTAATGATCTTGTTCATCTTGACAAATCGTCCAGGGACGATCATATATACATCTTCCACACTCATCCCTAACTGAGCAACAGCAGGGGCAATTTTCTGAGAGGGTGCTTTGAGTGCCATGGATTTAGGTTTGAAAGAAGAGAGAAACGAAAGGGTTTTGAAAAGACTCGTTCGCAAGAGAGAGAGATAAACACTTTTGAAACTATAAAGTGTTTTGAGAGAGAACAAAATTTTTAAAGAAAGAGGTTTCGAAAAGAGCTTGTTAAATAATGACAAAATGTTTTGAATTTAAAAATATTTTGGAATAACTGCAGTGTAAAGTCTCAGTAAATAATCCACGTCAGCAGACGCTTCATCGAAGTTCAGACGCATTATTCATTTATGAAATGCATGTTCAAATTATCACTAATATAGGTGAATCTTTCTTTAGCTAAGGGTTTTTTTAATATATCAACCCATTGATTTTCAGTTTTAACAAACTTAATATCTAAAACACATTTTTGAACATAGTCTCTTATGAAATGATGTTTAATTTCTATGTGCTTAGCCTTAGAATGCTGAATGAGATTCTCAGATAAACAAATAGCACTGGAATTATCACACCAAGCAGATATATTATGTTCAAAGATAGAATAATCTTCAAGTTGATATTTTACCCATAAGAGCTGTGAACAACAGCTTGCAGCTGAAATGTATTCTGCTTCTGCAGTGGATAAAGCAATTGTAGTTTGCCATTTGCTTGTCCAAGAGACTAAGCTTGCTCCAATAAATTGACATCCTCCACTTGTTCTTTTCCTTTCTATTCTGTCTTCAGCATAATCAGCATCACAGAATCCTACTAATCCGTATTCTTGTGTCCTTAAATACATCAAACCAAGATTAGTGGTTCCAAGCAAATATCTTAATATTCTTTTAACGACCTTGAGATGTGATTCTCTAGGATCTGATTAGAATCTCGCACACATACAGACACTGAATTTAATATCAGGTCTACTTGAGGTTAAGTACAAGAGAGAACCAATCATACCTCTGTAAGTAGTTTGATCTACCTTTTTACCTTCTTCATCTCTGGCTAATTTTGCATTTGCTTCCATGGGAGTTTTCATAGGTTTAGTTGTATCCAGCTGGTATTTCTTTAAGATTTCCATGGTACACTTTTGTTGATGAATGTAAATTCCATCATCTGTCTGTTTGATTTGTAGACCAAGGAAGAATTTCAATACCCCCATCATGCTCATCTCAAATTCATTCTGCATAAGCTTGGAGAACTTTGCAGAGCTTTTCATTAGTAGCACCGAATATGATATCATCAACATAGATTTGTAATGTAATGAAATCTTTTTTAGAACTTTTTCTAAAGAGAGTTGTATCTACTTTTCCTCTAATGAAATCATTTTTCATAAGAAAAGAACTTAGTCTGTCATACCAAGCTCTAGGTGCTTGCTTTAATCCATAGAGAGCTTTCTTAAGCTTATAGACATGATTTGTTTTGTCACTATCCTCAAATCCTGGTGGTTGTTTAACATATACTTCTCCTTCAATAATTCCATTAAGAAATGCACTTTTAACATACATTTGAAATAAGGTGATTTGATGTTGTGCATCATATGACATAAGTATACAAATAGCTTCTATTCTAGCTACTGGTGCAAAAGTTTCAGTGTAATCAATACCTTCTTGTTGATTATAGCCTTGAGCTACTAAACTTGCTTTGTTTCTGACAACCTTACCGTCTTCATCAAGCTTGTTTCTGAATACCCATCTTGTTCCAATAATTGACTTTCCTTTTTCATTTGGAACTAAGAGCCATACATCATTCCTTTTGAATTGATTTAGCTATTCTCGCATAGCTAAAATCCAGCTTTCGTCTTCAAGAGCTTCTTTGATATTCTTTGGTTCAATCTCAGATAGAAATGCCATGTTGTTTGAATCCTTGAATGTTGATCTGGTTCTGACTCCTTGAGAGGGATTGCCAATGACCAACTATTCAGGATGATAAGTTTTGAACTTCCAGTCTCGTCTGGGTTCCTTATCAGACGATTGTTGAGTAGATGGATCAGACGCTTGAGTAGGAAATTCTGAATCCTCGTTCTTTAAGTCATCTTGAGTCTGTTTGCTTTGTTTTCTAAGATCCAATCCTGCAAAATCATCTTCAAGATCAGATAGTTTCTTATCAGTCTTTAAGCCATCATTAAACTTGACATGAATAGATTATTCAACCTCTTCCGTTCTAGAGTTGTAAACTCTATAAGCTTTAGAAGTATCAGAATATCCAAGGAATATAGCTTTATCTACTTTTGAATCAAACTTTCCAAATTGATCTCTAGTATTTAGAATAAAATGTTCACATCCAAAAGCATGGAAATACAAAATGTTGGGTTTTCTACCTTTCCACAATTCATAAGGAGTTTTGTTCAAGAATGGTCTTATCAATATTATGTTCTATACATAACAATCAGTGTTTACTGACTCAGCCCAGAAGTACTTTGGGAGTTTATTTTCATTGAGCATCGTTCGAGTCATCTCTTGCAGAGATCTATTCTTTCTTTCTACTACTCCATTTTGTTGTGGAGTTCTAGGAGAAGAAAGTTGTGAGAGATATCATTCTCTTCACAGAATGTATTGAAGTGCTCATTTTCAAACTCTCCCCCGTGGTCACTTCTGACAGTCAGATACATATTCCCTGCTCATTTTGAACTTTCTCACAGAATATAGAGAACATTTTGAATGACTCTTCCTTGTGGGTTAAGAAGAGTACCCATGTATATCTAGAATAATCATCGACTAAGATAAAACCATATTTCTTTCCTGCCTTACTAGCAACACTAACTAGACCAAACAGATCCATATGCAGTAACTGTAAATACCTAGAGGAAGATACTAGATTTTTGGGTTTAAAACTAGATTTAACTTGCTTTCCACATTGGAAAGAATCACATAAGACATCCTTTTTGAAACTTATATAAGGTAGACCTTTTACAAGTCTATACTTTTGAAGCTTAGATATCTATTTCATACTTGCATGTCCTAGCTTCTTATTCCATACCCATCTTTCATCTTCTCTTGACACAAAACAAGTCACATTTTGAAAAGAGAGCTTTGCCATTAGTGTCTTTGACTTCACATGCATTCTTAGTAAATGAAACATTATATCCATTATCACATAATTGACTTATGCTTAGCAGATTATGTCTTAATCCTTCAACTATAAAAGAACATTAGAGATAGATGGTAATGGTGATTTCCCACCAATTTTACCTATCCCGATGACCTTTCCTTTTTTATTCCCACCGAAGGTAACATGTCCACCTTCTATAGGTTGGAGGTCTGGCAACATAGACCTTTCTCCTGTCATGTGTCGTGAGCAGTCATTGTCCAGGTACCATGATAGGTGTCCTTTTTATCCTATTAAGGATATCTGAAACAGGAATAATCAAAGCTTTAGGTACCCATATTCTTTTGGGTCCTATTTTGTTAGTTCTTGAAGTTTGTGACAACTTCTTTCTTGTGTGAATACACTTAGACGTGATATGTCCAGTTTTTCCATAGTTTTTACAACTACTTTTGTAATTAATGACTTTATCATAAAGAGTTTCAGGTTTTTGTCCTAAGACTTTGTTAGATACTTTATGATGTGTCTGGTCAACGAATCCTATACCAGTTTTATCAAGAGAGGGTCTCTGACTTGCTAACAACTTTGTCAGGTTATCTCTTCCATTGACAAAATGAGCAAGATCAAAGGTGAGCTCTTCAACCTTCTGTTGAAGTTTGACAACTTCTTCATATCGTGGTGTCTCAACTGTGATCTTAGCCTTAAGCCTTTCAGTCTTAAGCTTACTATTTTACTAAGATAGTTTGTTACACTCTTAAGTCTTATGTTCATGCTCTTTTAAGAGTTTCACATATTGCCTCTTAAGTGTTCTAAAAGCCTTAGTTAAACAGTTAGATTCTTCAATCAATTCACCATAGGCATCTTGCAAATCCTTAGAATCATAAATTACCTCAGAGTCTAAGTCGTCATCTGCCATGAGACATAGATTTGCTTCTTCACCTTCATCATCATTAGATGATTTGCCATCAAGATCTTCCCAAGTAACCATCATCCTTTTCTTTTTATTTTTATAGAATTTATTGAAGGGTTGCTTTTGCAGCTGAGGACATTCAGATTTAAAGTGTCTTGGCTTCTTGCATTCATAGCATACAATAGAACGTTTGTCAGAGCTATTTTTTCTTTGAAGGATTTTTCTTTGTGGAACTTCTTGAAAGGTCTATCCTTTCTAAAATTCTTCTTCTTCCATAATTTTCTCATTTTTCTGGTCGGTAATGACATTTCATCATCACTGTCAGAGTCTTCTTCAGAGGCGTCTGACTCTTGATCTGATTCTTCAACCTTTAGAGGTTTTGAAGATTCTTATTTTGCCTTGATGGCAATGGTTTTTCCTTTCTTATTTGAGTTGTCTTCATTCAGCTCCTGCTCATGAACTTGTAAAGTTCCAAGAAGATCACTCATTTGAAGCATCGTGAGATCTTTGGCTTGAGTTATTGCTGTAACCAGAGGTCTCCACTGTTTGGGTAGACTTCTTAGAATTTTGCCAACTTTCTCAGCATTGGTATAGATTTTTCCCGGTGACTTCAAATTATTTGTGATAGTCTGAAATCTTCCTATCATTTGAGCAATGCTTTCTCCTTCTTCCATGATAAATAACTCATACTTTCGTACAAGCATATTTATCTTTGTTTCTTTCACTTTTGTTGTTCCTTCATGAGTAACTTCGAGAGTATCCTAGATTTCTTTAGCAGATCCACATGCATGGACCTTTTCAAATTCTTCCTAACTGAGAGCACACATCAAGGAATACCTTGCTTTATGATTTAGCTCCCACCTAGTCTTTTCTACTGCAGTCCACTGAGCTTTGGGTTTGTCAGTGTTATCATCATTCTTTGGTATGTAGGGACCATCAGTGATAACATCCCATAAATCAGAATTTATTAACATGATGAACCATTGAAATCTTTCTTTCCAATAGATGTAGTTTTCTCCATCAAAGTAGGGAGGTCTCGCCATAGATGCTCATTCACCAATGTAGCTTCCGCTTGTGGTAGCTCCAGCTGTTATGATGTCTATTCAACAGGATCTTTCCTCAACACTGTTAAGTGCTCAACCTAGAGGTTAAGCTATGATACCAACTTAAATGAACAGATGTAAAACACTAGAAGGGGGGTTGAATTGTGTTTTAAAAACTTTTCTAAAAACGTTGCAGTTAAACTTGTAAGACACACGGATGCGTCTTATAAAAAGAAGATTTACTTTTCAACCCAGTTAGCACATTTAAAATAAGGCAAAATGAAGAGATTAAGCTAAGAAAAGAGACACAAAGATTTATACCGGTTCACCCTAAACCTTGGGCTACGTCCAGTCCTTGGCTTCACCAAGTATTTGCACTATAACTTGATCAGGTTACATAAGGTATTATTTGCACACCTAGCCTCCGTAGACTCAACTAACAAGTATTGTTTGCACGCCTAGCTTCTCCAGGCTCAAACAAGTGTTCTTTCTTCAAGCCTCCACAAGCTCTACGAATGATAGGAGTTGGAATGAAGCAGCAGCTTCAAGGATTACAGCTTTGCAGATCTACCGAGTAACCCTCACAAAGTGAATAAGTATTTAAGGTAGGTGAGATCGCAATAAAGACTTCTCAATAAATACAAATGATTTGAGCAGACAAGTTTTCTAATGAAGAACTTAAGAGAGAGCTTTGAGAGTATTGAATACTCGAGTTAATGAGTTCGGGTGTGTATCTTCAATGATTTTCAAAGTCTTCTATTTATACTCAAAGAGATAGGTTTATTGAGGAGAGTTCTTCAGCTGAGTATATTGTTGTTCTTCGTCAATAAATGTCAATAGAGTCGTTCTGGTCTTGCATTTAATGTTTATGATTGTTGGTGAGCTTCAAGACAAATTGAACGTATAGCCATAGCTTTATCAGAGTGCAGTTTGATTCAGAGCAGCGTTTGCTGCTTTATCAGACTTGGGCAGCGCGACTTTCCTTATTTGTGCTACGCTGGTCTACGTTCAAGTGAAGTTCATTTTGCTGTTTGCAATAAATAGATTCTTCAAGCGCTGAATGGTGCTTTGAGCTTTCTGATATTGAATTTATTTATTGGAGATAATCTGAGAATATTCGATGAGTTTGAATATAGTTGAAGCGATGAACTTTCTGTCACTTGATCAGAATTTGTTAGTGACCGAGTCAATCTTCAGACGCATCATACTACAGACGCATCATTAAGACTTTGTTTCTTTGTGATGAGTCTCTTGTATATTGATATGCACACTTAATAGACATATTAGTAAACTTCATAAGGTTCACTTAAAATCACTCTTTGTTTGGATTCATCAAAATTAGAGATGTCTAAAGATGTGATCTTAACATTAATAGTATCCAAAATTAATTTTATTTGTGATAGTAATTGTAATGATTATTATGATAATGAAAATAATGTAAAGTAAGTTGAAGTAATTGGTACAATGTCAATATTGTTATAATAAATGTTTTTAAGTTTATATGTATTAAGAAAATAATAATAATTTTTTTAATAAAAAAAAAAGGCATGCAAAAGCATAAAAAATAAAAGAAATGATCATAACTAGATTGACACCAAGACTCCTAACAATCATTTGTAGCACGCCAAAATAAAATTAAATTCTACTTGCTATTAATTTAAAGATTTTTAGATTGTTTGTCAATTTATATAGTGATGCATTGTTAAATATTCATTTTATAAATGTTTCTACACTATCATAACAAAAATAATGTAGGTATAATGTTGCCTTTATATTTTTTATAATAATGCAAATTATTTATTTTTTATAAAATTATTAATATTATCAATATTATAAAATTTGAAAGTGGTTTATTTAATGAGAATTATACCCGTGCATCTAAACACTAGTATTTTTTTTTTTTTGTTTTTTACCAAAATCTAAACACTAGTATATAACTTCTTCTAAACACTAGTATATAACTACTGCCTCACTCACTCCATCCTTTATACGTACGCTTTCCTCGACCTCGTACCTCACTGATCTTCACAAAAGAAAGTGTTTATGCTTTTGAACTCAAGAAGTCTCTTCTGACATTGATGTTTGTACTCTAAGGGTAAAAATGTTAAAAAAATAATGTAACTCAAAATATAAACATTACAACTCATTTTTTACAAATTTTGAATTACAATTCTCATATCCTAATTTGGATTTTGTTTTAAAAATATACCTACTCAAATCTTTTTTGTTTTTTCATAAGCGATGTCTATTCAAATGTATATCTTTTTTTTTTTTTTTTGACTGGAAGATATCTCTTTTTTTAAACAATCAAATGGATATCCTTAGAATTATGATTTTGTAGATCAAAAAAAAAATAACGTTTTTGATTCTTAATCAATTCGGCATTGACATAAGATATCGTTATAAATACAAAGCTCTTTAAGGATTTCTTTTATACTTGACAAAAGAAGGAAAAAAAAAGGATTTCTCTTATAAATAAATATATATATATATATATATATATATATATATATATATATATAACTACTGCATTCAATCATTTATACGTACACTGTTCTGTGTTCTGACCTCGTACTCATACATCGCTGATCATGGAGAGAAACGTTACTCTTCACGAAGAAAGGGTTTATGCTTTTGAACCCCAAGAAGTCTCTTCTGACATTCATGATGTTTGTACTCATTTTTCAATGGGTGTGTGTCCTTGTACGGAAAAGTCACTTGCATATGCTTCTTCCTCCACCAACAAGAGGAAGCAATATGATTATCCTTCTTCCAGGGAAACTCCAAGAAAGAGAGCACGTAATGATGCAGTGACAAGTTGGGGCTTCTCACTTGAGTTTATGCTTTATGATGATCCATGGAAGATCAAGAAAGTGCTTCAAGAAAGTGATCTTGGCAACATGAGTAGGCTCTTACTTGGAAAGGGATTGGCAGAAAACTTGCTGCTGCCAGTGTTGGATGATGAAGCCCAAAGGGATGCTGAGAGTGCCAGAGGAACTAACGTTAGTGTTTGGGATGTTGACACCAACACCATGCATGTTCTGGTTTTCAAGAGATGGGTTTCTTCCAAAAGTCATGTTTTTACTGGCAAGTGGGTGCAAGATTTTGTGAAAAGAAGGGAGTTGAAGAAAGGGGATGAGATTGGACTTCACTGGAATCCTTACAACAATCAACTTAACTTCTCTGTTCTATCTAAGGCGGCAGCACTGTGAGCTGAAAACAGTGGAATTCATTGCTGAAAGTATTACTAAGAGTTCTTTTTTTTTTTTTTGTTAATTGTTATCAGTTTGTGTGAGCAGGTTTAGTCTTTGTTTCATTTACTTTAAGCCATGAACTAAGTAAACTGTAAATCTATTTTACATTAATTTGTTCATTTGAAAATCAAATTTTGTCATATCCTGCACATTCTTGCTCTATTTTCGCTCTCTATTTGTAGTAGTATAGCAGTAAAATAAATCGGATAGAGAGAATGGGGGAGCATTCTGTATTCTGAAAAGTGAGAAGGGAGAGGAGAGTCCAGGTCTCTTGAATACCTAGGAAGCTTTAGTTTCACTGCATTTAAGAATGGACCGCAGTTGCGGCTTGCCAAAGTGGATACTTGACGAATGCTTTCCTAACAGAAGTTACACTACTCAAATTTCTTAGATGGTATGTCATACCTTTGTCTGATGCTTTCATAACATAAGTAATTATGATTATGAATATACCAATTGAAAATGATTTTAAGGAGTTGGAATGAGTTTTAGAGTTGACTGTAACATTATAAATAGAAGTCAAGATTAGTGTTGTTTTTTTTTACACAACATTACAATTACTATGTCTTATTAGCCAAATATATTTTCATTGTTTTCTTTTCCACCTAATTAATATCTAGAATTTCAACAATGTCTTTGATCATGGGAGCATTAGACGAGGCAGCTGCTTGTTCTTTGTTGTAGTATTTGGCAACCAAGCTACCTTGCACTTGAGGGAGCAAAGCAATCCGATTTTCCTGTAAAATAGCTGATTTTTTTTTTAAAAAATTAATTTTCCAAAATCCATCAGTGTGGTTGTTTGTTCATTGTTTTATGAAAATATGATCATGGTGTTCAGTTTGACTTCGTTGAATTTCGTTATTCCAAATGGGTTCTCATGGGTCACTTTGAGATTTAGTTGGCTAAGTTTTGTTCATTGTTTTGTGAAGAAGTGCATTACCTTGAGAATCCAAGTAAATTGAATGAGTAAGTTGTGTGCTTCTAACATGTTTCATAAAATGTCTATACGATCCAGCTTGCCCTTACACCTATGATCTGTTGGATTTCAAGAGGAGAGATATTTTGGAATTGTGTAGAATGAATTAATGAACTAATAACAGATGGTTCAATACTACCAATTTATAGAAGGGAGGCTTACCAAAAATGTTCAATCTTGTTTATTTAAACTTTCCCCACCTATTTGAAGATGAACACGGCAACACGCACACACAATGATATCTTTATCCACTATAAGTCAAGATCAAGTATCTGATGAAAAAAAGCTAGTTAAAGACAGATTTTGTAACACATTATTGCAGAACATTCTCATTATGTTTTGAGCAATAAATTAAGTGGCATGTGAAAGATCCATGTAGGCAGGTAAAGACACCGAAGATTAGGAATTCCTTAAGTAGAATCTAGCTCTATAGGACGTCAGGATCAATACTTGCAACTGAGGTATAAAGGTTTAAGAACGATCATTTGGTTGATGTTATTCTTTTATGGAGGTGAATCCAGGTGAGAAATTTATGTCCTCACTCCTTGATTAGTAATTAATTAAGGGGTTATGGATTTCTCAATTCATCACATATTCGCAATCATTTAACCAATCAACTTATGACATATTAATGTTATTGCTGTCTTTTATGTGATAGTTATATGATAGTTATATATTTATGTTCTGTATGTAAATGTAGTTTAGTCTGATTGAAATGAAAGATGAGGAAGCTCTAGTCTCTATGCTCATCTTTTTTATTTGTTTGTTGTGCTTTGAACAAATTTGCTTTTGCACTGTCAGTTTGCTAATTATTTAATTCTAATATATAGAAAAAAATCCTTCTAAACGAGTATGCAAATTTTGAAGTTGTAGCTGACCACTGTATTAGTTGCAAGTGTTGTAGTGTTATAGATGGTAGGCAAAAGGAAACAAGGCACTTCATGACAGCCGGTAAAAAAATGACTATAATGCTAAAATAAACATGGCACAATCTTTGTAATATTCATGCTACCTTGTTCACGAAGTGTAATAGCAGGATAGCACCTGAGACAAGTTAATTTTTTATTCTCAGCACCTGAGACATGTTTAGGTCATTGATTATTATTGCATAATTGTTTTCCCATTTATTTATTCCATTACAAGTTCATCTTTATCTATTTTTGTCAACTGCTGATAGGTATATCTAAATTCCAAGGTTCAACCTCTATTTGTATTTTCCTTATTTTCTATTTTAGAGGAATGTATCTTCCACTTTGTGAATACTTTAGACTCACATGCATGTATATCCCACCAAAATATGGTTTTTTTAAACAATCAATAAGATGTATCAAGATTTGCGAAAGTTTTATTGGTGGGAAGGAATGAAAAAAATGTAGCAAAATTTGTCTCTAAATGCTTAGTGTGTCAGCAAGTGAAGGCTAAGCACCAAAAACCAACAGGATTGCTACAACCTATTGAGATACCTGAATGGAAGTGAGAAGGTATTGCTATGGACTTTGTAATAGGTTTGCCTCGAACCTCAAAAGGTTATGACTCCGTGAGGGCTATTATTGATCGGTTAACTAATTCTGCTCATTTCTTGTCTGTTAAGACCATTTATGTAACATCCCGATTTTTACTGTTCTTCAATATATATATATATATATATATATATATATATATGTTTATATTTTATTTGATACATAGGAAACGATTTTGGAGAAAACAAAATCATATCTAGAACCTACTCTATGGTAGGAAGATTTGGTTAAAATTTGGGTTTAAAACTCAGACGGAAACCGGTCTGCATTTTTAACTGACAGTATAATTTTATACCGGCAGAAAACCCTAATTTGACACGAAAATGAAACTTGTAGATTTTTTTATATTATGTCCGTGAGGAATCCTACTTTCCAAATTTCTGATCAAAATAAAATGTTATGTTTATTCGGACGAATTTTGGTAAAAGTTCGGACGGAAAAAATAGTCGGTGTTTTCACTGACAGTAATATTTTAATGATCAGAAAACCTAATTTTGACTCGTGAACGAAATGGTTTATGTTTAAAACATATTTCCAAAGAGTTTGGTTATTTTGAAAATATGTGGTTGAAAAACAGACAGAAACCCTAATCGGGAAATCGACGGAGTCGAAAACGGAACTGCAGAGAACTGTCAAGAGATCGGGACAACGAGTCATACATGATGACTGATGGAGGATGGGTCACCATGAATTTATGAGCATTAAATGGTAGTAATCATGACTTTTAGGTAAAATGACCAAAATACCCCCAAGCTTTCGCGGTTATTAACAAGACACATCTACATACTCTTAACCACTCATTTTACATGGTTGTAAACCTTCCAAATCTCCTCAATTTCGTGCATCCATATATACTAAACCATACCTATTTCATTTTGTTTTCTTTTCATCATTTTCCTCTCAAAAACCGAAATCAGTTAAAAGACGGAGCTGAATAAGGGATTTACGGGAACCGCAAATGGATAGGATCGATGAGTCAGGGATGACTGATAGGATGTGGTGAAAAATCAGCCACACCAAATTCATTCTTGGCCACATATTTGTTAACCATGATTACCAATTAATCATAGTTAGGTTACTAATTACCTACAGTTAAGTTATTTTATTATTTTCTAACTTAACCTTGGTCAAGTAAACTCAACTATGGTTCATTTAAACCAATTAAACAACTACTCACTCACTCAAACTCTCATTTGGACGCACCCAAGTCCCCCACACTTAACACATTTCATTTTCTTCCTATTACACTTGTTCTTCACAAAAACCTAAAGAACACCATTTGTGTTCTGGATACGTTCTTCATTGTTCTTCATTTCCTTCATCAAACTTCTTCATTCTAAGGTTTTGGTGGACAAAACTGTGGCATAACTTGCTTGGTTTAGCTTGTGTTTGTTTGATCTTCAAGTGATCTACAAGAGGTATGGGGGAGATTACCACTATCATACCTTAAAGTAGATATGTTGATGGTTTATATAGTGTTATTTGGTGTAAATGATCTTGTAAATCATAAGTGTGTGATTTATTGTTTTATATGTGTGTGATCCTCTTTGAGGATTTGGTTGATGCTTGATTTGGATATATGTTGATCTTGATTCAATGATTTCTAATAGGATACTTGATGGTTGTTTATTTTATTTAACATGAAAAATTGCCTAACATGATCATTATTGGGCCATTTGACCTTATCTGTTTAAATGGGTTTCATGTTGATTTAAATGGTTTGAATAATTTTGATGAGGAATGAATGAATGTATAAGAATATAGAAATTGGTTTGGATTGATTTGGATGTGTATATTGAAAGATATGATTTTATGAGTCCTTAGGGACTAAAATACAATTTATGAGAATTTCAGTGGCTGCACTGATATTCATATTATTGTGTGTTAAGATTGTATCCCTTGATGAGACAAAACCATAGAAATTGGTTTGGTGTTAATTGGATTAATACATAAAAAGTTATAAGTTTTTTTGTGAAAAAAGAACCTTTTTACAATTATAGAAAAATATTTGGGCAGAAACGAAATTTTTGGAAATTTGAGGGCAACTGAAAAATATTTCTAAAGAAGTTGGTTTGGTGTGATTTGAAGTTATAAATAAAAAGTTATAAGGTTTTAAGTAAATAATGATATTTTTGCAATTAATGAAAGTTTAGGGGTTAAATTGAAATTTTTGAAAATATATTTAACTGGACAGTGTGAGATTGTTTTTAATACCTATTAAACTGTTCTAAAACTCCAAAATAAGTTTTGGGCTATTAGAGTGTAAAATAGTTGAAAAGGGATTTACGCGTTTTACAAACTTAACGACGTTCGGTCAAATTTTTAGGAATTTTGTATACATGAGAAGAAAAACTATAAAAACAATGTTTCAACATCTTAATATGAGTATTATAACCTAGGTGAGTAATATATTTGAGGTGAAGAACCATATTTTCAAAAGTATGACTTTTGGGCCTAAAACCAGTAAAAAGCAGCGAAGTGAAGGATTTGAGAAAAATAATTATATTTGTGAAAATATGGAATTTAATTTGAAATACAATAAAAAACGGTAATGTGGTATTTTAAGAGTTTCGATGTTTTTCAAGAAACTGTTTTGAGGAATTTAGTACTTATGTACTTTAATGGAATCTGATTTCAAAATGGCTTGGTTTTAACCAAAGGTTTTAGTTTTAAGACAAAAGAGAATTTTAGTCTTTAGGACTAGTATTTCAAGTAAATAGAAAAACCCAAGTCATGAATGACTTAGTGAAAATACGAACGTAATAATTTATGACGTGGGGTGGAACACAACCTTATGTCATAAAGTATGGATAATTTATTATCCTTATATCCATAAGATTTAATGGACTCAAAAGTATTTGATTTCTTGAAGGCCAAGAGAAAGACTCAATTAAAAAAGTGTGAAGTGTAACATCCTAAAATTTAAATATAGTTTTTTTTAATAAAATATTAAGGTATTAGAATGTTTAGTGTAGAAAATGATTAGTTTACTAGAATTTATTAGTAATTAAATGAATGTAAAATTAGAAATAAAATAACTAAAATAAAATAAAATAATTTAAATAACAAAAGAAAATAATATGTATATAAAAGCAAAGTGGGTCACGTTGCCTTTGTATAGGGAGCAGTAACAAAATTAAAATTGAATTCCTTTAATATATATATATATATATATATATATATATATATATATAATTTGATATGTTTTTTGTGATATGTGATGCCTTAATGTTGTTTTGATATGAACATGATGAATAGTAATGCATGTTACATGATTTTATTTATTGAGGTTATTTTGGAATGCCTATGAGTTATTTTGACATGAGTTATACGATTGAGATTGATGCATGAGGTCATATGTCATGTCCTAGGGTCATGATATATGTCTAAAATATGTTTTGGATTGTTATTTGTGATTGTTAAGATACCTCATTCAGGGAAAGGGATGATAGATACCTCCTTGTTAGAGGGGGAGACGGGTACCTCCTTCTGGGAAGGGGAAAACTGTTTATAAATACCTCCTTCTGGGAAAGGGATGATGGATACCTCCTCGTTAGAGGGGAAGACAGATACCTCCTCGTTAGAGGGGAAGATCGATATCTCCTTCTGGGAAGGGGATGATAGATACCTCCTCGTTAGAGGGGAAGATGGATACCTCCTTCTGGGAAGGGGAAAATCGTTTATAGATACCTCCTTCTGGGAAGGGGATGACAGATACTTCCTCGATAGAGGGGAAGACAAATACGTCCTCGATAGATGGGAAGACAGATACCTCCTTCTAGGAAGGGGATGACAGATACCTCCTCGCTAGAGGGGAAGATAGATACCTCATCGTTAGAGGGGAAGACAGATACCTCCTTCTGAAAAGGGGAAGACCCATTATAGATACCTCCTTCTGGGAAAGGGGAGGCAGTGGGACGCCATTGCATTTGTCATGAGCTCAAAGACTAAAAACTGGGTAATTAAATAAAAGAGCCTTTGAGTTATATTATTTTGGAAATAGAGGATTACCATGGTTGTTTTTACGGTTACCGCATAGGCTGAAGCAACATCTTTTCGAAAACCTTTTAGAACCGTGTTTACTTACTGGGATTGAAAATCTCATTAGTGGTATTGTCTTTCAGAGTTTACAGGTGATGAGATGGATGATACAGCATTTTGAGAGAGTCTTGAAGATATTAGTTATAATTTATTTATTTATTTCTTTTGGCTTTATTAGACACCCGTGTTTTGAGGCAAAAATAATTGTAAAAGAGTTATATGATTTTTCATTAATTAATATTTATGAGGCTTTATTTTATTTGGATATAATGGTTTATTTAGCACTATTATAGAAAATTAATTTGGGCTACTAATGTAACAAAGGGCGTTACACGAAGAAATAAATAATTGGATTTGTGATCTAATCTCATAATGTGCTAGGATTCTTAATCCAGTGTTTTAAAATACCTTTGCACAAAGATGAAAGGTTACTTAAGAACATTAGCTCGATGTTAAGTATCGGCGATTCAGACTTAAGAACAGTTAGCATCTGATAAAGCATGTTGAATAGATTCCATTGGAATCAAGAGGTCATCTGGTGGGTAGATGAGAAGAACGCATCTTTCTGGCAAAGTTTGCCTAAACACATAGTGAAACTATGTTCTGTAAGGCCGTTATGCCTAGGAGATTGAGCTAACACTTTAATGCGGGTGCGAATTCCGTAGTAACGATCTATTGATGCTAGGGGATGTCGGGGTACGAAATACTCACAAAGGCTTAGTTGGTAGCTCCTTCGGTGGCATGGTGATCTTGCAATGCGCTGACATACTCAACTAGACGCTACGTGTTTTCTAGTAGTGTAGGATGTTCCCGAAAAAGTCAATGTGCACGACGATGACTATGGACGCATTCTATTGCCCAAGGCTGGCGTAGTCCAGAACAATCCTCTGAACTACTCTCTCCAACTGTTCATAAAACCTGGTATAGGAATTCATAGGTCATTCCTCAAGTCTTAGATGTCTTCTATCTAGGAAAACATTATGCTGGGGTCATGTTTCTGTGAAACATTATTGTTCTGTTATGAATGTAGATTTGATTGAATATTGATAATTGTACGTACCTGAGAGTCGTACCACTGCATGTATGCCTTATGTGTAAGATAAATGAAAATCTCGCCTCCTTATTTTTATATTGCCTATGTCAGCTGGCTATGTGCCTTCTATATTCTTTTGATAGGATTGAGACGTCAAGATGTAGCTTGACCGACGCATCGTAGGGGATGGGATTCGAGCATGCGGACGATATGGTGGAGTTTCTAGTGGACATCTTCCAGACTGTCGATGGTTTGTCGACCATGTTTTCCTCTTGGAAGAGGAAAGGACTTAGTTCGAGAGTTACTATTGTAGTAGCTCTAGTAGTGACTTTTGTGACAACGTCGATAGTGGACTCAAATAGAGTTTCTACTAGATCTCGTTAGTTGGGTTTGTCCTTATCACGATGAACAGAAAGGATGGTCTTTTATATTTTAGTTTGGCCAGCTGGGTATGTTTGGGAGTTAATGTAACTGTCTATGGAGCTGTGACTCCAAGTATCTTATATTTTAGGAGCTGCGACTCCACATCTTTATGTTGAGTCTGTACATTCTATGATTTCTGTTTATGAGTCGAGTTGGGTATTATGTAAATGATTTTTGAACTCATGACCCTAATTGTGATAATAGAATATTTTATTGACCATTCATTTAAATCAAAGTAGTTATATTTACTACTTACGAAAAAAAAACTCATTCTTTTATAGCCAATTTTAATTAACCTACTTTTCAGCCTCAAAATGTCATTTATGATGTAGTGTAACACCCCGTTTTTCATAAATAAGCTTAATGCATTTATATATGTTGTATAGATGTTTACATATGCTTGTTAGGTTTGCTTTTGATGTATATGTTCATGTTGGGAAGGTTTAGCCTTAGGAAGGTTCAATTGTCATAGAAGTCCTAGTAACCCGTTTCACCGTTTTGGCCATATCAGGAGTTCTAGATGTCCGATCAAGGTGATCTTTGTGGCGTTGGAAATATAAGAGAATTATCTACAAATCGTATTTCATGTGTTTTGGCCAAATTATACTGTTTTGGACTCGTCTCGCAAGCCTTTGTTCGCCTCACGAAAACCCAAAATTCAGCTTTGCGCTTTCGGGTTCGCCTCACGAATCCAACTGACATAAATTGCTTCTCTGGCTCGCCCCGTGAATGAGATGCGCCCCGCGAATACGTGCAGAACCAGAAAATGTGTTTTAGGTTCTATTTAAGCTCAAAACGCATTCCAACCCGTTTTTAACCCCTAAAACACGATCTAAACCCTAGTCTATCACATCCCAACACTCAGCTGCCTCCCTTCTCTTTTTCTCTCAAATTCCACCAACCCTCTCTAAAAAACTCTCCCTAGGAAACCCGTTCTTGCACTGTTCTTCACCATTCGTTGATAGGAGAACATCGTTGCGAAGACGTGATCATCATATTCGTTGTTTCAACCTTCAAACAAGGTAAGATTCATACACCTCATCCCTCTCGTTCTTTCCCATTTGATTTCTTGGCCTAAGAGTCTAATTAAGATGTTTCCTTGTTGTTCTTGAGGACGTAGATACTTGCTTGTGAGACGAGACCCCAAAGGATCCCCTTTCTTCTTTTGAAACGCGAACCTCACACCAGGTATGGGGAGAAGGGACAATATGAATATGTAGGGATATGGGGTAGCGTAAGACGAAGGGTTAACCCATGACACTGTGTTTGATGATGTGTCTTGTTTTATAACATGTCTACATGTTTATATTGATGTGATAAAATGAGTTATTTATATGTGTTTATGATATGATTTCTCAACATGTTTATGATATGATTAATGTTGATATGATTGTTGTTATGAGTTGAATGATGATGCCATGACTGCTTTATGTTACAATGTTTGGTTATTGGTTGATTGGGTTATTCGTTGTGAACCATGATAAAAAGGGAGGTTTTTCCCCTTCGGTTAATAAGACATGAATATTAATAATAATTGTGAGGTTTTGTTCAAAGGATTAGAAGGACCCTAGGGAATGATTTTGTGAGAAATTAAGAGATGCCAATTAAAGCAATAATTCCCCAAATAAGTCTATAAGACATAAAGATTAAACCAAGTGATAAGATTGTGATGAAAGGACTTAGTAATGCCAATAGGTTGAATCAAACTTTACTCCAAAGGAATTGGCGAGGGTTTACAACCCTTGCTACCGAGAACAGTACGACCTACTCTTGAGCACGACCGTGCTTGGTAAGGAGCACGCCCGTGCTCCCTTTCCTAGAACAAGAAACAGAAACGGTTTAAGATAGGGGTTCTTACCCCAAATGCTTAAAAGACTAAATAAGGTACCAAGGAAACATGAAGACCAAAAGACAAGTGAAAATATGTTGTACCTTGGTAGCCTAGTGGCCAAGGGGCCTTGATACGGGATGGTCAAGGTGGTAATCTCTAGTGCCTAAAGGGCTAGAGCGATAATGATGATGTACCTTGGTAGCCTAGTGGCCAGGGGGACCTCGATAGCCGAATGGTCGAGGCGGTAACCTCTGGTGCAAAACAGCCAGGGTGATTAAAAGACTTAACGATGAATGTTAAACGATAATCCTCAATAGCCTAGCGGTCGAGGTGATGATGGTGATAAGACTTGGGTAGCCTCTGGGCCCAAGCGGAGGTTGTGGTCATGTTGGTGTGATGTTTGTCATGCATTCACGCATTGGAGATGTTGATAGGAGGTTGTACGACAAAGGGGAGTTCACCCGAGAGTAAGGCGTTTTGGACGTCCGCGGGACCTGGTACCCCCATGGTGGCGCATCCGAGAGTAAGGTGCGTCGACTATCCAAGGGGTCGAACCAAGTTATGTTGGATTGCCCCGGCGTTGGTGCCTAGTGTCCAATGTGGATATTTAACTCCGAAGTTGCTCATCTTGAGATAGATTGGATCCAAATGCATAGTAGAGGCGTGGAGCAAGATTGCATTGCCTAGCAAACATATTATGATGATGATCTTACGATACCGTTGTTGATATAACATGTTTGTTTGTTGTATGCTCGTCTTTCTAACTTCTTCCTTGCCGTTATATTCATATATAAGTTTCTTACTCCCTGTTGTTATGTTTTGTGTTGCATGTACCTTTTGTATATATGCAGAGGATGGCGATCAACCCGTTGAGGAGTGACTCCGAGGAGCTTCTACCTTCGTTTAGGATTCCCTGTTTTGCTTAGTTATTAGTTAATTGTTTCGGTTGTATCCGAGGATTTGTTATTTCGGATTTTTGGTTATACCAGCTCTATATGTGACATCGGGGTTGGGGTTTATGTCTTTGTTTATGTTTATGTTACGTTATGCCTTTTGAACTTATATTATGTTTATGCTTTCTTTCCGTGTTGTATATGTTGAGATGTTAAACCTTTTTATCCAAGTATTTATTTTATTTAAATAAATGCAAGTTTTTGTAATCCGTCTTTTAAGTAAATGTTTTATATTAACGTGTGGGGTAGAAGGGTGTTACATTTAGTGGTATGAGTCTGTTGTGTGACTCTTGATTGAATTGTCTATATGTATATAGACAATGCTACGTGGTACTACGTACCTATAGCTTCACTTTGGCTTGACTTACTGCATTTGGCGGTTTGTCTTGAACGATCCAAGGAGCCTTCGGGTGTTTCTTGTGTTTAGGAAGGTTGTTCTATTAACTCTTGATAATATAAACCCTACAGCTGATCTTGTGCGCTTACTTTTTTTAAAACCGCTCGATGTTATTCTTAGGATGAACTGGTTATCTTCCAACCATGTTCCCTTTATCTGTTTTGATAAGACCTTAGTCTTTGGAACTCCAACGGAGTCTAAGATTCCAGACCTTCTATCTGCCAGTCAAGTTCAAGCTTCGATGAAAGACAAGGCCCAAGTGTAAATGATGATAGCTTCCCTGGAAGTAGAGAGCCCTCCTGATGTTGGAAGTGTGCCTGTTATGCGAGAGTTCCTGAGGTTTTTCCGGGGGATGTTTATAACTTACCCCCGGGGAGATGTGTAGAGTTCACCATAAATTTAGTGCCTAACACCGGGCCAATATCCATAGCTCCCTATAGAATGTCTCCTCTAGAGCTAGCTAAGTTGGAGGACCTGATGAGGAAGCAGTTCATTAGGCCGAGTGTGTCTCCGTGGGGAGCACCCGTGTTGTTGGTGAAGAAGAAGGATGTGTTGGGAATTTGCGTATAAAACAAAATAAAACGCAGCGGAAAAATTCCCATCGAAGGATCCTTGCGAATGGTCATGATTCATGATTAAAAAGTTTACCTCTTGAAGCGGTGGCTGTTGGTTGAAATTCGTCTATCACGAACATCGCACGAACGGTGTCTCTAGAGGTATCCACACGAGCGGACTCCGTGAACGTCCAACATCACGAACCTGAAGCGTCTCTGTCTTACAGTGCTAGCTTCAAAACCGAGACTTACTGTTCACTCTTACTCCTTTTGTGCGGCTAGGTTATCAACCGTATGTGCACAACAACTTAAGTGTTCTACTTATAGTAGCGCCTCCTTAAGTGAGTTAGTGAGCAGCACTTGACCTAAGCCCATGTACTATGCGCTAGGCCCAATAGGAAAGTCCAACTCTCCTTTTAATGCTTCTTTTAATCCGCTCTTATGTGTGTGACCCTATAGGTTCCCAAAACGTTAGTAGTAACGTTAAATCCCATTTAATATTACAAACAGTGAGCGGTATCTAGCAATACATCACTGCTACCTAAGTAGTGAGAAAGTCAGTGATTTGACGGAACCTTTCTGTGACAAATATTCATGTGCATTATTATCCCTTTGTCCATATATCTATATTGAACACAAGGCATAGAATGTGTCACCCTTGTATAGTTCAATATCATGTTCCCTGATACTCGAGTAGACTTAACAACAAATGAGGTCAATATCTCATATTGACTCATTTCAGCACGGTCATGCATTTTACAGTCTCACTCTATCAGGGGGCCCACAGATATTACTCCTGTTATGTAGGAGGGACAAATTCCATCTAGGTCACTCACATCCCTCTGCATGGCTCGTGGTATGCCCAATGACCGTCTTTATAATCATCCTATTACAGATGACGTTTGACGATATTAAAGCACACGACTCCTCATGTAGGGATCGTAGTGATTTCAGGTCGAAGGATTGTATGCACCATTGTCACTATGAGAACTACTTATGACACTCACATAACGCTCCATGTAGTGTTCTCATGGTGGGTCAATCCAGTACATCATTACCTTAATGTGTACCTCTGTGGCGACTCGATATCTCATATGCATGACCCGTGAGATATGGTCATCAGTCTGCACACATAATAGTCTCAATTGTATTATTATTGTCCTTATTAATAAAATACTTGACTACGGATATTTAAGAATAGGATTTCATTGTTCAATAGTGTCTCACGATCAAGTCATATACTTGATATTCTATTGAACTGAAATTTCTATTCTAAGGACTTTATTATGTTTAAACAAGTAACACAATAAACTGGAATGCCTCATATCATATATATATATAATAGCAAGATACAAATGTAAGTCTAAAGAAATACATTGGCCTCTAGGGCTTACACCAACAGGATGGTAGTATGAGACTGTGTGTCGACTATCGACAACTCAACAAGGCGACCATAAAGAATCGGTATCCCCTTCCTAGGATTGATGATCTCATGGACCAGTTGATGGGCGCTTGTGTCTTTTCTAAAATAGACTTGAGGTCAGGGTACCATCAGATTCGGGTTAAGTCTGAGGACATCCCGAAGACCACGTTCAGAACGCGATATGGTCACTATGAGTACTTGGTTATGCCCTTCGGCGTGACCAATGCTCCTGCGGTCTTCATGGACTACATGAACAAGACCTTTCACCCTTACTTGGATAAGTTTGCGGTGGTCTTTATAGATGACATCTTAGTGTACTCTAAGACTAAGGAGGAACATGAGGAGCACTTGAGGGTTGTCTTGCAGACCCTTAAGGAAAAACAGTTGTATGCTAAGTTGTCTATGTGTGAGTACTGGTTAGAGGAAGTGAGCTTCTTAGGGCATGTCATCTCTAAAGGTGGCATAGTCATGGATCCAACAAAAGTTGAGACGGTGCTCCAGTGGAAAGCGCCAAGGTCTGCGACCGAGATTAGGAGTTTCTTGGGTTTAGCTGGATATTATAGGCAGTTTATAGAAGGCTTTTCTAAGTTAGCTTTACCCTTGACCCGTCTCACCAAAAAGGGACAGTTGTTTGTGTAGGACTCTATGTGTGAGGAAAGTTTACAAACCCTTAAGGGTAGGTTGACCTCAGCACCAGTTTTAGTGTTGCCCGATCCTGATAAACCTTTCGTAGTTTATTGTGATGCATCAAAGAAAGGTTTAGGTGGAGGGTTAATGCAGAATGGCAAGGTAGTTGCTTATGTTTCTAAGCAGTTGAAACCCCATGAGAAGAACTTCCCTACCCATGATCTAGAGTTAGGAGCTGTGGTGTTTGCATTAAAGATTTGGAGGCATTATCTGTATAGAGCAAAGTTTGAGGTCTTTAGTGATCATAAGAGTTTGAAATATCTATTTGACCAAAAAGAGCTCAATATGAGGCAGCGTAGGTGGATGGAGTTCTTAAAGGATTATGACTTCGAGCTGACCTATTGTAACATCCCTGGCTGCTTTATGGATTGAGAATTGTCCCACAAACCAACACCGGTCTTTTCAGCGTGCTTTGTCCTCACTCACACGATTCCCGGGAAAACTTCCCAGGAGGTCACCCATCCCATAATTGCTCCAAGTCAAGCACGCTTAACTGTGGATTTCTTAAGTGATAGGCTTCCGAAAAGAAGATACATCTTGTTAGTATAGGTAGTACCAATCAATTCATATAAGCCTTACTCAACTGTATAGTCCAATACCTACACAGTCTCAGGATCCCTCTCATTCGGGTGTATAATCGGTTCATTCATGTGTCCTTCCGCCTAGAAGCCTGCCAGGAGCCGTTCCTTGTTCGTGCCTTCTTGCAACGGCGACCACTCCCCGCCCTCATCGGTACCTGGGTGTTACATGCCCACCAGCTTTCGCTTGGTTCGTTCCCGAACCACACCGTACTGGGAGAGGTGCCGCTCTGATACCATTTGTAACATCCCTGGCTGCTTTATGGATTGAGGATTGTCCCCACAAACCAACACGGGTCTTTTCAGCGTGCTTTGTCCTCACTCACACGCTTCCCGGGAAAACATCCTAGGAGGTCACCCATCCCAGAATTGCTCCAAGTCAAGCACACTTAACTGTGGAGTTCTTAAGTGATGGGCTTCCGAAAAGAAGATGCATCTTGTTAGTATAGGTAGTACCAATCAATTCATATTAGCCTTCCTCAACTGTATAGTCCCATACCTACACAGTCTCAGGATCCCTCTCATTCGGGTGTATAATCGGTTCATTCATGTGTCCCTCCGCCTAGAAGCCTGCCAGGAGCCGCTCCTTGTCCGTGCCTTCTTGCACCAGCGACCACTCCCCGCCCTCATCGGTACCTGGGTGTTACACCTATCATCCAGAAAAGGCCAATGTGGTGGCTGATGCCCTAAGTAGGAAAACCTTACATATCTCCGCTTTGATGGTCAGGAAGATGAATCTGATTGAGGAGTTTAGAGACCTTAGTCTAGCTTGTGAGTTTACCCCTAAAAGTATTAGGCTTGGTACCTTGAAGGTTTCTAACAGCTTGATGGATCAGATTAGAGAGGGCCAAAGGGTAGATAAGTTCCTCTTAGACCAGCAAGAGTTACTCGCTCAGGGATAGAGACCTTAGCTTTAAGGATGGAAGTGATGGGATCTTGAGGTTTAAAGATAGAGTCAGTGTACCAGACATCCCGGAGCTTAGAAAGTTGATCCTTGAAGAAGGACATAGGAGTGGACCGAGTGTGCACCCAGGTGCCACGAAGATGTATCAGGATCTTAAGAGGACGTTTTGGTGGCCTAGGATGAAAAGGACGTGGCTGAGTTTGTGTATGCATACCTAGTTTGCCAGAAGGCCAAGATGGAACACCAAAAGCCTTCAGGTAAGTTCCAGTCGTTGAGTAAGGATTAGATGATTAGTTGCTAATAGGAAGGGCGTCAAGGACAAATAGATGAGTGGTTTGGTGGTTACTGTAAGAAGGATCTTTAATAGAGACGGGAGGGCAATTATGTTGCATGGACATAGTTGCACTCGAGCCCCTGTCAGAGACCCTAGTAGAGAGAGATCGGCTCATGGAATTATTATTGCTTGAGTTACTGTGCTGGACAGGTAGGAGGGACTAATCACCCCAATTACTCGTCGCCGGTAGGTGTAGTAAAGATAATTGTTATGAGCTTTATGTCAGTGAGGTTAGTGGCCTTAGTCATTTAGACACGAATCCAGTAGAGACTAGTCACTTATAAAGTAGACTTGTAGTGGCCATGGGCAAGAGTGTTAAGTTTGCAACCATAGATCTTCATAATTTAGACTTCTAACTCGTGACTAGTGTATATGTTCCCTAGGAGGGGATGCCTATTTAAGGAGTAACTAAATGGAAAGATCAGGTTGGTTCGGGAAAATATTGGAGTTGTACATAGTAGGTAAAGGAGCTACCATGTTAAAAGGAGGAAGGCGCTCGAATTCCAGGAAGGGGATCATGTATCCTTGAGAGTTACCCCGACGACTGCGGTTGGAAGAGCGATGAAAGCAAGAAAGTCATCTGTTATCAGGAGATCGGAATATTTCTACCTTGGTGAACAAGTGCAGGAATCAGAGTGTGCAGCGGAAGCATAGTTAAGCTGGACTTCCAAGTCCGTAGACTCAACCCAAGGTATGCGCCTAATTGGTGAAAGTTTAACCAGTTGAGGTGATAGAAATTTTGAGGACAAAATTTTTATAAGGGAGTGGAATTGTAACACCCCGTTTTTCATAAATAAGCTTAATGCATTTATATATGTTGTATAGATGTTTGCATATGCTTGTTAGGTTTGCTTTTGATGTATATGTTCATGTTGGGAAGGTTTAGCTTTAGGAAGGTTCAATTGTCTTAGAAGTCCTAGTAACCTGTTTCACCGTTTTGGCCATATCTTTAGTTCTAGATGTTCGATCGGGTGATCTTTGTGGCGTTGTTAAGCTAATAGAATTATCTACAAATATTATTTCATGTGTTTTGGCCAAATTAGACTGTTTCGGACTAGCCGCACGAGCCTTTGTTCGCAGCACGAAAACCCAAAATTCAGCTTTGCGCTTTCGGGTTCGCCTCACGAATCCCACTGACATAAATTGGTTCTCTGGCTCGCCCCGTGAATGAGATACACCCCGCGAATACGTGCAAAACCAAAAAACGTGTTTTAGGTTCTATTTAAGTCCAAAACGCATTCACACCCGTTTTTAACCCCTAAAACACGATCTAAACCCTAGTCTATCATGCCCCAACACTCAGAACTGCCTCACTTCTCTTTTTCTCTCAAATTCCATCAACCGTCTCTAGAAAACTCTCCCTTGGGAACCCGTTCTTGCACTATTTTTAACCATTCGTTGATAGGAGAACATCGTTGCGAAGACGTGATCATCATATTTGTTGTTTCAACCTTCAAACAAGGTAAGATTTGTACACCTCGTCCCTCTCGTTCTTTCCCTTTTGATTTCTTGGTCAAAGAGTCTAATTAAGATGTTTCCTTGTAGTTCTTGAGGTCGTAGATAAGTGCTTGTGAGACGAGACCCCAGAGGACCCTCTTTCTTCTTTTGAAACGCGAACCTCATACCAGGTATGGGGAGAAAGGACAATATGAATATGTAGGCATAGGGGGTAGCGTAAGATGAAGGGTTAACCCATGACCCTGTGTTTGATGATGTGTCTTGTTTTATAACATGTCTATATGTTTATATTGATGTGATAAAATGAGTTTTTATATGTGTTTATGGTATGATTTCTCAATATGTTTATGATATGATTAATGTTGATATGATTGTTGTTATGAGTTGAATGATGATGCCATGACTGCTGTATGTTACAATGTTTGGTTATTGGTTGATTGGGTTATTCGTTGTGAACCATGATAAAAAGGGAGGTTTTTCCCTTTTCGGTTAATAAGACATGAATATTAATAATAATTGTGAAGTTTTGTTCAAAGGATTAGAAGGACCCTAGGGAATGATTTTGTGAGAAATTGAGAGAAGCCAATTAAAGGATTAATTCCCTAAATAAGTCTATAAGACATAAAGATTAAACCAAGTGATAAGACTGTGATAAAAGGACTTAGTAATTCCAATAGGTTGAATCAAGCTTTACTCCAAAGGAATTGGTGAGGGTTTACAACCCTTGCTGCCCAGAACAGTACAGCTTGCTCTTGAGCACGGTCGTGCTTGGTAAGGAGCACGCTCGTGCTCCCTTGCCCAGACCAGGAAACAGAAACGATTTTAAATAGGGGTTCTTACCCCAAATGCTTAAAAGACTAAATAAGATACCAACGAAACATGAAGACCAAAAGACAAGTGAAAATATGTTGTACCTTGGTAGCCTAGTGGCCAAGGGACCTTGATGCAGGATGGTCAAGGTGGTAATCTCTAGTGCCTAAAAGGCTAGAGTGATAATGATGATGTACCTTGGTAGCCTAGTGGCCAAGGGGACCTCGATAGCCGAATGGTCGAGGCGGTAACCTCTGGTGCAAAACAGCTAGAGTGATTAAAAGACTTAACGATGAATGTTAAACGATAATCCTCAATAGCCTAGCGGTCGAGGTGATGATGGTGATAAGACTTGGGTAGCCTATGGGCCCAAGCGGAGGTGGAGGTCATGTTGGTGCGATGTTTGTCATGCATTCACGCATTGGAGATGTTGATGGGAGGTTGTGTGACATAGGGGAGTTCACCCGAGAGTAAGGCGTTCTGGCCGTCCACGGGACCTGGTACCCCCGTGGTGGCGCATCCAAGAGTAAGGTACGTCGGCTATCCAAGGGGTCGAACTAAGGTATGTTCGATTGCCCCGGTGTTGGTGCCTAGTGGCCAATGTGGATATTTAACTCTGAAGTTGCTCTTCCTGAGATAGATTGGATCCAAATGCATAGTATAGGCGTGGAGCAGGATCGCATTGCATAGCATACATATTATGATGATGATCTTACGATACCGTTGTTGATATAACATGTTTGTTTGTTGTATGCTCGTCTTGCTGACTGCTTCCTTGCCGTTATATTCATATATATGTTTCTTACTCCCTGTTGTTATGTTTTGTGTTGCATGTACCTTTTGTATATATGCAGAGGATGGCGATCAACCCGTCGAGGAGTGACTCCGAGGAACCACTACCTTCGTTTAGGATTCCCAGTTTTGCCTAGTTATTAGTTAGTTGTTTCGATTGTATCCGAGGATTTGTTATTTAGGATTTTTTGTTATACCAGCTCTGTATGTGACATCGGGGTTGGGGTTTATGTCTTTGTTTATGTTTACGTTATTGCATTTGGCGGTTTGTCTTGAGCGATCCAAGGAGCCTTCGGGTGCTTCTTGTGTTTAGGAAGGTTGTTCTATTATCTCTTGATAATATAAACTCTGCAGCCGATCTTGTGTGCTTACTTTTTTTAAAACCGCTCGATGTTATTCTTGGGATGAACTGGTTATCTTCAACCATGTTCCCTTTATCTGTTTTGATAAGACCTTAGACTTTGGAACTCCAACGGAGTCTAAGATTCCAGACCTTCTATCTGCCAGTCAAGTTCAAGCTACGATGAACGACAAGGCCCAAGTGTAAATGATGATAGCTTCCCTGGAAGTAGAGATCCCTCCTGATGTTGGAAGTGTGCCTGTTATGCGGGAGATCCTGAGGTTTTTCCGGGGGATGTTTATAACTTACCCCCGGGGAGATGTGTAGAGTTCACCATAAATTTAGTGCCTAGCATCGGGCCAATATCCATAGCTCCCTATAGAATGCCTCCTCTAGAGCTAGCTAAGTTGGAGGACCTGATGAGGAAGCAGTTCATTAGGCCGAGTGTGTCTCCGTGGGGAGCACCCGTGTTGTTGGTGAAGAAGAAGGATAGTAGCATGAGGTTGTGTGTCGACTATCGACAACTCAACAAGGTGACCATAAAGAATCGGTATCCCCTTCCTAGGATTGATGATCTCATGGACCAGTTGATGGGAGCTTGCGTCTTTTCTAAAATAGACTTGAGTTCAGGGTACCATCAGATTCGGGTTAAGTTTGAGGACATCCCGAAGACCACGTTCAGAATGCGATATGGTCACTATGAGTACTTGGTTATGCCTTTCGGTGTGACCAATGCTCCTGCGGTCTTCATGGACTACATGAACAAGACATTTCACCCTTACTTGGATAAGTTTGTGGTTGTCTTTATAAATGACATCTTAGTGTACTCTAAGACTAAGGAGGAACATGAGGAGCACTTGAGGGTTGTCTTGCAGACCCTTAAGGAAAAACAGTTGTATGCTAAGTTGTCTAAGTGTGAGTTCTATTTAGAGGAAGTGAGCTTTTTGAGGCATGTCATCTCTAAAGGTGGCATAGTCGTGGATCCAACCAAAGTTGAGACGGTGCTCCAGTGGAAAGCGCCAAGGTCTGTGACCGAGATTAGGAGTTTCTTGGGTTTAGCTGGATATTATAGGCAGTTTATAGAAGGCTTTTCTAAGTTAGCTTTACCCTTGATCCGTGTCACCAAAAAGGGACAGTTGTTTGTGTAGGACTCTAAGTGTGAGGAAAGTTTACAATCCCTTAAGGGTAGGTTGACCTCAGCACCAGTTTTAGTGTTGCCCGATCCTAATAAACCTTTCGTAGTTTATTGCAATGCATCAAAGAAAGGTTTAGGTGGAGTGTTAATGTAGAATGGCAAGGTAGTTGCTTATGCTTCTAGGCAGTTGAAACCCCATGAGAAGAACTTCCCTACCCATGATCTAGAGTTAGGAGCTGTGGTGTTTGCCTTAAAGATTTGGAGGCATTATCTGTATGGTGCAAAGTTTGAGGTCTTTAGTGATCATAAGAGTTTGAAAATATCTATTTGACCAAAAAGAGCTCAATATGAGGCAGCATAGGTGGATGAAGTTCTTAAAGGATTATGACTTCGAGCTGACCTATCATCCAGGAAAGGCCAATGTGGTGGCCGATGCCCTAAGTAGGAAAACCTTACAAATCTCTGCTTCGATGGTCAGGGAGATAGATCTGATTGAGGGGTTTAGAGACCTTAGTCTAGCTTGTGAGTTTACCCATAAGAGTATTAGGCTTGGTACCTTAAAGGTTTCCAACAGCTTGATGGATCAGATTAGAGAGGGCCAGAGGGTAGACAAGTTCCTCTTAGACCAGCGAGAGTTACTCGCTCAGGGTAGAGACCTTAGCTTTAAGGATGGAAGTGATGGGATCTTGAGGTTTAAAGATAGAGTCCGTGTACCAGTCATCCCGGAGCTTAGAAAGTTGATCCTTGAAGAAGGATATAGGAGTGGACTGAGTGTGCACCCAGGTTCCACGAAGATGTATCAGGACCTTAAGAGGACGTTTTAGTGGCCTAGGATGAAAAGGATGTGGCTGAGTTTGTGTATGCGTGCCTAGTTTGTCAGAAGGCCAAGATGGAACACCAAAAGCCTTCAGATAAGTTGCAGCCGTTGAGTAAGGATTAGATGATTAGTTGCTAATAGGAAGGGCTTCAAGGACGAATAGATGAGTGGTTTGGTGGTTACTGTAAGAAGGATCTTTAATAGAGACGGGAGGGCAATTATGTTGCGCGGACATAGTTGCACTCGAGCCCCTGTCAGAGACCCTAGTAGAGAGAGAATGGCTCATGGAATTATTATTACTTGAGTTACCGTGCTGGACAGGTAGGAGGGACTAATCACCCCAATTACTCGTCGCCGGTAGGTGAAGTAAAGATAATTGTTATGAGCTTTATGTCAGTGAGGTTAGTGGCCTTAGTCATTTAGACACGAATCAAGTAGAGACTAGTCGCTTAGAAAGTAGACTTGTAGTGGCCATGGGCAAGAGTGTTAAGTTTGCGACCATAGATCTTCAAAATTTAGACTTCTAACTCGTGACTAGTGTATATGTTCCCTAGGAGGGGAGGCCTATTTAAGGAGTAACTAAATGGAAAGATCAGGAATTGGTTCTTTGGCTCACCCCACGAATGAGATGCACCCCGCGAATACGTAC
The DNA here is from genome assembly GCA_030762895.1 of Sophora flavescens. Classification (NCBI taxonomy): domain Eukaryota; kingdom Viridiplantae; phylum Streptophyta; class Magnoliopsida; order Fabales; family Fabaceae; genus Sophora; species Sophora flavescens. The sequence continues at coordinate 80,320,864 of CM061065.1, read as the reverse complement.
AGAACCAAAAAATGTGTTTTAGGTTCTATTTAAGTCCAAAACACATTCCAACCCGTTTTTAACCCCTAAAACATGATCTAAACCCTAGTCTATCACGTCCCAACACTCAGAGCTGCCTCCCTTCTCTTTTTCTCTTAAATTCCATCAACCGTCTCTAGAAAAGTCTCTCTAGGCAAAGGAGAAAGATGGGAGTTGCACATAGTAAGCAAAGGAGCTACCATGTTAAAAGGAGGAAGGCGCTCGAATTCCAGGAAGGGGATCATGTATCCTTGAGAGTTACCCCGACGACTGCGGTTGGAAGAGAGATGAAAGCAAGAAAGTCATCTGTTATCAGGAGATTCGAATCTTTCTACCTTGGTGAACAAGTGCAGGAATCAGAGTGTGCAGCGGAAGCATAGTTAAGCTGGACTTCCAAGTCCGTAGACTCAACCCAAGGTATGCGCCTAATTGGTGAAAGTTTAACCAGTTGAGGTGATAGAAATTTTGAGGACAAAATTTTTATAAGGGGGTGGAATTGTAACACCCCGTTTTTCATAAATAAGCTTAATGCATTTATATATGTTGTATAGATGTTTGCATATGCTTGTTAGGTTTGCTTTTGATGTATATGTTCATGTTGGGAAGGTTTAGCTTTAGGAAGGTTCAATTGTCTTAGAAGTCCTAGTAACCTGTTTCACCGTTTTGGCCATATCTTTAGTTTTAGATGTTCGATCGGGTGATCTTTGTGGCGTTGTTAAGCTAATAGAATTATCTACAAATATTATTTCATGTGTTTTGGCCAAATTAGACTGTTTCGGCCTCGCCTAGCTAACCTTTGTTCGCCTCGCGAAAACCCAAAATTCAGCTTTGCGCTTTCGGGTTCGCCTCACGAATCCAACTGATAGAAATTGGTTCTTTGGCTCGCCTCGCAAATGCGATGCACCCCACGAAAGTTGTAGATCTGCTTCTTAGATTTCCAACGCCACCAAGATCACTCAAATCAGACATGTATAGCCCAAGTTATGGCCTGCAGAAGGGAGACGGGTCAGGATGCACTAAAATCCGAAAATTGACTAAGAAATTCATTAAAGCCCAATTAAGACCCAAAGATATGAAAACATGCTAAGAACCAAATATTGGGTACAAAGCACATCCAAAAATACCAAGTGCAATGCTATAAAAAGTATATTAAAATGCATTGATCAGTGTGCCGGTGTCTATTATCTCAGATTGATGGGCTCAATTTACTGCTCATTTTTGGAAGTTCTTTCAAATAACTTTGGGAACTCGTCTAAATCTTAGTACAGCCTTGCATCCTCAAATTTACAGCCAGTCTGAGAGAACTATATAAATATTAGAAGATATGCTTCGTGCTTTTGTTCTATATCTTGGTGGGAGTTGGGATAAATATTTGTCTTTGATGGAGTTTTCATACAATAACAATTATCAGTATAGTATTCAGATGGCTCCATTTGAGGCTTTGTATGGTAGGCAATGTAGGTCGCCAATAGGTTGGGTTTGAACTCGGAGAAGCTAAACCGATGGCCCATAACTAATTCATGATGCACTTGAGAAGGTTAAGTTAATTTGAGATTGCTTAGTTACAGCTCAGAGCAGGTAAAAGTCTTATTCTGGTCGAAGGTGATGATGCCCTTTAGAGTTTGCAGTCAGTGATCATGTGTTTCTACGTGTTTCCCTAATGAAGGGAGTGTTAAGGTTTGGGAAGAAGGGAAACTTAAGTCCTAGATTCATTGGACCATTTGAGATTTTGGAGAAAGTTGGACTTGTGGCTTATTGCTTGGCTCTTCCTTCAGATCTCTCCGGAGTTCTCCCAGTATTTCATGTATCTATACTTCGGAAATATTTATATGATCCTTCTCACATCATCCATCATGAAGATGTACAATTAAATGAGCATTTGCCTCACACAGAGCAGCCTGTGGCCATCATAGATAATTGGGTGAAACGTTTACGTTCTGAGGGTATTGTGTCATTGAAGGTTGTTTGGCGAGGGCTATCTGGTGAAGACACGACTTGGGAACCCGAAGCAATAATGCTTGAAAAGTATCCTCACTGGTTTGAAACCCAAGGTTAGTGACGGCTGTAAAATTTGAGGATGAATTTTTCTTAAAAGGGGGAAGAATGAAACGCACCGTTTCAATTAGGTGTAAAAAAAAAGGGGAAAAGGGGAAGATTTTTTAAGCATCTCGTAGAAGCTTCTTTCCATAAACCCACCTCCCCTTCATTTCCTTTCTTTTCTTCCTCTGCTAAACCCCATTTCCCCCTGACGTTCCCTCTTCCTCCATCTTCTCTTATTCCCCCTTGTTTCCTTTTCTTCTTCCTTTTTGCTCCATTTTCTTCCAATCTCAAGTAACATTGTAAGATTTTTGTACAAATTTTGAAGCTTGACCTTTCTTTTTTTTTTGGAATCTAAGTTGTAGTGATTTTTGGTTTAGGGGTGGAGCTCTCAGAAGGAAAAGAGGTACCCACTCCGTGAAGCTATATAGTTAGGCTATTTGAGAGCTTCAGTTAGCATCTGTCTGCTTCCCTTGGAGTCGTTTGGAGCATATTTTGGTTCTCCATATTTGTGAGCGGATAATAATCATTGTGACATGTAACACCCCCACTAGGTATTACTACGTAACACATGCGGAATTTAAATTAAAAAGATAATTTGCTGGTTGTTTTCGGAAAATAATTTATATAAGTACATAAGCGTCTGAAATTGGGTATAAAAATTTGTCACGACTCCAAACCTAAGCCTTGATCGGCACACCGGCTTACAATCCTAGCCTGGCAAGCCTATTTAATTTAGAAATATACTTGAATAAAAGCTAGTATTTTTACAAAAAAGTCCGACAGAGTCTCCTCTGTAATTCGGACATCCCAGGTAAAAGAACACCTGCTAAAATAATTACATTTTCACAAAAAAAGAAATGCTCTCCGAGCCATAAACATTCCATTTTAAAATAAAGACTCTATGAGCCATACTCATACATACTATCAAAAATCTAAGTCTCAAACCCTAAGCTGATTATTCTAAAAGTTATTTCTGAGGAAAACTCACGTGGTCATTCCACAATCATATACTTCATCAAACAACTAGATCTAAGTCTCTGAGTGACTTAAGAAGACTCCTCTGCACCATCTGTACTAAAGTACCAAGGATACAATAGCGAACCAGAAGAAACATGATATATCTGTAAGGGTGAGATACCGACAAATGGATATATCACACAACAACCATATACATGATACATACATCACCTCAGCACATTAACATTTAATTATTATTCAGAGATAAAATAACAAGTGTTATATCAGTGGGTCTCATACCCGAACAATCAGTTTTATAAAGAGAATGCATGATACTTCAATAATTAGGCTCTAAACTTAATCTCATGAGATACCATCACCGTTTTATCATTAAGAAAGAAAGATTTGATCAGGCTCATACGCCATGTTTGACAAGTTGTCTCCGTCACCTCATGCACCCGGATCAACATCATTACGAATCCCTTATAACGGTCATTCGGATGTATACCTCATCGAATACCACATCTTAAGCGGGTATTCGGTTAACTCAAGCACGTCTGCTAAGGGGAAATACATATGAATAAAAGACTTTTCATTATTGAGACTTTTCTTTGTGTTCCCTCTTTTCCGTTGTCGAAGCCCAAAGCTAACGATTATTCACAATTTTCATTACTTGAAAATCAATAACACAGGACACGCAGTCCGAGTGCTCAATCACAATACCTTAGATCGATGCCGCAGTCCAAGGTTGTGGTCGTAAAAACCATTATAGTTTTATCCATGTTTTATTTCAACATGATAAGGACTCCTAGCCCATAACAACGAAATTAGGACACACGGTCCTCAATTCCAAAATTAGGACTCCTAGCCCATAATATCACGATTATGACCCTTGGTCCGTAATTATTCACACGGATCCCAGATCACGTGCATAAACTGAATGCTAGAGGCGACGTCTCGCGAACTAGTATTCTCTTTCACATGTGTTTACTTTTCGCTCAGTGAAAATCAAAAACTAAAACAAAATCTCGGTCACTTATCCAAGTAACCGGAACGTTTCTAAATCATTTAGGAGAAAATCTTTTCCTTTACAAAGTCTTTTATAAAACATTTGGAAATTTGTTTGCTTCCGAAATCCTTGATGGAATAAAGCCAAATATTTTCAAAGGGGTTTTTCCTTTATAAAACACATAGTTTCGAAAAAGGTTTTCTCTCGTACAAACTTTGGATCATATAAAGATAATTTCTGTTGACTTAAAAACACTTCAATGTTTCTTTTCAAAACTAGAATCTCATTCTCTTGAAGTAAACGTTTTAAACAAGAAACTTTTATAAATGAAACCAATACTTTCAAAGTTTTATTCAAGGCTTATTAAGGCTTTTAATCCTTATAATCATTGTGCACAGACTCAAGTCCGGCTTCTCAAACTTCAATCAACAGTAATAGATTCTCAATAATAATATCACAGTTAACGGCAGTTCATCACATATATACAACTCACAATACTTTAAGGCAAGTAATAATCAACTTCAAGTAATAATCACAATAGTTCAAGTAAACAAGTCATTCAAGTATTTGCTCCATATCATAATAATATTCAAATCACTCAAGTAAACACATACACACATGCATATAGTCAATGAATATCCCTAGGCAAGCTCCCCTTACCTTTGAAGACAAGTAAAGGATCCTCGTCTTAATGCTCACGTTAGCTCCAAGAGTGTAACTATCTACTCCATCAAGCAAGCATAGCCGTGTCAAACGTCTCAAAGAGGGAATCCAACAACGTGCAACAACCAGAAATCAAGAAATCAATTACACATGATCAAACACACATTCTAATTGGATCTAAACACTTAATATTATTACCAAACAAGGTCATTTTCAAAGAAAATCATGTTTGGAGCTTAAGCTTCACAATACCCTTTGAGGAAACTTTGTTTTGATTAAAGGATCATGAAAAGGAACTTAGGAATTGTCAACTAAAAGTCCTAATTTCATAAATGCATACTTAATTTTACCAAACATAACCAATTTCAATAAAAATCGAATTGGGGTTTTAGGGTTCAAAGGGCAATTTGGGGAAAATTTGATTTAAATAGAGAATCATAAATTTAACCTTATAAACCATTAATTACAAGTCCCAAATGCACTAAAACTGAACCAATTTCATGATTAAAGTAAGATGAAAAGTTAGGGTTTCAAAATCAATGTGGGGATTTTTGAATCTAAGCAAAATAGATTAGGTTTTCACTTACCCAAGGAAGAAGAAGATGTCATGGTGGTTGTTGAAGGCCAACCGGCGCGGCGGCAGTGGTTAAGGACGGCGACCATCGGCGGTTCAACCTCGCAGCTCCTCCTCCTAGCACGAACGAGTGGCGACTCTGGTGTTTCAGGCAGCACGTGGCGGCTACGGCGTTTTCGCGTGGCAGCAACGCCGTCGCGCGGTGGAGGACGAACATGCACAAGACAGTGCGCTGTCTTCTCCTCCTGTGCGGCGAGCGGCGGACGAAGCTCCTGCGGTGGAGGGTGGCGCCGGCTGGAGAGAAATGGAGGAAGATAGGTGAAGTGGAGGGAGGAAGAAGAAGAGAGGAAGAAGAAAAAAAAAGAAAAGAGTGTGTGTGTGGGGGGGGGGGGGGGGGGGGGGGGGTCTGCACTTGCAGAGGAAGGAAGGAAGAAAAAAGAAAGAAATAGAGAGTGAAAGGAGGAAGTATCGGGTCATTAAGGGAGAGAGGAGAGAGTAAAATTTAGTTTTGTATTAGTGGGTACACTATGAGTGATAAATATTAAGCTTAAAAATAAATTTGTTTTAGTTTTTGAATCTAAAAATAAAGGGTGACAAATATATTGTTTCAAAATTTGAAATAAAGTATAGATTGATAGTTTGATTGATCAACTAAGAAAATCCACGGTCCAACATTTAATCTCCGATTAATGTCAAACCAATTTATTTTCAAATCTAAAATTAATTAATAGAATGAAAATATGAAAATGATTTTCTCTTAAGCATATTATTTAAAATATTTTTCTGTACTGGTAATAATTGTAACAATAACGTAAATTATTGTCTAGTAAGTGTGCATTCACTGAAACAAGTCAGTGCTAACGCACCCAATAAAATAATTTGAAGAGAGTAATTCAATTACTCAAACTAAACCACATAACAAAATGAACATAAACATCCAAATAAAATAATTAATCATATGTGTAAAAACTAGGGTGTTACATTACTACCCCTCTTAAAAAAAATTTCATCCTCAAAATTTCGTAGCTCGAAACTAAACAGGATTTTGTAATCACACCTTGACCCTAAAATCTTACTTTGTATTCTCGTCGCTTCATTCCTTTCATCTATAACTCTATAACAAGATCGATTCTTATGTCATTCTATTTATCCTTTAACTACATCTGAGCCTGAGTTGCACATGATAAACTTTGCGCCAAGAACCTAAGAAATTCAATCTTCTTATTGAAATTGAACTTTACCACATCCAACATAGTCCTTTCCCTTCTTAATTCCTCCAGAATCTTTTCCCTTCTTCGATTTCATGTCCTTCATTTGCCTCTCATTTTCAATTTGGTTATCAAGCCCCGTTAATATCCCTGGTTTAAGAAATTTCACATGCACATCTACCCTATCGCCCAAGGAAAATACACCACAACTCCTAATAATTTCCTCCATCTAAAGACAGAGCTGTATCACTTATGCAAGGAAGTGCTTGTATCATATCTGCCCTTATCTTATATATTTGTAGCCGAGAAAAGAGATTATAAAACAGAGTTTCTCTGAGGCCATAACCCCTAAGAGTTGCACCAAAACAAAGCCAAGAAATCCAGGTGGGCACTCCCCAATGGCAATCTTGGATTTAAAATGTTCAGTTTCCACTGTGGATCATCAACCACATATTTACCAGAATAAGACCTCAAAGATTAGAAACATTTCGCCATAGCTTATCATACTCGAAAGACATAATCAAAACTTAATCACTTCTTGCCTCAAAATTAGTCTGCTAGCAAAATTTCTTCAACACTTTATCCGCACGACAAACATCAAGTTCAACATTAACTCTACCACATATATCAACTTTCAACCCAAAGCACACAATTGTAGTCTTAGTTTCCTTTGGACTTATTCCACCACTCCAAATTTCATCACGGTCAGAGCCTTCAAACTCTAAAACAGAGCTCTTAAACTCTTCTCACAACTTAGTCTCTCAAGAACTTTTCTTTACTATTTCCGTTCAGCTTAAGGAAAACTACTATAGATATTTTTCTGTTAATATTCGGACTCACGAAGTCAACATTAACCATAAACGTTGATCACTATTCTAAATTCCTTTAATGATATATCTGCCTCGATCATGATAAGGTCCATTGTAATCATCTCACTCAATGATGTTGAACTTAAGGGTTCTCATAGTACTATTCACATCTATACATTAACAAAGCTCCTATCAACTCTGGTTTGTCCTACCATAGAGATGATAAAAATCAGGTACCACACTATCTCCCAACTAACCTGCTAAGGATAGGTCATCTCATTACTTATCCATCCCGCTGAGGATGATCAGTTGGACTTAGCCTCAACTCAGTCCTCAACACTTAAAGCAAACTTAACCGACACATGTTGATAAACTTCCGTTTTTCATCTGAAACAACACTTGGAGATACTCCATGAAGTCTGAACAATCCTCTGATACATTATTCGGTTCACTAACACTGCATAGTGGATCTTAACTTGTAAGAAGGGTGTAGACTTCACCAGTCGATCCACGATCACTTGAATTCAAACAAGACTCATGTAGGTCTTCAGCAAACTCATTCAAGGAATGTCAATATCTTAACAAGGAAGGTCTCAATTGTTAAACTATCAATTTTTCATTATACTCGACTACCTCTGACATCTTGATGTGGAGATACCCAACTCATGACTGATGAGATAGGTCACACATCGACGACATTTGGAGAATACGTAGAACTCAGATGATCAACGACGACAAGTACTTCCGAACCGCAATAAGACATGACCTTGGAGGTCATAAAAGAATTTCTCAAGAAAAAGAATTTTTTCTTGATTTCACTTTCACATAAGCATAGAAAAGAATTTCATTAATTTGAAAGATACAGGAACATCCAGTTTGGAAAAAGATCCTTCCATCAGGTTCGTGGGTGTAAAAATGCATGATCAATACACATTTACAAACATGAATCTAATAAAGTTCATTCTTCCATAAGAATCTTCCAGCGGATTTAAGGAATCAAAGGGTGAATAATTTCTAATCCAAAGAGGATTAATTCTTATTCTTAGTACAAAGAATTTACAAAATGATGACTTTCACCTCTACCAAAAATAGAAGTGACGAAACTAAGTTTCACCAAGAAACTTCTGCTATCACGAAATTATGTGTTATAACTCAAGAAATAGTCATAACCACTTCTCTCAACAAAATGTGAAAGTATCCAAACCAGTGGATTACGTTAAATCAATTCACTCAAATGTCTAATAAATCGAGGATTATTTAGAAGTGTGAGTACGACATCTCACAAACAAAGAAATGAATAACTGAAAATTTATGAATTAGCATAACTAATTCATGAGTCCTGACAGATTTCAAATTAAAATCAGAAAATTTGTCTGACACATACAAACTTCGCCGTTGTGATTATCTAATACAATCATAGGATTTGAGAAATAAATGTCAACTGACAAATACAAGAGAATCAAAGGATACAGTGAAGAGTTCCTTAATCACGAGACACTCACCCAAGATCGAAAATCCACTCGATTCGTCTTGGTTCCAACCAACATACAAGTCTTTCTAGCCATGCTTAGTATGACCACCTTGAATTGGGTACGATCCCAGACAACTTAACCAATCGATCAAGCATACAAAGGGTTGATCTTTTTTCATAAACAGAGTTGACGATACAAAATCTTAGATAGGTCATCACTCCAATCTGGTACTAACTCCTCTTCAAGTCGATCCTTGAGTAGACGACAACTCCTCGCAATTGATTTACCAAATTATCTACGCAAGTCAGAGAATACTTGTTCATAATTTGTCCTTTTAATTAGTTGTCAAAAATCCACACGGTGACACGAGACCTCACACAACATTGGTGCTTCACAAGGAAAACACTCGGTCTAACAAACGGTTCAGACCACTGATCTTTCAGTTGAATCGAGTCGTCCAACTCGTTTTAACATTGTAGGCAACATCCTACACAAAGCGACAGAGATCTGGCCGAATCCAGAAACTAGAACAATCTAAAACTAATGTCCTTTGCTAACCATAAACCTAGAATATTTCCAGCGAACACTCCCGGAAAAACCCTTTACACAAGCACCTTGTTTCGAATGCCTGACACGATTCGCAAGGATAATCGAATGTCATATCCGAACCCAAGTAACATTCAAGATCTACGGTCTCCAAGGACATAAAACCCTTGGAAAACCATCAAGAAAACATATACTTGTGCGTCAACACACATTGCTTCAACAAGAAACAATTCAAACAAGAACCAACCAGAGATCACACAACAAAAACTTAACAGACCTATTCCCCAAAGATCCCGAAAGACTCGACCAGCTCTGATACCACTTGTAACACCCCCACTAGGTATTACTACGTAACACATGCGGAATTTAAATTAAAAAGATAATTTGTTGGTTGCTTTCGGAAAATAATTTATATAAGTACATAAGCGTCTGATATTGGGTATAAAAATTTGTCACGAATCCATACCTAAGCCTTGATCGGGACACCGGCTTACAATCCTAGCCTGGCAAGCCTATTTTATTTAGAAACCATTAATTACAAGTCCCAAATGCGCTAAAACTGAACCAATTTCATGATTAAAGATGAAAAGTTAGGGTTTCAAAATCAATTTGGGGATTTTTGAATCTAAGCAAAATAGATGAAGTTTTCACTTACCCAAGGACGAAGAAGATTTCATGGTGGTTGTTGAAGGCCAACCGGCGCGATGGCAGTGGTTAAGGACGGCGGCCAGCGGAGGTTCAACCTCGCGGCTCCTCCTCCTTGCACAAACGAGTGGTGACTCCGGTGTTTCAGGCAGCACGCGGCGGCTCCGGAGTTTTCGTGTGGCAGCAACCCCGTCACGCGGTGGAGGGCGAACGTGCACAAGACGGTGGCGCCGTCTTCTCCTCCCGTGCGGCGAGCGGCGGACGGAGCTCCTGCGGTGGAGGGTGGCACCGGTTGGAGAGAAATGGAGGAAGAGAGGTGAAGTGGAGGGAGGAAGAAGAAGAGAGGAAGAAGGAAAAAAAGAAAAGAGTGTGTGTGTGTGTGTGGGGGGGGGGGGGGGGGTGGGGGTCTGCACTTGCAGAGGAAGGAAGGAAGAAAAAAAAAAGAAAGAGAGTGAGAGGGGGAAGTATCAGGTCATTAAAGGAGAGAAGAGATAGTAAAATTTAGTTTTGTATTAGTGGATACACTATGAGTGATAAATATTAAGCCTAAAAATAAAATTGTTTTTAGTTTTTGAATCTAAAAATAAAGGGTGACAAATATATAGTTCCAAAATTTGAAATAAAGTAGAGATTGATAGTTGGATTAATCAACTAAGAAAATCCATGGTCCAACATTTAATCTCCGATTAATGTCAAACCAGTTTATTTTCAAATCTAAAATTAAATAGAATGAAAATATGAAAATGATTTTCTCTTAATCATATTATTTAAAACATTTTTCTGTACTGGTAATAATAGTAACAATAACGTAAATTGTCTAGTAAGCGTGCATTCACTGAAATAAGTCAGTGCTAACGCACCCAATAAAATAATTTGAAGAGAGTAATTCAATTACACAAACTAAACCACATAACAAAATAAACATAAACATCCAAATAAAATAATTAATCACATGTGTAAAAATTAGGGTGTTACATGACATGTTTTAAGTATTTTATTATTAAGATTTTTAGTTATCTTGTTATGTTAAAATTAATTTTTTTACAATTATATTTGGGGAAACATACCTTTAGTGTTCATTTTAACCATTCCTAAATATTTTAAAGTTGTGGTTTTTATTTAAATGATTTTGATTATATCTGAGAATTGTAAAAAGAGATTATTTGGTAGCAGTTGAACATGAAATATGAGATTGTGGACTTTATTATTGAAGAGTTTGATACAATTGGAAATGATTTGATAGTTGATTTTGGGGGGTCCATGTTAGAATCTTGTAGCCGTTAGTGGGGGGCAACGATCTAGATACACCTAGTTATATGATTCCGGGAGGATATGGCTATCCGTTAGATGGAGCCGCCAGTGCATGGAGAAGGCTATCAATGTGATGGAGCCACCCCCGACGAGATATGATTGATGCTCCAAGGAAAACGAAAATTGGGATGAAGATGAGATAGGGAGACCTCTATGGATTCCTCCTCCTCTTCCTTCCTCTTCTCTCCTTCTTTCTTTCTTCCTCTGCTAGGGGTTTTAGAAACCCTTGGAGAAAAAACAATGAGAGGAAATTGGTCCTCTCTTTGTTTGAATACAACTTAAACCCCTAGAAAAAATATACCCTCCATTGCAAAGGTGTTTAAGGCAAAGTAGTTAATTTTAATTAACTTGCTAAGGGTACGTCAAGTTATGCACTGCTCTATTAATGTCTTAAAACTCTTATTTAATTTATTTAAGAATGCCCAAAAGCAAATAAAAAACGTAATTCCCCTCATCCTCCTCTCTTTTCCCCTTTTATTCCTTTATTTCTTTCTCTTTCTCTACGTCCAGACTCTTCAAAATGTGAAGGGGAGAGCCCCTTTCCTTTTTAATCCTCCTTATAGATCCAAAATCGCCATTTGGCCCATTTAAAAAAGATTGGTAATTACTCTTTTCCCCCCAAACTTTTAATAGTTAGACCCTGGATTATTTAAATATCATTATTTTCCCAACTTTTTTACCTTAATATTTTTCTCTTATAACCCTATTTAAATTAAACTAAAAAAATTAACCCGACTGAAAGAAGTCAGACTCTTATTACCCTGTAAAATAGGGTTGAGTTTCATAAGACAATACAAGGATGACATGCTCCAAACTTTGTGTTCATCCAAGATATCTGGATAAAGGGACTAGACTTCGTGATAACATTGGTCACATAAAGGTTATGACAGATCATAAACATTTTTGTTACTTGGATATCAATAATGTGCTATTAGACATCGCTCACACCCATAGGTCATACATTTAGAACAAGCTCATTGAAGAAATAACAGCCCAAATTGGACTTGGACTCCAATGTGGACTGGACTCATAACATGAGTCTAGCGGATACTACACTACTATGTTGCTCCCTCCCTCATGGCTAAAATAGTTGATATTATAAATAGCACGTATCAGTGTAATCCTATCCACTAAACATAATTCGTGAGCAAGGGTGAGCGCCAGGTTAACATTCTCTTGTGAATACTACAAAGGCATCACAATTGTTGCGGTCTCGTGATTCACAACAATCGAAGCTTTTCACGCCTCAAGAGGTAAACTCGAGATCACGATTCATGTTTCCTTTTTACATAGATCCTTAGTGGAATGCATTTGATTTTTGTTTTTCCACTATATATATGGTCATATTATTCCCAACAATATGTAATATATTTAATGAAAACGTGTATAGAGGGTATGTGAGTATCCATGGTGTATATATTATGACACTTGTATTTGCCACCATTTATTAAATAGGTACTCAACCCAGTCCTGGTACGAATAATCCTATGAGTATGAGTACTTTTAAAATTCCTACATGTGAATGTGAGAGTATTGATAGTATTGATTTTGAAGGAATTAATTTTGAAAGAATTGATTTTAAAAAAATTGATTTGTGTTTGGTAATGATATTTTTAAAGTAAGTTTAGAAGACTTGACTTTGTTTGGATGATAAAGTAAAATCACTTTTGAAGTCTAAATATAAAGAATTTTGTGGTTCCGTAGAATCAATTTTATTCGACGGAAAAGATAAAAATTCTTACTTAATCTTAAAATCAGTTCTACCGACCTCTAAGTGTGTGTTTGGTTCCACATTGGAAACCTCAAGAATTGATTCTGCCCCTTGCCAAACATGATTTTAGTAAAAATGAGGTGTTTGATTACTGTAGGTAAAATTGATTTTGCCTACAGAAGCGATTTTGACTAGAAGCTACAAAAGTAGCTTTTGCGTGTTGGGTTGAAACTTTTACACTAAATTTTACATCAAACTTATTCTCAAACTAAAAACATACATAGGCAAAGGCTTGGGTGAGAGATTTGACATATTTCCCACCGTTAGTAAGGTATTTATATAAATTTTTTATTATTTTAAAATCTTGAAACTTTTAAAATTTAAAAAAGATACTGCAACTTGTTCTCTTCCACTCCCCTCTCTCTCTTCTTCCCTCGATCTCTCATCTCTTCAACCAATGCTACCGACCTATCGCCACCACCATGGAAGATCTGGAAATCTTTAGGGGAGGAGGAGAATCACGGTGGTGATTCTCAGGCAAATACGCAACACTCAACCGCGGTGGTGATGGATCTCATTGGTGGCAACGACGGAGGTGATGACTTGTAGTGGTGGTGGCGAGATGGCCAGTAGAGACAGAGTACGACACCTCTATCTAACTAACACGGGACCATTCCCTCTACCCCTAATTGGAACCCTAGATACAGATGTGCAAACTATTGGTCTTCCATGCAACGCGGAATGAAAGGGAAAATAGAGAGGGGTGGATTGGTGCTCGTGGGGGAAGACGAACAGCAGTGTCATGACATTGTGACAAATTGGTGCCCGACAGAGATGTGTGGTGGTTATCCTCATCACTCTCATTTTCCTTCTCAGAAGCCACCCATATGAAATGGCGACTTGATGCTTTTATCCTGCATGCCATCATGTACAACTGCTTATATGAGAAATGGCAAAGACTCCCAAAGCATATGTAGAGCACCAAGGTGGGTGGATTTGAGTCAAGCCAACTCAGGCACTCGTCCACATTCACCACGCTATTTTCCCCTCTCTTGGGCGGTTTTATTGATAAGAAAGGTGGGGCTAAGATGGCAAGCCTTTTCCAAGGGGTCTCTTTATTCTTTTTTCCACGTTGACGTTTGTGGTGGCTGTTATCTGGAGGAGAAAGGTGACGAGCCATTTGTATAACTTATAAAAATAAAAGGACCAAAAACAATAAAAAAGAGTGCATAAACACCCTTGCTCATGGTGAGAGACATGTCAAGGTCTTCCACCTTAACCAAAGTCTCTAAACAATAAACATAAACTACTTCACTTCAAACTCAATTCTATCCAAATCAATTCCATTCAAAATCATTTTTATCAAACGATTATCCAAACACACACTAAACACACTTTTATCTGCCATAAATTTGTGGAGCTGCTAGTGTGCCTATGTAAATATAACTATTTTGGTACAATTAAACCAATTGACCAATAGTTAAAGGAGGCTCATTTAATGCAGCATATTACTAATGAAGCTTTTGGTTTTGCTAATTAGTCCCTAACAGTAAAATGATATTTTTACTCCTAGTAAATTTTAATAACCATTGTTTGAATTTATTAAATATGAATTAATTGAAAAATGTAATTAATTTGTAATTGTGTGAACTGACCTTTCTTCTTCTCCCTGTCTCTACTCATCGTTTTCTTCTCCTTGTCTCTCTGCCACTCTTGTTGCACATATTCGTCTAAAAAACCCAGATACCTTTCCTTTAAGAAGAGTCTCTTTCGTTTCCTCTCTGCCACTCTTTCGTTTCCTTTGTGTTTGAAAACAACCAAATTTGTAAACCAAAAATGAAAAGGAAAAAAAAAAGATCTATAACATCACAATCGATGCACACACTGCTTACTTGTCTTTAAATACCCATCACCTCTGACCATCGTGTACAAATGTTCGTCCTTCATCAAATTTCTCCCCTTCCAAATAATTCACCACCGCATGCACATGTTCAAAACAAACATGGCTATACCTCAACAACAACACATCTACAAAGGAGAAAAAAACATAAAACATATTTGTTCTCTTTTCAAATTTTTAAATAAACATTATTAATAATGAAAAAGGTTAAAAAAGTTACTTACTCAGGGACTAAAGTGAAAAGACTGAAACTTTCAGTCAAATGGGTGTTTTGGCTTCTTTAAATGAAATACTATTCAACTATTGTTCATGATATAACTATATCAAAACAATCAAATTAAGAGAGGTGTCGTAGAATTTCTCTAAATTTTAACCAAATAAGATTTTTCACATTTCAAAATTGATTATTTTGGAATCATAGGAAAGTTTTGTGTAAGGGTGGCAAATGGATGGATCGGATAAATTTTTATTCGGATCTTAATGGATGGATTAAAAACAATCCATTAATCCATTATAATCCATTAAAAATCTATTAAAAAATATCCAATCCATCCATGATCCATTAAATAAAATCCATCCGATCCATCAATTAACAACTTTTCGTGGAGGGATATCCAATCCATCCACTAAAATTTATTTTAAGAAATTAAATAATTTTATATTTCTTTTATCCATCCATAAAATATTTTTAAAAATAAAATAATTTGTAAAAAAAATTAAAATATTATCTCTATCTCACTCTCGCTCTCCTCTTTTTTCTCTCTCTACCCTTTCTCTCTTTCCCTTTTTTTCCTTCTTTCTCTATCTTTACTCTCTCTCCACTCTAATCATTTTGTATCACGGTCATTTTTCTATTATTATATGAGAGTTATTGATTATGTGCATCTACAGAGGTTATTTTGCTACAACGTTCCATGACATTACGACTTTCTGTGCTTTCAATTAGTTAATACTTTTTTTTTAAGTTTCTAAAAAAAAACGGCAACGAAAAAAGAAAACGTCCGTAATAACGTGAACTACAACTAGTGCTTGAGAACAATTAATTAGTTAACACTTAACATAAAAAAATGCAAAAAAAAGGAAAAAACTTAGCTACAGTACCCTATGTACTGTAGCTGCGGTTCTGCACTTAAAATTAATCAAATATGCCTTTAACCGAATTCAAGCGAGTTTTGCGGTAAAATGGTTTCAATACTTTTATAGTGTTTTTCCTTAAGACAATATGCATAGTAACTAGAATACTGTACCTAAGTTTGATCCTAAATAAAATAAAAAATAGTGAAGAAAAAAAAAAAAGGAACGGAAGAGAAAATTAGATAGATTTTTTTTTTGTTACAAATGGAGGGTTTTTTATTTGGTGAAAAATAATATGAAAAAAATAAATTGGTTTTGGAATGGATAAAAGTTGATCCGTTACATTTTTGATTGTTGGTCCAATGGATTCTAAAATATATTGGATGAATCATAAACCATCCACTAAAAAAAAAATCCAATCCATCCAATCCATTTATATTATTTTTTTTATAAATGGATGGATTAGATGGATTTTTTCATAGATGGACTGGATGGATGGTGGACAAATGGATCAATTTGCCATCCCTAGTGTAAAACAATCGAGGAGTTTTTTTTTCCTTCAAATAACCCATTTTTTTAAAATTGTACACCAAAGTACTTTTTTTTTAATTTTTTTTTGTTTAAACCCAGTATATCCCAACATTGTCAAATGAAGGACTAATCACTGTTCACAGGGCGTGGCTTCCGCTGGCCAAGCATTATTTTCACGTTGCCAGGAATCGAACTCATGAGCAAACCGAATCGACCTCTATAATGTACCAGTATAGGCTTTACAACCGTTGGCCCAAGAGGCTTGGTTAAAGTACTCCTTTTTTTGATTAAGTACTAAAATATCTTTTTTTTTTTTTTTTAATATGCTGAGAAGTCATCTTTAGAAATACCAGCTTCTCACATGATTTTTTTTCATTTTAAATGATTTAATAAAAAAAAACACTTTGAGAAGTCGACATCAGGGAACCCGATTCCCGCTTGAGATAAAAAAGGGGCAGTTGTGTATATAATAAATGCAAAGGGATAGTCAGGTGCATAAGAAAAAGTCTCTGTTTATTTAATTTGTAAATAAATGACGAATATTTTGAAATGGAGTAAATTTCCAACTTTACTCTTCAAAATTCAAATATTAAGGTGAAATTTTTGCTAACAAATAAGCCTCCCTCAAAATATAGAACATCACCTTATTTCTAAGAAACTTTAACTTTAACCCAATCCAATCAAAAAAGGAAAGCCCTTCTCATTCATCCCCCTGTTCACCACTCTCCCCCCCATACTTGTGTCTTCATTAGGGTTTTCTCTTTTCCTTCATCCTCATTCCCCCAACCCACGGTAGATTTTTCTTTGAAAATGTAACAGTCTCTCCAACTCAACTTTCAATTTTTCTAATTCCGGTTTTACCCAATTTTCTTCCTCCGACTATTCGAACCCGGAGAAAATCCATATTCTTATATCATTTTCGTTTGGTAATTTCTTAATTTTGATTTGGATTTTCGATCTGCTATTTTTACTAAGGATTTTACGGAATTTTCTGAAGCTGATTTAATCAGTGGGTTCTTTTGGATTTGAGTGTAGCTCGAAGAAGGGTATGCTTTCTGCTTCTTACTTTGGTTCTAGGGTTAATCCTAGTGATGTTGGTACGATTCATTTGTATATTGCATGTATTTCTGATAAAGGGTAGCGTCGAATTGATATTCAAAATAGAAAGAAATTATGGGTCTTGAATCTTGATTTGTAGTTTAGAATTAGATTAACTTCAGTGATGCTGAGATTATAGCTCAATTTTGGTTTTCGGAGGTCGCATGTATTAGATTTTGTTGAAGTTATACAGGTTGGAGTGTCATTGGAAGATTATGAATTGGTTTGTTTTACTGGAAAGGGAAAAAAACAAGCAGTAAATTTTTATTGGGCAAGTGTGATTTTGGTTTGTTGTTGCAAATGGATAACTCCAGAAACAGGCATAATGATAGTTTGGGTGTGAAATAGGAAAGAATATAAGGAACAACAGGTTTTGATGTAGGTTTCCTCATCATTATTGTAGTCATACAGCAAATGGAATATTGGGTGGGGGAGAGATATCTTTTCTGTTTTCCTTACTTGACTGCCTGGATTTCTGTTTCAACTTCTGTGCTTGTGCATGTCTGCCAATTAACTGTGCTTTCTTCAGTTCTGCTCCATCTTCTTGAGAATATTTGTATTTGTTTGTTTTTCTAGAGCTCTGCGGTTGTTCTCATTGCTTCAATTTCATGAAATTGGGAGCCTATGGCAAGCCATCCTGGAAAATTTGCTCCTTCAAATGGCTGTGTGTATGTATGCAACTTGCCTTATGGGACTGATGAAAATATGTTGGCTGAATATTTTGGCACTATTGGATTAGTAAAGGTATGGAATCTGTGCAGGTATCATTCAAATTGACCTTCTTTTATTGTCCTTCTCTCTTGAAATTTATTTATTTAGTAGGAAGAATCAGAAAATCTCATAAGAAATGTGGTAGTAAATTAGTAATATGCATATGGGAATTATGGGATTATTGGTTTTATCCAAGTAACTTATGAAGAGGGTATGAATTATATTAGTTGGATTTTATAGTACTTCAGTACTTTGTAGTCAATCGCATGTGATAACGCTGCTATCGCACTGTCACATCACATCGTGTTGCCTTAGCCGCTACAAAGAAGTTTGTCGCGGAGCGTTTCCCAGTTGTGCAAATTGCGGCTGCTTTCGGGGCCCATTGCAGGCGCTATCGCGGCTGTTGCGGTTCCTACATCAAACACGGAAGCCATCCTGTCAGTCCACTTCATTTCCAGCCAGCCCATCCCGTTTCTGGCCACGTCCCATCCTTGACACATGTATAAAATAAGAGGAAGCAAGAAGGAAAATGGGCTGGAGGGAGTTTGGACTCAGAGGAAAAGGGTGTGTGACAAAAATGTCCACTTGGCAGCCAGCTATTGGAGAGGATAGTTCTGCATTGATGAGGTGGGAAGGAGCATGTATAAGATGGAAGGTGAGTGTAGTGGAGAGGCATACCAGAATTTTGGAGTGGTTTTGGGGCAGAGACTGCAACTCACATCTCTGATTTGCTTGATGAGGACTAAAATGAACGTTAGTTTCAATTTTTCATTGAGTAATTGATTTGATATTTGTGAAATTTCTCTCTTTTTCTTTATATGTTAATCTTTTCTCCATTCCACTTCATTCCATTCCATCTCATCTCATCTCAAATTTATTTTTTATTTTTTAAATTTTCTGTATTAGTCCTATTTCATTTACACTCTATGCTTTGCAGAAAGATAAACGCACAGGGAGACCAAAAATATGGTTATATCGAGACAAAGAGACTAATGAACCAAAGGGAGATGCTACTGTAACATATGAAGACCCACATGCTGCGTTAGCTGCTGTTGAATGGTTTAACAACAAAGATTTTCATGGTAATACAATTGGAGTTTATATAGCAGAATCAAAAAACAAGGATGACCAAGCATTTAATTCAGTGGGAGAACCACTTGTTGCTGGCGATGTTGGTGGACTAGAGGAAACTCTTACGGATGTTAATGGGGTTAGTGGAAGAGGTAGAGGTCGAAATGAAACTTCAGGCAAAGCATGGAAACAAGAGGGTGATTGGATGTGTCCAAATACAAGGTCTGTGATATGAGCTTGGTGAGCCGCACTTTCTTGCTCTTTTACTCATCATGTCATTATAGATGATTTGGTGTAAAGAGAATAATGTTTTTTGTTCTCATAGCAGTTGCTCCAATGTGAATTTTGCTTTTCGTGGTGCGTGCAATCGTTGTGGAACTGCTCGTCCTGCTGGTGCCCCTGGTGGTGCAGGTGGTGGCGGTCGTGGCAAGGGGCACGGTGGACAGGATCCGGGAGGTGTTGGTCGTCCGGGTGGTGGACTTTTTGGCCCAAATGATTGGCCTTGTCCAATGTACGATCTTTCATGCATTGTCCTCAAGTTGTTGTTGTTGTTGTTATTATTATTATCATTATTATTTTTCTGGGTGTGGTTTCTATATAATTAGTTTCCATCGAAAATTGTGTGCATCAATGTTCCACTAAATAATTGGGTTATAGCATCTGTAAGTTTTCTTTTGTCCAAAAAAAAAAGCATTTGTAAGTTTTTTACAAGTTATAAATTCACAATACATGCTGCTTAGCTAAAATTGGATTACTGGCACCTGCTTGTGTTATATTATTTTGAAAGAAATGTTGGCAAGCATTTTAAATATGGATAAATTGATGTATGTTATTTAGATGTTTGTGTATGCATATGATATTTAATCTTTATGTATGCATAGAGATGTCTTCAAAGATTAGTAACTGCTTCCTGTTTAATTGGTGCCAGTTCATTACCAATCCTGCCTTTACACTTAATGAGACTGGATGCGTGAGGCTTATGTATTTTTAGGTTAAGTTGAACATACCCGCAGCCTCATTTATTACCCCAATTACATTACTAATTTTACCTTCAGTGTTATAAAAAGAACATCACCCACTTGTTAGCCTCAAATCGGGAGTATTAGTAAATCCAGTGGAATATTAGTAAATCTAAGTTTGTGGTTGCTGCTCTGGTTCAGTGTTGTCAAATAGCGGCCATGGCGGAAAGCGGTGGCGGGATTTGAAGGAACCGCCATTCAGAGGTGGTGGCGTGGTGGGTTTCACGGGCGGTCCATGGCGACTGGCGGTTATGGCGGAATCGCTTGCCATGGCGGGTTTTTGAGTGTTTTTTTGAGAAAAAGCTGACCCATCTTTCTGGGTTGTGCGACCCGACCTGGCCCAAAATCGGTGAAAACCCTAATTTCACTAAATCAGACTTCCATCCCTTCATTTTATCCCAAACAGAAAACCCTAGAGCAGAAGAACCCCTTCTCTTCCTCCCATTTCATACTTTCTTCTCTGACCACCCCCTCCGGCGACACCCACTGTCGGGCGACCACCATCTGACGACCACCAACCTCCGGCGACCAGCGACCAACTTCTTTTCTCCTTTTTTCAGTCATTTTCGAAAATGGCAGGCGAACCAGCTTCTTCTGAAGCTTCACGAGCCCTCTCCAGCTTCTTCCGTCTTGTTAGTAGTCTTGAACCTTGTTATTTTATCAACCTTGTTAGTACTTAGTAGTCTATGATAGGTATTATGAGACTTGTATCATATTTTCTATCAATTTAGTTTATGGTTCTTGACATATGTTGTTAGTGTTTTGGATTTTATATTTATTTCTGCAATTTTTGTTATGTATATATATATATATATATATATTGTCCGTCATGGCATCCGCCATATGGCCGCATCACCATCCGCTATAATGTATGGCGGATTTTTGACCGGCCGCCATAGACCGCTATCCGCCATCGATAACACTGCTCTGGTTACAACTTCCTAACATGTTGATAATAGGGTGCTGTTGATGAAAGAATGGTAGGGTTAGGGTGAAACCTACCAACATAGGTAATTTAGCTGGGGGAAGTGCCCTTGGGTGATATATTGGGACGTGCAAGTGCAATTTCTCACCACTTTTGTGCTTCACTAGAACCAACTCTGTACATTTTTCTTTTTTAAAAACAGCCAATGAGGTAAGCATTGGTAGTTTCTTTCTGTTACTGTCACCCTTGCCTTGGTTTTGGTCCTTTTAACAGTTAATTTTGCTTTGTTAATGTTCTTTGATTCCATATAGAGAAATGCTAGCAACACTCTCTCTAATACTCTCTTTCCAACACACTCTCTAATTGGTTGAAATTCATGTATGTCCTATAAATTCAAGTGGGACCCATATGAATTAGTGGGATCCGTTTCCAAAATAGTGGGACCCATATGAATTTTAACCAATGGGAGAGAGTGTATTGAAAAGAGTGTCAGAATGTGTTGCTAGCACTCCTCTTCCATATATAGTAATTTGTGGTAGGATTGAATATTGTTGGCCCCGTTCAGTGTTCAGTACATGTTGGCTATGATTTATTTCCAGTTCCATCATCATGCTTGTGTTCAGTACATGCTTCTGTATATTTTTCACTTGTATATGTGACATTTTGACATTGACATCACATGCATCTGATGTGATTTATGGTTTTTTTTTTTAAAAAGTTTAATGTAATGAGTTGTCTTATTGTGCTCTTTTTTATTGTGCTCTTTTTTGCATAGGTGTGGCAATATCAATTGGGCAAAGCGGATGAAATGCAATATTTGCAACACCAATAAGCCTGGTACTAGCGAGGGTGGCGTAAGGTATTATATTTGATTCTTTTGGTATTTTTTTAATGCTATAAGAACATACTAGTATGTGTACCTTCGATGCAGTTTTTAGGAGAAAATACAATATCTTTTTGGGAAAAATGAAAATTTTATGAAAACACATGATGGCAATGGATATGGTTGTTTATTTTTTAAAAAAAAATGAATGAATGGAAGCTGACTTGAAAATAATAAAATGTAAAAATTAATTTAAAAATTGCAATTCCCTAAAAAAAATAGAATTGCTTTGTGATTACTTTGAAATGCACTTCATCTTTTCTGTATTGTTATAGTAGAAGCTTAAAAATTGACTTTTAAGGGGGAAATGGATACAAGCGGTGGGAATGGCCTTTCTGTAGCAGTAGAAATACATGTGTGAGCCTTGTTGTGCTTCTTTAATTGATATGCTATCCAAATTTTATTTGGCTCTTAATATGCTGTTACAAATGTGATTTCATGGCAACATACTTTTAAAAGTATCAAGAATGGAGAAATTGATTTCTAGGGGAACTTGTTAACCACTAAAAATGTTGACCTCAAGTGGTGTATCTATTTTATCATAAATATTTCTTGTTCAAACTCTAACTTAACAATTTGATATGTCTGGGGGAGATTTGGGTAATCAATACAACAACAACAACCAAGCCTTATCCCACTAGGTGGGGTCGGCTACATGGATCATACGGTACCATAATGTTCGATCATGAATCATGTTAATAGTTAAATCATTGGCCTCTAAATCTTTCTTAATAGTTTCTCCTATAGTTTTTCTTGGCCTACCTATGCTTCTAGCGATTGGATTGCCCTCCACCTAGTCCACTATCCTTACTACAGAATCTAAAGGTCTCTTCCTATGAAGCACCGACACTCCTAGCTTTTGGAGTGTCGGCGTGTCGGACACGCATCCGACACCGATACTCACGGGACACCGACACGACACTTGTCCGACACTTCTTATCAGGTGTCTGATTTAAAATTTTTTTTTTTGGCTTGGACACTTTGCCGACACCTCTATTTGGACCCGACACCTCAAGGACACTGCTCAATTTTTTTTTAAAATAAATAAAAAATAAAACTTTAAAGGATAATAAACTAAAGAACAAGACTCTTTTCATTATTGTTTCTTCCACTTTATTACTATTTTCCTCCATATATCCTTGTATATCTCCTCTCTTCTTCCCAACTGTTTTGTTTTCCACCACACCCCTACTTTGTAAAGTAACAAAGTGCTCAAATTGTTTGATGGTATCTTTTTTTTAGACGGTGAATATATATCTTGATTCTCAATTTAGATATTTTATATTGATGCTTATATTGAATTTTATTTCATTTGACACACAAATATATATATATGTATATATTAATATATGTTTATATTGCCATGTTGGGGTGTTCTATATTTTGGACATTACCGGTGTCCGTGTGTCGGTGTCAGTGTCGTGTCCGGTGTTCGTGTCCGTGTCAGTGCTTCACAGGTCTCCTCCATACATGCCCAAACCACCTAAGTCGAGATTCAACCATCTTTTCTATAAGAGGTGCTACCCCAACTCTCTCTAATGCTATCGTTCCTAATCCTATCTCGTCTAGTTTTTTCGCTCATCCAGCGCAACATTCTCATCTCTGCTACATTGATTTTACTCTCGTGTTGATTTTTTACCGCCCAACACTCCGTCCCATACAACATCGTCGGTCTAATAGCTGTACGGTAAAATTTTCCCTTTAGCTTAAGAAGTACCTTTTTATCACCCAAAAAACCCGAAGCCTTCCTCCATTTCGACCACCCTGATTGAATTCGATGGTTTACATCTCCCTCAATTTCTCCGTCATTTTGTATAATAGACCCAAGATATTTAAACTGTGTGACTTGTGGTATGTTGTGGTCTCCAACTTTCACCTCTAAGCTAGAGGTGTTTCACCTTTTGCTAAACTTACATTTCCATGTGCTTCTAAAGCTTGTCTTCAAGCCTCTAACCTTCCATTTATATCCTCTCTCGACTCTCCAACTAGAACTATATCATCTGCGAAAAGCATGCATCGCGGTGCTGACTCTTGAATGTGTTCCGTAAGTACATCCAAGATCAAGGTAAAAAGATAGGGGCTTAAAGCTGACCCTTGGTGCAGACCTATGGTTATTGGGAAATCTTCCGTGGCTCCACCCTGCGTTCTCACACTAGTCGTGGCCCCCTCATACATATCCTTGATAGCTCGAATATAGGCAATCCGAACACCTTTCTTTTCTAGGGCTTTCCACAAAACCTCTCTTGGCATCCTATCATATGCTTTCTCCAAATCAATGAAGGCCATGTGTAAATCTTTTTGATCCCTTCGATATTGTTCCATCACTCGTCGTAGCAAGTAAATTGCTTCCATGGTCGACCTACCAAATTGGTTGTCGGTGATTTTGGTTTCTTTTCTTAGTCTCCGTTCAAGCACCCTTTCCTATAGCTTCATCCCCTTATAATTTGCGTAATTTTGTATATCTCTCTTGTTCTTGTAAATCGGAACTAAAGTGCTTCTCCTCCATTCGTCCGACATTTTCTTTGACCTCATAATCTTGTTAAAAAACTTCGTGAGCCAACTAATGCCTCTATTTCCTAGACTCTTCCATACCTCCACAGGTATATTGTCCGGTCCAACTGCCTTGCCATTATCCATCCTTCTCAAAGCTTCTTTTACCTCATGCTTTTGGATTCTACGATAAAAAGTGTAATTTTGGTCCTCCTCTCTGATGTGAAGCACCCGTGAGCATGATAAAACTTCAAATCCTTCATTAAATAACTTGTGGAAATAATTCTTCCATCTATCTTTAATATCTTGTTGCTTAACCAAAACTCTACCTTCTTCATCCTTAATACACTTCACTTGGTCCAAGTCTCTTGTCTTTCTTTCCCTATTTTCAGCAAGCCTATAAATAGATTTCTCACCATCTTTGGTGCCTAAGGATTGGTACAACCCGTCAAAAGCTTTAGTTCTAGCTTTGCTCACTGCCTTTTTGGTCTCTTTTTTGGCCACCTTATAATTTTCTCAATTTTCAGCATTTTTACATAAAGACCATGCTTTAAAACATTCCCTTTTAACCCGAACCTTAGCTTGCAAACTTTCATCCCTAAACCAGGATTCTTTACCCCTAGGTCTGAATCCTCTTGATTCACCAAGCGTCTCTATAGCTACCTTCCTAATTCCTTTGGCTATCTTGTCCTACATATCATTTGCACTTCCGTTTGCCTCCCAAAACCCTCCCTCCAAAACCTTGTGTTGGAAGATCCTTTGTTTTTCACCCTTCAGTTGCCACCACTTGATCCTTGAAACCTTTTCGTGACCTATTCTCTTCACACTCCTCTTAACTCTTACATCCATAACCAAGACTCTATGTTGGGTAGTCAAGCTCTCTCCAGGTATGACTTTACAGTCCAAGCAAATTTTTCTATCCGATCTCCTAATAAGAAAGAAATCTATTTGAGAGCTTGTCACCCCACTTTTGTACGTGATAAGATGCTCCTCACGTTTCCTAAAACACGTATTGGCTATAGTAAGATTGAAAGCAGATGAAAAGTCCAGGATAGACTTACCCTCACCATTTACCTCCCCTGGTTCATATCCCCACATGCAAACCCTCGTAATCTCTAGGTGCCCTCCCTACATGCCCATTTAGATCCCTTCCTAAGAAAATCTTTTCACCTAGCGGTATTTCCTGAATTAGGCCTTCTAAATCCTCCCAAAATTTTACCTTGAAGTGTTCTTCTAACCCTACCTGAGGTGCGTAACCACTAATCACATTAAAGGTGTCTTGTTCCACTACAAATTTTCGGGCAATGATTCTATCTTCAACCCTTTTTACATCCACAATATCATTCTTCCAATATTTATCTACAGTTATGATTTGGGTAATCAATATTCACAACTTTTCATGATTAGACAATAGACAACTATGGTTGTAAGCTTGTGGCCTACTTGTGCATCAGTCATGTGAAGGGAGTGAAATATGACACTAAATTTTCATCATTATACTAATACCAATATATTTTTCGAACAGAAATGTAAGATGAGGTTTGTTCATGAAAATGTCAGCAAACATGCTTTTCACGTCCACTTCACAGTAAATAATTTCTTATATTAAAATGTTGGTAATACAAATGTTGCCAGGGTTACTTTCCATTTTTAGGAACTCACTCTTTTGATAGTAAAAAACTACTTCAAATTTAATGTCTTCATATATTTATATGTTTGCAGCTCCCTTATCCCTTTGTGGTGTGGTGTGTGGGTCACACATGGTTTGCGTTCTTAATTAAGTTTCTTATGGAAAATAGTTTTGTATTCTGTTGTGTTCTTAGCAAACATGTTTTTCACGATGACTTCACTGTAAATAATCTTCCTTATATTGAAATCCTGGCAATACAAATATTGCCAGGTTTAGTTTCCATTTTTAGTCTTTTGATATTAAATGACTGCTGCAAATTTAATGTCTTCATATATTTATATGTTTGAAGCTAGCTTATCCCATTGTGGTGTGGTGTGTGATTTGTGTTCTTAATTAAGTTTCTTATGTAAAAATTATTGCATTATATCCCGGCTGTGGAACTTCATTCAAAAGTAAAGAAAGAAAAAATGTATTGCATTATGTTTTCTAGTGAATACCGTTAATTATTTCTTTGTGAGAGTTTTCTAGTTTAAGAAATCTGGGTGGACAAATTTCCACCTATGGAAATTTTTTTAGGATTTATGGTTAAACACTTGAACCAATTGTTGAGTTTAACCATTAATTATTATTAATTTTACTTTTTTCAAATTTGAAAATGTGGGGTTTCCTTTATTTTAATTCTCCCCATGTTTCTTTTTTCTTATTTCTAACCTATTTTATTGCCTGCCTCACTAGTCGACTCATTCCAATTCATTTCTTATGAAAATTTTATTAAAAATATACTGCTAAATTAGGTTTCTACTTTCTGTTCAAACAGGGGAGGGCGAGGTGGAGGTTACAAAGAGCTCGACGAAGAAGAACTAGAGGAAACCAAACGTCGTAGGCGGCAGGCTGAAGTAAGAACTAGAGGAAACCAAATATATATATATATATATATTACTCTGGTTTTATGATTTTTTTTTATATACTTTCTCAGGATGATGGTGAGTTGTATGATGAGTTTGGAAATCTTAAGAAGAAATTTCGTGCGAAAGCACAACAAGCTGAAGCTGCACGGGTGCTTCCTGGTTCTGGGCGTGCTGGATGGGAGGTTGAGGAACTAGGTATTCTTTGCATATCTAGAATGGTTTCTTCATAAATTTATTGCAGTGCATTTATGGCTATGGATAGAATTTAGACACTTCTCAGCTAGTTGAGCTCAAATTTCTGCTATATATTTATTTCAAAATTCCCCCTAGCATACCTTCCCCACGTGTTCCCTGGCAGTATTCCATTTTTGAATAATCCTTGACCCTAATGGAACTGCTACATATTCTCTAAGAATCATGATTGCATATCTCTTGTTATTTCATTTTCATTCTTCCTCCATAGTTTTGACTCTTGTATCTTGATATAAACTGATTGATTGTCTGACTACACTTTCAAATCCTGCATAAAACTAAGTCACACTGTTTATTGGTTGTGCTGGAGTGTTCATTATATTTAAAAGCTAAATAGAGAGGTTTAAGTTAAAGTCATGGTAACCACTAACCAATATGGAAGATAGGAGCTGCTTAAAATTATTATGTCACTGACCTGTGATCATTGATTTTTCTGTTATGAAATTGTAAAATGGTTGGACCTGGATTAAGCAAGTTACTCGGTAATACCCTCTGCAGGGATTGATAGGGATGCTAGAGAAAGGAGTAGAGACAGGGGACGGGAACACGACGATGGGGAGAACAGGCACAGAGAGAGAAATGATAAAGAGAGGCAGAGAAGCCGGAGTAGGGAGAGGGACAGGGGAAGAGATTATGATGACCGAGATAGAGATTATGGCAGAGATCGGGACCGGAGTCGACGCCGTTATTGAAAATAGCAGAAAAATGTAGTCTTCCTTGAACTTGTGTTGGATTTTTATTTAAGGAGTATTTCAGTTGCGTCATATTATTATCCTTGAATCCAAAAATATCCTTGAATCCAGAGATTGTTAATTTTTTTAGACTGAACCATGTCTTTTTAGGGACATGCTATTGCCTGCATCTTTTTGTCTGAGATATCTACTTGTCAAGCATAATATTCGATAATTTGATACACAAGATGTACTGGTTAGCTTGGCATGGCATGGACCTTTTGTATGACCAAAGGTATAACTGCCTTTTGTATTTCAACAAGCTTTGAAAAAGATCATAATCAGTCAATTTTTTGGGTTCTTGTATCAATTTTTAGTTTTATTTCTAGGGGTGTTTCGATCCAATGATAAATGTGTAGTTTGAATTGGATCAGGTTGTTTCCTTAAAAAAAATTCGATCTAATCCAATCAAACGTGGTTTTGATTGGATTGAATAATTCGATATGTCATATTTTGTTTTTTTTTTCCTTTTGTCAAGTGTCCTATTTATTTAATAGTGGATAAAAGATAATATTTATTTAAGAGAGTTAGTTTAGGGTACCTAACCCCTATTTTAACCTATCTCTATACTACAACGGTATATTATGAGGTAGCAATTAGTTGTTCCTTATTAATTATTATTTAATTTGATGACATGTTAGGAAAATTATAGAGATTTTTTTACAAAATTTTAGGAGTTTAAGAAAAAACAGTTATTGATATTTTTTACCATGATTTTTTATGTTAAATATTCTTTTATGTTAATCTCTATATCTACTATACTTATTTTATTTTTTTCTTGAATCAATTACAAATAAATAGTACTTAATTATTTTTCAAATTTACTTAATTTATTTCAGTAGATCAGTTTGGATTGGATTTAATTGGTTTTCACTAGGGATCCAAAATTTGATCAAATCCAATAAAAAAGTAGTTTTTCGGTTTTCGATTTTTTCGATTATCGGTTGATTTGATTTTTGGTTTTTAGGCTCGGTTTTTGCGGTTAGAATTGGTTTGGATCTGTTGATGAACACCCTTACTTAAACGGATAAAAAGACTATTAGCCAATTTTTATTTATAGTTTTTTTTTCCTATTTAGGTTTGTACACATGATTTTTGTCTTTAATCGTAGCTTAAGAAAGTGTAAAATTTTATTGCTTTTTTATGATGTGGTTTGTAAATAATTGGCTTAAAATTTTGACCTCTTATTATTGGTCACTTGCGATTTTTGTTTTTATGATGTTTTTTAGCACATTTGATCCCCCTATATCTTCAATATTGTAAATTTGGTTTTTTTTCCAATGTCCATCAATTTTTCAATGATGAGCATAGAGTAACCATAAACGCATAGAATCTATGGTTGAACTTATGTGGTAAAAGATCATGTGGTGAAACAAAAAAAAGTCCAAAAAAGAAGGGACCAAATCAGTGAATGACAGAGGAATTGTTAAATTATGTTGAAGCGAGGAGATTGGAGAGAGAGAAACTAAATTGGAGGTTTGATATGTTAGATATATTTTTTTAATATTTTAAAATAATTTAATATCTAAAATATTTTAATTTCACCATTTATCACAATTTATTTTCTCCAACATTTTCTTTAATGCCTTGATTCTAGTTTATTACCATTTATTACAATTAATTTGATTTAACATTTATGTTTTTTTGGAATCAGATTTAACATTTGTGTTAATGATTTGGTTTTGTTTTACTTTTTTTTAATGGTTTTTGATTTCAGAGAAATCCCAAACGTGCAAAACAATTTGATTGCATTAACTTATATTGAATTGAATCCTTAAATTTATATATTAATATGAATGTCTTTATTTTTCTGTTACCAAGAAAACTAATTGGTGCAACGGTGCTATTAGAAATTGCTTCAATATGTGATGCTGCAACGGGTACGTCCTGAAGATGATAATTCTTCTTTGATAGACTTTCAAGTACTCGAGTGGGGTATTTTATAGAGAACATTCCTTTTCTTTTTCAATGTCATGGTTGTCAAACTTTAAAAGCTTTCTTTCTCTGTCTTTTAGTGTACGACAGTTAATATAATTCTTGTTATTCTGGCATTCAAAATAAAATTGTTATTTTAGAAGAGTTTGTTATATCTTTGGGGAGCTTCGTAAGTTGAGACAAACTATTTGTAGGCGGGCAAAATAATCTTTAAGGATATTTATCTATTTTATTCTTTTTCTATAAACAAATTATTGGTGTTATTCATCTTTTTCTATATATTTATTTTATTTATCTATTTTATTTATTCTTTTGACAACATTATATATTTAAAGTAGTGATTTCTCTCTTGATCATTGAAAAAATGGCAAACAGTTTTCCAATAAAAAAGATTCCAATTTTAGATAGACAAATGTTAATTAGTTGTTAGGTTAGTTTTTTCTCACATCGGCAAGCATACAGGACAACAACACATGTACATAGGCAAATTTTAGTATGGTCCCCATAAAATGGGATCTATCGGTGGTGCCCGAAATCCCCATGGTTGATTTGACGGTAAAATTAGATTAACGGTGTAGAGATTGTTTGCTGCTAAGTGGAGGACATGTTAAATTGGAAGGAAGGTTTATAAAACCGGACCGGTCATCGAACCGGTGAAGGCAGCGGTTCGAGGTTCAATGGTCCAATCGGGGTTGAACCATGGTTGAACCGGTTATAATTAAATAATATTATTTTAATTTTTAATATAATATTTGTAACAATATTAAACAAAAAAACAACATAACAACTAAAATTATTAAGCACAATTTTTTTTTTATTTTGAAATTAAACTAAATAAATATAAAAATATATGTTAAAATCATCTTCATAGGGAAAACCAACCCAAAATCTACAACTAGCCCACATATGTTAGAAAACAAAAGAATTGGGTTTTGACTAGGATGACCAAAATCCTTTTATACTATTTTTTTTTAAGAAACCGGTTCTGGCCGGTTCACTACCGGTTATGACCGGTTTTACCGGTTTTGAACCGGTTTTCCGGTTTTTCCACCGGTTCGATGCTAGGCCGGTTTTCCCTGTGAACCGGACCGGCCAAGGTCCCGGTTCCCGGTCGGACCGGTCGGGTTTTCAAAACCTTAATTGAAAGTGTATGTTGTTTGATTTTATTTTGGTATCCCCCGTTTTTGGTTATTTATTCGTAACTCCTCACTTTTTTGGTGTAATATGCTGTAAAAGTAGGCAGTGCACAGTGGCTGAACTGTGGTAGGAAGAATCCATCAACGAAAAGAAGAAATGCAGGGGTTGGAGTACATAGTTGCTGCAGTAGATTGTAAAAAGAAATGAATAATGTTTAAATAATGTGCAGTGTAAATAAATTAATTTCACAAACTATAGTGTATAATATATATATATATATATATATATATATATATAACTATTTTTTTAAGACTTTTTTAGATTTGCCTCCATGTTTGTTAAATATTTGTTATTTTAAGGAAATAATTACCTCCATGTTTGTTAAATATTTGTTATTTTAAGGAAATAATTACCATCATATTATATATATATATATATATATATATTGTTCCGTCCAAATATCTCAAGTGAGAGATACTCGTCCGGAGAAGCTCTTGTGGGAGTGTTTTGGAATAGCTTGACAGAATGAGAATTCTGCTCCTACGTATCCAAATGGGAATCAAAGCAAACGCAGTTCTAAGTGAGGGGGTTGGACCCCTATTTATAGAGATGTTTTGGTGTAACAGTTTGAGTTGAACTGTTATTGAGATCCTATTTGTTAGGATCGGATTGTTATCGTAACTAGATAAAGATAAGGATAAGGCTCCGAGTTATGCGGAGGGATATTTGGACCAGCGAGATATTCGGCCCAGTCAGTTGTGACTAGATTGCACGGGACCGAGGTTCCTTCACAGGTGGTTTATTACGGGATAGATCCGAGTATTTATTCTCGGATGATAAGTGTATTAACGAGTCCTCGATTTTGGAAGAGTTTGAGTCAAGGCACATTTATAAGAGTAAGCTCGGTTGGTCCAGTTTATTAACAAGTCCTCGGCCTTATATTTTCGGTCAGTGCACAAGCCCCCCGAGCTCCGAGCTTAAATAAGCGAAAGAGCTGACAAGTATCAAACCGAGCTTATGCTTCAGCTGTTGGACTTTCTTCCTTTTGTGTTTCAAACCGTCATTTCAACTGACTTTTCCTCCTGTCAGAGGAGGTTATCATTTCCCTTCAATCTTCTGCTGCACGTTATGGGTGAGTAACCCTAGAGTTCCGCGCTCATTTAATGAGGGGAAAAATTAAAAGTCGCGCCCCTTTTTCCTATTTTATTTGAAGGAATGTGGACCGTTGATCATATCTCATCATCAACCGCACCAGCTATAAATATCTCCTCTAACTTATTCCCCCTTGCCCACTACCTTTCTCCGTTCTTCATCTCTGTCTTTCAAGTTTCTGCAATCGTCTTCCTGCCTTTCGCTCTCCAAGTACGCCCAGCCTTCTTCCTTCTTTCAAATTTCTAAGTTGATTTCTGGATTCCGGTCATGAGTTCATCCGAGTCCACCGAGTCAAACACTTCACCCCTGGTGGAGCGCAAGGTTTCCCCCATTGGGGGCTCTCTTTCCACTTCTTCTGTTCCTTCACAGGAACTAAACATCGGTCAGGTGAGACCGTCCTCCTCCGGGTCGTCTTCCTCTGAGTTTGATTCTTCTGGGTCCGACCCTTCTAGGTCTGGTTCTCCCTCCCCCCAAATTTCCAAACCCGCCGCTCGCAAACAACGCCAAAGGGTTCCAAAAGACCCTGTTCCCGATATTACCCTACCTGGGTATACCTGGGTTAAGGGCGAAGTTGGGGTTTATTTTTCTGATTATCAGTCTTCAGATTCAATTGCTTGTCTTCGGTCCCAGATTACTATCGCGGCATCCGGAGACGAATCCGAGTTTATTTGTTCTCCATGCTCGGGTACCGAGTATGTTTTCCTCAGGGCTCATCCTTCCGAGCCCCCTTTTACATATATGTACAGAACACTATTTTCTCAGCTGCGCGTGTCTCTTCCTTTCACTGAGTTTGAGTGTGACGTTCTGAGAACCATGAATGTCGCACCTACTCAGCTTCATCCCAACAGTTGGGCTTTTCTAAAAGCCTTTCAAATTCTGTGTAAATACATCGGGATGGAGCCCACTACTCCCAAATTTTTGTACTTTTATCAAACAAGGTTTGGTGAGAAAACGGGATGGATTTCCCTCAATAGGCTGAACCGAAGAGGACTGATTAGTTTATACACATCATCGTATAAAGACTTCAAAGTCGGCTTCTTCCGAGTTCGCCCCTCGGGCTCTCACCTTTCCTACTTTTTTGATGAAAATGGATGCGCCAGGTTTCCTTTGTACTGGCAATCAT
This sequence comes from Sophora flavescens, assembly GCA_030762895.1. Lineage (NCBI taxonomy): Eukaryota > Viridiplantae > Streptophyta > Magnoliopsida > Fabales > Fabaceae > Sophora > Sophora flavescens. The sequence goes on along the minus strand of CM061065.1, from coordinate 80,287,331 downwards.
CTCCTACCAAATTCGTTGGTTTTGAATACAAATCCCTTTCTGCCGAGGATAGACGGGATATAGATATATTAGAAAAACTTCCTCGACCTTTCCATTGTGGACGTCTTCTGAAACTCCCCTTTTCATCCACTCCGAGAGCCGACTTTAAAAGTAAGTGTTCGGCTTTTTAGTTTTTAAATCTTTTCTGTATGTGTTCCTGTACTAACAACTTTTCTTTTCGACAGTTATCATGGGGAAATTCGACTTCTCCAAGCTTTTGAAATCTTCCGCGAAAGAGGGTCAGGGTCCCTCAGCGACCGAGAAGAAAAAGAAAAGAATTCCTCCGGCCACTGCTAAGGCCACTGCCAAGGGGGCTTCATCATCCGCCCCTCACAAAAGAAAAAGGGTAGAGATAGTAGTCGACGTCGAAGATTCTTCCCCTCCTCGCTCAAGTCCCCCACATCCTACCACTCATGAGACGGGAACTACGGGGCGAGAGGAGCAACTTCCTCCTTCGTGAAGTGGTATAACACTTCTTTGAAAGCAGGAACCTCGTCTCTCTGGGCGAATACTTCAATCCCTTCCCTTCTTTTGACTTGAAATTCCCGAAGCTTGCTGATCTCCGCTTAATCAAGCAACAAGGGGCTCAGTCTAGTATGGAGGCCCTCTCGGCCTACTGCATCCGAGCTGCTGCTCTGGCCCGCTTTTGTAGCCGAGATTTGGTGGAGACTGAGAGGAAATCCCAGCACCTGGAAGCTGAACTTGCTTCTATTGAGAAGCTGAAGGGGGACCTTGCCCAGATTTCCTCGGAGCTGGATGAGCTGGCTGGAGTCAATAATCTCCTGAACACTACCATCATCGAGCTTAATGGCCAGAACTCCGAGCTTAACTCCCAAGAAAAATTAGTTGAGGAGAATAAAGCTCGGACTAAAGAGGATAAAGCTCGCGTTGAAGAAGAGCTCAAGAAGGCTCAAGTTGTAATCGAACAACTTAAAGCCGCCCTGGAGGCCGAGACTAAGGCCAAGATGGAGGTTCAGGAAGATCTAAAAGAGGCCACCGACTGCATTCTTGCTGAGCATCGGAAAGTTTTCGCAAAAGGCCATTTCTCAAGTTGAAATTCTCGCTCCGGGGATTGATATCTCGGGTGCCGATGTAACTAAAGAGGTGCACAATGGGGAACTTGTTCCCATTATTCCCGAGGAGGAGGAAGAGGATGAAGGGGAAGAAGATTTTCCCGAGGATTATGGCGATACTGAGGTTAGCCATAGGGATGAATAACTTGTATTTTGTTTTTTCATACCCTTGTAATAGGTTTTCTTTCTTTGTAATCCTTGTTAATCTAATGAAAAACTCTTCCAGTATTTTGATGACTTCCTCTTACTTTTACAACATTTGTTTGGCCGAGATATTCTTAGAAATATTTTTATACTCCGACGTTGTTTGTATTGCGTGCTCGGCTGTTTAAACAAGACCTCGACTAAGGCCGAGATATTTTGTCATCCGTATCAAAAACGGATAGCTGTTGTCACATGTGAAATGCATGATTCACGTTTTGTATATGTGGTCACACGTTATGTGCCTTGGAAACCCCAGTGGGTTTATGCAATTACTGCTTTTTGTTGAGTTTTGAGATTTATTTTTTCAATAAACCTTTTCCCAGTGCATATTCCTCCTTTCCAACGTCTCTCCCCCCTTATAAATAGGGCCGTTTCTTTGCTTCGCTTATTCATTCTTCATTTTTTCCACCAGCAAAATTCGTCCTCCTTCGACTCGAGTAGTTCGATAATATTGCTAGGGGTTTACGTTCCTCTCTCCCAGTTAACATCCTTTTTCGAGCTTTAACGTTGCCAAAAAGGGTGTAATTGGGAGATGGGATCCAGAATCTCTTTCATGATGTAATCCCTTTTTTTAAAAAAGGATGTTAGCTGGGAGAATAGAAGTTTCCGAGAGTGGTGAAAGGGGTAGTAACCGTCTCCTCCCGAAGCAGGCCGAGTACCTCATCGTCCAGCTTTCTCAGGGGGAAGTGATTACTTCCTCCTCCGAAGGAAAGTCGTGGCATCCGATTGGGAGGACTACTGGCCAACCGGTCTAGCTCCAGTTCCAATTGGGGGAACTACTGGCCAATTGGGCGGGCCTTATTTTCAATTTCAGCCCTGTAACTAAGTCGTAGTACTTTCTAATACTCGACCCGTACCTTGTTTTTATTTTCAGCATTGTACTCGGTTTCCTTAAAAAATTTTAATGGCTCGAACTCGGCCTTTAGATTTAAACTTGGTTCTTCTTAATTGCTCGTATTCGATTTCTCTTAGCAATTTTCAGGCTCGAATTCGGCTTTAATAATTCAATTGACTCGAACTCGACCTTAAACAATTTAATTGGCTCGAACTCGGCCTTCAGGCTCAAACTTGGCCTTAAAAATTTGAATGGCTCGAACTCGGCCTTCAGGCTCAAACTTGGCCTTGACAATTTAATGGCTCGAACTCGGCCTTTAGGCTCAAACTTGGCCTTAACAATTTATTGGCTCGAACTCGGCCTTCAGGCTCAAACTTGGCCTTTAAGCTCAAACTTGGCCTTTAGGATCAAACTTGGCCTTTAATAACTTAGTGGCTCGTACTCGGCCTTAAACAATTTAATTGGCTCGAACTCGGCCTTCAGGCTCAAACTTGGCCTTAAAAATTTGAATGGCTCGAACTCGGCCTTCAGGCTCAAACTTGGCCTTGACAATTTAACGGCTCGAACTCGGCCTTTAGGCTCAAACTTGGCCTTAACAATTTAATGGCTCGAACTCGGCCTTCAGGCTCAAACTTGGCCTTTACCATTTAAATGGCTCGAACTCGGCCTTTAATAATTTAGTGGCTCGTACTCGGCCTTAAACAATTTAATTGGCTCGAACTCGGCCTTCAGGCTCAAACTTGGCCTTAAAAATTTGAATGGCTCGAACTCGGCCTTTAATAATTTAGTGGCTCGTACTCGGCCTTAAACAATTTAATGTTCGCAGAATAAATACATCGGTAAAATATGAAAATAGAACAATGTTCATAATAAATTCTTTTATTGGATTTAAAAGAAAGTCTGCGATGTGCCTCGTTAAAACCTTCTCGGTCAAAACCCTTTTTTGGGATAAAATATCGAGGTAGGAAAAAGAGTACATCACCTGACTATATACATCAACTGTAATAAAATTTCAAATGGGAAGCATTCCAAGTTCTCGGGATAGGCTTCCCTGACAATTCTTCTAACCTATATGCTCCGTTTCCCAAGTTTTCTACCACTCGGAATGGTCCTCCCCAATTTGCTGCTAGCTTGCCTTCCGTATGGTCTCTTCTTGCTTCTCCTTTCATTCTTAGCACCAAGTCTCCGCGCACGAAACTCCTCGGTTTCATCTTTGAATTATACCTCCGAGTAGCTCTTCGTTTGCAGGCTTCCTCCCTGATTTTAGCCTCCTCTCTGATCTCCTCCACCAAGTCAAGTTCGACCCTTAAGTTGCTTTCATTCTCATTCTGCTCATGTTGCATACGCCGAAAAGACGGCTCGCCGACCTCAACCGGGATCATGGCGTCTGTTCCGTATGTCAGCCTGAAGGGTGTTTCTTGAGTAGTGGATTGTGGCGTGTAGTGGTAGGCCCAAAGAATACTCGGCAACTCTTCTGCCCAAGCTCCTTTGGCTTTTCCCACTCTCTTCTTCAACTCTCTGAGAATGACTTTGTTGGCCGCCTCGGCTTGCCCATTGGTTTGGGGATGTTCCACTGATGTGACGTGGTGTTTAACACCGAGATTGACATAGAATTCTCGCAATGTCTTATCTATAAACTGCCTTCCATTATCAGTGACAATTGCGAAGGGAATTTCGTGCCTACATATGAGATTTTTCCACACAAACTTTTGTACCTTCTCGGCAGTAATTTTCGCCAAAGGTTCTGCTTCAATCCATTTTGTGAAGTAGTCCACCGCTACCAAGAGAAATTTGACTTGACCTTTGGCTATTGGGAATGGTTCAAGTATATCCATCCCCCACATAGCAAAGGGCCAAGGCGAGTTTAATGTGTGAAGTTCTTCGGGCGGGGTACGACTTACATTGGTAAATCTTTGACATTCATCACATTGTCTCGTCCACTCGAGGCAATCTGCTCGGATGGTAGCTTGAGCGAGAATTTCAATCCCCGGAGCGAGAATTTCAACTTGAGCAATGGCCTTTGCGAAACCTTTCCGATGCTCAGCAAGAATGCAGTCGGTGGCCTCTTTTAGATCTTCCTGAACCTCCATCTTGGCCTTAGTCTCGGCCTCCAGGGTGGCTTTAAGTTGTTCAATTACAACTTGAGCCTTCTTGAGCTCTTCTTCAATGCGAGCTTTATCCTCTTCAGCCCGAGCTTTATTCTCCTCAGCTAATTTTGCTTGGGAGTTAAGCTCGGAGTTCTAGCCATTAAGCTTGGCGATGGTAGTGTTCAGGAGATTATTGGCTCCAGCCAGCTCATCCCGCTCCGAGGAAATCTGGGCAAGGTCCCCCTTCAGCTTCTCAATAGAAGCAAGTTCAGCTTCCAGGTGCTGGGATTTCCTCTCAGTCTCCACCAAATCTCGGCTACAAAAGCGGGCCAGAGCAGCAGCTCGGATGCAGTAGGCCGAGAGGGCCTCCATACTAGACTGAACCCCTTGTTGCTTGATTAAGCGGAGATCAGCAGGCTTCAGGAAATTCAAGTCAAAAGAAGGGAAGGGATTGAAGTCTTCGCCCCAGAGAGACGAGGTTCTTGCTTTCAGAGAAGTGTTATACCACTTCACCTCAGTAGAAGGAGGAAGTTGCTCCTCTCGCCCCGTAGTTCTCGTCTCATGAGTGGTAGGATGTGGGGGACTTGAGCGAGGAGGGGAAGAATCTTCGACGTCGACTACTATCTCTACCCTTTTTCTTTTGTGGGGGGCGGATGATGAAGCCCCCTTGGCAGTGGCCTTAGCAGCGACCGGAGGAATTCTTTTCTTTTTCTTCTCGGTCGCTGAGGGACCCTGACCCACTTTCGCGGCAGATTTCAAAAGCTTGGAGAAGTCGAATTTCCCCATGATAACTGCCGAAAAGAAAAGCTGTTAGTACAGGAACACATACAGAAAAGATTTAAAAACTAAAAAGCCGAACACTTACTTTTAAAGTCGGCTCTCGGAGTGGATGAAAAGGGGAGTTTCAGAAGACGTCCACAATGGAGAGGCCGAGGAAGTTTTTCTAATATATCTATATCCTGTCTATCCTCGGCAGGAAGGGATTTGTATTCAAAACCAACGAATTTGGTAGGAGATGATTGCAGTACAAAGGAAACCTGGCGCATCCATTTTCATCAAAAAAGTAGGAAAGGTGAGAGCCCGAGGGGCGAACTCGGAAGAAGCCGACTTTGAAGTCTTTATACGATGATGTGTATAAACTAATCAGTCCTCTTCGGTTCAGCCCAATGAGGGAAATCCATCCCGTTTTCTCACCAAACCTTGTTTGGTAAAAGTACAAAAATTTGGGAGTAGTGGGCTCCATCCCGATGTATTTACACAGAATTTGAAAGGCTTTTAGAAAACCCAACCGTTGGGATGAAGCTGAGTAGGTGCGACATTCATGGTTCTCAGAACGTCACACTCAAACTCAGTGAAAGGAAGAGACACGCGCAGCTGAGAAAATAGTGTTCTATACATATATGTAAAAGGGAGCTCGGAAGGATGAGCCCTGAGGAAAACATACTCGGTACCCGAGCATGGAGAACAAATAAACTCGGATTCGTCTCCGGATGTCGCGATAGTAATCTGGGACCGAAGACGAGCAATTGAATCTGAAGACTGATAATCAGAAAAATAAACCCCAACTTCGCCCTTAATCCAGGTATACCCAGGTAGGGTAATATCGGGAACAGGGTCTTTTGGAACCCTTTGGCGTTGTTTGCGAGCGGCGGGTTTGGAAATTTGGGGGGAGGGAGAACCAGACCTAGCAGGGTCGGACCCAGAAGAATCAGACTCAGAGGAAGATGACCCGGAGGAGGACGGTCTCACCTGACTGATGTTTAGTTCCTGTGAAGGAACAGAAGAAGTGGAAGGAGAGCCCCCAATGGGGGAAATCTCGCGCTCCACCAGGGGTGAAGTGTTTGACTCGGTGGACTCGGATGAACTCATGACCGGAATCCATAAATCAACTTAGAAATTTGAAAGAAGGAAGAAGGCTGGGCGTACCTGGAGAGCGAAAGGCGGGAAGACGATTGCAGAAACTTGAAAGACAGAGATGAAGAACGGAGAAAGGTAGTGGTCAAGGGGGAATAAGTTAGAGGAGATATTTATAACTGCTGCGGTTGATGATGAGATATGATCAACGGTCCACATTCCTTCAAATAAAATAGGAAAAGGGGCGCGACTTTTAATTTTTCCCCTCATTAAATGAGCGCGGAACTCTAGGGTTACTCACCCATAACGTGCAGCAGAAGATTGAAGGGAAATGATAACCTCCTCTGACAGGAGGAAAAGTCAGTTGAAATGACGGTTTGAAACACAGAAGGAAGAAAGTCCAGCAGCTGAAGCATAAGCTTGGTTTGATACTTGTCAGCTCTTTTGCTTATTTAAGCTCGAAGCTCGGGGGGCTTGTGTACTGACCGAAAATATAAGGTCGATGACTTGTTAATAAACTGGACCAACCGAGCTTACTCTTATAAATGGGCCTTGACTCGAACTCTTCCAAAACCGAGGACTCGTTAATACACTTATCATCCAAGAATAAATACTCGGATGATAAGTGTATTAACGAGTCATCGGCTTTGAAGGAGTTCGAGTCAAGACCCATTTATAAGAGTAAGCTCGGTTGATCCAGTTTATTAACAAGTCCTCGACCTTATATTTTCGGTCATTATATATATATATATATACATACACTAGACTAGACTATTGACCTGTGCGATGCACAGGTGAATATTGCATGTAAATGTAATTTCATACTCTTTTAAAAGACAACACATTTTTATGTTAAATTTTAAAAAAGAAAAATAAAAGTACCAATGACACAATGCATTTTATATAGCTTTGGCAAGATATGATGGTAAAATTCAAAACACAAATGAATTTTTATAATTAAATACATATATGTTGCTTATTAAAAGAAAATACAAGTACACAGCCTTCAATTTTGCAACTTGTCTACAATAGATTCCAAGTCCTAATTGTAGCCTGAGCACCAACCAAAAAAAATAGAACTATACTATAGAGTTTTATAAAGGCATAGTAGGTTTACATAATTATCAACAACATCCACGACTGAAACATCGATTAAAATTGTAACTAATTTGCTCAAAAAGACGTAAAGTAGCAAACACATGATTGAGAGAAACAAACAAATATATATATATATATATATATATATATATATATATATATATATATAATTTGATCTAGAAATTTCACAACTTCAACTTATAGCTCCTCGAACAACTCCAAGGACCAAGAAAACTTAAAAACCACACAATTATAACAATACAAATTTCCATGAAAATTTATTAAAGCTACGGTTCAACATAAAGTCAAGGATAAATAGTGAATATGGTAGTCAACCGGCAATGTCATTAAAGCTAATGTATAATGGTCTTTATCTTGGGAAGAATAAATTTCAAAATTTGAAGGTATCTTAATAATACAACTAAAAAGAAGTCCTATGTGATAATTTTCCTCAAATATACTGCTAGCAAAGATTAACAACATCAAAAAGATGCATTTGATAATTAATAATCACTTGAGAAAATCATATCGATTTATCTATCAATAAGTCATACCTCTTTTATAAAAAAAAAAAAAGTCATACCTCTTGACATCTTCAGAACTAATAATAATAAAAAATTGTTTTAGTCAAATATAAGCATAAAACAAATATAAAATAAGATACCAAGATGATGAATCTGAATAAAGCACCGGCAAAGAACCAATTCTCGAAAATTCAGTTACTTAAAAAAACTTAAAAAGCAAGTAAAACAACAAACTAATTCCAAATTCCAAAAGTAATCAAACAAATTATTTGAAATTTATGACTATCACTATTTGTTCAAACTTCCAATCACAAAAACAATTAACCAAATTCCTTTACTATGATGAATATGAATTAGATAATCATTATAACGCTAAAGAATTAGATATCCATTAGCTGCAACACATGTAAGTGCTAGTTCCAAATATCAGAGCAAATAAGAAATTAACCACAAATTGAAATTGAATGCATACACAAACCAAAAAAAAATAAAAATGAGCCATTAAAATTCCTAACTAATGTATTGCTTCTTTGCATCTTTAGAGGAACATCAATAATTAAGTTACATTTAAATAATGTAAATATATATCTTAAAAGTTTTAAAATTATAGTTATATTAAACAGACTATCAAGCATCAACCATACCTGTATGACTTGAATATAACTTCAACAGCTTCATCTTTCAGAATCTGAATCAAACACCAAAAAAACAAAAATATATATAAAGAGTGAGTTCTCTTAATGACATGAGAACAATTTCAAATATATTTTTATTTTTAATACTTTCAAACTCAAATAAACCCAAAAATCTCACAATTCTCTGAAACTCCTTCAACAAACTCTTCTAAATCACCTTGGGAGGAAAATTCCCAACAAAAGCTGTAATAACCTAACTTCCATAAGGATACTACTAACTAATAATATATAAACCTGGTTATAACATCAGGAATAATAGTTGAACATAGGAAATTTTAAAAATAAGTGAACCAAATTTGTACAAGATATTTTTGTAGAGTTGAACATATAATTGGAATTAATTTAATACAAATAGCCATTTAACCCCTAATCAACAATTCAATTTCATGTAAACATTGACTCCTAGTAAGACTCCAACTTTGATCCGACTGTGAAAACTAACGTATCTTGAGACACTATTGGGTGACTGTCAAGCAATCTCCCGAACTTGCTTATCAGTTTTCAATATGTATCTGTTATCTGAAACAAAGAGGAGCCTAGTGAGAAATGAATCTGAATGAGTTCTTGCTTCAAGCAAAGCATATTAGTAAACAATATATTATGTTTAATTGTCCTCGTTGAATTACACATACTTACTTATATGCACACATATCATAATTAACCTTACATAGTGGTATAGTTTCTCATAGCCTACTTACCTCTCTATTTTGCCAGGTGTGCACTCCATGGACTAAAGCAGGCTAAAGTAGGACTACTCAAACTTTATACCACTACGGAATTATTCTCTTATAACTCACCCTTTCATCACCAGCTCTTTCTACTGGGTCCTTACTTGGATTGAGTTATTTACTGAATGTGAATCTAAGCATAGTCATTTTAAAGAGAAAAAAACCTTTACTAGGTACCTCAAGTGTGAGCAGAAATAAGGCACACGTAGTTTAAATTGGTTGATATGACAGTCAGAGCTCTATGACAACAATTAGGCATCCCTTAATTGCTATTACCATATCCTAGCCTCATAAAATGAAGGACTTACAAAATATCTCACCCACAAAAAATATTGTGGCCTTAAATAATGGCTAGAATAGTTTTGAAACCTTAGGTTTCATTAAACATAGACCATTTTAAGTTTTTAATGCCATGCTATGATTCATTTTCTTTTACTCTTCTCAAATGGAAGTCAAATGCATTAAATATTCATCAACCATACCAAGATGATAACTTCATTAAACATGCACTAAAAAAAAGGAAAGAGTGAAGACATAGCACAAATGGAAATGTCACACCTTCATAATGCAATTCATACCAACCAAATCACCATGCAACAACCACTAAGTTAGATCATATAGCCACGAAGAACACCATACCAATTGCACATATACATTTTATTCATGGTTGGACATAATTCAAACACATAGAAATCTATTCCACACAATTCAAGTACCATATGCTCAAAGTTATGTAAACAGAATTTTGCAGTAAATTGGAATTGGGTTTTCTCCATAAAAACTTCATCAAAATCAGAACTTCCAGAGTCTAAATTGTAACAAAATAAGTCTATTTTCTATTAAAAAGGAGTTAACTCAATCCAATATTTTTACAATTTACTACAATTTAAATACTACAACAGTATCAGTTCAGAGTTTTCAGTATGAACAACAACTTGCATGTCATTTTTCTCCTTCGATACTCAACGAAATTGATCTGTTTCAAAGACCATTTCGAAGGAAAACAAGTCTATTTTCTAATGGTATAAAAATCACTTTGAAACAACCCCTGTAGAGGAACTTATGGATGAAACACTAACAGGGGTGCATACGGGCTTGAAAGATTTTGACAGCCCCTTGTCAATTTTTCATCCAAAACCACCCCTAATCAACATGCAATCAAAACCCAGTTGTTAAAAAACATATATCAGTTTCAAACAAGTATTCTACCAAAGCAATTTAAACATTTAACAAGTAATTGGGATTTATGGTTACCCAATATTACAAACAACAAGAACTCACATAGCCAAGTAGTGAATTGAAGGTGGTGAGTGTTGATCTCCCTGTGCTTCCTAATCTGACTTGTTCTTCAGTTTTCGAATTTTTATTTTTGGGGGAAGCTAGAGGTCTTGCATGTTGTCCTTCTTGTTTGAATTAGGGTTTTTATGAGTTGCAAATGGAAGGAAAAACAGTTAGAAGGAATTGGTGATGAATGGGTTGTTTCTAGATGGAGTGTAAAGGAGGAAAATATCCAGCCCTCTACCACAAGTTTCTGGTCGTAAATGGAGAGGAAGGGTGGAAGTAAGATGGCTTCCTTGTGTCTTCAAGTGATGAATGAGGAAGAAGTGTGGGAAAGCCTAGCCATTGAGGTCTGACCGAATTTGAGAGGGAGGAAAGGAGAGGACCAAAATGTTGTTTATGTTGAGGGAGTAAATGAAAATGAACTACTCAACTTCCCTTTACCTTGCTCTGGTCGAAAATAAGAGGGTGAAATGGAGGGGTTTTGGCTGGCCAATGGGGTTGGAACTCCTTGACAAGTATTGATTACTTAGGAAATTTTAAGATAAAGGTAGATAAGTTGATTTAAAATAAGTGGGTGTGTGTATGTGAGTGTGTTAAACATGTATATGCACCAAAAAAAAAAAGAGGGGACGTGATTGTTCATCTAATTGAAATGAATCTAAGTGAGTGTGTTATGTGACTCTAAATATTATTTTTTTCTAGTTTAGTAATAGTTAACCCAACACAATCTGCATAAAAATTGTATTCCCTCTTTAAACCACAATTAATTACTTCATAACTCAATCAGTCATAAAATTGTATATTTATGAAATATAAAAGGATCCAAACACACCCATTTAGAATTATAATGAAAAGACTAAAATATCACCGGGGAAGGATATTACAAAAGCAGACCTCAAAAGCTTATCTACCGTCTTCCTCTTGCTCCCAAGATTTTTATTCTTCCCCTACCCTTCTTCCTCTTCACCTTTTTCTCACACTCCACCATTCAATACATAATAAATAATAAATAATAACAGTCAACTAATTTAGAAATCTGAAATAATTTTCTCCTAAATAAGAAATTGCAATTTGATAGAAAACAATAGTTGTAGATAATCTCTAGTTGCTAAACCCGTAAACACTAATCTGTAAAGCAGGATGATGAGTAAATTCATTAACTCCACAGATAGATTTAGAGAGGGAAGAACCGAAAGAAAATAACAAATAACAAAGAGATGAAAGATCAAGATCTCAGATACTGCAAGGGCAGAGAGAGAGAGAAGACATTGCAGGCTCCAATAAAACGAAAAAATTTGAATGAATATACTTTAATCCTGCAAAGCCCGAAACCTTTGATTTGCAACCTTGGAAATACAACAGCAATCAATGAACAATGCATGCCTGATATTGGAAGCAGGCAGTCCAAATAGTGAAACGTGCTTGAGGTGAGTTACAGGCTATAAATAATCAATTTTTTTTATCTCATTTTTGTATTTTATAAGTCATCATCATTATAAATTTATAATCATTTTTGTTCGTAATTGGCTATTTTCACCATTCATTGTAAGCTTCTTTTATAAGTTACATGCCATTGGTTTACGTAAAGCATTGGAACAGATGCAATGCCTCTTATTGGAACTAGACTACACAATTAATTTTTTTGGTAATTAATAATACAATTAATAAAGGTTGCTAACAGTTTGTACAGATTAAAAAAATTAAAAAATGAAAATATATATTAAAGTGGAAATGTCAACAATGCCCTCCTTTTTTGAGGGAAAAAATGCCCACAGTGACTGCTACTTTTATATATATATATATATAAAGATACTAAATAAACAAAGTGTCAAAAAGGGCCCCTAGACTGCACATATTCAGCAGTGAACCGTCTCTACCAAGGGATCCAAAACCCCTTCTCTACCAACGGTTATTGAAGTGCTCTACCACCAGCGTCTCCGATTGTCGTCAGTCACTCCATGTCAGAAGTTAAACTTGTCTCCATAATGTGTTGGAAGAATATATGACAGCTCATGCTCATGTGTTTTATATCAATTTAAACCTCCATTCAATAGCTGTCAATACTATGAGTTGTTGTTTAGTTGGTTGTCGGTTAAAACATAGGATCCAACCTTGGGGGTGTATAAATAGGACATCTTGTAGTTTGTTATTGTTGTATCAATGTTGTGAGAATTTGAGAGAATAATAAAAAGGAGCTCCAATGAGTCCCAAGTTTTACGAGTTGAAATAAAATTCTATATGTTTAACCCAACTTCAGGAGCCAGTTGAAACAAGATGGCATCAAGTTCAAGCACGGGAGCAACCCAACTTCAACAAGTGCAATCAACAATTTACAAGTTTGATAGAAGATCAAATTTTGCTATGTGGAAACGTTTGATGGAATTATGTTTAAAAACTAGTGGCTATGGAGAAATTCTGGAGAACGCTTTTGCTGAACCAACAGAAGAAGAAAAATGAAAGTTGATACAAAACAGGTAGACAATAATCGTCTACTCAATGAAAAAGCTTTGTTCTTAATATGTCAATTGGTGGAGCTGCCTATTCTTGAGAAAATTTTCCATGCTGAAACAACAAAGGAGGGCTTGGGAAATTTTGCTCAAAACATATGAAGGAGTTGACCCAACTAAATAGACAAGGTTACAAGGATTAAAACGACAGTTTGAGCTGATAGAACAATGCAAGGATGACAATATTCCTGATTATTTTTCACAAATGGATAAGTTGGCCAATGATATGAAGAATAATGAGGATGACATCACAAAAAAAGAAGTCATGGAGAAAATTATGTGCACACTCACAAGTCAATTTGATTACGTGGTAGCAACAATTGAAGAATCAAAACATCTGAGCAAAATGACCTTGAATGATTTGCAAGCATCTTTGGAGTCACGTGAAATGCGAATGAGTGAAAGGTTAAGCGACACAATTGATCAATCATTAAAAGCTCGAGCAAATCTCAGAAGTGAAGAAGGGTGGACCACAACCAAAGAGGACAAAATTTTAGAGGTAGAGGAAGGTTTCCTAGAATTGACTCAAGCCACGGAACCAGAGGTAATTTCCAAAATAAATCCAATATTCAATGTCATAAATGCAAGAAGTATGGACATTTTCAATATGAATGCAAGTCTCATATTCAGTGCCATAACTGTAATAAGTATGGACACTATAGTCGATGCTAAAGCATCAAATATTAGATAGGGTCATGCTCGAGTTGCAGAAAATGATGCGGAAAATGAAAATAATATGAAGACGGTGCTAGTGACCAGTAATGTTGTTGTTGGTAAAGATGATCATCAATGGTTTTTAGCTAGATATAGGTTGCATCAATCCTCTAAGTGGGAAAAGAATTATTTTCTAACATAGACGAAAGCTTCCAAACCATATTCAAGCTTGGTGACAATTCAAGACTTGCAGTCTTGGGAAAATGGAAGATTGCCATCAGAATGAAGGATGAATCTTTGAATTATATTTGATTTATTTTATGCACTGTTAGAGTACATAGGGTACACCATAAGGGCAATACAGTGTTGCACACTGTATTCCCTCTTAGGCGGTTAATAGTAACTGAACAGAGTTACTCAGAGCTGTATAGCTGTTGTATATAACACAATTATAACATCTGGAATATTCAGTCAATGAGAATCAGTTTCATATTCAATACCCTATTCTCTCTCTCTCTCTCTCTCTCTCTCTCTCTCTCTCTCTCTCTCTCTCTCTCTCTCTCTCTTGCATGGCTTCTTTAGTTTCTTCACATGGTATCTAGAGCTCGGTGAGATCCATTGCCTCCGCCACCTCCACCACCACCGAAACCTCCAGTGAACTCGTCATTGCCGCCGTCGGCGTTTTCCCTTTTGATCGCAGAGAAATTGAATGAGGACAACTTCCTCATTTGGAAACAGCAAATCGAACCGATAATTAAAGCTCATCAACTCCATCATTTCTTGATTTCTCCACCAATTCCGTCCCGATATGCATCTGAAGAGGATCGCATGATTGGAACCCTAAATCCAGAGTTCACTCAGTGGGAGCAACAAGATTCGCTCCTCATTTCTTGGTTACAGTCATCGGTAACCGCTCCAATCCTCACTCGGTTGATTGGTTGTGTCCAATCATGGTAGTTGTGGGAGCGACTGCACAATCACTTCAATTCCAAAACTCGTGGTCGTGCAAGAATGTTGCGCACTGAGCTTCGAAACACCAAGAAAGATGATAAGTCCATTAATGAACTTGTGCTTCGGGTTAAGGCAATTGTTGATTTTCTGTATTCGATTGGTGATCCCGTATCTCCTCGAGAGCAATTGGATGTTATTTTGGAAGGTCTACCCGAGGAGTACGATCCCTTAATCAATCTTGTTAATACATATTTGAGCCATTTGATTTGGATGAATTAGAGTCATTTTTACTTGCTCAAGAAGTGCGTCTTGAGAAATACAAGCAGTTCATATCAAGCAATGCTGCATCTGCCAATGTCACCTGTGTTGCCCCTGCTGATATGTCCGGGGACAAGGGAATTTCATCTCCTATGGTTAGTGGGTATAAACTGTCCAGACATGGTTCTGATTACTTTCCCGATGCCAAATTGTACAGATCTATTGTTGGTGCCTTACAATATGCAACAATTACAAGACCCGAAATCTCCTATGCTGTGAACAAAGTGTGCCAGTTCATGTTACAGCCCTTGGAAACTCATTGGACAACAGTTAAATGTATTCTACGCTACCTTAAAGGCACTGTAACCCAAGGCCTACACCTACAGCCAGCATCCTCCTCATTTCCCTTGGTCCTCACAGGGTTTTCTGATGCTGATTGGGCAGCAGACCCTGATGATAGATGCTTAACTTCTGGCTCATGCATCTACTTTGGACCTAACTTAGTCTCTTGGTGGGCTAACAAGCAAACAGTTGTTGCTCGCTCCAGTAATGAGGCCGAGTATCGCAGTCTCACTGCCACTACTGTAGAGATTTTATGGATTCAAACATTGTTGCATGAGCTGCACATTCAGCTCCCACCACCAACCATCTATTGTGACAACTTGAGCACTGTTGCCCTCTCTCACAACGCTATTCTACATGCATGGACCAAGCACATGAAGCTGAACCTCTTTTTTGTTAGAGAAAAGGTCATCATCAAGTGCCTCAAAGTACTGCACATTCCCTCTGTAGAGCAATGTACTGATCTGCTGACCAAGGCTTGTCCCCTACTCGGTTCTTGTGTCTTAGGGACAAGCTCAAGATGCTTGACCTGCATTCCATTGGGCAGTCACCTTGAGCTTGAGGGGGTATGTTAGAGTACATAGGGTACACCATAAGGGAAATACAATGTTGCACACTGTATTCCCTCTTAGGCGGTTAACAGTAACTGAATAGAGTTGCTCATAGCTGTATAGTTGTTGTATATAACACAATTATAACATCTAGAATATTCAGTCAATGAGAACCAGTTTCAGATTCAACACTCTGCTCTCTCTCTCTCTTTCTCTCTCTTGCATGGCTTCTTTAGTTTCTTCACATGCACCAGGTATATGTCAAAATATTTGAGTGTGGGACAACTAAATGAGAAAGGCTATGACCTGCAGTTTAACAAAAGATGATGCACCTTAAATGATCTGGAGATGGGGTTGATAGAAAAGACTAGCATGTCAAACAACCGATTGTTCCCAATGAATGTTAAGCACCGTGATTCCTTGTGCTGCAATGCTACAATTGTTGATGATAATTGGCTTTGACACATGTTGCTTGGACACTTCAACTTTGAAAGCATCAAGCTTCTTGAAAATAAAAAGTGGGTTGCAGGCTTTCCGGTTATCAAAGTTTCTGATCAGCTATGCGAGACATGTGTCGTGGGTTAAAAGCATGTTGATCCTTTTCCTAAAGGACGTGCATGGAGAGCTACAAAACCACTTGAGCAGGTGCACTCAGATTTATGTTATGTGGATGTTCTATCCATTGGAGGTAACAAGTATGTTATTACTTTCATTGATAACTTTAATAGGAAGACATGTGTTTACTTCTTGAAAAACAAATGTGATGTCTGTGACACACTCAAGAATTTTATGACATATGTTGAAAGGAGAAGTGACTATACTCTTAAAACATTGATAACTGATAGGGGAACTGAGTACATAGTTTGTGATGATTTCTTGAGAAAGAATGGTGTTAAACATCAACTAACTGCAAGATACACTCCTCAACAAAATCGAGTGGCAGAAAGGAAGAATAGGGCTACCATGGACGTGGTAAGAAGCATGCTATATGGAAAGAAATTGCCGAAGAGTTTTTGGGCAGAAGCAATGTTTTGTGCAGTCTACATCTTGAATAGATGTCCTGTCAAAAGTGTACAAGATAAAAATCCATAAGAAGCCTGAACTGGACAAAAGCCAAATCTTGATCACTTGAAAGTTTTTGGTTGCATTGCTTATGCACATGTTCCCGATGAACTAAGAAAGAAACTTCATGTCAAGGCAGAAAAATGCATCTTTGTTGGGTACAATGAAGAAACTAAAGGCTCCAAGTTATACAATCCAAAATCTCAAAAGGTAATCATTAGTCGTGATGTTACCTTTGATGAAAATGGAGTGTGGGATTGGTCATAGAAAGAAAAGGAATTGTTTCCTGTACCAGTAACCGTAAATGAAGAAAATGTTAAGCCACCATCAAGTACTTCAAGGCTTGATGATCCACAACTTCGTCCACAACCAGAACGATGTCCACCTGCTCACTTACAAGTTTGTAGAGATGATGATCCTGATGATAGGGAGGAAGATGTTACATATTATGCCTTATTTGATGATTGTGATCCTGTGACATATGAGGAAGTAACCAATGAAGATCATTGGATAAAAGCAATGGATGAATCAATCTATTGGGAAGAATAAGACATGTGAGTTAGCTACTCTCCCTGAAGGAAAGAAGCCTATTGATGTTAAATGGGTGTATAAGACAAAGTTCCAACCAAATGGAGAGATAGAACGTTTCAAGGCACGATTGGTGGCAAAAGGGTACAAACAAAAATATGGAATTGATTACTTTGAAGTATTTGCTCCAGTTACAAGAATGGATACGGTACATATGATTATTTCTATTGCTGCACAAAATTAGTGGAAAATATTCCAAATGGATGTCAAATCTGCTTTCTTGAATGGTATACTTGACGAAGAAGTTTACATGAGCAACTACCAAGTTATTTAAAACAAGGAGAAGAAGATAAGGTGTACAAGTTGAAGAAAGCACTATATGGATTGAAGCAAGCACCCAGAGCATGGTATACTCGTGTAGACTCATATTTTATTAACAGTTGGTTTCCATATGAGTCCACATGAGCATGACTTATATGTCAAAAACAACAAGAATGGAGACATTATTATTGTTTGCTTGCTTGTGGATGACTTAATCTTCACCGGCAACAACTCCAAATGGTTGAGTGAATTCAAGGAGAATATGACTACACATTTAGAAATGACTTATATGGGCCTGATATCTTACTTCTTAGGTATTGAGGTTAAACAAATGTATAATGGAAATTTATTTCGCAAAATAAATATGTAATAGATGTTCTAAAGAAGTTCAAGATGAAAGCCTGCAAACCAATCTTGACACCAGTTGAAGAAAGATTAAAGCTTGAAAAGGAAAGTGGGGGTGACCTTGTCAATCCAACTAATTTCAGAAGATTAATGGGAAGTCTCAGGTACTTAACAACAAAGAGACCTGACATAGCTTATGGAGTTGGACTTGTAAGCAAATTCATGGATTCACCACGACAATCTCATTGGCAAGCAGCAAAGCGAATTTTAAGATATATTAAAGGTACAATTGATGATGGTATATTTTATTCAAGTGTTAACAAGATAGAATTGGTTGAATACACATATAGTGATTGGGGAGGTGATACTAAAATACGAAAAGGTACATAAGGTTATGCCTTTTATCTAGGATTAGGTGTATTTTCCTGGTCGTCCAAGAAACAACAAGTAATTACCTTTTCAACAGCAAAGGCAGAATATATAGCAACCACAAGTTGTGCTACTCAAGCAGTTTGGTTACGAAAAATGCTAAGTGAGCTACAACATCAACAAGATGGTCCTACAAGAATATTTTGTGATAATAAGTCAATAATTACTTTACAAGAAATCTAGTTTTTCATGGACACAGCAAACACATCAGCATCAACCATCACTACATTAGAGATTTGTTTTGAGATAAAGAAATTGTAGTTGAATATTGTTCATTAGAAGACCAAATTACATATATCTTTACAAAGCCACTCAAAATCAATTTGTTCGTAAAGTTGAAGAATATGCTCAGAATGATCAAGCCAAGTTTAAGAGCGGGTGTTAGAAGTTAAACATGTCTCCAGAATGTGTTGAAAGCTTGGAGAAATTTGAAAAGGTCAATGCTTAACTATTAAGGAATATATGACAGCTCACACTCATGTATTTTATATCAATTTAAACCTCTTTTCAATAGCTATAATTACTATTAGTTGTTGCTTGGTTGTCGGTTAAAACATAGAAACCAACCTTGGGGTGTATAAATAGGGCATCTTGTAGTTTGTTGTTGTTGTATCAATGTTGTGAGAATTTGAGTGAACAATAAAAGGGAGCTCCAGCTAGTCCAAGTTTTATGAGTTGAAATAAGATTGTGTTATTGTTTCTTTGAGTGTTCTATTTTTATTCTATCTATATTCATCTAGCAAGGCAATTTTAATTGCCAACACTCCATTCGGTCGTACTACGACCCCTCCGTCCTCCTTCCGCTTAGATCCTGCTGCATTCTGATCCGGTCTCTGTTTGCTCTACTCTTTGTTGCTCTTGTGATTTGGGTATTTGGTTATGGTTTGTGATAGTGAAAGTTGGGAATTTTTTGGGAGCTAGGATGGGGTGTTTGTTCCATTATTCTGAGTGAAAGGTCAAATTTTTTTGGGTCTGCTTTTCTTATTTTTGTGTGTTTTTTCTTCACTGTGTTGTATTGTTGCTGTTTATTGACTCGATGTTATTCACATGAAACGATAGCTGTGTGTGTTATTGTATGGAGCTTTTATACTTATTATGAAATATTATTATAGATTTAGATGCTTATAAAAAAAATTATTATAGATTTAGATCGATTGATATCAGACTTTGTGGCTTTAGAATCTGATAGATTCTTGGAAAAATTATGTATATTTTTTAATACCTTGAGAGTGTTGGTATCATAGTATTGATTGTATTTTTTTTTAATCATTTGTTCGATACCTTAGACATGGTATGTTGTTTTTCTCTATTTTGTACGACTAGGATGTAAAGTAGGAAGAATTTGATTATTATTTTTTTTTAAAAAATTTAAGTGGTTGGAATACACCATGTTTGAATTTGATTTTTAAACTTAAGTGGCTGGGATATACCATGTTTTTCAGTTGACTAAAATTCGTTGACTTGAAGGAAAACCTTAAATATGATGTTATGTAATTATTCTGCATGTAAAAATGCGGTTTCTATTCTTTATCTCATCAATCCACAATTTTGTAAAAATGTAATTTGAGACTAAGTACTGATCATTTGAATATTGAGACAAATATCACCACGACTACTATCCCAGGTACAATGAACAGAGATGAAAGAACTTTCTCAATAATTTTCCAGTGTAATGTGGATATTGTGGTTAGCTTTCTACACCTTCTAAAACCAATTATAAATTAGTTTCAATAGTAAATGTCATTATTCACAACGCTCTTGTATTGTGCTTCAAATGGAACTCTTTATATTCATTGAATGATGTTTTAAAGTTATATACAATAGTGTCAATTATCAAATGACTTTAAACTACATGTGATATGATATTTTCTTGCAATGAAAACTACGTTATGTACAGAGATTGCCTCTTCAATTTACAGATAACTGGGGAGAACACCTCACGAACCCATTAGTGTTGAGAACACCAGACGATCATGAATGGGAAGTTCATTTTAGGACGTTAAGGGCTCGTTTGATGGTCAGGATAGGATAGAGGCAGATATGATAAGAGAACATGATAGGAGTAGGATACGATATGAGCAGGATAAACTGTTATCATATCCGACGTTTGATGTCCACCAGATAACCAACCGGACAACATTATAATTTAAGTATGAATTTTAAATTTTTTTCGTTTTTATTCTAAATGTTTTCATCTTTTATTAGATTTTAGTTTTTTTATAATTTTCATTATTTAAAATTATATAAAAAGACAAAAATATCATTGTGATAAAATTACATATAGCTTTTTAAATTTTTTAAATATTGTCTAACTAAAATTAATTTTTTTATATTTTTATATATTCATTTTGTTTTTCTTTACATATAGTTAAATTATTAGACTACTTTTTTTTATATTTTTACAGTTTTTAAAATAATATAAAATAACAAAATTAGCATTGTTATAAAATAAAAATAAATTTTAAAATGAATTATTAATATTTTTATTATTTTAAATATTTTATATTTTATTATACCATTTTTTGGTAACCATGTTAAATTTTATTATACTTTAAATTATTATTTTATTATACTTTAATTATTTTATGTATTATATATTTTTATATTTTATTATACTTTAAATCACCCTTTCCTACTTGTTACCAGAAAAAAAAAAAAAACCTTATCATATCCTGTTGAGTGTTAACCCAGCCCTCCCCTCATGATAGAATTTTAACTGGATGGACATGATAGGATAAGTGATAGGATTGCCTTATCCTATCCTGCTGGCTCACCAAACAACAATTTCAGACAGGATATGATAGCTTATCCTATCCTGTCTCTCTTATCCTGACCACCAAACGGGCCATAATAGGCTTGGTGAGCAGCGAAATAGTTTTATTCAAATATATTGTTGGATTACGTATCCAAGTAATTGTATTATACCAAAATTGCTTGGAGATCTCACCTACTACTATGCCATCACGAACTCTACCAATATATTTCTTCATGCCGATTGTCATGGACGACCAAACAACACAGGCTTGTAAGTAATTTATTGCGATCAAGTGTACACATTTATAATGCTAATTAATTTTGATAGTTCTTATCCATAGTACACAATCGTAATTACTTATGACTCTAACCAACACTATGAAATATGATAATTCTACTGCTGACAGTCATTACCAACCCAGTTCAAAACTCTGCTTGGACGTACTTTTCCTAATCCAGTCAATCTAGTGCTGGGGGGTGGAACTATATGGAGAGTGGAATTGGAAAGTGGGTGGGAAGCCTTTTCTTGGAATTACTCCCTAGAAAGGAAGGATTTTCTGTTAGGGCAAGCAACCATCACCCCGGGGGGAATGGGTTTTACTCAAAACTTTTTCAAAAACAAATATCTTTTCACAAACAGCAAGGATCAGAAGCTTTGAAAAGCACTATGGACGCTTGGATGCGTATGAGGTTTACAGAGACTGAAAATAGAAGTGTTTAAGTTTAACAAATTAAATCTCCGTTAGCACAAATAAATAAACAATGCAGAAATAAAGAGTCAAGGGTAAGGAAGTTCATCCAAAGAGATTTTTCCCGGTTCACCCCACTCCTTAACTTCACCAAGATTTTGACATAACTTATATCAAATTGCAGACAAGTATTATTTTCAGACCTAACTTCTTCAAACTTCTACAAGTATTGTTTTCACATCTAGCCTCTCCAGACTCAAACACAAGTATTCTTTATTGCTAGCATCTTTAGGCTGTACAGACTTAGAGAGTTTTGTGAAGCAAAAACATCAAGTTACACCTTTGCAAGTCGACCGAGTAATACTCAAAGAGTGAATATCGATGAAAGTTGGTATGACTATAGAAAGAATTTCTCTATAAATACAAATGATTGAGCGAGAAGTATTCTAAGAAAGAGTGAAAGAATTTAAGAGCTTTGAATGCACAACTTGTAATGAATATTTGCGGTTGTTAACTACTTGTAAGTGCCTTCAATGTCTTCTTTATATAGCCATCCACTAATAAATACGTCGAGGGTATTCTTCAAGGATCAGGGCTTTGTTCTTTCATCCATTAATGTCAAAGAGCCTTTTTGAACTCCCATTTAATGTTTATGGTCTTTGGAGATCTTCTTATAGTACAAAGCACTACAAATATATATATATATATATATATATATATATATATATATATATATATATATATATATATATTAGCGACCTAGCTTTTAGCGTGACCACACTTAATCGGTCGCTAAATATGAATTTTGGTCTCTAAATATGAAAATTCGGTCGCTAAATGATTTAGCGATTGATTTAGCAACCGCCAAACAATTTAGTGACTAGGTAATCTGCAACCAAGTTCGGTGGTCGCTAAATAACTATTTTTTTTGTAGTGAAGGAACGTACTTTTTTGCATGCTTTATAAGGGTGCAGGCGCAGGGCAGACGATTGTCGCGCATTAGGACTTCACAAGCCATCAATCAAACACTTAATTTAGTAAACTCAGATGCTTGATAAAACATCAGACGCTTGGTTCATTTTTGATTATCTGATTAGGATATTATAATTTCTTCACACTTGTTAGAAGATTTCACATGGTTCACTTTGTAACATCCCGTTTTTCGTTAAGTGCTTTTATGTATGCTTATTTGTTTGTTCAAGCCTTAGGAATTAGCTTGGAGTTGTTGTTAAAGGAATAAGTGGGCACTACAACAGAAAAGGCTTTAGATAGCATTTCCGTGTGCCTTCTAATAGCGCTTTTAAGCGCTATCTATGCCACCGCTATTAAAAGTAGTTAGTAAAGATAGCATTTAAGAAATGCTATTAAAAGTTGACTTTAGATAGCGTTTCCGCATATTAACAAACGCTATCTTTAGTGTGTGTTTTCTGGCATCATTGGAAGGGCATCTGTGACTTTAGATAGCGTTTGTTTAAGTAAACGCTATCTAAAGGCATGCCTTTAGATAGCGTTTTTTAACAAATTCTATCTAAAAGCTGCCTTTAGATAGCGTTTACAAATACAAACGCTATCTATTCCCTTTTTTTTTAGTTTACCTATTTCTTAACTTTACCTCCATCCTGCATGTTCATAAAAAACAGAAGGTTTACACAAATAACTGAAACACAATCCAAATTATAGGTAGCAAACAAAACACAGACACCTAAGTTACTTGTACCAAACCATGCATAACACAATACAAAGTTTAGACCATATATAACAAGTGTAATCAAATAAACTTTTCAACAATATAGCAAGACCAATCTTCCTTGACTTCAGATAGTTGAGCAGTGGAGTATGTGAAGCATTTGAAGTCAGGGAAGTACTGCGACATAAAAATTAAATAAATTAAGTTACAATTGCTATAACATTTGAACAGTCACATTTAAAAGCTAAGCAAACAACAAGCACTGAAACTACATACCGCCATTGGTATTTTAACTTGGTTCTGTAAGATAATTTCCTTCATGAAACGCATGACATAATACCCACAATCTGTATTGTTGGGTTGTCTTGGGCACTATAAAAAAGAAAATAGTAAATCAATATAGTTTTTTTTAACTAATTGCTCATTAAGTTTTTGCAAATATACCTCTATCTGAATCCATTTAATGTTGGTTGCTTTTAAACGAGGCACCTTAGCTCCGCTTTGTGCGCGATAAACTTGCAAAGCACTAATCACAAAATCAAACAGACTTCATTAAGAAACATATTTTCAATCATCACAAACACACGCATGGATTTTCCAACAAAAATTCTCAATGGTCACATCTAAATACAAAATGAAGGTTTCGGTTGCCTTTTTTTATATTTTGAACCACAACAGCCATAACCCAGTATATGCCAATTCAACACAGTTATTCTAATGTCAAAAATCAAAAGCACATTAGGACCATGACAACTTGCAACATGTATCTACCATGGAAGCCATTCGACAGAATCATAGAAAATCAGAAAAATAAAAGCATGCTTACTTATTGAACAAATTCTTTAATTCTGGGGGATTCCTAGGATCAGCATGCAAGGAATCCAGATAGTAAACAATCTCTTCAATAGTATTTATTGCTAACAGCACCCAATGATTCCTACAAAAATGTTGAGATAACAAATCCTAAGCACCTCAACTTTTATATAATTCATTATTGTGAATTAAGTCCTATAGGATAAGTGACTCACCCAACATTGCACGACGCTAGAAACAAGGGCTGATATTCTCTCTCTGTAATTGTAAAGCGGTCAGCTATATACTTTGTTTGTGAATCTCCCCCGAAGAAGCCGTATGTATCTGTTTGGTGTGGGGACAAGAACAGAAACCTCCTCGTTCTTTCCTTTGGAAGCAAAAATTCTTCATACAAATACCTTCAATTAAAATATAAAAATGGTTACACCAATGACATCAATATTTTAATGGAAAGACTAAAAAAATATTGTACACTTTAAGCCTGATTTAGTACCTGATATATACGGAAATAACGGAGGCAGATACCCATTCATGATTTACAATTTCTCTGATATTTTCAGCATTAATTCTATCAATGATATGATCACCAAAAATATTTTGTTCTATCTCTATGTCCAATGGGCCATCCTTTTGCATATTCTTTCGTTCATGTATTTTAAGAAAATTGAAATATTCCAGAGAAATGTTATTTGAACTAGCTGTAGGAGGGTTGGCCTCAGATTTGCCTCCTTTCTTTACCGGGGTTGCAATTGACTCCTTTGTATGTTCAGACACTCTACCCTTGCCTTTAGATTTTGCAGGTGCCTGGAAATTTTGCATTTCAATATGCCAGTTAGTGATCAACTAATGTAATAAATATACACCGTATATAACAAGGTGGAAAAATCCAATTACATACCATATTAATTACAACCACGAGATCAATTGGCCATGCCACATAAGTACCTATTGCATCTCTTATTGTCATTACATCTGCATCATCAATAGGTATCGGCAATGGCGCATCCCCTTCAATTGCAACATCAACTCCAACTTTCACACGGTTAAGGGGTAGTGGTCCGGGGTGCAGTGTAACACCCGGCTCATTATATACTTTACCCATACCAACCATACGATGGGTTGGGGTTGATAAATATAGATGACATGAGTTGACGCCCTAAACCAATGATAGATGAATAAGCTGTGAATTAAGGCATCCAATTGAATGTATTTAAATGTGAATGCAATACTAGTAAAAAAAAAAAGCATGCATTACCTCTGGAAGTTGATGGCAGATGCTAGAGTGCAACTACCTTTGATGCTTGGGACTGTGAAATTAGTCTGTCTCTCCTCATCCTCCTTTTTTTCATCTTATCTTCCAAATTGTTCAATCTTTCTGAGAGTTGAGCCACCAATGTCTCCCACCTTTTCGTTTCACATTTATGTTTTGTACGACCTTCAGGTGGGAAGTAGTCTCTTTGAGAGACACCAAAACCCACACCCCTAACATGACCAGGGTTCTCTGGCACACCTAGGGCTTTATCAAGAATATCTTGGCGACCATAATCTTGTATCTCTCCCTCTGTTGTAGACTGTGACAGTTCCTCCTGACACATAGTTATTGGTGAAATGCAAATGTTAACATTATTATATATTGTCATAAGAAAATAACAAATGAAAATGTAAACATTATTCTACTTACACATTTATTCCACACGTTCTGCGTATTTTTGTTGTCAATTACACCCGCCTTGTTCTCGCGGGCTTTCCTCCACACAATATGGAGTTTAATGTTTTTAACTTCTGGCCATGCCTCATGTATCTGTATATTGAGATAATATATATTAACCAAAATTTTTAAAAGTCATATTTACCACACAGTTAATTATATACATACCAATTCATCCTCAATGTCAGCATACCCCTTACTTGATGCTTTGTAAGGGCATGCAGGATCTAACGCTCTCTTAAAATTTTCATTGCTTAATTTCTATTCAGACACATATAAGTGATATTAATACTTGGTTAATGTCATATTTATATATATAATTATAAGGACTAACGTGATATTAAACATACCAGGAATCGTGCATCTCCTGTGCATATTGCTACAAAATCTACCCACTCATCCCTTGATATGTGTGCATATTGTGATGGAGGTTCCTCTTTGATACTCCCGTTAGCATCTCTTAGAAATGTTCTTGTCAATCTAGTTCTGAATGCCCGATGTAGGTTACCGGCTTCCTGAAGTAAAAATTTTCGTCGAGATTCATCAACATTAAAAGACATCTGCAAATCAATATAAACAACGTGTCAAAGTAAGTATGTTTACATAGTTTACAATATAATTCACAAATTTTAATAATTACTTGTACATCATCCCATATGTTCTCTTTGAAAGCATCCAAAGCTTCATCCTTCCAATTAGAACAGATAATTGGGACCGTTTGTCGAACAACGGCCCCAATGTAACTCTTCAATCTTTTTCCATTGGCACGAATTGGTTGGTCCAAATAATTCCATTCAACCTAATAAAAATAATAAAGTAATTAAATCTAGATATCAAACAACATAATGAAATCCTTAGATTAGTAAGTAAATTACCTCAAATTTTTGTCCTTTACTCCTAGCGCGAATGACTGCCTTCATAACAGTTGGCCCACGTCGTGTCACTTTGGCAGCACTAACATTACCGGAAGATGCCATTTACCTACAAAAAAATTAGACACACAAGTAAAACATCACTGGACATTAATATAATATTAATTGATGCAAAATATAAAACATCACTAGATAACAAAATCAACATTAGCATTACCGAAAGATGCTAATTATAATATAAATGGATCAGAAAGTTCATTTAAACACAAACACTACATACATGTTTAAGTCAACCTTTTTCTTTTCTTCATTGGATTGAGATTTGTTTGTCCTTTATTAGTACGAAATGGTGGATTGACCAAAATCCCCCCATCATGATCATCTCTCATATACATACCATCATCCCTAGTTGGATCAATCTCAAGTGATTGTAATGTCCCGACGAAAGGATCATCTTCAATATCAACATCTCCATGGTCTTGATCATCAATCTTAGTAATTATTTTGTTAGTCAAAAGAACAATGGACCTTTTCATATAAGCTGGATCAGTAACATAGAACACTTGTTGAGCTTGAGATGCTAATATAAAAGGCTCATCTTTATACCCCACCCTGTTAAGATCCACCTGCATGAACCCTGACTCATCAATCTGAACACCGTTATTATTGTCCACCCACTTAAAACCAAACACACCAACCTTAAACTTTGTGTAATCCAACTCCCATATGCGTTCAATGACGTCGAAGTATGACATATTTGCATATATGGGGTTTCTGTCTTTGGCACTTGAGATATGCATAGACTGAGCTACAAGAGTCACATCATTGTTTTGCATTGTACTCTGACCATTTTGTTCTTTTGTATAGAATGTGTACCCGTTAATTTGATAACCGTGGTAAGATAAGACATGCAAACTTGGACCTTTGGCTAACCATCTCAATCTTTTTGAAACTGAAGTAGCATTTTCAGTCAACTCTGCGAAAATGTGATCTCTTAGCCACGTTATAAAACGATGATTGTGTTCTCTAGTTAGCTAGTGTTGATTCTTATTTGGATACAAACTCTTAAGCATGTCCTTGTGTTTTTCAACATATGGCTCAACCTCATCGGCATTGTGCAGAACATATAAGTGTGCTTGCTCCCATTCCGTCCTTGATTTAGTCACTATTTCAGTTCCTGCAATTCCTTGCCCCATCATTCTCCCTGTGTGACGAGACTTTGGCAGCCCTATAGAATCAGCATTGGATAGGTATTCGGTACAGAATTCAACAGCTTCTTCGACAATATATCGTTCAACAATACAACCTTCTGGTCGTGATCGGTTTTTCACATACCCTTTTAATATCTTCATATAACGCTCAATCGGGTACATCCATCTCATATAAGCTGGCCCACATAGTTGTGTCTCTCTAACAAGGTAAATGGTTAGATGAACCATTATGTCAAAGAATGAAGGTGGAAAGTACATCTCAAGCTCGCATAAAGTCACAACAATTTCTCTTTGCAATGATGGCAACTTCCCAAGGTCAATCACTTTGCTTCAAATTTCCTTGAAGAAGAAACAGAGTTTAGTTAAGCCCCCCCGCATTTTGTTAGGCAAAATAGACCATATACCAATTGGTATCAACTGCTCCATGAGAATATGACAATCATGGGACTTTAGACCTTTTAACTTGAGATCTTTCATCGATACGAGGTTCCTAATGTTTGAAGAGTACCCTTCCGGAACCTTAACTCTGTCAAGAAACTTACAAAAAATAGTTTTTTATTTTCTAGATAGAGTGTGAGCAGCCGGAGGAAGATATGTACTTTTACCCTTCTTCGTCGGTCCCAATTCTCTTCTTATTCCCATACTAACCAAGTCCAACCTTGCATTGATGCCATCTTTAGTCTTCCCTGGCACATTGAGTAACGTACCAATGACACTATCACAGATATTTTTTTCAACGTACATCACATCGAGGAAATGTCTTACATATAATGATTTCCAATATGGCAACTCAAAGAAAATCGACCTTTTCTTCCACCCTCTTGTGACAAGATCTCTCGCAAAAGGTTTACCGAATTGGATATTCAAATCCTTTACCTTTTCAAAAAGTTGATCACCCGTCAACGGTGAAGGAGCTCTACCTTCTTCCGAGTTCCCATTGAACGCCTTTCTCCACCACCGGTAATGATGACTTGGATGCAAAAATCTACGATACCCAAGAAAGACATTCTTCTTACAATTTTCTAACCACATCCAATCCGTACCCTCTTCACATATAGGGCATGCACACTGACCCTTGATTCTATATCCTGACAGATTACAGTAGGCTGGAAAATCATTAATTGTGCCAAACAACATAGCTCTCAAATTAAAACTTTCTTCCTTATACCCATCATACACCTCCACACCTGTCTCCCACATTTGTTTCAAGTCTTCAATCAAAGGAGTCAAATAAACGTCTGTATCATTTCCTGGTTGTTTGGGCCCAGAAATTAACATAGATAACATAATAAATTTGCGCTTCATGCATAGCCATGGAGATAGGTTATAAATCACCAAAATCAAAAGCCATGTACTGTAAGAGCTACTTTAAACACCATGTGGGTTAAATCCGTCAGTAGCCAATGCAAGTCGTAGGTTTCTTGATTCTTGCCCAAAATCAGGATAATCATGATCAAATTTCTTCCATTTAGGAGAATCTGCCGGGTGACGCAGCTTGCCATCATTGATCCTTTCATCCTCATGCCATGTCAAGTGCTTTGAATCTTCTAAACTACGGTACATACGCCTAAATCTGGGTATTTTGGGAAAATACCACACAACCTTCTCTGGATCTGATTCTTTCTTCTTATATCGTGAGGCATTACATTTAGGACACATCTTTAACGATGCATATTCATTCCAAAATAAAATGCAATCGTTAGGACAAGCATGTATCCTCTCGTACCTCATGCTAATAGAGCGTAACATTTGTTTAGCCTCATATGTCCGACTAGGAAGCACATTATCCTGTGGCAACACGTCTTTCAATACTGTGAGTAAGTCCGTAAAGCTCTTATCAGTCCATCCATTGCCCGATTTCAAGTTATACAACTTTAACATCGCCGACAATCTTGTGAATTTAGTACAACCATCATACAACGGTTGCTCTGCATCACTTACCAACCTCTTAAACATTTGAGGACAATCCCGAAGATCCTCTTCAACAGCATTTGCAATGTCTTCAAAACGATCGCCCTCATAAGTATTTGTGTCGATATCGTTTGATGAATATCTCACACGATTCCTCATTTCACTAGACTCATCTCTTGTCTCACCATTTTTTTCCAACATGTATAACTTTGATCGATTCCATTACACACAAAATGTTCTTCCAACTCGGTTGCACTAATTTGCCTTGCATAACAACAATCTAAACAAGGACATATGATTGTACTAGGGTTTTCCGCATGCCGAACTGCAAACCTAATGAACTCTTTCACCCCATCCTCATACTCCTTTGTTAAACGATTGGCAGACATCCATTTCCGATCCATGCTTTCCCGATCTACAAAAATATTTATTAAACATATTTACATTGAGTTTAGAGTGGTTGATGTCTACATGCAATGTATACAGATTAAAATAAACATCCCTAATGCTACAACTAAAGGATTAAAAAAAACAAATACCTGGTAGAAGAAATCCTTTGTGGGTTGGGAATGATAGAAAGCAAAGTAGCAATGCCAAACTAAAGCAAAACAACACTAGAAAATATGCAAGAACAAAATTTCAAAGACATTAACACATACTCTACCTTAGACATTATAGATTTACAAATGTATAGAAACCTGTCCATCCATATAAAATATATATCAAATCTCTACCCAATTTACTTAGCAATAGACAATGCAAATCTGTTACTTTTCTACCTTCAAATTCACAAGGGGAACCATTCAAAAGGCAAAAATTCGAAGAGCTACCAAATGATATGCAATTAGAAACAGAACACACATACACAAAGAATTATATGCAACAACATAGCTCAATGGAATTAAATAAATTCAACCATAATATCTCTTGAAAATGGTTTAACTTCTCTGTTAGATATAAAAATATTCATGAGTTGCTAATTGACACTAACCTATATTATAAGTCTGTAAGGATTACACCATGACCTTAAATAAAAATTAGTAACTCCATTAACCAACAATATATCCTTGTATCACCAAAATACTAGTACATAATTGTGGCTTCTCAAACTTTACAATACCTGTTAGGCGACATGAATTCTTCATTTAGTCTCTATACTTAAAAAATTATTAAAATGATCCTCGTACGTGCAGTCATTACCCATTTGATCACTTCCGCTATCCTGTCGTCTCTAATGATTCGTTAAATCCTACATATAGGGACTAAATTAAGAACTCGTGTCACATTTAGGGACCAAATTAATACTTTAACCTAATTATTGGGTCCCTGTACGTGACAAAAATTCTTCAATTAGTCCCTATAACATCATCTAGTATAGCTTTCACATTTAGAAGAATCAAATCACCACTTTATATGTTTTACAAAATGTATAAGAATAGTAGTAGTCAAAGAAATAATCAGGAAACCAAACTAAGAGAAGTAATTATAGAGTATAGAAAATACTGTCGCAAATTTCAGTAAATCTCCTTTTGAAAATATCTCTATTGACTCTGGACAAAACTTCCTAGCATTCTAAAATATTCAGTGAGGGAATAATGAATTCAAAAAGAGAAGTTTCACATAATAATTGTAACAGCAGAAATTTGGATATCAGAAAAAAAAATATAAAATAAAAATACTGCACAAAACAAACTTTAATTAAAAAAATCCATCTTCGTACTAAGTTTCCAATGTGAACTAACATTAAACACAATATAGAAAGAGAAAAAAGGAAAATTAGAAAAATAGTAGTATTGGTAGCTATCTTTTGAGGCACATACACAAATCAAAGGTGATTTGTATTCAACACCAACAACTATGCTTAATTTAGGGAAGTGAAATGGAGAGGAACTTAAATTTTAGGATTGATAGGACTGATACAATATGATGTTCACCAAAGGCATGCTAGATAGCAAAGACAGAAAAAGATAAAAACAGGAAAGGTAACAACAATCCAGTTATCGATAGTTCAGAATGAAATTATAATTTACCAGGACTTGAATTCCAGCTCCAAAAATCTCCAGAACGTCCAGGACCCCTTTCAAAATCAGTAAAAAAAAATCCGTTTAAAGTTGCGCCTGGCGCCTTGCTTAATATTCCGGCGCCTTGCGCTCTCTCTAAGGTAGCTTAACAGACCTACTTCAGAGCCTCGCGCTACATTCCTTATGAATTGCGCTAGCTACCAGTAAAAGCTATTATCTTTAACACCTTGCGCTGGCTTCCTGTGAATGGAGTTTGTAGCAACAATGAAGCTGTTGATAGTATGCCTCTATGTAGATGACTTGTTGGTAACAGGCAATAATGAAGCTGAAATGGCAGAATTCAAGATCAAAATGGTGAATGAATTTGAAATGTCTGATCTGGGAAAGTTATCCTATTTCCTGGGAATGGAGTTTGTAGCAACAAATCAAGGAGTCTTCATGCATCAAAAGAAATATGCCGAAGATATCCTAAAGGGATTCAAAATGCTACATTACAATTCTGCTGACACACCAGCAGAAGTTGGTGCAAATTTGAGGAAAGAAGGTGATGAGCAACTGGTAGATGCTACACTGTACAAACAGATTGTAGGCTCATTGAGGTACTTATGCAACACTAGGCCTAATATTGCCTATAGTGTTGGCTTAGCAAGTAGATTTATGGAGCAACCTAGATCAAATCATCTAGTGGCAGTGTACAGATTTGTGTATTCTGAGTTTGAGCTGCTATTGTAGGGATCATGACAAATTGGATGAAGCCCTGATCATTCATTGTAACCATTAAGTGGTACAGGTCCTGAGTAAGCATCTGTATCTTAAGGCCAGGTTGTGATTTACGGGAACAATAAATCGAACACTGCTTTGATTCTCAATTTATGTATTAATATATTATCAAAATATGCCTGCCATCTCAGTTTGTGGTTGATTTTTTTGTTACTAGAAATATGTTGGGTGTCTAATCAACACTACTGTCTTAGGTTGTGAATTGTGATTGGGCAAAAAAGAAGAAAAATCGCAGAGTCTCCATAACAAATCACTTTCTGTAGAAATTGGTCCTCCATCCATGAAGAACTTGGATTCATATCATACAAATGAAGAATCAATAAAATAAAAAGGGTCATTTGAGGAATAGGTCAACTTGGTTATGCTGGTGAATTTTCAATTGTCAGCATGTGATGATTGCAGAAAATTCAAACAACATTGACATTATAAAGGCCTAGCTGAAAACAACAATATGCGCATCCACAATGGACCACAAACCAATGGCAATGGCATGGGCCAACAACCACCACCCAAAATAATGGATCCTCTTGTGAAATTTTTTCACGTGAGCATGTTAGGTTGAGAGAGAGAAAATCATGCCATCTTAAGAAAGAGCAACAGAAGCAAAACAAACTAATAGACTCTACCTGAATAATGGTGAGTTCAATTATAATTATTTTTGTGTCTTTCTTTCTTTTTCAAAAGTTTATATCAGAGGATTTAAATTCAAATTGAATGTACCTGTCCCCCCCCCCCCCCCCCCCAAAATGCACCATATAAGTGCATGCATCATTCTTGTTCTATCAGTAGACAACATAAATAAATAAAAACCTCTTTTTGGTTGTGTTGTTGAACAGCAGAGCGAACGAGATTCTCGATCTCGACCCTGTTCTGGCTTCCTTCCACCTCGATCTCGATCACGTAACAAAAAATTTGATACAGAGGTGGCTTTGCTCAATGGCGGTGGTGGTTACCTCTTTCGAGTCGAAAACAGGTCGACCACGGCGGAGGCAGAGGGCACAACACAGCGGCGGTGGCGGTTACCTCTTCCCTCAAAACCCAACCTCTTTCGAGCGAAACGTAGGTCGAGCATAGCAGAGGCAGAGGGCACAGCACAGCGGAGGGTAAAAGCACCTATTCCAGAGGCAGAATGTAGTGCGTGAAAGCCACAACAGAGAAAGGATGCAGGGCGAGCAGAGCGGCCGGAGGTGACGGAGCGAAGCGCAAACAACTCTGAGAGAGGCCAGAAAACGGACGGAGGATGTTAGGGTAAAACACAGAAACTGAGAAGGATCAAAACACATACGCGCGCGCGCGGGGATGGGACGAAAGTATTTGCGGGAAGTTATAAAATCAGCAAAGGTAATCACCTAAGATAGCGTTTTCGCCGTTAAACGCTATCTAAAGGTTATCTTTTAATAGCGTTTCCTTAAACAAATGCTATTAAAAGTTGATTTTATTTTTTTAATTTATTTCAAATTAGAAAAGATAGCGCTTCAACATAAAAACGCTATCTTAGGTGCACTCTTTAATAGCACTTATTTTAGGAAACGCTATTAAAAGGGAACTACCATTTTTAATAGCAGTTCCGCTCTACAAATGCAATTAAATAACTGCTATTATAAGTAATTTTTGTTGTAGTGGGGATTTCTAGGCTTAAAATCCTTTTTTGGTACATGAGCACGGCCGTTCTCATGTCCAGCACACCCGTGCTCAAGGCTGTGTCTTGTGATAGTTTGAGTTAAAGCATGGCCGTGCTCAATAGGAAGCACGACTGTGTAAGGGATTGGCGTCCCGGAGACGCTAAAGTAAGCACGCCCATGCTTAGTAAGGTGCATGGCCGTGCTTAAGTCTGGAGCCTATAAAATGGCATAGAAATCGAGGGTTACATTGTAAACCGTATTTTGGCACAAATAAAAACCTTATTGCGGCTACAACTACTATTTTCCCTATTTTCTCTAAACCCATTGCATTCTTGGAGTTTTGGAGGCTCTTGGAAAGGTCTAGTTAGTCTGTGCCAATCCTAGAAAGGTAATGGTTCTTCCCTTTTTGGTTTCCTTTTCTTGTTCTTTGAATTGGAAACTAATTGGTTAACATTTCTGTTTGACCAAGGCTTGGAAAGCTGACCGAGCCGCTTGAAGGAACGCGTTGGGGTGGTCGTTAGCTATCGTTGTTGGAATCTTCATACCAGGTATGGGGAGAAGGATAGTGTAAACACTAGGCAAGGGGGTAGTGTAAGAAGAGGGGTTCCTATGACCCCATTGATTGTAAAAAGTTAAATGCTATGTTGAATATGCCTATCTATTGTTAATGCCTATGAAATGTTTGGCTATATGTTTTTTTGGTCACTTGGTATGCCTATCATATATGCCTTAATGTTATGTTTATGCCACGAGTACTTGGTTGAGTTGGTATGAATGTTTATATTGTGAATATTGTTGGTTGATGTTGTTGGTTCTTACCTTATTGGCTGCATGAACGTTGGTTAATGTTGAACATGTTAAATAAGACTCTAATTGGTTAGAATAAGGCTCTTTATTAACATGTGTTTATAAAACATGGGTTAATAGTGAGAGGTGAGTTTATGCCAAATTGTTTAGTCAAATACCCTAGGATTCAATTTAAGAGTGTTTATGAAGTTTTTGGCTTCAGGAACACAATGAATCTGCCCAGACAGTAC
This sequence comes from Sophora flavescens, assembly GCA_030762895.1. Taxonomy (NCBI): domain Eukaryota; kingdom Viridiplantae; phylum Streptophyta; class Magnoliopsida; order Fabales; family Fabaceae; genus Sophora; species Sophora flavescens. The sequence continues at coordinate 80,251,860 of CM061065.1, read as the reverse complement.
GGTCATGCCTAGGAGCACGACCGTGTTTAACAGGGAGCACGACCGTGCATGAGAGTGACCACGACTGTGCTCCACTTAAGTGGAAGCACGCCCGTGCTTAGGGTGAGCACGCTCGTGCTCCCCCTACTGGACAGAATCTGAGATTAATGGGTTTAAGGGGTGTTTCACCCCTAATGCCCCAAATTATGAAATAATACACCAATCGAATGATGAAAGTTAGATAACTTAATTAAATACTAATTAAGATAAACAAGAATAATAAGTTGGTTAAACCGGTGCCCGATGGGTTACCGCACATTGATATGCTTTGGTGTTTTTTTGGCTAAAGTGACCTCGATGCTTTTTGGTCAAGGTGTTGATAAGTTGAACCTTGGTGCTTCTTGGCCAAAGGAGCCTTGACTCATATGGGTTAAGGTGTTGATGTTGATGGTGATAAACTTGGGTGCTTATTGCTCCAAGCGGAGGTATTAAGGTGTTGATGTTGTGGTTGTGCCCATGTATTCATGCATCGGAGTTGGTAGTGGCGGAAGATCAACATAGGGGAGGTCGTCCTAGAGTACGGTGATCTGGCCGTCCGCGGGTGGTTTACCCAAGGTTTGGTGAACCATCCTTGAGTGTGGTGCGTCGGTTATCCAAGGGGTTCACCCATAGTTTGGTGAACTGCCGGCGTTGGTACTTTTTGGCCAATGTGGATATGTAACTCCGAAGTTGTCTTCCTGAGATAGTTTGGATCCACATGCATAATGGAGTAACCAAGTAGTGTTGCACCGCATAGCATTTGTTGGTTGAGATAGCATGTTGATGTGATTATATATGTATTGATGTTATATATTGTATGTTGCTTTGCTATGCTATGATGTATGTTCATCTTGCTTCCTATCTCCATGCCGATGTGTTTATATGTTTTTACTCCTCGTTTTCTCCGTTTCTGTTGTTGGCATGTATCTTTTATGCAGAGGATGGTGAGAATCCAGGAGAGGAGTGACTCTAAGGAGCGGCGACTCTAGCCAGGATATCTTAGTTGTTTTAGTTATTTAGTTTGTTTTTAGTTTTTGTTGTATTCCGAGGATTTATTTCGGAATGTTTATACCAGCTCTGTATGTGACATCGGGGTTGGGTTATGTTTTATGGTTATGTTTACGTTTTATTTCTTTTAAAACTATGTTCCTTTTCCGCATTTGTTGAACAAGTTCATGTGGGACCTTTCTACCCATGAACCTCTCATTTTAATTAAATGAATATCCATGTTTTATTCATTATCTTTATATTTAATGCTTTATATAAACATGCGGGATAGAGGGTGTCACACACTTAAAATCATTTATTATAAATATTTGGATCCATCAAAATCAAGGCAACACAGCTTTAGACGCTTGGAGACTCAACATTTGCTTATCTTCAAGTATGGTGACTCCTTTCATGTAATTGTGACTTTATTAGACTTCAACCACACATTTCGTAATCATCCAAGGAATCCAATATACAATAGCGATGTTCATATGAGTATGATTCAGCAGACAATGGTCCACAAAAATATCCTACTACATGGCATCAAGTAACGAGGTGCTGGTACATTTTAAAACAGCATGCTCTTCTTTTTAGGTAATTCCTGCAACCATGGTCCAATTGAGGTTTATTCATAGTCCAAATGAGGTCAGCATGATGCTTCCATGGGGACAAATTTGTCCATGGTCATTGATTTGGAATGACAATAGGCCAAATCAATGTCAAATCAGAAGGGGATGGTATGACTTTGTGAGAAATTATCTGATTCGTCATAGACAAAATGTGCACTTCTATGTTGTAAATGATCAAGACATAATTAGAGTGTAAGTTGTCACGACCCACTCTGAGGCCATGACCAGCGCACAGGTTAACACTAACTCATATGCCCTTTAGCCTGACAAGCCTTTAGGCAGAATCATACTAGAATCACATACACCTTACTAAAACAAATTTTTGTTTTGGCTTCAACGACTCAGGAGGGGGGGTGAATTGAGTTTTCAAAGAAAATATTTCACTCTTAAAACTTTTTCACAAAGTTTTATAAATTAGAGTTGCGGATTTGTGTTCTCAAGATCTTTTATAAAATCGATGAAGGGTTTTTACAAAATCTTGAATAGAAGGTGATGAGGATAAGAAAAATTAATAACGAATAGGTTCAGGTTCAATAACTCAGTAATGACAAAATACAGTTTATACAGATCAAGAACGGAAATTATATTTGAACTTTAAACATCAAAGTTACAGGTTCTTGAATCATAAACATAAATTAAAGAGTCTGAGTTTAGAGATACTACACAACCAGATTTATCCTGGTTCAGTCACCTCCACTGTGACCTACATCCAGTCCCCACTCCACCTGTGGGATTTCACACAGTAACACACAAGCTTTGCCAGGTAGCTTGAAAAACCTTTACACCATAGAGCACTCCTTCACCTCGAGATACCACAGTCTTGTGAAGAGCCTCAATGTTCAACCTTAGGGATACCTCACCCTAATCACTCAAAGAGACTCCCTCTCTCTTTACAATCGAAAAGTAAAACAAAAATTGATTCCTAACTCTCAATAGTCAGATAAACAAATTGAAGTTCTTATGAGTATTGAAACACTCTTTTCATAATAAGCTCAATGAAGATGATGAATGATTTTCACAATTGATTTCTCAAATTGATTTCGTAAAACTGTGATATTTTATGTTATGATATTCGTATATGTTGTAAAAGTGTTCCTTTGATCCCTCTTTATATAGAAAACAAGTTATAGTCGCTGGGATCAATCAAAACAGATTTGGATATGATTTAACAGAATCTGTTTTCTTGATTCTCGTTCTTGAAACAAGATTCTGATAGTTCTTGTATAATTTGCATCCGTAAAATAACGAGTCCATTTAGAAAAATAGCCGCGTCCATATTAAAAAAATTGTCGTGTCCATTTGCCACATCAGCAAACGGATCTTCTCATTAAGATTTTAGCAAGTCCAAAGACTTGTGTGGACCAGCGCTTCTGTCACCTTAGTGGACGAGCGCTTGTGTCACTTTATTGGACGTGCGGTTCTGTCACTTGTTGGACGAGCGCTTGTGTTACTTAGTGGACGTGATCTTCTGTCACCTGTTGGACGAGCGCTTGTGTTACTTAGTGGACGTGAGCTTCTGTCACTTTAGTAGACGTGAGCTTTAGTCACTTTCTTGGACTCCAGCTTTTACCACTGTTGGACGAGCGCTTCTATTATTCCAGTGTTGGACTAGTGCTTATATTATCCCAGTGTTGGATGAGCGCTTCTATTATTATTTCCAAAAATCATTTCCATTAACGAAAACTTATTCCTTTTAATGCAGGTTATGAAAAATGATTTTCTTCATGCATCTTTCTTAATTGAGCTATTTGTGAATAAGAGATTTCATCTCTTACAAATCATCTAAGACTTATCACTAATTTCTTCGTTTAAGCTATTGTCTTGATGATTCCTTGATCTTCGTTCTCGTTCTTTGATTCCTCCAAGTTCTTCCTTAAATATTCTCCTTTGATTGTTCACTGAACTTGTTGAATATTGCTTGATACCTGTCTTTGCTATTTGATACTAAAACACTTGCATACACATTAAGTTGTATTTGTCATATATCAAAATCTCTAAGTCATTGAATCTAACAATCTCCCCCTTTTTGATTATGACAAACCTTTTAACAAATTATAAGCTCAGAATATAAGTGTAGCAGACGCTTAGTGTTTTGACAGATTTATATCATGGTATCAAAGCAGTCAGAGCAAAAAATATTAACAGAGTATTAACAGAGCAGAAATTGATTTACACCTTATTAATCATTTAAGATTATAAACTCCTTAGCTCCCCCTCAACATATGCATGTATAATTTGTTATTTTCTCCTTTCTCTATATTATACTTTTTCTCTTGTATAATTTGTTATTATCCCTTTCTCTATATCATACTTTTTCCTCCCCGTTTTGGCATCATCAAAAAGGTAAAGAAAAGAAACATTCAAAGCAATAGAGAAGGTAAGCATTTTAAACATTCAAACATAGCATATAAAATTGGTCATGATATAGGGATATGTGCAGGGGCAAATCAAAGAATAAGTGCGTTCATCTAATTTTCCTCCCCTTTTGTTTTTCTTTTGTTTCTTTAGAGATTAGATATAGGATTGATCAACTATGCCCAATTCTCTCCTAATGAAAAAGAAGCTTTCCTTGTTCAAGGGCTTGGTAAAGATATCAGCAAGTTGCTTAGTTGTATCAACATATTCAATCTCAATTTCTCTACTTTGTATATGATCTCTAATGAAATGATGTCTGATTTCTCTGTGTTTAGTTCTAGAGTGCATTATGAGATTCTTAGTTAGGTTAATTGCACTCGTATTGTCACATCTAATAGGAACTTGGTTTAGTTGCACACCATAATCAACTAATTGTTGTTTCATCCATAAAACCTGTGCACAACAGCTACCAGCTGCTACATATTCAACCTCTGCAATGGATAAAGCCACACTAGATTGTTTCTTACTGAACCATGATACTAATGAGTTTCCTAGTAAATGGCAAGTTCCACTAGTACTTTTTCTGTCTAGTTTACAACCAGCAAAATCAGAGTCTGAATAGCTAATTAACGTACAGGTAGCTCCCTTGGGATACCATAATCCCATGTCTTTTCTTCCTAACATATACTTAATTATCCTTTTAACTGTTGTTAAGTGTGATTCTTTTGGATTTTCTTGATACCTAGCACACATGCATACGCTAAACATGATATCTAACCTACTAGCAATAAGATAAAGTAGTGAGCCTATCATACCTATGAATTTAGAAACATCAACAGGTTTACCTTGCTCATCTTTGTCCATATAACAGGAGGTACTCATTGGAGTAGCCATCTCCTTAGCGTTTTCCATGCCAAACTTCTTGATCAACTTATTGCAGTACTTGGTTTGGCTAACAAAGATTCCATTTTTAGTTTGCTTTATTTGCAGTCCAAGGAAAAAGTTCAGCTCACCCATCATTGACAGTTCAAACTCACTCTACATAAGACTTGCAAACTCTTTGTACAAATGCTCATTAGTGGCACCAAAAATTATATCATCCACATATATTTGTACAAGTAAAGTGTTGTGAACCTTTTTCTTAGTGAACAAAGTTGTGTCAACTTTACCTCTTTTAAATCCCTTTTCAATGAGAAAATTACTTAACCTTTCATACCAAGCTCTAGGAGCTTGCTTTAGGCCATGTAGTGCTTTAGACAGTTTATAAACATGGTTAGACAATTCATTATTCTCAAAACCAGGTGGTTGACCAACATACACTTCCTCTTGTATAAATCCATTTAAGAAAGCACCCTTAACATCCATTTGATACAATTTAAATCCCATTATGCAAGCATAAGCAAGTAGCATTCTTATAGCTTCTAATCTTGCTACAGGTGCATATGTTTCATCATAATCTATGTCTTCTTCTTGTTTTTCCCTTTGGCTACCAGTCTAGCCTTGTTTCTTACAATTATACCATTTTCATCTAGTTTATTCCTAAAAACCCATTTTGTACCAATTACTTGACAGCTCTTGGGTTTAGGCACTAGTTTCCAAACTTGGTTTCTTTCAAACTGGTTTAACTCATCTTGCATAGCCATCATCCAATGTTCATCAATTATAGCATCATCTATGTTCTTAGGTTCTACTTGAGACACAAATGCCATATGATTACAAACATTTCTAAGAGACTGTCTAGTAGTTACCCCCTTTGTAATTTCACCGATGATGTTATCGATTGGATGATTTCTGACAGTCCTCCATTGCTTTGGTAGGTCAGGCTGTTGTTCTGCTTGCTCCTGCTGCAGCGATTCGTTCTTTAAGCTTTCATCTTCTTCATTGTCCTGTTTCTCTTCTAGGAGAGTTTTCTCAATTGAATCTGCAAGATCATCAATAACACAATGCTTTCCCAACCTTTTGGGGTTAGACTCATCAAATGTCATGCACAGATTCCTCAATAGTTTGTGTTCTCTTATTATATATTCTAAATGCTTTACTAGATAAAGAGTAACCTAGGAAAATTCCTTCATCAGCCTTTGCATCGAATTTTCCAAGATTATTCTTTCCATTTTTAAGAACAAAGCATTTGTAACAAAAAACATGTAAATGTGCTATGTTTGGTTTTCTTCCTTTGTAAAGCTCATAAGGGGTTTTCTTTAAGATTGGTCTTATCAAGATTCTATTTAGCGCATAGCAGGCTGTATTGACAGCATCTGCCCAAAAATGTTTTGGCAAGCTAGAGTCGTTCAACATAGTTATTGCTATCTCCTTTAATGATCTATTCTTTCTTTCCACTACTCCATTTTGTTGTGGGGTTCTAGGAGCTGAAAAATTATGTTGAATGCCATGCTCATCACAAAAGTTTTCAAACACTTCATTTTAAAATTCTCCCCCATGATCACTTCTTATAAAAACAATTTTTACGTCCTTTTCATTTTGCACCATTTTTGCCATTTTCTTAAATGCAGCAAATGAATCACTCTTATGAGATAGAAAATATGTCCATGTATATCTAGAGTAATCATCTACTATTACCAATGCATATGAGTTACCACCAAAGCTTTTGGTTCTAGATGGACCAAATAAATCCATGTGTAAAAGTTGCAAGGATCTAGTTGTTGAAACAATGTTCTTTGGTTTAAAAGACACCTTAACTTGCTTTCCTTTTTGACATGCATCACATAGTCCATCTTTCACAAATTTTAGTTTAGGCAAGCCAATTACAAGATCTTTACAAATTAGTTTATTCAAGTGGTTCATGTGAATGTGTGCAATTCTTCTATGCCAAAGCCAATTCTCTTCTTCTTTTGAAATAAGACAACATGCAGTATTTGAAGAGGTATTATCTAAATCAAGCATATAGATGTTATCTGTCCTATGTCCAATTAATTTCAAATTTTCATCATGCTGATTTTCTATTAAGCAACTATTGGAATCAAATTTTACCTTGAAGCCTTTGTCACATAGTTGACTGATACTTAACAGGTTATGTTTCAGTCCCTCAACATATAGTACATCCTCAATGATTGTTGTTGAGTCACTTCCAATGTTGCCAATGCCAAGTATTCTTCCTTTATTATTGTCTCCATAGGTAACACTACCACTCGACTTAGGGGTAAAGGAAATGAACTTACTTTTGTCTCCAGTCATGTGCTTGGAACAGCCACTGTCAAGATACCATTTCACATTCTTGGCTTTCCAACACACCTACATAACAGAATCATGTTTTTGCTTTAGGTATCCAAATCTGTTTGGGTCCTTTTGAGTTAGTTGCTGCAATAGTTCCTTTAGGATCCCATATATACTTAGAATCATTATAAGCAGATTTTTTGTGATGATATGTAGAAGCTGTATGACCTTTTCTATCTGTTTGGGTCCTTTTGAGTTAGTTGCTGCAATAGTTCCTTTAGGATCCCATATATACTTAGACTCATTATAAACAGATTTTCTGTAATGACATGTAGAAGCTGTATGACCTTTTCTATCACAAAAATTACATTTGACAAATGGTGTGTTTTATGTCTTAGGTGCAACAAAAAATTTCTTGAAAGATTTCTCATGTATCTTCGGTTTATTGCCTATTCCAGCCTTATCATAAACACATTTTTTCTGTCCTAACAATGCATCCAAGTTATCTCTAGCATTTGTGAATCTTGCTAGGTCATTTTTCAGTTTTTCAACCTCTTTAGTTAATGTACAGCTAGATGCATTCAATATTTCTTTATCACTAGTAATTCTAGATAGATCACCATTCAAATTAATTATATGTTTCTCCAACTTGGGACATTTATCACATATAGATGCATCTAAAACAGTAGCTAGTTTTTCTTTTAAGGCACAATTTTCTGTTTTTAATTTATCTACCTCTTTGTTTAAAACAGAAGTTTTTAAGCATGTGATGGTTTTCTTAGACTTAGTTAGCAATATAGCAAGTCTAACGGATTCTTTATGAAGTTCTTCAAAGGCATTTTACAATTCATCATAAGAAGGTTGATAATCAGAACTTGCTTCACTTTCTGAATCACTGTTATTGCTGGCCATCAAGCACAAGTTTGCCTCCTCTGATTCAGATTCGTCAGTGGAATCTACATCATTATCATCCCAAGCAATGTAGGCCTTTCTTGGCTTTCTCCACTTCTTGTCCTTTGAGTCAAATTTTTCAGTTTTGTCCTTCTTTTGCAGCTTTGGACAGTCAAGCTTCATGTGGCCAATCTTTCCATATTCATAGCATGTGATGTTGTTGGAAGAGTTGTCACCTTTGGTGAAATTTCTCCTTTGAAAGGTGGATGGATTTCTTTTGAAGTTTCCTTTATTTTTTAGGAAGTTCTTGAAATTTCTAACTAGCATTCTCATCTCTTCTTCAGATTTAGCCTCTTGTTCTGAATCATTATCATCACTGTCTTCTACTTCTTTGACTTGTTATTTCAAAGCCAATCCCTTCTTTCTTTTATCAGTTTCTTCACTCTCGTTTAGTCTGTTCAACTCCAATTCATGTTCTTGCAATTTTCCAAACAGTGTGGCAATGGTCATTGATGAGAGATCTCTGGATTCTGAGATTGCAGTGACTTTAGGTTGCCATTCCCTGCTCAAGCATCTCATGACTTTGTTAATTTGATCCTCATTTGAGATTGTCTTTCCAAGACCAGCCAATTGATTTACGATGTATGTGAATCTCTTTTGCATTTCAATCATATGTTCTCCTCGATTCCTTCTAAATAGCTCATACTCATGCGTAAGGATGTTCATTTTTGCTCTTTTGACATCTGAGGTTCCTTCATGTGTTACTTGCAATGTATCCCACATCTCCTTTGCTGATTTGCAATTTGAAACCCTGAAAAACTCATCACGGCTTAAAGCAAATGTTATAATATTCTTAGCACGTGCATTATATTGAATTCTTTTCTTTTCATCCTCATTCCATTGAATTTTAGGCTTATTTCTTGGAGCACTATTAGCATCTACAGTAGAGGGGACAAATGGTCCATTTTCTATTGCATCTCATATGTCAACACCTGCTGCCTCAAGAAAGATTACCATTCTTTCCTTCCAATAGATATACTCAGATCCATTGAAGGCAGGCGGGCATGCAAGGGAAGCCCCTTCATTTAAACAGTCATTGTAAGCCATGCTCTTATAGCTGTAAGAGGGGAGGGGGGGTGAATTGAGTTTTCAAAGAAAATATTTCCCTCTTAAAACTTTTTCACAAAGCTTTATAAATCAGAGTTGCGGATTTGTGTTCTCAGGATCTTTTATAAATCGATGAAGGGTTTTTACAAAATCTTGAATAGAAGGTGATGAGGATAAGAAAAATTAATAATGAATAGGTTAAGGTTCAATAATTCAGTAATAACAAAATACATTTTATACAGATCAAGAACGAAAATTATATTTGAACTTTAAACATCAAAGTTGCAGGTTCTTGAATCATAAATAGAAATTAAAGAGTCTGAGTTTAGAAATACTACACAACCAGATTTATCTTGGTTCAGTCACCTCCACTGTGACCTACATCTAGTCCCCACTCCATCTGTGAGATTTCACACACTAACACACAAGCTTTGCCAGGTAGCTTGAAAAACTTTTACACCACAGAGCACTCCTTCACCTCGAGATATCACACTCTTGTGAAGAGCCTCAATGTTCAACCTTAGGGATACCTCACCCTAATCACTCAGAGAGACTCCCTCTCTCTTTACAACCGAGAAGTAAAAAAAAAGATTCCTAACTCTCAATAGTCAGATAAACAAATTGAAGTTTTTATGATTATTGAAACACTCTTTTCACAATATGCTCAATGAAGACGATGAATGATTTTCACAATTGATTTCTCAAATTGATTTCGTAAAACTGTGATATGTTATGTTATGATATTCGTATATGTTGTAAAAGTGTTCCTTTGATCCCCCTTTATATAGAAAACAAGTTATAGTCGTTGGGATCAATAAAAACAGATTTGGATATGATTTAACAGAATCTGCTTTCTTGATTCTCGTTCTTGAAACAAGATTCTCATAGTTCTTGTATAATTTACGTCCGTAAAATAACAAGTCCATTTAGAAAAATAGCCGCGTCCATCTTAAAAAAATTGCCGCGTCCATTTGCCACGTCAGCAGACGGATCTTTTCATTAAGATCTTAGCAAGTCCAAAGACTTCTGAGGACGAGCGCTTGTGTCACTTTATTGGACGTGTGCTTCTGTCACTTGTTGGACGAGCGCTTGTGTTACTTAGTTGACGTGAGCTTCTGTCACTTGTTGGACGAGTGCTTGTGTTACTTAGTGGACGTGAGCTTCTGTCACTTTCTTGGACGCCAGCTTTTACCACTGTTGGACGAGCGCTTCTATTATTCCAGTGTTGGACGAGCGCTTATATTATCCCGCTGTTGGACGAGCGCTTCTATTATTATTTCCAAAAAAACATTTTCATTAACGAAAACTTATTCCTTTTAATGCAGGTTATGAAAAATGATTTTCTTCATGCATCTTTCTTAATTGAGCTATTTGTGAATAAGAGATTTCATCTCTTACAAATCATCTAAGACTTATCATTAATTTCTTCATTTAAGCTCTTGTCTTGATGATTCCTTGATCTTCGTCCTTGCTCTTTGATTCCTCCAAGTTATTTCTTGAATATTCTCCTTTGATCGCTCACTGAACTTGTTGAATATTGCTTGATACGTGTCTTTGCTTTTTGATACTAAAACACTTGCATACACATTAAGTTGTATTTGTCATATATCAAAATCTCTAATTCATTGAATCTAACACAAATTACTACCAAAAGTCCGGCAAAGTCTCCTATAATTTCAAAATATCACATGGTAAACACCTGTCAACTTCATATATACATTACACCAGAGTTTTCATCATTAAGATACAAAGTTTTTCACATAAAAATCTCAAAAGGATAACACCCATATAAGTTAACGTATCAATTCTATCAAACCATATACAACCCGAAACACAAGGAGTTCTTATCCCTATAGCTGCATCATACAGAAGTCGACAAAATACTCCACTTCTCAATCCAAGGACAAGCTATTTTGCTTCCTGTGTGTTGAGAAATGCCTCTAAATAAACAATATGAAGTTATAGTTGCAGATAGCATAATCGATTTGGTGATCGTATAATTGATTATGGAACAACTGTTTGCAATCATTATAGGAAGTTAGTTAGTTAGTTGATGACAACACTAACTTGGACAGCTAACTTGAGGACTCACAAGGATTGGTAACTTCGAAAGGACCAAGAATCAAATGGATCGTCTCTGCTGGAGACTGAGCCATTCTACACTAATCAAGTGCTGAAGATCCAAGGTGGAGATTTGTTAGAATCTGGTGGATCATCATCAAAGAGCATCAGTTAGAATAGGCATATATGGGTGTTGTGCACGGGTGTACTAATAGATGCAGCTTGACCGCGAGCATGGGTGTAGTACACGGGTGTACGTACACGTGTTTTGTACACAGGTGTATTAACAGATGTAGCTTGGCTGCATGCATGGGTGTTGTACATGGGTGCATTAACAGATGTAGGTTGTTGGTCGCGTACATGCATGTAATACACGAGTGTATCTGTAATAGCTATGTGATACATGTTTCAGTTAGTTAGTTTCTGTTAGATGCATCAGTTTGTTATTTGTAACTGCTCTGCAACTAAGTCTGTAACTAGTTCTGATAAAATATATAAAGTCTTAGCTATTGTATAGGAGAATGCACAAGGGCTTAGTGTGCAATACACAAGATACAATGTAGTGTGTGGAAAAAGAAGAGAGAGATTATGAGTGTGAGGCAATACTATCTTGAGAGAAAATCAAGAGTGATTTGTGAGAGATGAGAAAAGGTGTATAAAAGTAGAAATGTCAATCTTAGGGTAGTTCTTGGGAGGTACCATGTGGAAGACATGGGAGGAAAGAGTAAGAGGCAAGATTGTGGGAGGTTTCGATCTATTGTAAAGCACTTTGTATCTCTAGTATCAAGATAGTGAAGGGGAGAAGAAGACTTTGTTGTGCTCTCTCCCGTGGACGTAGGTTACAATGGCCAAACCACTAAAATCCCGGTGTTCATCTTCTTTTACTGTTTTTCTTCTATTATTATTTTGTGCTATGTTCTGGTTGATTTGCATGTATTCTCGGTAATATTCTTGTGCTTGAAACGATAAGCAAAGAGACCCCTCCCCTAACAAGTGGTATCAGAGCCACTTCGATACTGGGAATGGTGAAATACAAGATTCACATGTGGCTGTTTGTGGGAATGCACGAAGCAAGGACTACGAGAGTAAAGGGGCCAAGACAGATAATGTGTAATCGATTATGGTTCGATTCTTGAGAAAATCAAGAACGGAGCAAGGAATTCGGATCTGTCTCTATGGCAAGAGATGGAATACACGAAGTTGTTTTCTATTAGTTGATGTAAAATCTGTGTTGTACAGAGATGTACTGACATGCACAAGGATGTGGCTAGACGCTGTACACAGGTGTTGTACATAGGTGCATCAGGTAAAACAGAATACAAACCAGAAATAAAGGCCCATGCAAGATTACGTGAGGGAGAACCCAAAAGCATTTTCTGAACAAAGGTGTATTAAGTTTCTGAAATTTATATTCCTATTCTTGTGATTTCAGTTTCTTTATAGAGGGTGTACTTCTTTTCTTTGGGTCTCTTGTGGTTCTGCTACTGCGGTTTGGTTCTTGTTGTAACAGGAGCACGAATGAGAAAAGAAAATGAAGAACACGTGAACAAGGACCAAGAAATACGACGTCTGTTTTCAGAAGTCCTGTGTGGAGAAGAAACTCGAAGCGTGAAGAAGGAATGAGAAAGTAGACACAGAGCAGGTGAAGAGGATCTACTGGTTCAATGTTATTTAATCCACGACAGCGTGTAAAGTGGAAATGCCATGGTAGGAGGCACGTTTCCGGTGTGGATCGTAGCTGCGAAGGGTCTCACGGTGTTGTGGGTGAATTGGTTTTAGGTTTTACGATGTCTTTTTCTTTCTTGAAAGAAAATAGAAAGTAGAAGATGGAAGTTTCTGTCTTGAAATGAAGATCCAAGGTGGAGAATGTTATGTTCATGGATCATCATTGGAGCTAAAGCTAACTTGGTAGTTAAGTTAGTTATACAGCTTTGAGGTCTTATGATATCTAGTTTGTTAAAATTGGTTAAGTTGTTGTGACTAATTTTGTCAGATATAGAAGTCAAGACTTATCTGTGTTGTATGAGCTCAATAAAAAGCCATAGAGTTGAGTGGTGAGAGGAAGAAGAATTAAGTTAGTTATACAGCTGTGAGGTCTTGTGATATCTAGTTTGTTAAAATTGGTTAAGTTGTTGTGACTAATTTTGTTAGATATAGAAGTCAAGACTTATCTGTGTTGTATGAGCTCAATAAAAAGCCATAGAGTTGAGTGGTGAGAGGAAGAAGAATTCATTCTATATTCTGTAAAATCTAGTTGTACTCTTGAGTGCTTGAAGATAGAAGATCGATAGAACTTCGAGTGGAAGGAGATCGAAATGTTGAGAAGAAAAGAAATGGAAGCTAGAAGAAGGGGATTGAAGCTGTGTTAGAAGGTGTATTCAATTTCATTTTTCTGATTAGATTCATTGTTATTCTTCTCTCTTTGTTATTGTTCTTTCTTGGATGGGTTGCTGTGTACGTTTTCTTATTGTAATAGGAACAAGAAAGTCATTTTTCTGGGAAGCACGAGCATGCCATGGAAGAAGAAGGGAAGAACAAAGATCGGAAGAGAAGGAATGAATGGGACCGCAAGAACCAGAATGTGTGGGAACATTCAAGTAAGGGATGTCATGGTGGAACCATCATGGTGCATGGTTGATGGCGGGTTTGAGGGGAGAAGGCACGCACGGTGTAGCTAGGACTCGTAGCGGTGAAGAATGACCTACTGGTTTGGTGGCTTAGATCTAGAACAATGCAGAACGACAGAGCCGTGGTTGAAGGCACTATTCTCGATATGGCTGGGTTGTGGATCTGAATGGTGGTGGGTCTCATGGTGTTGTGAGTGGAAGCTTGTTCGAGGTTAGTGGTGGTTGTTCTCTTTCTTTGAAGAAAACAGATTTGTGTCTAGAAGGAACTTCCAGTTCCATTAATGAGTTCGAAGTGTAGTTCGTTCCTGGTGGAAGGAGGAAGACGCAGGTTGCTGGTTCTGAGAGGGAAGAATTTTGGTTATGATAAATAGATTTATCATGTTTGTGTTTGCATCAGAAGCTGTTATGGTCAAGTGGTTTGGCGCTGGAGGTGGAGTCAACAGGTCATGGTTTCGAGCATGAGCTTCCGCATTTTTTTGTCGTTTTATTTTTAATAAAATGATTTAAAGGTTTAAAACTGGAAGGTGCAGGGGCGAAATTCGAACTGTGGACGCCAGGGGACACTCAGTTTAAGGCAGCGATAGTGAACACTAGGATGGCGCAGTGAATGTGACAATTAGTCACATTGGCAGATGCTTGAAGGTTTAGAAATTCTTCAAAGGCGGAACAACAAAGGAACTCAGTTGAAGCTTAACAGAGAAAAGAACTCTGTTTGAAGCTTGACAGAGAAAGGACTTATTTTTGACGTGGAGCATCCGGAACAACATGGAAGCAAGTTTGGCTTATGTTGAGAGTGTGGAAAGCAGGTTTGTGATGGATCCTGGAAAGGCACACTGGGAAGCTCGGTGACTCAAAGAAATGTTTGGATTCTCTAGAGCATAATGGGAGAGCAACACATTGGTGATTAATTTTGAACTTATATTCCCTGATTTAGAGTCAAGGTGGAGATTGTTGAGAAATGCCTCAAAATCAACAATATGAAGTTATAGTTGCAGATAACATAATCGATTATGGTGATCGTATAATTGATTATGGAACAATTGTTTGCAATCATTAGAGGAAGTTAGTTCGTTAGTTGATGACAACACTAACTTGGACAACTAACTTGAGGACTCACAAGGATTGGTAACTTCGAAAGGACCGAGACTCAAATGGATTGCCTCTGCAGGAGACTGAGCCATTCTACACTGATCAAGTGCTGAAGTTCCAAGGTGGAGATTTGTTAGAATCTGGTGGATCATCATCAAAGAGCATCAGTTAGAATAGGCGTACATGGGTGTTGTACATGGGTGTACTAACAAATGCAGCTTGACCGCGAGCATGGGTGTAGTACACGGGTGTACATGCATGTGTTTTGTACACAGGTGTATTAACAGATGTAGCTTGGCTGCATACATGGGTGTTGTACATGGGTGCATTAACAGATGTAGCTTGTTGGTCGCGTACATGCATGTAATACACGGGTGTATCTATAATAGCTATGTGATACATGTTTCAGTTAGTTAGTTTCTATTAGTTGCATCAGTTTGTTATCTGTAACTGCTCTGCAACCAAGTTTGTATCTAGTTTTGATAAAATATATAAAGTCTTAGCTATTGTATAGGAGAATGCACAAGGGCTTAGTGTGCAATACACAAGATACAATGTAGTGTGTGGAAAAAGAAGAGAGGGATTATGAGTGTGAGGCAATACTATCTTGAGAGAAAATCATGAGTGATTTGTGAGAGATGGGAAAAGGTGTATAGAAGTAGAAATGTCAATCTTTGGGTAGTTCTTGGGAGGTACCATGTGGAAGACTTGTGAGGCAAGATTGTGGGAGGTTTCTATTGTAAAGCATTTTATATCTCGAGTATCAAGATAGTGAAGGGGAGAATAAGACTTTGTTGCGCCCTCTCCCGTGGACGTAGGCTACAATGGCCGAACCACTAAAATCACGGTGTTCATCTTCTTTTACTATTTTTCTTCTATTATTATTTTGTGTTATGTTCTGGCTGATTTGCATGTACTATCGGTAATGTTCTTGTACTTGAAATTTCTGTGTTTTTGGAGGCTTCGTGGCCCGAACGATAAGCAAAGAGACCCCTCCCCTAACACTGAATCTGAGAAAAAGAGAGAGGAAATGGGGTGAGTCATAAAGACTCGATGAGAGCATAATAAACTAAGTGGACAGGAAAGAGAAGCAAACATCACACGAGTATTTTCATTCAAATACGACTCTAAGATAGCAAGTAAAAAGGAAAAATTAAATAAAACAAGTAGGACACGATCACTTTGTACAAAAATTCAGAATATAATTCCATAATAGGTATACATGAAGAACAACAATCAATTTAAAATGGGAATCAATCTCAATCATCATATCACATATCATGGATATCATAAGCAAGATAACTTATTATACTTTGTGCACATAGGCCACATTATCTCTTCGTTGTGGCAAACAACAATCATTCAAATATACTATGAGCACTTAGCTCCTGGGCCGTATTATCTCTTCATTACAGCGAACGGTATATATAAAGACTATGAACACTCAAGTCATAGGCTGCATTCTCTCTTCATTGCAGCAGATGGTATACTCGTGAACTATGAGCATTTAACTCACAGGCTGCATTCTCTCTTCATTGCAGCGAACAATATTTCATCATAGGGCTCATAAAGGACAAACAACACATAACTTCAACTAAATCATAATCATTACATTCAAACCAGGCTGTCAGAATATACTTCACTTCATTGTTTCACATAATCAACAATATTACTAATTTGAGACGCAAGGTACATTATGGTCAGGAGTTCTAATAAAAGCAAAATCATTTTCAGAACCATGAAATCAGAATTAATAGGAAGGAACAATATGCTAGCAACACACTCTCTAACACACTCTTTCCAACACACTCTCTTTTATTGGTTGAAATTCATGTGGGTCCCATTAATATATGTGGGTCCCACTTGAATTTTGTAGGACCCACATGAATTTCAACCAATAAGAAAAAGTGTGTTGGAAAGAGTGTGTTACTTGCATTTCTCACCAATATTATTCATCTCCAAAAATCATCATAAAATTAAAATCAAGTTGTTTAAAAAAATAGAAACAAAATTTCAGCTCTTGCATGTAGAGAAAAATGTTTTTAAAATAATTTACTTCTCCCATATAGAAAACAACTATGAAAATTTGTCACTAAGTAGATTAGCTACTCACAACTATGAAGGATGAGTTACCACAAGATATTTTCGAACGAATCTGATCATCACAAAAATAACTTTGACCTTTAGCAAACATATTCAAGGTCGTACTAACCATAACCAGAAGAATTGGACAAGAGCCCCAAACTTACCAAACACAGGGTTTCAAAGGAACCCAAGGAAAAGAGATTATGCTACTCTATCATTTTACTACTCGTCCATGCACAAAATTCACCTTTAAATTTCATGAGTTATAGAGTTTTACCTCAAGGAGCTCTAAAGAAGCAATTTTAGAAAGTCGGTATTGCTCCTTCCAACCAAGAACATCAACATTTAACTCTAATTTTCATGGGTATATGAATTTTTGTGGAAATAAAGGGAATAAAGTGAGGAGGAGAAGATGACACGGTAGGGAGAGATGGGAATTTTATTCCTACATTTATCTAAATAATGTTTCGACCCTTTATGACTAGAACATCATTTCTTGAGTTGCTTTTGGTGGAATTGAATTGATTTGTTGAACTAATAATCACGCAGATTCTATTAGGATTGTTGTTTATGTGGAATTTGCCATCCTAACTTCTTAAATAAAATGGTTGTCCAATGATAAAAACATTCACATAGTCAGATGTGAAGTCTGTTGAATTGGAGTCCAATTCAAAATCTGAAACATCTAACCATGATTTTTTTCTTTACCCAAACATTGTTGACCCATCCTTCGATTGTCTTATGAAGAGAAGTGTAGATGAATAGTTTATATAGCATTAGCATTAGCATTATCCACGTGTTATTGACCGTTTAATTTTCAGAATTATTTTACATTCATCTGCATTTCCTTTATTGGAATTATATAATTTATTGGAATTGAACTCTATGTCCAATTAATGTTATCTATATGGTTATTTATACTATTAACACTTGTATATGTAGCCAAATAAAAACAGGGTATGGGTGACATGTATAAATAATTTTAAAAAAATATCGTGAAATAATTATAGTAGCAATGAAACTTGTTAGTTACTTATAATAAGAAAATCAAATATTTGAGAATACATAGAAATTAATATGGCAGTGTTAATCAGTTATATATTGTAACATTATTAAGGACCTATGATTTTTATTCTAACTATCCTAAGAGTAAGACATATCATGATTTGTAATTGATTGTTGGTGTATACTATTTAAACATTGATTTAAATCCACCAACTAAATATATAACATTTATCAAAATCTACATCAATAAATTGATATTATTATTTCTTGACGGAGCATTTTTTTCCTAAACATTGTTTTCATCTCTGTTTGGTATCTCCATACCACTTATTGTTGCAGGTTCAATAGATTTTACACACATGTTATGAATGCAATTTTATATATTTCATTTTCAATGCGGTAGCACATGGATTGTGAAGAAAACATAAATATTGAAATTAGTCCTACCATATTTAAGCTATTATAATTAAGATATGAATAGTCATAAAATATAAGTGGGCTTGTAAATTGGTGAACTTGTACCTAATATTATCATTAATATCTACAAACTTTGTTTTTCTCAATTTATAAAACAATTGAACTATAAAGAAAGTTTTAACTATTTTGGTAACCTTTCCCTAAAAAAACCATAAATAAATGATATTGTGATTCATTCTTTTATATATATATATATATATATATATATATATATATATATATATATATATATATATATATATATATATATATATATATATATAACTCTAAGACACCGATGAACATGTGAAGGGGTTTATTATGCAATGACATTGGAAAGTGAAAAATGGGACATTATTGAATCCATGTTGCATGATAAAGTATAGACACATATTCAACTTATTTCATATATTATTAAACACCTCCTTATAAACTACATTTTTTTGTAGTGGAACATTTTTCCCCCATATCATTTGAGATCAAATTTTTTAATCCACTCTTACTTTTGACCCTGGAAATAGCAACATATAGTTGTCCATGAGAAAACACAGTACGCGGCAAGTATAATCCCACCTCAGACAGAGTTTGTCCTTGGCTTTTATTGATGGTCATTGCATAGCAGAGTGACAAAGGGAATTGTCTTCTTTGGAACTTGAATGGTATCCCGGGATTGGAAGGTACATACTCAGCCGAGGAATATAAACTTTATTACCAACATGGTTTCCAGTAATAACCTTAGCGCCAATAACGTTGTTGCCCATCTCAACCACAATAAGTCTTGTATCATTGCAAAGTCCTGCTGATTGATCAAGGTTGCGCAACAAAATTACAGGAACTCCCTTTTTGAGGATTAATTTATGGCTGAGTAATCCTGAAATATTTTTCTGATTTAGAAACTCGGTTGTGAACCATTCATTGTTTATGCCCGAGCTATCCTCAACCCTGCAAATGGAATCTGAACTAAGATATATCTTTTCCTCCCCTAGTATTAAGTCCAACACATATTCGTTAACCTTCTGCACAATTTCTAAAGTTGGAGCCAATATTGCCCGTTGTTCATAATAAATAAAATCAAACATATGATCGGGCAAACCCGGGTATGTAAATGCAACAATGTCAGCAATATGGTCACCAGAACTTGAAACCAATAACTCTCCTGGGATTTCAACATCAACTTCCCCATCATTGTCAATTCTTAATGTACCATTACCAACATCAAGAATCCATTCACCAAATTTACGGATTTCTTCAATGGCAATATGGTTGGGATTACTTTGTAGCCTCATATTATGCGTCAATTTGAACACTTTGCAATGCTTCCACAGTATGGATGAATTAATAGTTGCCATAATAATATCGGCACAACAAGCTCTTGGAATAACAGGCAAGATTTGCCTAAAATCGCCATCCAATACAACCACATTTCCACCAAATGGTTGATACAAACTATAAATGTTGGAGAACCTCATAATATCCCTTAGTGTTCTATCCAATGCTTCTAAAGCCCATTTATGTACCATTGGTGCTTCATCCCAAATAATAAGACTCGTGCATCGCAAAAGCTCTGCTTTAGAACTACCCTGCGCTATATTGTAACATCAATCTTCAGTTAAATTCAACGGAATTGCAAACTGAGGATGTGCAGTTTTACCCCCAGTAATAGAAGAGAGGCAATACCACTGGATGCTACATTCAAGACAATTTTAGACTCAGATCTTAGTCGATAACTCAATGCATTCCATAAAAATGTTTTACCTGTTCCTCCATAACCGTAGACAAAAAAGAACCCACCAACTTCATTGTTGACAGAATTCACAACTTGATTGTACACATCTAACTGTTCATCATTTAATCGAGAAAAGTAACGACTGTGTGCCTCAACCATCTCGATAGGGTTGTAGCTAAGTTCATTTGCCAAGAGAACATTTTCAAAATGATTGAGGGGAACATTTTTGGGGTAAGGCATTCCATTAAATTCCTTCAATGACCTCCCATTTAGATGCAACAATTTTTCAACTTCAATCAAACACAACATTCGCAGTTCATCATCACCAATCAACAGATCTAGCAAGATAAAAAAACAAATAAAATAAATAAAAACAAAAATTACAAACTTTTGATACAATAAAAAGGAGGGAATACCTGCTTTATGTGATGCTTTCCTTTTATCATAGAGAATTCCATCTGCTAATTTAGACCATGTGAGATCCCAAACATGTCCTGGGTTTAACATTGTCCTCGCAGATAATGATGTAGCAAACAGTTTCCTAAGACATAACCCAGACGACAATCTAGCAGCTTCATTAATAGCATCGATGAATTCTTTGTCATCAGACAATAATCCTAATGCATAACACGCTTCTTGAAATGAGCTATATGTATTTTTTTATTTTTATTTTTATTTTTATTTTATCAAAGTAGTATGCTAATGCATTACTATAGGAGATGATCATCTCAACTATGTTGGCACCATCACCCCTATCTATCACTTGCAGCATACTACAATTCTATTAATCAAAAGAAAGAATACAAAAGAAAAAGAAAAACATGGGGGGACATTATGGTTGGTTGTTAACTATCCTTAAACTTTCAAAGCTCGTGCAACCTTTCTGAACATTAAGCAACAACCGCATATAAAATAACTCCCCGATCCCAGGAGGCATGAAGTTTAGTCGACCAATTGATGCACCCATTTGCCTTGGTTGCCAACTTTGATTTGAAATTGAGTACACAAATCATCTTGGGAATTCAGCATACGTTAGATCTCTACCATCCGGATATGTAGAGTTAGCTTCCATCCATGCCAAAAATACTGTGTTCTTCTCGCTATGATTATCAAGTACATCAATTATATTGTCATTATCATTAAAGACAACAACATGTTCTCTTGGAAGATAGAATGTCAGCCTCTGAACCGAAGGCCACTTATGATGAATATCAAAAGCGAATAATCTCCAAACCGACTCACAAGGAGATAAGTACCGACAATCATACTACTGCTTTATCTCATCAACATCATTATCTATTTCAGCAGGTGCATGGCTTGCAGTTACTGAAACTGTCACTCGGGCTGGGCCTTTGTTAACGAATTTAAATAAATACTTGATGGAATTGAACTTGTTGCAATATTCAATATTGATGTGCCTTATACTTCATCAATAACTTTGGATTATGCGGAACAACATATCTGTTATCAACCTCAACACCTGACTTCATTGTACAGAGTCTGTTGTCCCGCCTTCTATAAATTGGATAACCATCACTGTCAAAAGATGTTCTTTGAACAAATTTCTTGGGGTAGAACTTTGAACACAGTCCATCCTTCATACACGGGGATTTACGATTCACAACACCGCATGGACCATGTATCATGAAATTGGAAACAACACTGAATAGTTTGGGATACATTCTCTGATTGGGGAGTTCAACATATATAAGAGAATCTATTAACTGGGATTTTTTTATCAACAAAAGTGTAAATTGAACAGAGTACAAGGGGTACTCTAACCCATATACAAGGTATGACAAAAATGGTAGACGCACTGTAAAAATAATACTGCCAATATAGCCCAGTATTTAATTTACAGCACTCTAGCCTCAACAACAAATGTAAACCAGAATCCTATTTACCCAAATCTAGTTTGTTGCAAAATAATAAACTCAAACCAGAAGTGCCCAAGACCAAAGTTCCAAGTGAGCACAAAAAAGCTAACAGCAAACTACTTTGGTAGTGCGCAACACCCCTAGTAAAACACTTTCAACATGAGGAAAGGTGTTTCTCCCACATAATAAAAGCCCTGCACTAAAAACATTTATCCTGCATATCAGACATCGGTATCTCCCCTGCAACTCAGTGACAGATTCAAAGATTCCTGCTATAAAACCTGATTATAAACTCGGCAACATGTAAACCAGATTTTTTGCAGCCACCAAAACTGCAACTAAGTGTTGGACTTCATGCATTCTAATGGTGAAATGCACCAATCCGTGAAGCAATATGAGCTGCCACGTCCTCTGAATTGAAACCAATTCCAAGACCTGTACTTTATGAGATCCAACTGCTGGATAATATCAAAATTCTCCCCTTAGAATATAACTCTATTTCTAGACAGCCATATGGACCAAATAGTAGAGAACCAAAGTACCATCCATATGGTTTTTAGTCCTTTTCCTCTTACCATACCCCTATGGAACATGTAATGTCCTTTCCCATCTGCAGGCATGACCACCTCAAATCCTACACACTTATATACTGATTTCCATAATAACACAAACTTATTGCAGCAGAAAAGAAGATGATTCATGGACTCAACATCACCATCGCATAACACACACTTACCCCCTCCGTATCAACAACGATTCTTCTCTTCCAAAGGTTCATTCTAGTGGGTGCTCTATCAAGTATAGCTTGCCACCCAAAAGCAAGAATCTTAGTTGGAATTATATGACACCAATAATTTTTAAAGAATCCGTCTACAATTGGTCTATTAGGATCCATCAAACGCAATTTGTTGTTGTAGAAAACTGTGTAGGTTGCTTTGCAGGAGTAGGTTCCATCCTAACTATGCTTGAATCTCCATTCATCCTTACCACCTCTCTCAACCTTAACATTCGAAAGAAGACCCATCAGCTCTTGCAACAAAGTATCCTCCCACTCAAAGAAGTTCCTTCTCCAACGAAAGTCCCAAATCCAAGTGTTATTCTCCTATCTGCCTACTTCAGCCACATTGGCTTCCTGTTCGACTGAAATTGATTGTAACCTAGGATATTTTGAATTGAGACTCACGCTATCTAACCAGGGATCATTCCAAAAGCTTACATATATGCCATCTCCCAACTTCATACAAAGGGCATTTTTGAACCAACACACAGGGATCAGATTTCCACCTTCAATACTGTATATGCCCCTCCACCAAGTCGAAGATGAGGTTGCAAGATGGTTAGAGGAATTCCTCATGAAGCCCGAGTCTTCAAGTCTGTATCTAAAGTTCAATACCTCATTCCACAACGATTTTTCCTCTCTAACAATTCTCCAAAGCCACTTGCCTAACAGAGATAAGTTGAATAATTGTATGTCTTTGATTCCCAAATCACCGCTTGATTTCGGTTTGCACACCTCACTTCATTTCATCCAAGCTATCTTCTTCCTTTCACAATTACCGCCCCACAAGATATTTCTTTGGATAGAAGTGATCTCATTCATTACCTTTTTTGGCACTTTCATGAAAGAAGGGTAGTATATTGAGAGATTGGATAGAACCGAATTTATTAACACAATTCAACCTCCAAATGAGAGATTCCTCCTTTTCCAGTTTGAAAGTATTCTTCTAAGCTTATCCACCATAGGCTTCCAAGTCTTTGCACGTCCTGGATTGGCTCCAATAGGTATTCCTAAGTAGGTAAATGGAACCAAACTAATTTTACAATTCAGAAACGTTGCTGCAGCCTCCAAAAAATGATCTTCCACATTCACACCGATGATACTAGTCTTGTCGAAGTTCACATTTAGACCCAACACAAGCTCGAAGCATCTAAGAATGGATTTGAGTGCCCACACATTATGCTTTGAAGCGTCACCAACAATCAGAGAATCGTCCACATACTGAAGATGTGAAATGACCACTTCCTCCGCTCCAAACTCAAACCCCTTGAACTGCCCCTCCGTAACCGCTTTAGATACTAGGCCACTCAACCCCTCCGCCACCACTAAGAATAAGAAGGGAGCTAAAGGGTCACCTTGTTTTAGTCCTTGATGCAAATAAAATTCTGCTGTAGGGCTTCCATTAACTATGATCGATGCCAATCCTGATATACAAATTCTTTTCCATCTTCGCCATTTCCCACAAAAACCCATCCTCTGAAGCATGTAGTCTAAAAATGACCAATCAATGGTGTCGCATGCTTTCTCGAAATCAATCTTACAAATGAAGCAACTCCTCTTTCTCCTTTTTGCATAGTCAAGCACCTCGTTCACCACCACTGCACCATCTAGTATTTGCCTATTTTCAAGAAAAGCTTATTGAATTCTAGAGATCGCCTTAGGCAGCACTCTTTTTATCCATTTGGACAGAATTTTAGCAAGTATCTTATACACACACCCAACCAGCAAAATGGGCCTATAATCATTGACAGATTGAGCACTATCCTTCTTAGGTATCAGAACGATGAAAGACCCAAGTATGCCCTTCGGAAGCTTAGAGTTCGCATGAAATTCCCTGACAAAGCTACAAACCTCAGATTTGATGGATTCCCAAAACTTCTTAATGAAGGTGAAATTGAAACTGTCTGGTCCCGGACTCTTGTCCCCTTCGGAATCCCATACCGGCTCCTTTATTTCCTCTTCCGAGAATTGCTCCACAAGCTTGCGTTCGTCCCCTTCATCCACCTGGTTGAAGGATAACCCATCTAGAAGGGGTCTATCCCACCTATCATCTGTGAACTGATTGGTAAAATGATTGAGGACCTCTTGTTTTACATCCTCCACTTCAACAAGCCATCCACCAGCATTGTGTAAAACCTGTATATGATTGAATCTTCTCCTTGAATTAATGCAAGCATGGAAAAAACCCGAATTATCGTCACATTCCTTTAGCCATCTGGAACGAGCCTTTTGTGCCAACAAACTTTCTTTCATAACCACCCTTTCCCATAGCTCCGATAATTTTCTTCTTTTTTTTGGCATTTCACCTCCTCTTCCACTAAACCAATCGTTTCTGCCTTCAAATCTAGCATTCGGACATCATCCTGCAGTGCTGTTTTTTTATATCTAGATCCCCAAATTCTACTTTATTCCAATGAGCCAGCTGCAGTTTTAGATTTTTAAGCTTTTCCTTTAGAACAAAAGCTGCCCAGCCATCCACCTGGATTCCTTTCCACATATCTTTTACCATATCCTCAAACCCCCGATGTCGAAGCCATAAATTGTTAAACTGAAACGGCCTAGGACCCCAGTCAGAAGTTGCCGTCTTAAGAATGATTGGACAATGATCGGAAAGATCTCTATCCAAGATCCATTGAGACGATCTGCGCCATGTAACAATCCAATCTTCCGAGTATAAGAATCAGTCCAGCTTGCTCATAGCAGTTCCTTCCGACTTGTACCACGTAAATTTTCGTTCCGAAAGCCGGTGAGTCAATGAGCTCCATATCGTCAATAAACTAAGAGAAACCTTGTATTTCAGCTCTGTTTTCCAGAGTTGCAGCACCCCTTCTTTCACCTTGGCACTTAACCGCATTGAAATCTCCCAACAGACACCAAGCTCCCCTGCCGAAACCGATCTTACACATTTTCAAATCAGCCCACAATTTTTTCTTCTCAGCAAGGTTACAAGACGAATAAATATTAACCAGGAAGCACTTGATTTTTAAAGGCCCCCATTCACCACACACACCACAGAAACCTGCACCTTTGAAAGTGAACATCAACTTGAAGCTTTCTTTGTTCCAGATGCAAAGCAATCCTCCCGACCTTCCTACCGATGGACTAAACTCCCATTCACACGAATCCCTGCCCCACGGATACTCACATAACCCAACCTCCACTGTTTCCATTTTTGTTTCCTGAATTGCTAGGAATTCCAGCTTATGACAACTGATCAAAGCCTTAATTTTTCTTTTCTTGATCCTCCCCCCCAACCCCGTTATGTTCATAGACCCAATTATAATTAAGACATTGTATGACCCCCAATCAATGCATCCGCGTGTTCCCCATTGCCTACTGCCTCTCTGTCTCTTTTTTCCATCTATGCCAGTCTTTCTATTATTGAATTATGGTTTCCTCTGTCAATTACCCCAATTGTTTTGCCAATATCCCACACATTTGAGGCTATATTATCCACAGTCTGGCCCATCAAACGGGAATTGCAGTTCATGATGTCTGAATCACAATCTAAATCCTGTTGGATTTCTTCAGATAGCAATCTGATTGATTTAGGGCTGCCTTGAAAGGATAACAAACCAACACTTGCAGTCTTCCTTCTGAGCAGTCCCGATAGTTGTTGAGAATGTTGACCTAAATTGCCCTCCAAAGGTATTATGATCGCCTCCTCCCCGTGGATCGGGCTCTGTTCGCCAATAGTAACCTCACCCTCTATTAACTGAGTTGGCTCTATGTTCTCCCTTGGAGCCAGCCATAGTAAAATGTGCACATGAGGTAGTCCTCTTTTCTAGAACTCTATTGTGTACATTCCTGAACAATTTACAAAACGCAAATAATTTATAAACCAACAACTTATATACATTGGAGTAAATTTCACATTAAAAATTATATATAGAAAGTTACCTGCCAGAACTTTTCCAAAAAAATCCCCTTTCTTAAAGTCTTCCATGATTACATCCAGCTTCATTTTAAAAACTCGACATGCTATATTCGGTCTATCATGAGCTGCCAACCCTCTTTCAGAAACAAATTGTTGAATTTCAGGTCATTTAGGATTGCATGTAATAGTTAAAAACAAGTCGGGAGAACCAAAATTTTTGCAAATTGTCATAGCATCCTGACAATTATTAAACATGTATCGTCGATCACTAGTAAAAGAGGACGGTAACACAACACGTTTGCCTATCGATGATGCTTCTACATAACCACGATCAACGACTTCCTCTAAACTCTTCAAAATATCTTATCGAATCAAGTTTTGGTTCGACCTAATGAACGACAGCCGTTGTGACTCAACCATCGAATAACAATCAACAATAAATTATTGTAGCAACCTCCTACTTTTCAAAAGAATGGACTCTTGAATATTCTCTCATGAAGTCTAAATGCAATGAACTCCCTAAGAGAGATTCTAACTCGTTTATTGGTTGAATTTGATGACGATGGACACGTCAAAGGTTTA
This sequence comes from Sophora flavescens, assembly GCA_030762895.1. Classification (NCBI taxonomy): domain Eukaryota; kingdom Viridiplantae; phylum Streptophyta; class Magnoliopsida; order Fabales; family Fabaceae; genus Sophora; species Sophora flavescens. Next base: position 80,224,536 of record CM061065.1, on the reverse strand, counting down.
TGTTCCTGATATCCATCTTCTCCATTTGGAAATAACAAAGGGTATTGCAAAGGGATATATGAAGTGTGTTTCATGGATCCTTTGCATTTGTCCAATTCGAGCTTTGACTATAATATCTCTTCCATAATCAGAGGAGTCAAAATCACCAACTATAAGTGCAGCAACTTCGTCTGTTGGTGGCAAATTATACATTCTAGCATCAATCGAACGTTGTCCAAATAATCTTACTGAAACTTGGACATCAGGATATTGTTGACAACATTCCTTCACTCGCCTAAAGACTTTTTCAAGGGCATTTGAGGTGTCTATCATCACCATCAAATCCTTGACCAAGGATTCATCGAGAATGTTTTGGTTGCCAGACCTGCTAGTCAATATAACGAAAGAAACATTAAGTATAGGAAAATGTACAATTTTTTTTAATGAGGAAAATGTACAAAATTTAAAATTCAATTTAGTGTAAATACATTTAATACAAAATAGGATTATGAAATAACCATTGAAATTTGTATATCAAAACTAAAAAAACTAATGCCAAAATTTTATTCAAGGCGCAAAGTACATAATAAAATCATGACATTTTTAAATAAATAGTAAAACTAACGGCAACATTTTTATATTCAAAAAAAAAATTACCCGAAGTGAAACATTCTGTTTGCTATTTCATTGTTGGTGTCATGTATATAGAGTTGAGCAAACTTGGGTCGTTCATCTCCACATGGTAATAAACTTCCGATGCGATGGTGGTTTTGCCCACTAATGATAAATTGCGGTGGTCCACCACCATCATTGCCACATGTATCGATCTTCCCTCCAACTGAAGTAAACGCAAACATACTATTATATGAGCGAACATTGTCAAGAAAATTTGAGCTCCTCGATTCAAGACCATGTATCAAATTCCACACCAACTCCGGTGGTCTTGACAAATAAGGCAATTTAATATTCCCTTTCATGCAACATATTAAAAATAATGGATTATACAATTGACGATACTTCTGAGATCGCTCTTCATACCAAACTGATGCTCCACAATTTGGGCATGAATATTCCATGTCTCCAAAGTCAAGCAAGACTATAGCGAAAGAGATAAATCATACATAAATATAGAAATCAATTTTATCGTACAACTGTTAACGCTGGTTTTTGGTTGGTGTCCAAAATCCCTTTGTTACAAATAATTAAAGATCAGACGAGTGTGGGGCGAACGAGTTATGCGGTAATCTCGTAAGGATGTGTGTATATATGTCTGTCAAGTATGAATTTGACAAATTAGTCAAATCTAATACGTACTGGCAAAGACTTGGGTTTTGTATTTTGAAAATATATTTCTAATTTGAAAAGAAAAGTCAGTTTCTTAAACAAAAGATACTTCCTAATTGCATAAAATATTGAAATGGAAATAACATTAATTTTAAAAGCAATTTGTATAAAGCGTGATTAAATGATTACTAAAAATAAAGGAACTTAAATAAAGAACATGAAAGAAATACTGAAAGTAAATGAAGAACATGTAAAGAACTTAAAAAAAATAATCAATATTAAAGAACGAGTAAAGAACTTTGAAGGATAAAACCAGTATTGTACTGGGTTATAATACTAAATTGAATTGAAAATGAAAAGGGTGGAGGAAATACTTGAGTGTAATCCATCAATCTGCTGTGTGATCGAGATATGTAGGATGTGTATCAAGTAACCTCCTCTATTACATCGTGATTACTAGTATTTATAGGCAAGTAAAATAATTACTTAGAAATAACTTCCTATCTAAAAGACTGCCACATGTCTTTGGCAGTTCTCTTAATTTTTATATTAAAACTGTTTGTCAAACAACTCTGATAACTGTTCAATTTCTTGAACCGCTCCGCGTCAACTTGATTGTCTTCGACGGTTTGGCTGCTTGATGGTTTATCTTGCTGATGCCTTGTCAGCCTGAAGGACTTAGCCATGTTCACATCTGGTATGTTTGACAACTCTTCTTAGTACTTTGCAAAAAACTGGGTTGTCAATTTATCCTTTCTCTCGGTTAGTATCTTCTTGTCAGCTAAGTATAATACTTAAAAAATATCATTCATCATTTTGATTCCTTTGTCAGCCAGTCAAATGCATCCGTCAATAATCAGAAATTTCCACTCTTGACAGATGCGCTTTAAGTTTCACCTTTTTGATGGCTCTGCTTGTCTGACATGTTAACTGGAGAATCTTCTTGTCAACTCCACACCTGTCAATTCTCATAATCTTCTGAGTTCGACGTTCTTATTTATGTCGAACTTTTATATTTTTGACAGTCCTTCCCTCAGTTCTTCTGTCATCCTGTTGAATTTATTTCCGTCAAGAATTTGAAATTCTTCCGCTAACAGATGCCCCCAAGTTTTGCTTTTCGCCGGCCTTGCCCGAAAGAATAGCAAAATTTTAATTTTAATTTTCTAACAAATTTTGTTAATTCTGGGTTCTTATCCGTTAATTAAACCTTGCTTTAAGTTCATCCCTACTTAATAGGGATAATCATAACGTCGCAGGTCTCTTGGAATTCGAACCAAAGCCCTTCACTCCTCTTTAAATAGCAGCCACATCACTGTTGACTTTCCTCTTCTCATCTTCCTTCTTCCCTTGCGAAAACCCTTATGCTTTACAAGAGAAAAACCCTTTCCTCTTCCTTACTCCGTTCAGTCCCCATGGTAACATCCTCAAAGATGTCGACTTCAGTACCTCAAACCACGGTTGCTCCTCCTAGGGAAGTAGTTCAAGACCTACTTTTGGAAGAATCAGAGTTATAGCAGGAATCTAAGGTAATTTATCCTGGTCCTGATTCGTCTGTTGCTTTGAGTCCCCCTGCTGCATTCTTGGGTCCTTTCGTAACCCAAAATGAAATTTCTGAGGAGCTACGCAATTCTTTTCCTTCTGCTAACTCAAATGAGGCTATTTTATCCTCATTAACTCCTATCCCTATTCATGTCTTTAAAAAGAGCAATAGGATTTTTAGGATGCCCCCTGCCACTCGGTTCGATGCTTACATTAGTTGGCTTGACCGAGTTCAGGCTGAAAAACGCAATGTGTGGGAAGAAGCTGGAATTTTTGAGTTCATTCAGCTTTCTCGCCATGTTAAGCTAGTAGATTTTTCTTTAATAGGGGCATCTGTCTTTTTTTGGAATAGAACCACAAATAATTTCCACTTTCCTTATGGGATGATGGGTCCGACTTTATTTGACATGTCGGCTATTACGGTCCTTCGTCCAGATGGCCCTACCATGCATTCCGATGTCGAAGTGGAGAATCAGATTGACGTCTATGTGCCAAAATGATCTTTTTCTAAATATATAGCAGACTTTAGAGGTGGGGATCATGAACCCGTGACAGATACTGAGCACGTAGCCTTCCTGTTTCTTTGGCTATGTGCTTATGTCTTTTGCAGCAAATCTGCTTCTTTGATTGCTTCATATGTTCCTCTTGCCAATCTTTTATCTACTAGCAAGAGATTAGCATTGGCTAATCTATTTTGGCTAATCTTTATGACAGTATAAGTATGTTAGTTAATACTGTCAAATCTAAGCAGAAGAAGACCAACATAGGAGGGCCTCTTTGGCTTCTCCAGTTGGGGTTAAATGATGTCCTGGAACGTCACTTTTCATACAAAGCTCCTTCAGATTTGTCAATTGCCACCTATGGTTCTTACCTTTGCTATGTGTCCGCTGATTCTTTGTCAAGGGATGAAACTGCCAATTTTAAGTTCTACTTCAAAAAATTTCACTCGCTTCCATCCACCTCTTCAAAGATCAACTTCTCTCCTTTTATTGACCGGAGGTACGATCCGGAGTGGTTTACGAAACTGAGCACCACCATTACTAAATCCAACAAGTCAATCTGGACTAAATTTCTTTGTCAAAAAGCTATTTTCGTTGATGGTCCTAGTTTCAAAACCCATAGAATCTATCTGCATTTGCCCAATACCACGGCTTATCAGCTTGGTTTCTGTCAAGCTATTCCTGCTCCTTATTCGTCAAATCCTGATGAGAACTTTATTGGTGCCAAAGCTCCAACATATGAGACTATTGTGGCCATCAGTGATGAGGACAAAGCTCGTAGGGCCTTCTTACAACCTGTCTCATTCTGTCTTTCACGGAGTTGCTCAAAGCTTTCTTGACTGGTGGGATGAGTATTATTCCAACCACCGTCTAAGTTTAAAGACCTGCTTGAATTGTATTGAAGACACTGTGGGTAACAGTGATGATTCTCCCATGAAGGAACATGATCCGTCAACAAAAACTCAAGGTGAACTTCAGAAAGAAATTCAAGCCTTTGAAAAATTTTACAAAATCAAATGGAATCCCTTGAGACCATTTGATATGGTTCGTCACGTCAATAGTGTTTTAGCTGAAGCCAAAAGGAGGCATGACAATAAGGAATCTGAAAGGCTTGCCATATATAGGGGTATTCCCAATATGACCAAGGAATATCTTGACAGTTTAAAGGCCCCTTTTCCTAAACCGATGCCTATTCCTTGTTCCCTTTTGGTTTAGCTGATCCACACCCAGGGAAGCCGTCGAAAGGAGGTAACTTTTTCTTTTTGGAAAGCGTGAGTGCTTATGTCGACCCTTTTGAAAAACCAACTCCAGTTACCTTCGCTCGTCTGTTTCTTCAACCTGATAACGACTTTGGATTCCATTCGCAAATTCTAACTTGTAATTCAGGTATTCATTTGTCGAATAACTTTTATTTTTTCGCTTTTTGGCTGACAATCAACTTATTTATGTTGCTATTGACAGCTATTCCCCTTGACAAGCCTCTCCCTGGTAAGTCCAGATCTGATGTATTGTCGGAAAAAACACCTGAGGATGATGATGAGGACGAAAATGTAATCCCTGTGGCGGCCAAAACTGTTAAGAAGAGCTCACGGCCGGCCAAAGCTTCTACTTCCCATCCTCAGACAAAAGGGTCCAAGAAGAGAAAAGAGAAAGCTACTCCTTCCGATTTTCCTTATAAGAAATCAAAGTCTACCAACAGCTTTTCAACTCGGCAGGCTATGATGTCGGTAAAGCCTCCACTGGATCTAAGGTCCAAGACATTGTTGTTAGCTCCACCAATACTCCTTCCTCCAAGGTAAAAGTTTAAATTTGATCTATCAAGCCATATCTATTGTTTACAACTTTTTTTTTTCTTTTTCTATCTTGGCAGAAAGAGAAAGTCGTCGGGCCTATTCCCAAAACTGAAAAGACGAGTGCTGATGCTGACTTGATGTCTTCGGACTCTAACCTGGTATTGCCACTGATCTCGTTATCTTCCTTCATATGTATATTTTTCTCATTTTTTTTATATGTCAGGAAATATCCCCTCAGATTGAAGACTCAATGACTATTCAGGAAATTCTCACCAAGACTGTCGAACCAGCAGATCAATCTGACTTAGGGTTACAGGCTGACAGAAATTTAGGAGGCATTCCTGTCGACACTCGGGGTCCGACAAGTGATCTTCAGCATATCGAATCCCATCTGGAAATGCCCCCTAGCCTTCATCATCTGACTTCAATCATGGCTACTTCCACAGCTGACACACTAGTCGGAACTGCTGTCATGATTGAAATTCCGGATGAGGATATTGACATGGAGGCCCTGCTGGCTGAAACAACTCCCATCATTCCTTCTCCACCTGCGATCAGACCTCCAATCATGAAATCTCCTGACCCTAAACCGGCACTTCACTTCAACACGTGGATTAACATGCTGTCGGAAGTAGAGTCATCCGTCTCTGCCACCTCTTCATCAACTCAACATGACTCCGGTGATTCTCGAGTCATTAACCTCATGCATGATCTCCAGGATATTCTTGGCAATCCTTTTGATGTACTCTTATCTAATGCCAGCATTCAACAAGAACTGTCACAGCTCATCAAAGAGATTACTCCTCTCCATTCCAATCTCCCCGTGTCGAGCCGTAAGCATTTCCTCTCTATCCATAAATTTTGGGAACGGCTTTCTGGCAAGTTGGAAAAGATGACTTATGTCATTCCTTCTTATGAAGAGGAAGAAAAGACTAAAAATGATCTCTTAGCTCGCTTCCGAGACCTCGAAACCTCTAAACAAAAGGAACTTGACCTTATCTCCACTGGAACTCATGCTGATGAGAGTCTCCTGGAGTATCGTAAGAAGCTGTTGGCAGTGATTGAATTGACTGATCAGAAACTTGCCAAGTTTGCCAAAGCTTTAGAAAAGAGCATGGCCAAAGTCAAAGCTATTGACGAGAAGTCTATCAAACTTGGCCGGAAAGCTGAAAGTGTAGTTGGCAATCTTCGTGCGTTACAACCTGAATATAAAGCTGCTGTAGCTGACAAGACTGACCTCTCCCTTGCATGGGATCAGTTATCTTTTTATTCCAACCTAGGCCAACAATGAGAATTGTAGTCCTTCTCCTCTAATTTGGTCACTTCCAACGATCATTAATTAATAGAAAATGTATCTTTTCTTATTTGCACATTTTTTTTGTTTGATGTGATCGCATGTTCCCAACCAACTTCGTAACTCATGCTTATCAAATCATCATAAATACCACGATAAATTTCGAGACTTTGGTAATCCAAACCGTATTGAATGTCTCTCTAAACCAACTATAAATAATGAGATTTGCAAACTAACGATCTCATAGTTGGGTATTTCACATAAAATGCTCTCTCTTGCAAAAGGCTTCCACTTATTCTTTCTTCTTCCCCCATGGGAATCTGACCTTATCACCTTAAGATTTCAGACCAAAGTTTCTGTTTTAATGGGCATATCCTTAGTGAAGGTCAATAACCAACGTAAAATATGCAGTGAAGGTCAGCAACCAACGTAACATCTAGAGCTGACCTCGTTGCACATCGGGAAGCCGATCTTAATATAGAACGAGTGCATCTTGCTCTAGTTCCATCATCTTCATCTTGGAAGGTAGTGGCTTTCCTTTGGTGCCATCTTTTTGCACCATAGCAACAACAACCTTCTGGGCTAATTGATGGTGAGATATGCTCCTGTTCATCTCCTCCTTTATGCATCTTCGACATATGGAGCAGCTGATACCTCATCAAATGGGGAATGAAGCTTCAACAAATTGGGTTATACCCCTACATTGTCGACAGATAATAAAATGTTGCTGACGCATAGCCTTACATCTTAGGATTAGATTAACTTTAATTGACAACTTGATAGCATGTTGTCATATTGCCAATCTATATGGCTTGAATTGACAACTTATACTTTTGACAATATTTTATTGTATTGCCAATTTAGTGAACATTTTTATTTCTTTTCACTTGTTGTCAATTTTTACTTCCAACATTGTCGGTTTATATTCCTTCAAATACTTGCCATTAATTGACTTAATTTTCAAGCCAGTATCAATATTGACAAATGCATAAGCATTTCCGGAAAATACTTTATCAATTCTAAATGGTCCTTCCCATTTAGGCGACCATTTACCATATTCTCGACAACTTTTATCCATGGGCGATATGACTTTCCACACCAGATCATATACCTTAAAAGATTTGAATTTAATTCGACTATCATAGAACTTTGCAATTCTTTCTTTCTGTCGAATTAAATTCTCTAATGCAATCAATCTTTCATCACTTAACTCATCCAATTCATCCAACATTCAATTCCAATACTGGTCGGTAGCCTCTGAATGCGAGTAGACTGAAGATTGATTTCGACAGGTAGCACCGGGTCGTGTCCGTAAGTCAGCCGATATGGCGAAGTTCCTGTCGACTGCCTGGGTGAACTTCTGTATGCCCACAGAATTTGATCAAGAGTACTATGCCAATTCTTAGGTTGTCGACCCACATGCTTTTTAATAAGACCAATAATGATCTTGTTTATGGCCTCAACTTGGCCATTAGCTTGTGCATAATATGGAGTAGATGTGAGCATTTTTATATGCCTAGAACCAGCGTATTCCACAACTTTCTTGCCGACAAACACTGACCCTTGATCTGTTGTCAAAGTTTGAGGTATGCCAAACCGACAAATGATGTGATTTTCAATGAAATCAATTATATCTTGTTGGGTGACTGCTTTAAGGCAAACCGCCTCTACCCATTTGGTAAAATAGTCCACTCCAACTAAAATGAATTGATGTCCTTTCGATGAAGAAGGATGTATTTGGCCAATTAAATCAAAAGCCCATCCTCTGAATGGCCAAGGCTTGACAATAGAATGTATTTCGCTAGCCGGTACATTTTGTACATGGCCATGTTTCTGACATTGTTCACAAGACTTGGAAAACGAAATGCAATCTTTAATCATAGTTGGCCAATAATACAAGCTTCGTCGAAGAACCCATTTCATTTTGTCTCCTGCCTGATGGGCCCCACATATGCCCTCATGGACTTCTGATAGAGCCAAATAAGCATCTTGCTCACTCAGGCACTTGTGCAGAGTCCCGTCAACGTATCTTCTATATAATAGTCCTCCTTGCATTGTATAATTCAATGCTTTGTATTTCGTTTTTCTATCTACATTCTGACTTGGATTTTCCAAATATTCGATTATTGGCAACCTCCAGTCATTAGGTAGAATTACATCATTAACCAAAATATCTCTTTCTTCTAATGGATACAACAGTTCTCTAATTTCCATTAGTCCTGACAAAGCCTTTTGAGATATCTTGTATCCTGAGGCTATTTGAGCCAACTCGTTAGCCTCTTGATTCAAATTTCTGGGAATATATTCGACAATTACGTCATCGAATTTTTTCATTAACTTACTAGCTATGATACAGTATTTTGTCAAGTTGTAATTGACACACTTGTATTCTTGAGTAAGTTGTTTGATGACTAATTGGGAATCCCCAAAGATATGCACATTTCGTGCTTTTATTTCCACCAATATTTCCAATCCGACAATCAAAGCTTCATATTCAGCTTCGTTGTTGGAACATGGATACTTAAGTTCAAACATGAACTTTTTAGGAGTTCCTTGTGGAGTCACAACTAGAATTCCTACTCCACTACCTCCTTGATGCCTTGATCCATCAAAATAGAGTTTCCAGGGTTGTAAGATGACAACATCTATTTCTGGCACATCCAGTATTGGATGTTCTACCAAAAAGTCAGCCACTGCCTGTCCTTTGACAGCTTTAGCTGACACGTATTGTAAAGAATATTCTGATAAAGCAATGGTCCATTTACCAATACGTCCATTAAGGACTGTTTTTGACAACATATACTTTATCACATCAGTTTTGGAAATAACTAATACATGACATGGCATCATATAATATTTAAGTTTTGTACAAGAAAAATACAATGCTAGGCATAACTTCTCTATTGCACTATATCTTCTTTCAGCATCATTGAGGACCCTGCTTAGATAATATACGGCCCTTTCAACACTATCATCATCATCTTGAGCCAATAAACATCCTATAGTGTCTTCAGATGCTGATATGTACAACTTCAGCGGTCGACGAGGCACTGCGAGCATCATGACCGGTGGATTGACTAGGTATTGCTTGATCTGATCAAAAGTCTCCTGGTGACAAGGTTCCCATATGAAGCTCTGTTCTGACTTCAACTTGACCAACGGTGCAAATATTCTCGTTCTTCCCGACAGATTTGATATAAACCTTCTTAGAAAGTTAACCTTCCCTAGAAAGGATTGTAGTTCTTTTTTATTCGTCGGTGCCGAGGCTTCCATGATCGCTTTGGCTTTATTCTTGTCTACCTCAATTCCTTTTTTGTGGACTAGGAATCCTAGGAATTTAGCAGTCGACACTCCGAAGCTACACTTCTCTGGGTTCATTTTGAGGTTATGTTTTCTCATCCTTTCAAACCCTTGCTTCAGATGCTCCAAGTGGTCATCCTTGGTTTTAGACTTGACAACTACGTCATCAATATATACTTCTATGAATTTTCCAATAACATCGTGGAAAATTGTATTCATTGCTCGTTGATAGGTGGCTCTTGCATTCTTTAAACCGAAAGGCATGACAATCCATTCATATGTCCCAATCGCTCCTAGACACTTGAAGGCAGTCTTTGACACATCCTCTTCGGCTATAAAGATTTGATTATAACCTGCATTGCCATCCATACAACTTAAAATTTCATTTCCTGATGCTGAGTCGACAAGCATGTCGGCTATTGGCATCGGATATTCATCTTTGGGGGTAGCCATATTTAAATTTCTAAAGTCTATGCATACCCTTATTTTGCCATTCTTTTTAATGACAAGGACTACGTTAGAAAGCCAATCGACAAACCTGGTTGTTCGAATGAACTTTGCTTTAAGCAGTCTTTGCACCTCCTCTTTGATTTTATGCACCACCTCTGGAGCAAACCTTCTACTTGCCTGCTTAACAGGTTTGCAATTTTCCCTAAGTGGTAGTCGGTGTTTGACAAGATCTCTGCTTAAACCCAGCATTTCATCGTAGTCCCATGCAAAGCAATCTTTATATTCTGTAATTAATGCGACAAGTTTTTGTTTGTAATCCTCTGGCAGAAAAGCACTGACAAAAATGGGTCTTTTCTTTTCTTTCGTCCCCAAATTTATTTCTTCCAGAGGATCCTCTACTTCCACCTTCTGCTTTGCTTCGGCTCCTTTCTCAAAACCCAAAGGGCCGTCGTTAAAGATACAGTCTGTCAACACACTTTCTGTAGTGTGCACTTCTCTATCGGCCAAATAGGCCGACAATCTTTTCAAGTGGGTTTCAAGGCTCATTACTGGAATTTGGCCGAGTCTTGTCGGCCTCGTCCTTTACCTTAACACCGAATTGGCTGAGAAGGCTAGCTTCCAATGCCTCCTTGTCAATGACCCCTTCATTGGCAGTTATGGGCCTGACATTCGGTGAATATACCTTGAAATCAATATGTGATTGCTGAGCATAGCAAGAACTGTCATCTGCTTCCACGATTTCTACCTGATCTTGGTCATTCTATAAGACTACCTTTTGATGCACTGTTGACGGCACCGCTCCTACAGCGTGGATCCAATCCATGCCGAGTAGTATATTGTAGCTTGACTTGGCTGGGATTATTACAAACAATGTCATCCTTTCGATGGTGCCAACCTGTATATTTAACAAAACGACGCCATCTGACAGGGAAGTTTTGCCACTGAAGTCAGTGACAACCATATCTGTCGGAATTAAATATGATTCATCCTTCCCTAGCTTTTTGAACATTTCTCTTGGCATTAGGTTCACAGCAGCTCCCCCGTCAATTAAAACCCTGTTGGTAGGTCTTCCATCTATTATGGCTTTTACATGTAAAGGTCTCAAATGGTTTCTCTGCTCATCGGTGGGCTTCTCCAACTGAGCTACATTGTCGAATACGGTAACCAAGTTCTCCTGAACACACATCCAGCAATCGCCTGGGTCCGTTGCATTGTTGATGGCATCATCATCGTCATAAGAGAAATCTATCTCAAGATACCCCTCATATTCTGCTGGAATGAATGAAATCAAACCAATCTTCATGTTCATTCCAGGTTCCAGTATGACTTCATTGTCTGGATCCTCATCCAAAAATGCACCTCCAACCATTCTGCTGTGATTTCTTTTCAAATCACTCTCATCATCTGATCCTGACCTAACTGACAGAGGTCGGGCAATCCCTGCGCCACAGTTGTCTAGTGCCTCAATGATGTCGGTCCAATCTTCATTCTGGCCGTCCATGTCCATGGCTCCGCTGATGTTCATATCATCATTTGGATCATTCAGTGCTTCAATGACAGCATCGAATGACAATTCTTCTTTGGTTAAATCACACTCAGGCCTGAACGTTGTCAATTGTTATTTTTCCATTCTGGCCTCAAACTTTTTCTCAAGTCCTGCAACCTTTTCCATCTCTGTTAGTCCGACAAGCCATTTGCCAGTGGATCTTACTGGTGGTGATGCCTGGCCTGAAGCCTTCTTCTTTTATGTGAAAACCTGTGATGTAGGCTTATTCTACCTGGCTTGATTACTGGGTCTCATCGCATCAGCTTCTGTCACTATCACGCTTTTCATTTTGGTCTCTCCTTTCTTGTCGGCTTTGTTGTCAGCCACTGCCACCAGACAACCAGTATCTTGTGAAGGCATCTCCTTTATGGCGACGCCCTCTTGCTTGGCAAGCTTCTTCTTTTGGGTCTGTCTGAGCCTCTGCAGTCTCCTCTTTTGGCTCTTAGAGATGGCCAACTGAGTTGACGGACCTGACACACCAGGTCCTGTCATCTGAGCATCTTGAGCTAATTGGCCCCTTCGGTAATTCTCATTCCAAAAGGGTGGACCACGATCACTGAACTTGTTCCTTCTAGCCCATGTCTGCTTTTGTAATTCTGGATAACGGGCCATGGCAGAATTCTTCACCCATTGATCCACCATTACATTGGATGGGGGTGTCCTAGTCTTGACGGGATGAAATCTGCCACCAACAGAATTATCTCCTGCTGATCCTCTGATTGGCTCTTTAAGCCAACCTCCAGTGTGGTGTTGTCCGGGTCTTGCCTGATACATGTGTTGTTGACGGCTATTTGCCAGCCTGTTAACAACAGATGTAGCACTTCTATGTATACTGTTGGACCCAGCATGGCTACTTGAGTGTGAAAACCTGCCTTGGTTACCACCATTACGAGGCTCGGTTCTGCCTCGTGGATGATACGATGGTGGTTTCTACCCCTTGGCTTTCTTGGCGGCTATTTCATCATAAAATGCTTCACATCTTGGGCAAACTTTAATTATGCCCTCAGATTTCTTGCGTGTCATGTAGTCGACAAGTGGTTCTCCTGGCTTCGGATAAATGTCGAATGGATCCGACAGATCCATCTGGATATTCTGTCCAGCCGTGATGTTGACCATGCCTACTCCCATAGGGACTTGGCGGTCTGCCTTGTTAGCTTCAGGACCAAAGGGTTCTGTGTCAATCTTCATTTCTGGTTTCTTGTCTGAAAATTTCAATCTTCCCTCTGCCAAACCTTTCTGAATAATATCCCTGAAATGCATACAATCATTCGTTATATGACCAAAAGTGTTATGATACTTACAGTATTTCCGATCTTTAATCTCATGGGCTTTCAAGAGCCTATGATCATCTGACAATTTTAACTGCTTATCTTTAAGTAATATGTCAAATATTTGATCGGCCTTGGTCACATCAAATGTATATACTTTCTTATTAATGAAAGGGATTCTTTCTTTGGCCCTTGCAGGCTTCAAAGCTTGGCATGTATAAGGTGGACCGTTTCTCAATTCAACGTAATCTACCTCATATTCCTCAGATTCATTCCCCTCCTCGTCGGATTCATTACATCCGACAAAGTTAATTTTTTCTCTCTTGAGGAATTTCTTCTGCTTGAAAACCTTTTCGGCTTTCAATTGTTCAATTTTACGGACTTTGTCTCCTAACTGGACAAGATCAATTAGATGTTGGTTGACCAATTTCTTCCTAATATGATAATCTAGACCCCCAGCAGCAATCTTCACTATTTCTGCCTCAGGAATAGGGGTGAAGCAACAACTCCTCATTTGACGGAATCGGGCAAGGTAGTCATCGACAGACTCGTTATACATTCTTTTAATTCCAAATAAATCTGTCAACCCTATTTTCAAGTCACCCCTGAAGAATTGGTCATGAAAACTTCTCTCTAATTGATTCCAGGAATGTATGGAATTAGGCCTTAGAGTTGAAAACCAAGAAAAAGCATTCTTAGTTAATGAACTAGGGAAAAACTTCATTTTCAATCCCTCCTCTAAAGCCAAGTCTCCCAACTCGATTGTATATCGGGCAATGTGCTCGACTGTTGATTTCCTATTTTCTCCTGAGAATTTTGACAATTTGGGTATTTTATATCCTCGAGGCATTTCTGCCTGTTGGACCCAATCAGGAAATGCCGACGCAAAAAATGGTTGATTGGCATAACCTATGTTAAAACCAAACCTATTCAATGCTTGTTCGACAACTTGATTGATGTTTTGATTTAGAATGTTTTGACGAAACGCTCCAACAGCACCCTGGTTTATGACCAAATCTTCGTCTTCCTCTGGTCGTAGAATATGTATGTTTCCACGTCTCAAAGGAATTCGACGATGGGGCTGTTGCCGCTCGTCATCTTGCTCAGATCCGTCAAATTGCATAACTTGTGGTGGATTATACCTATTGATATTTCTATTGAGATTTCCATTGGCATTTTGATTATCATCTGGGGCTACCACGCCCAAGGCTCTATTTAACCTATGTATCTCATTTGCCAATGCCAAACATGCATTGTTCGTACTTTCCATTAATGGTGTAATCACTGTACTCATTTGTTGAGTAAATGTATTCACCATGTCATGGTTACTAGAGTCAATCTATTGTCGAACATTGGCTAATGTAGCCTCCGACAGACCAACAATACTTTGTGGGAGTTGTCTCAATGGGGATATATGTGGCCTTTCTACTGGTTGCTCTTGTCAAGAATGGGTTACTATCATTGACCCTGTTATCCCATTCGCATGACTGGGAATTTGCTCCCCCGGTTGATGGCCTTGCCTGTCCAGATGTATGAGCAGCCATCGTCATTCCATTTGGATATGGTATGTATGCAAATGGGGTATTTGGGTTGACGGCTGTCGACCCATAAGGCATCCCATACAAAGGTTGTAAGAGAGGCTGTGTAGCCCCTCTTGGGTTTGAATTCACAACACTTCGTGGAGACAATGTGGTAGTTGGTAGATTTATTTGTTGTAAGACTGGGGAAGTTGGTGACGGGAGTGTTCCTTGGCCAACTTCGTCAAATCTATTGACAACTTGAGTGTAAGAAATGCCTCTTCTTGCACCTAAACCATCAGTACTATTAATCCCTGCATTAGTAGCATTAGCCCCGGTTGCAGGAATATTGTCAACTGGTGCAATAGCATCTACAGTTGGCACAACGACGTTAGTGCCTACTACTTCTACACCTGCATCACTTGCATTACTCATATTCACAAAGTTTCGGGAAGTAGATGATGTTTGAACCACATTTCCGCTCCGTAAACGCATACAATAAATTTGTATGTTCAATTCGTGACACTCTACGAGTTACTCTAAACTCGTCCCACCGGGCGTGCCAATTTGTTAACGCTGGTTTTTTGTTGGTGTCCAAAATCCCTTTGTTACAAATAATTAAAGATCAAACGAGTGTGGGGCGAACGAGTTATGCGGTAATCTCGTAAGGATATGTGTATATATGTCTGCCATGAATTTGACAAATTAGTCAAATCTAATACGTACTGGCAAAGACTTGGGTTTTGTATTTTGAAAATATATTTCTAATTTGAAAAGAAAAGTCAGTTTCTTAAACAAAAGATACTTCCTAATTGCATAAAATATTGAAATGGAAATAACATTAATTTTAAAAGTAATTTGTATAAAACGTGATTAAATGATTACTAAAAATAAAGGAACTTAAATAAAGAACAAGAAAGAAATACTGAAAGTAAATGAAGAACATGTAAAGAACTTAAAAAAAAATCAATATTAAAGAACGAGTAAAGAACTTTGAAGGATAAAACCAGTATTGTACTGGGTTATAATACTAAATTGAATTGAAAATGAAAAGGGTGGAGGAAATACTTGAGTGTAATCCGTCAATCTGCTGTGTGATCGAGATATGTAGGATGTGTATCAAGTAACCTCCTCTATTAAATCGTGATTACTAGTATTTATAGGCAAGTAAAATAACTACTTAGAAATAACTCCCTATCTAAAAGACCGTCACATGTCTTTGGCATTTCTCTTAAGTTTTATATTAAAACTGTTTGTCAAACAACTCTGATAACTGTTCAATTTCTTGAACCGCTCCGCGTCAACTTGATTGTCTTCGACGGTTTGGCTGCTTGACGGTTTATCTTGCTGATGCCTTGTCAGCCTGAAGGACTTAGCCATTTTCACATCTAGTACGTTTGACAACTCTTCTTAGCACTTTGCAAAAAAATGGGTTGTCAATTAATCCTTTCTGTCGGTCAATATCTTCTTGTCGGCTAAGTATAATACTTAAAAAATATCATTCATCATTCTGATTCCTTTGCTAGCCAGTCAAATGCAACCGTCAATAATCAGAAATTTCCACTCTTGACAGATACGCTCTAAGTTTCACCTTTTTGACGGCTCTGATTCTCTGACATGTTAACTGGAGAATCTTCTTGTCAACTCCACACCTGTCAATTCTCGTAATCTTCTGAGTTCGACGTTCTTCTTTATGTCGAACTTTTATATTTTTGACAGTCATTCCCTCAGTTCTTCTGTCATCCTGTCGGATTTATTTCCGTCAAGAATTTGAAATTCTTCCGCTAACAACAACAAATAAATTAAATAATTTGTGGTGTTACGTGTGGTGTTCTATCTTCATCCTCACTCTTAGCAAACAAAATATTTTCTTCTTCGGTGCATTATCCCGCTGACACATCATCGTCCCCATGGGTTGATGAAGAATCCTGCAGATTAGCCATTCCTACACAAACTCCAAAACATAACATAAATCCCACACTGCTTGAAATTATGATCCCCAAATATCATTCATGCATCTAGGTTCTATCTCAATTTAAAGAAAATGACCGTGTTAACAATAAAGGAAAAATGTTAGCAACACACTCTCTAACATTCTTTTTCCAACACACTCCAAAATGATGGGACTCACATAAATTGATGGGACACATTTCCAAAATAGTATGACCCACATGAATTTTAACCAAAAGAAGATAGTGTGTTGGGTGGAGAGTATTAGAGAGTGTGTTACTAGCACTCCTCGCATAGTAAATAATATAATTACTATACCATAAAAATGTAATAAAAAAATACTAACATTACATGATGTGGTTGGACCAAAATACATTGGCCTTGAAAATATGCGTCTCCTAATCCTATTATTGAGTGGATTATAATATACATTATATTTTATTTTATTTTTGATAGGCAAATATTAGTATGTTAGATGTTATGTTAATTTTTTTTCATTTTATCAAGGTTTGAACCCTGGACCTCCAACTCCTTATACTCTTAGCTCAAACCAGTTGAGCTACCCCACCCCCCATATAAGATACATTACATGGCACATAAGTTTCAAACTTTCATTACCTGCACAACCAATAAGTGTTAAGTGAAAGAAAATAATATAATTAGAATATGTTATTACAGAGCTTAAATGATAAACTTAGTTTCCAAACTAAATTCTTTTGTCCTCTAATCAAGTGCAATTGCTAATATAACCATTTTCCTATCTTCTTGTTATAAAACAACTTTTTCCGGATTCTAATTTAAATTAGATTTACTTAATATATAATTGACATTCAGACAATAACAATATGTAATTTCAGACAAATTTATGGAAAGAATTCCCTATTGTTGTGAATAAGGCTAATAATGTAGTTGAGTGGAATGGCCTGATCAAAGGAGTTGATCCAAAAACGCAAGAACAAAAACATTAGCACGGTGATGGTTACAAAAACCATTGACCAAAAATGAATTACAAAAATATAACAAGAATTTCATGTTCATATGAAAAAAGAAACGAACTACGGCTTAAAAGTGTTACCATAGAGCTTCCCGCCATGCAAAATTTAACTCTTTTTTTTATGTAGGAAATTATTAGTTGTTAGCTTGTTATGTTAGGGGTGGAATTCGAACCTTGCACCTTATAACTCATTACACTTTTGTCCCACACTCCAAACCACCCGACCACCTTATGACTCCCAATCTAACTCATTTCTTAAGCCTTTTTTTTTAGAAAATGTTTAGGTAGAAGAACAAAAAACTATATCAGCAAACATTTATGAATATATACCAATAATCTTCATTATTAATTATATGGACATGTTTACATTGCCTTTTCTTTTCAATAATATCAAGATCTGTCTTTATAATAGAACATTGAATTAAAAAAAGCTCTCGAAAGAAACCATAGAACAACAAACATAACACTACTAATTCTTTTTTTTAAGAAAAGAATCCTTTTTTTATAAAAGGATACAATCAGCAACTACTATAGCAATTAGAACAATGAACTATATGCACTATGCATAAACCATGCAACTACATAAACAGTGATTAAAGAAGTAATTAGAAGGTGAGAAACATGTACTATTACTACTAGGATTCAAGGGATTTATTGGCATAGAGGAGGAAGCATCATCATGAATGACACAAGTATCCAATGGTGATGTAGATGTTACACCTGTATGTAATAAAATGATAAATATATGTAATATGTTCTTGAATATAAGTTGTTGCATCAGTGTCTTCTTTTTCATTTCTAATTCTATAGGCATAGGCATATTGTATTTTATTTACAACACATTTCAACTTTTTATTTGTGATAGAAACCATGAAATAATGTTGGCTTTCCAATCCATTTGTATATAATCTACTGTACAATATATTTGGAAAAAAATTAGATAGTAACTAATTTGTTGTCCCAACCACCAAAGCATGTCTAACTGGTATTTATTCATTTACAGATTTGACAACCTTTATATAGGTAAATACATCATACAAAAACAAATTCATACCAGATGTCCAACACTTTTTTTAGGAATCAAGTACTATTTTAATTAAAATAAAATTCTCAAGCCCTTTATAGCTGTGAATGTGTCTTTAAAAGGATTTGCCTAAAACCACTACTCTTAGAAAACCACAAAGATGGTAATAAAAGAAGGTCTGTAGCTTTTGCAGTGACCAAGTGTCTATATAACCACAAACAATGAACTTACACAAGAGGTCTAGTATGCCTAATTTTGTCTCTTTAGCTGCTATAGGAAGAGGAAGCAATGCAATGCTTTGTGGGAGTATGCTTAATTGGTTGGTATGTGGTGTATTTGGTTAGATCATAATACCAGTGTTTTCAGTTAACAAAGTTTATCATATTTTCTACACTGGGACAAGATTGATTCCTAGATTATTTTGGGCTTTGTGGTAACGGTCATATGCGAGTTCTTTCTGTGTCCTTCATTGGATGGTTAGGTCCATTTCTAAATTGTAAATATTCAAGTGTTGTTCTCTTTTCCATTTTTGTTTTTAAAAAAAAAATTGAGTTTAGTCCTGCGGCAGATTTACTGTGCTATTTGGGTGTCAACTGCTGTTATAATGAGTAATGTTAATTCCATTTAACCCATTCTTATGAGATGCATGGTTCGCTGAAACCTCAGTACAAAGTTTCAATGAGAAAAGAAGAAACTAAATGTTGGAGGGCTTTAGTTTTTAGAAAGATGCCTAGCAGAGCAGCTAACATTCCCTACTTGAGTTTGATACACATTATTCATTATAATAGTTTGGAATAAGTATCAAAGTTGGCAGCAATGACTGGTTCAAGTAACTTAGTCTCTAGAAGTTCTAATTAAAGGTCACCATGGACCGACTATCTCATATGAATCTAAAGCTGCACCACTTGGACTCTGATCTTTAATGCAAACAATACTCATAATGGACTTAGAGTTTTGAACCCAATGGATGAGCTGCTAAATAGAACCGCTATCAAAGTTAATGCAGCTCAAGGTAGGAGGAAAGGACTTCATAGCAAGAATGCCAAGCCTATAGGGATCATCATATATGGCATGAATTTGATGTTTGTGGGTACTAAGGTTGGTCGATGAAGCAAAACTGGAAGGTTAGGATATGTTTTTGGTGGACTGCCACCAGTTTTGGAAGCAAACTTGATATTGTTGCTTATCTTTTTTCTTAAACTAGCTATGTACTGATTGGGAAATTTGTGGTTCAGTGGCAGCAAATTAAACAATTACCTCCTAAAACTATGTTGTTTGAATTCAATATTAATGATGTTGTGGGGTTGGAGCGCCAGAAGTTGTCAAACTATGTATGCATGATACAAGTTTGTTAAACTAGTAGCAAAATATTTTTTTTATCATATTTGGGGAAAATAGTGCATCTGCATACAACTATGTATGGTCATTAGCAAGAATCTTGTAGAATACTAAAAGCTACTAATCGTTGTTCATTACTTAATTCGGTGGGGAAGTCAATGAGGAATTTGACATGAAGGTCACCTGTTGTTCCTTTATTTTTGGGGTTGCCTTGACCTTGAATAACCTTCTCATATCCAGGGTATATGACAATATTCTCAAATGACAAAGCCATATTTTCTCCTCCTAATAGAGGCTAGGATAGGGGGGTTGGGTAGCTCAACTGGTTTGAGTTAAGGATATAAGGTATTAAGACACATGAGGTTCGGGATTCAAACCCTGACAAAGGAGAAAACTAACATAACATTTAATTTACTAACATTGGTCTATAAAAAAATACAAAAAAATAGAGGCTATGATGGTTTTATGTTTGGGGAAAGGTACACGGACAAACTATTTGAGATATTTGCACAAACGAAACCATGCATAAAATGTTGGACCACATGATGAGTGTGTGACTATAAAGTTGATTAAATATCACCAGCCGTGACATTTGCTTATGGTGCAAAGAAGTTGGATCACAAACTAAGTTGGTTTTGCTCTTGTTTGGTTATTAAGGTGCAAAGAAGTGTTGATGATCAATCTGTCCTGGTTGCAACTTATGAAAGGGAGCATAAGCATCCTCACTCTTCTTAGGAGAAGGCATATCAGAGTAATATAGTATAATACTTGTAATACTTGAACACATACATGTATACCTACCAATTCTGTTAGAAGTTAGTTAGGATCTGTTAGAAATCTGTTATGTTAGTTGGGTTCAGTTGCTTGCTTGCCAAGTTACACCAGAAGTATAAATATCTCACATGCTGTAATATTCAATCATCTAATCAATTCATTGCAGTTAAGCAATGCATCACTTTCTTGCTGTCACGATTCTAGTTACTCTTTATGGTATCTAGAGCCTTTTTCTTTTCCTGGTCCAAACCTTCAAGGTCTAGCTATGGCGAATTCTTCTTCATCTTCTCCAGCTGCTCCTTCGAATCTCAGCAATGATTCTAGCCGCTCGAATTCCACAACCACATTCTCCTTTGCGCCTGCACTCACAATCAAATTGGATGACAAGAACTTTCTGCTGTGGAGTCAACAAATTGAAGGTCTTATTGCTTCTCATAAGCTTCATCGCTTTGTGGTAAACCCTATCATTCATATGAAATACACTACTGAACAAGATCGTGCTTCTAATACCATATCTGATGACTATGACAAATGGATTGTGCAAGATCAATTGTTTACATGGCTTTTATCCACACTTTCTGATTCAGTTTTACCTAGAGTAATTGGCTGCAAACATTCTTGGGAAGTCTGGGATAAAATACACAAATTCTTTTATGCACAATTAAAAGCAAAGGTTAGGCAATTGAAATCAGAATTAAAGAGCACAAAGAAAGGAACCAGATCAATTTCTGAGTATGTTCTATGAATCAAAGCCATTGCTGATTCACTTTCAGCCATTGGAGATTCTATCAGTGAGCAAGATCAAATTGATGCAATTCTAGAAGGATTGCTGAAGAGTACAATCAGTTTGTTATGATGATATATGGAAGGCCCGAGTCTCCATCGATGTTTGATATCGAAGCATTATTCTTTGGTTCAAGAAGCTCGGCTTGAAAAATTTCGTCGAGTTAGCCATCCCTAATGTTTCACTAATATAGCACAAGCCTCTCGATAATGACAACAATTCAATTCAGGTTCGAGAGAACTTCCATCAAGCACAAAATCGGTATGCCTCCAATTATCAATATAATTCAAGAGGTAGAGGCGGATATGGCGAGAGGAAGAGGTCGTGGCGGGGGCGTGGTAACCGTCCTGCACCATCAACTATGTGAGAAATATGGACATGATGCCTTCAATTGCTGGTATCGTTTTGATCAGTCCTTTGTACAGAGCCACAACTCACAAGAACAACATAATCGATGATCGCAATGATAATGCACAACATGGTGGCACACCCGCTCGATTTCACACAATACTTCACGAACTCTCAGGCCAAATGCTTTTGTGGCTACTCAAAACCCGCAGACCACAAGCCTTGCACACAACATGGGCAACTTTAGTCACACTCAAGAAATGGCAACACCAAAGAGTTCTCGATCCACGGTCTTGGTTCTTGGATTCGGGAGCCTCACACCATCTAACCTCAGACAGTCACAATTTGCAGCAAAGCTCTACCTATGTGGGCTCTGATCAAGTCCACATGGGCAATGGACAAGGTTTTGTCATACAATCTGTTGGCTCTTCTAAAATTCAATCAAATATAAAGCCTCACATATTTATGTCTCTTAAAAATACATTACATGTGCCTTCTATAACCAGAAATCTTATTTCAGTCTCAAAATTTGCACAAGATAATGATGTATTCTTTGAATTTCATCCTCACATGTGTTTTGTGAAATCTCAGGCATCTAAGCAAATTCTCCTCAAAGGTACCCTTGGCCCGGATGGCTTATACAGCTTCCAGCAACTCTCATTGCTCAAGGGACCTTCTACTCTGCTCAAGCCTACCAACATCAAGCCTCACTCCACTTTGTCACCCGTTATGTACACAAATACTTGTCTTCCAAGTTCTATAAGTAGTGTTCCCTTCAATCCTGTAAATTCTGTCTCTACATGGCATCTAAGACTAGGACATGCCCATTCTAATGCAATAAAAACTGTACTTCAGTCTTGTAATGTTGCTTATCATAATAAAGAGTTCTCTGACTTTTGTAACTCTTGTTGCTTGGGAAAATCACATAGGTTGCATGCTCCCCCTTCCCTTACTACTCACTCTACTGCCTTTGAGCTTATTCATATAGATTTGTGGGGTCCTGCCCCCTCACCATCACATGGTGGCTACTACTACTATATTGCCTTTGTAGATGCATGCACAAAATTCACTTGGGTCTATTTTCTCAAACAAAAATCTGATGCTCTTTCAGCCTTTAAACAGTTTCTTTCTCTTGTTAAAACTCAATTTTCCACAGTCATTAAATCTGTCCAATCCGATTGGGGAGGGGAATACAGGCCCTTTACTAAGTTCCTTAATGAGCTTGGCATACAACACAGACTTACTTGCCCACACACCTCACATCAAAATGGCACTGTAGAACGCAAACACAGACAAATAGTTGAAATGGGGTTAACACTGCTTGCACATGCTTCCATGCCTATTCAGTTCTAGGATCACAGCTTCACTACAGCTGTGTATCTCATAAACAGATTACCTACATCAGCTCTTCCAAACTTTGTTTCACCATACCATGCTCTATTCAACTCATCCCCTGACTATCTATCCATTAGAACCTTGGTACGTGCTTGCTTTCCTTTAACCAGACCCTACAACAATCACAAATTGGACTTTAGAAGCACTGAGTGCATATATCTTGGCATGTCACCCAGCCATAAGGGTCACAAGTGCTTAAGTGTCAATGGCAAGGTGTATATTTCAAAAGATGTTCTCTTCAATGAATTCAGATTTCCCTACTCTCATTTGTTCTCCAAATCATCTCTAACTTCATCTTCAATTCCTGCAACATTTCCTTCCTCCATCCCCATAGTTCATGCCTCTCATCAGCACAACTCCTCTACCTCATCTAATCTGTCTACTCCTCATCCATCTAGTTCTCCACTCTCCACACACTCTGCTTCAGCATCTTCCAGTCATACCAATGGTCTAGCCGATCTGCCTGACAGCCCACTTCACCTCTTCTTCACCCTCTCAGTCTCCTAATATGCTAGTTCCTGATCTACCTGAATGCATTACTTCCAAACCTGATCCTCCTGAGACCTCTAACACTCATCCTATGGTCACCAGATCCAAAACTGGTAGTCTTAAACCTAGGTTGTTTCTTGCACATGTTGAGCCTAGAACAGTCAAACAAGCCTTGTCTCATCCCCAATGGTTTGCAGCTATGCAAACAGAATATCAAGCACTCCTGACAAACAACACCTGGACCTTGGTTCCTCTGCCATCCCACAGAAAAGCTATAGGTTGCAAATGGGTATTTAGAGTAAAAGAGAACCCTGATGGAAGTGTTAACAGATTTAAGGCCAGATTAGTAGCCAAGGGCTTTCACCAACAACCAGGAACTGACTTCACTGAAACTTTCTCACCTGTTGTCAAACCTACTACAATCCGTGTTATTCTCACATTAGCCTTGACTCACGGATGGGATATTCAGCAAATAGATGTCAACAATGCATTTTTAAATGGCAGTCTTCAGGAAGAGGTATATATGGTGCAACCTCCAGGCTTTGAATCCAGTGACAAAACCTTAGTGTGCAAACTGCATCGTGCTCTCTATGGCCTCAAGCAGGCCCCTCGTGCCTGGTATGAAAAGCTGACTCAAGCCCTCTTGCGTTTTGGTTTCAAAGCTAGCCGATGTGATCCATCTCTCTTCATTTACAGCAGCACCAGTGTTACACTGTATGTTTTGGTCTATGTTGATGACATTTTAATCACAGGGTCCTCCTCCAAGCTTGTTGCAGAATTGATCAACAAACTGAATACCAACTTTGCCCTGAAACATCTAGGTAAACCTGATTATTTCCTCGGCATAGAAGTCAAGTATCAGAAAAATGGCTCCATAATTCTTACTCAAACGAAGTACATAAGAGACCTGCTGCTACGGGCTAATATGGCTGACTGCAATGGTATCTCTACACCAATGGTTCATGACTGCAAACTCAGCAGACATGGCACAGATTCCCTACCTGATCCTAGATTGTTCAGGTCGATTGTTGGAGCTCTCCAATATGTCACTCTGACTCGCCCAGATCTCTCTTACTCTGTGAACAAGGTTTGTCAATTTCTGGCTTCACCACTTGACTCCCATTGGCATGCAGTCAAGCGCATTTTAAGGTATCTCAGTGGCACTTCACACTACGGCTTGTTACTTCAGCCTGCAACCTTTGATGGCAAACTTTCTCTTCGTGCCTATAGTGACTCAGACTGGGCAAGTGACCCTGATGATAGGCGCTCTACATCAGGGTCTTGCATCTTTGTTGGCCCAAACCTTGTGTCTTGGAGTTCAAAGAAGCAACCTATAGTGGCACGATCCAGCACTGAGGCCGAATATAGAAGCATGGCTCATACTACCTCTGAATTGCTTTGGCTACAATATCTGCTTACTGAGCTTCAGACTCCATTTCATCCTCCGACACTACTCTGTGACAACTTGAGTGCAGTAATGTTAGCACATAATCCGATTCTGCATGCCAGAACCAAGCACATGGAGCTTGACATCCATTTCGCAAGGAGACAAAGTCATAGCCAAGTTACTCTCGAGCAACATGTTCCAGACTTCTAGTCAACTTGCTGATCCTTTAACCAAGCCTCTCGCCATCCGTTTTGCTGAGTTTCGAGACAAGCTCAAGGTTGTTGCTTCTCCCCAACCTCCTTGACCTTGTGGGGGGCTATCAGAGTAATATAGTATAATACTTGTAATACTTGAACACATACATGTATACCTACCAATTCTGTTAGAAGTTAGTTAGGATCTGTTAGAAATCTGTTATGTTAGTTGGGTTCAGTTGCTTGCTTGCCAAGTTACACCAGAAGTATAAATATCTCACATGCTGTAATATTCAATCATCTAATCAATTCATTGCAGTTAAGCAATGCATCACTTTCTTGCTGTCACGATTCTAGTTACTCTTTAAGGCAACATCAGGCTCCACCCAATGTGTGACTCTAGATTCAGTACCTTGTTCAGTACCAACAGTTATCCTTGACTTGGTAAAAGCTAAGTGCAGCGATGATTCCAAGATCACAAAACCCAAAATTGATTCAACTGAAGTACCACAAGTTTTGATGGAATAGATGGCTACTTCCTTGACCATAGATCCTAATTTTAGAGCAGCACTTGTAGCAGCCATCTCAGGAAGATTGTTTCAAAAGAATTAAATAAGCTAGCTTAGTTTCAACATTAAACTGTTCAGCATTCCATAAATGGATTATTTTTGGAGCATAAGATCTTTATGCAAATACAACATAGAAAATTGGCACATATTTCTCATTTTGATCCTTTAAGTGGAAATTAAGTTCCATTGAGGTAGGCTTGTTGAGCTGATTAAATATTAGCCAATCTAGCTCAGTTCAATCTGCTCAGGTTTTCTGTATCATGGTAAAGATCTAGGATACTTTAAGTTTGATTTCCAATTCCAAATTAAGTTCATGCAAAAATTCACTAAAAGAGAGAGAGAGAGCAAAAAGAAAAATTCCTTTCATACAGTGCAACTCTAATGGTGATACAATTTTCCCTTTTTCTTCTACCACTACTCTCTCTGGAAAGCAAATCTTGCTTCTCAATTATTATTATCTTGCCATATTCCATTCATTTCCCTTTTAGTTACATTAATGTTTAACAGCAGTCGTGTAAAGATCAGACATCTTGCAGGCTGTTAATATTAACAGTGACTCGGGCTCCTAGCATGAGATCTTTAATTAATTTTAGATATAATATTATACATCAATAAAGTATTGTAAGTGCTGGAATATAGCACAGAATAGCAAAGGGGAAAAGAAGTGATGAGAGTTTTCAATTCACATATTGATATTTTGAGCACTAAATTTAATCATTCAGGGAGAAAATGGAAAGAGATGAGTTTGGTCTTAAGTCTTAACCACCTAACTGGATGGAGAACATGTTCAAGCATACATGTGGTTGAAATTAACGAATAAGATTGATCTTCCAATTGCATCTTCCACTAAATCAATAGCTTAAATCAATCACAAATACATATTTCTATTTGCGCGACAATTCTTTCTGTATTTAAGCAGTTGTTTTCTTATATATCTCGATTGTCGGAATTCAGCTTCTTTTTTCATATGTTGTTCATCTGCTTCTATAATTAGTCATAATAAGTCAAAATAAAGTAAAACTAAACACAAAAGTTTCAGCAGGTTTATGATACATTAGTAAAAATCTAACCAAGCCTACAAAACATGTCTTGGAGACACTTCGGGTTTACCCCTCCCTTGTTCACAGTTATACGCCTCTTTAATCTGGCTATTTTGCTGGTCAGATTGTTGTAGCCATAGAAGGGAAACACAGATGGTGTATTGCTCTTCATAACACAATGACAAGTAAGAAATACAAATTCAAACGTGGTTTCAGAGTAGCTTTTTATTCAAATTTTTGGTAGTTAGTAACATTATTAATAGAATACGAGGAAGGAATTGGAATAAGTGGCTTAAAAATGGCAGAGGTGTCTTTGGCTTATGTTGAGGGTTATATTTAATATATTATAAATAGATAAATAGATAGGAGGAACACAAGTACTTTTTAGATAAACAATGAATCAAGAAGTAAATAGAAGGCGAGAAATTCATACCATCATCAATAGGATTCATGGGAATCCTCCTAATAGGTGAGGAAGCATCACCACAGATGTCATTGTGGTTAAAAGGTGCTGCAGACATTACAACTATTGTGGATATTAACCAACTCCAGTAAGCATACATATAATAATGAATCTTGCCTGATTAAATTATATAGGAATGGAAAATATTGAGAACCAGATTGTATTACCAATTTCCACTGATTTTCGTGACCTCTTTCCCATTGGTAATTGGAATTTTTCTGATGATTCCGATGATTGGAATTTTTCTGGCAGCTGCATAGAAGTTCATTTCCCAATTGAGATATATATGCATTTCAGAGATGAACTTTACAAAAAACATCTTATTAAGATCATGAATATATGATGGAACCGGTTGCTGCTAAAAGATGGGCAGGAAGGATAACTAATTCCAATACAAAATGTCAAATGAAGCTTGATAATATCAGGAAACTAACATTAAAGATATGATAGTGTCGAAAAATTAAATGATGTTCACAATCTGTTTTGCATTACTTATCATACATTTGTTGGTCACAAAAGATGTGTACCATATCATTCAAAAAGGTAAATTAGAGATGTGGAATACTGTACATGGCCAAGCAATCAATTGAACATGATTTTTTATAGTAACAACTTGTTATCATTTTACACAGCAAACTGCAAGAAGCTTAAAAATATGAGTGCTCTACTTTGCATAAGCAAAATGACAGCAAACGCACAAGTACTGTTAGATTGACGGAGATGGATTCAGGCTCTAATACCATATTAGATTCCATCCTAAAATCAATTGGCCTTAAATGGAGTTGTCCAAGAGGTATTTAAACCACACCTCGGGATTTGAGACGGGCAATGTAGGACTTCCAAGTTCCAACAAGTACTATAAAGCATATTAAAAACCTATGAATTTCCGACCTTTGCACAAAAGTTTATTTGAATAAATTTTCTAAACCTTAATTTGTTGAACAAAGCTAAAACATTTACAAAAGGAAACAAACCAAATGGCATAAAACAGGCACTACATTGAATGGTCCACAAAATGCTTCTATAGCACATTTATGGAAGGAATTAACTTACCAAATGCAGGGATGGCATATAAGCCTTCTATATCGGTTTCAGTGGAAGAATGGACTTGCACTATGTGTTACAATCAGTTTCAATATTTGGTTTGCTCAAGAATGGACTTGCACTTTTATCTTGCCCATTCTATTCTCAGGGAGAAGTCTCGTATGCTGCATCACAATTCACAACCACTGTAATAGATGCATCCACTCGTACGTTTGAAACGGGTGAAAGATGATGGAAGGAAAAAAGGTTGGATAGAAAACACGCAAACCAAGAAACTTTCCATCGTTTGGTTTATAAAAAGAGGAGAGGAGGGATGAAAAACACGTGCGACCCACTTGTTTTTTGTTCCACCCAATTTTGTGTTAAATTTTAATATGTATAACAGTGGATTAGCATTAATTGGTTATTGAATTATAATTAAATTATTAATATATCAGTTATAATATTAATTCCTAATTACGTAACCAATTGATAAAATAGTTGTTGGGTATTTATTAAAGAATGACCCTATGATGGGATGGGTCATTTCTAATGTTAACCCATTGAGAGGTCCCTACTCTCTGCTGGTAGGTTATAAGAATAGCCTCCCATTAGGCATTCTAACAGTCAGTAACACAACCAAAACCTACCAGAAAGAGAGGAGTAACCCTCTCATCTTCTCCAACAATTCTGAAACTGTTCATCCTCTTCTCATCCTTTGATCTGCTGTGATGGATTCTGCGAATCTCCAAGGTATGAAATCCTCCTCTTTACTTTGATTAACATGAATCACATGCTATGATTTGTATCTGTATGGTATTTAGATTTATAAGTTTTCCTTCAATTGGTATCAGAGCCATGGATAGATACATGTTATAGCTGTTCTGAAAATTGTTAGGGATTTTCATATCATGTTATATCAATATGAAAATTGTAAGTTTTTTCCTTCAACAACTTTCGTTTTCATGCTTGTTCTTCAAAATTCGAAACTATGATTCTGGCCAATGATTTCGAAAATTGTTTAAGGGCTTTTCTTCTCACATGTTATTCGAATAACATACTCGAAAATCGTTGGATTTCATTAAATAAAACGTGAGAAATCGATGTTTTTCGTTTCCCTTTTTCGTGAAACTGGTTCAATCGCCCGAAGTTTTGCTCGCCTCGCGATTCTCGGGCATCAGCAACAGTTGGAATTCCAGATTCGCCTCGCGAGATTATTCTCGCCTCGCGAACATGAAAGCCAGAAGAACAGTGAAATTGTCATCCTCTCTGGGTCGCCCCGCGATTACGTTTCTCGCCTCGCGACCCCGAAGGCTGACTGTTCTCGGAAAATGAAAGGTCTCTGGGTCGCCTCGCGAACATGTTCCTCGCCTCGCGACCCCGAAGGCTGACTGTTCTAGGAAAATGAAAGGTTTCAGGGTCGCCTCGCGAACACTTTACTCGCCTCGCGAGTACCCGCGAGAAGACCAAACGTTGCTGACTTTTCACAAGATTCGCCTCGCGAGATACCTCTCGCCTCGCGAATATTTTATGTGAATTAAGTTGTGTGTTCTATTCTGCATTTGTTATACAATATAATTTTTCTAATGTATAATTGTAGCATGACTATTGATATTTTGTATAGTTATGAACTCACCTATCGTGGGTATAATTATACAAAATTTTGTGTTGTTAAACAATTAATTATTCTAATGTGTTATATTTGTATTATATTAATAATAATTATACCCTATCGGTGTACTATTATTAATGTAATTCGTTATTATACATTGTACTATTGTCTTAAGCTTATGTCAATTATGGTTTCAAGTACCCTATCGGTATTAGAAATTTTGGTGATGTAAGTTCAGTACATTGTATTATTCTTCTTATTGTATTTCTTATTTATTATGATTCGGGACCCTTAGGCGGAATTATAATGAATAAGAAATTTGTATTATGGGCAAGATTGGCTGAACATATATATATATATGGAATCATATTGCCTTCAACTCTTAATGATTCCTATTCTCTGTTTTATATCAGCCTCCTTCCCAAATTCTGTCAAAACTCTGAATGGGACAAACTATGAGGACTGGAAAGAGTCTCTAGATCTCTACTTAACTATTGCTGACTTGGATCTGGCCTTAAGGGAAGACAAGCCAGCAGCTCTCACTGATGAATCTACTGCAGCGCAGAAGATTGCTTATGAGAAATGGGAACACTCTAATAGAGTGTGCCTGAAAGTGATGAAGTATACTATGGAGAAATCCATCAGGCAGAGTATCACAGAGACCAATAATGCTAAAGAATATCAGAAAGCTGTTGGGGAGAAATTTATGACTTTTGAGAAGGCTCAGAAAAGTCAATATCTTTCCTTGTTTGACAAGACCAAATATGATGGGGTCAGTGGTGTGCGTGAGCATATCATGAAGCTGATGCACTATTACAACAAACTGAGATCTCTTAAAGTGGAAATTGGTGAAAGCACTTTAATCTACCGGGTTCTTGAATCTCTTCCTTCACAATTCGATGTAATGAAGACCTCTTACAATACTCAGAAGGCTGAATGGACAAGTGGATGAGATGATTGCCATTGTTACACAAGAAGAAGATTCCATTAGAAAGGGTAAATCTCACAAGTGCTCATTTTGCTGCATCTCGATCCAAATCAAACTTCAAAGTCGGGCTCAAGGTTTGTGAAGAAAGATCAAAAGGGAAAGAAGAAAAATGCAAAACAAAGATCTGCATGCTAAGAAAGGTTTCTTCAAGGGTAACTCGCAAATATTGTAAGAAGTATGGCCACAAGGTAGAGGATTGCTATTTCTTGAAAAAGAAACAAGAGAAGCAAGGTATATTCCTGGCTTTAACATGCTTTGAATCCAATGTCATTGATGTTCCTCCAAATACTTGGTGGTTAGATTCAGTGCAACCATTCATGTTGTGAATTCCTTGCGGGGGTTCACAAGCCCGAGGAAACCTAGTGATGCTTGAGTCCAAGATTATAATGGGAGATGGAGCTGGAGTTTCATTATTGACATTGGGATTGTTTCTTTACTTTTGCCTTCTGGACATAATTTGCTTTTAAGAGATGTTTGTATGCACCTTCTATGAGAAGGAACTTGATTGCTTTTACGCTTTGGATAAATGTGGTTACACTTTTAAGTTTGGTAGTGGGAAATTGCTTGTTTATTCGGATTCTGTTTCCGTTGGTTCGGAGTTTTACGTGATGGCCTTTATATGTTAGGATCTGCATGACATGTCTCATTAATTCTGCTGTTGGAAACAAACGCAGTAGGGGATTAATGAACAATCTTCTATGTTATGGCATCGACGTTTGGGGCATATTTCTAGGCCCCGTATTGAGAGGCTAGTCAAGGAAGGTATTCTCCATGATCTAGACTTCTCCGATTTTGATACATGTGTTGATTGCATCAAGGGCAAATTTACTTGCCAAGGTTAGGAATAAAGCCGCAAATAGGTGTGACGATGTGCTACGGTTGATTCACACCGACTGTGTGGACCTATTACACCCACCGCCATGGGTGGATATGGGTATTTCATTACCTTTATAGATGATTTCTCGAGATATGGATGGATAGAACTTCTTCAAGAAAAGTCTAGTTCCCTAGATGCTTTCAAATCCTTTAAGGTCACTTTGTTGAGTTGAAAACAGTAGGAAAATAAAATGTGTAAGATCCGACAGAGGTGGAGAATTCTATGGTAGATATAATGAGACGGGTAGAAACCCGGGACCTTTTGCCGATTTCTTGAGGAATGCGGTATTGAAGCTCAATACACTATGCCTGGTACTCCCGAGCAAAATGGAGTTGCAGAGAGGCGTAACCGCACACTTATGGAGATGGTAAGATGTATGTTGAGCCATTCATCATTGCCGGACTTTCTTTGGGGAGATGCCTTAAAACTCTGCTGTCTATATTCTAAATCAAGTACCCAAAGCAAGTCTGTACCAAAAACTCCATATGAGCTCATGAGTGGAAAGAAGCCGAGTTTGAAACATTTTCATGTATGGGGTTGTAAGGCAGAAGTTAGACCTTATAATCCTCGGTCTAAGAAGCTTGATCTTAAGACCGTTAGTGGCTTCTTTATTGGCTATTGTGTGGGTTCCAGGAGGTAGCAGATTCTATTGTCCATCTCATTCTATGCGAGTCGTCGAATCTGATCGAGCGGTTTTCTTTGAGGATGACTTGGATAGTGGGAGTGATATACCACGACCAGTTACTCTTAAAGAAGATCGCACCATTGTTCCTATACCAGCTGTTCCTTTTCCTACGAAGTTTTGATTCCAACTGATGATGTTGATCGAGAATCTTCAACATGAAGATGGTGTGGCAGCACCGCTTGTAGATGAACAAGAACATGATCTTATTGTTGATGAAATTCCACTGAGACGATCTCAAAGAGTGCGCAGACCTTCCATACCAGATGATTATGTTGTATATCTTCAGGAACATGAGTTTGACCTCAATGATGATGATGATCCTATTACCTTTGAGGAGGCAATTTCTAACTCTCATGCTTCTGATTGGCTGAATGCTATGCATGATGAGTTGTCTTCTATGTCTCATAATGGTGTTTGGAGTCTAGAGGAATTGCCAATAGGTTGTAAACCTGTTGGATGCAAATGGGTTTTCAAAACAAAATGTACTCCAGATGGTAAAGTTGAAAGGTACAAAGCCAGATTAGTAGCTAAAGGCTATAACCAAAGAGAAGGCATTGACTATAAGGAGACCTTCTCACCAGTCTCTACGAAAGATTCATTTCGAGTTGTCATGGCTTTGGTAGCTCATTTTGATCTAGAACTTCACCAGATGGATGTGAAGACGGCATTTCTGAATGGAGACCTTCAAGATGTTTACATGGTTCAGCCTGAAGGTTTTATCAAACAGGCAAAGAGCACTTGGTTTGCAAGCTGAATAAGTCTATTTATGGACTGAAACAGGCCTCCAGACAATGGTATTTGAAGTTTGATCAGGTTGTCACTTCTCTTGGCTTCAAAGAAAATGCCTCAGATCAGTGCGTTTACTTGAAGACTTGTGAGGGTGGATTCATCATTCTCGTTCTATATGTTGATGATATACTTCTTGCTAGCAGTTGTGTTAAAATCCTGACTGAGACAAAACTCATGTTGAGCAGCCACTTTGATATGAAAGACCTTGGTGATGCTTCGTTGTTTTAGGCATCCGGATTTATCGTGATAGGTCACGTGGTGTTCTTGGATTGTCTCAAAAAGGATATATTGAAAAGGTCCTCAAAAGGTTTAACATGCATTCTTGCTCCCCATGTGCTGCACCTGTTCAAAAGGGTGAAGAAAAATTCTCTAAATCTCAATGTCCTCAAAATGATGTAGAAATAAATGAAATGAGAAAGGTCCCATATGCTTCCGCTGTTGGCAGTTTAATGTATGCTCAAGTTTGTACTCGTCCCGACATTGCTTTTGCTGTAAATGCTTTAGGGAGATACTTGAGCAACCCAGGTTTGGGTCATTGGAAAGCCGTAAAAAGGTCATGAGATATTTGCAGGGAACCAAATACTATATGTTGACCTATAAGAAGTCCGATCAACTTCGTGCACCGGTTATTCTCGATTCGATTTCGCAGTTGCCCTGACGACCGAAAATCTACTTCTGGCTTTATCTTTATGATGGCAGGAGGAGCTATTTCTTGGAAAAGCGTCAAACAGACGCTTACAGCTACTTCTACCATGGAAGCAGAGTATGTTGCTTGCTATGAGGCTACTTGTCAAGCCATGTGGCTGAAAAATTTGATTTCTGGCTTTCATATTGTTGAAAGCATATCTAGGCCACTTGTGATATATTGTGACAATATCGCTGCTGTGAACTTCTCTCATAACAATAGAAGCTCTTCTCGCACTAAGCATTTTGATGTGAAATATTTGTTCGTCGAGAGAAGATTCAGGAGTTTCGGACTCGTATTGAGCATATTGATACAGGAAACATGCTTGCTGATCCACTAACCAAAGGCTTAACCTGTTGGAATATTCTGAATCATGTAATTCATATGGGCTTAGTTAAGTCTTTTGATGTATTGGATTAGTGGGAGTCTGAAACCATTATTTGCCCATTATCGTTTTTTTTTATGAGATATGTAAATTGACGTCATTCTTGGTTTCATATCTCTTATAGCATTTTAAGATGCTTGGACCATCTTTTGAATTGCATATTTCTCTTTATTAATTATATGCAATTTTCTATTCATCAATCTTTATGTGAAATATGAGTCTTTAGCATGTATGATTTACTTCCCTATCGAATACTATTTCTGCATTGTTAAAGCTTATATTTCTTATACTGCTGGTTAACGTGTGCTTTGATCGTAACTGGTATTTCTCTTTAATAATTGATTAATGCTATCCAAGTGGGAGAATGTTAAATTTTAATATGTATAACAGTGGATTAACATTAATTGGTTATTGAATTATAATTAAATTATTAATATATCAGTTATAATATTAATTCCTAATTACGTAACCAATTGATAAAATAGTTGTTGGGTATTTATTAAAGAATGACCCTATGATGGGATGGGTCATTTCTAATGTTAACCCATTGAGAGGTCCCTACTCTCTGCTGGTAGGTTATAAGAATAGCATCCCCATTAGGCATTCTAACAGTCAGTAACACAGAACCAAAACCTACCAGAAAGAGAGGAGTAACCCTCTCATCTTCTCCAACAATTCTGAAACTGTTCATCATCTTCTCATCCTTTGATCTGCTGTGATGGATTCTGCGAATCTCCAAGGTATGAAATCATCCTCTTTACTTTGATTAACATGAATCACATGCTATGATTTGTATCTGTATGGTATTTAGATTTATAAGTTTTCCTTCATTTTGCACCAAAAACACGTACTTACTCAGTTATAAACAAAATTAACCAACTTCACACAGGAAGTTAGTTAATTTAGTTTAATTATATTGATTTACGTAAAAAAAAAAAAGAGTTACAATTACTAAATTATCTTTTAATTATCTCAAGAGTGTGCAATGCTATTAGAAATGTAAAAGGAGAATTTGTTTAATTGGTTAATTTTCTTGATTTTAGGAACAATGACGTTAAATAAAATTGAATTAGTTGGATTTTACTTATATTTGAGTCCATAAAATATAGGTACTTTTTACTTTTAATTGAGTACAAAAGGAGTATTATATGAGGGTATTTTGGTCATTTCATAAATGTTTTTTTTCTTTCCTTTCATTTTCTACTCAATTTAACAAAAGGAGATAAAAGTTTTGATTTTCTTTCCTCTAATTTTCTCTCCTGTTGGAACCAAAGTAGTTTTGGATTTAATAATCTCTAAAGTTTTGATGCTAACAAAAGGATTAAATTTGCTTGGTAAAGTGTTAGTTGAGATCTAACATGTGCTTTCAGTTATGCAGGAATATTTACATATAAGTAAAAGAAACATGGGATAAGTTCTAATTGAAAATACTCGTCCACCTCTGTAGACGGGCTGATAAAAAACTTTGGTAAAGTTACTTCTTTAGACTAGCTTACTTAAGTAGACGAAGCTCTAAATATTTGTTAGATAAATACCTAAATAACTTGTTAGGAACAGCAAGTCCAAAGACTTGATAATGAGCGCGTCCATCTTACCACGTAAGCAGACAGAGAGAAATTAGTTGAAGTAAATTGAAACATAAAGTAATCTGGTAGACGAGCTCTAACCGACACGTCACTAGACGGAAATCTTTATAACTCATTAAGAAATAGCAAGTCTGAAGATTTGTTAGACAAAAGGATATGCCATGTCATCAGACGAGCAAAATAAAATTTTGAATAGACTTAGTCTCTCTTATAACTAAGTAGACGGAGTTCTTTTTAGACGAGCTCCATCCTTGTAATGAATTAAATGCAATCTGAAACTCTTGAATATATTTCAAATGATTGATATTTATTTCAATAAAATATTTGTCCTTCATATATGTTTTATCTGTTTTAATGTTTCAACCTATTGTAAAAGAAACATAGTACAATCAAGAAATGCAAAAAACAGAATCGTACAATAAGATACTGCAAAATGATCTGTACGATGACAACTCTATGACTGAAAAAGCTGAATTATACACAAAGAAGGAACAGCAAGTGCTCAAGCTGCAATACTCAGAGGAGTGAACCTCCTATTTTCATGCTACCTCGAAAACCAAGAGTGCTATTCAGTATTGCCACAATCAGGCTATCAGTCACAACATATATCATGCATTAAATGCTATCTCTAAACGGGATTATTCAAAGTAACCGTTGAAGAAATATAAGTGAAGAAGAAGGTCACTATAAATAGAAGACCTCAAGTATTGAAGAAAATAACTCTTGCCTGCACAATCTTGCTAGCTGAACTTTTGCCAATTGATAATCACTTATTCCATTATTCTTTCAAGAGCAAGAGTCTTTATTCTTTAGTTTGAATATTGTTGTAATATTCAACTGATCTTAAACTGTCATATTCTCACACATAGTGAGTTAAGAAGATCAAACATTAAATCTCTTTGTTAGAGTTAGAGCTTAAAGAGGCTTGGTAAGAAAGGAATATTTGTAGCCTGGAGAGGTGTTGAATATTTAGTTGTAATCTATTTTGTAGAAATAGTAGATAAATCCTTCAAGTCGAAGGGACTGGACGTAGCTCTTGGTTGGAAGAGAGTGAACCAGGATAAAATCTCTTGCGTGAATCTTCTATCCCTAAACTCTTCAGTTTTATTTGCTTATACTAACTGTGGGGTTTTGATATTACTTTTGTTAAAGTTTTTTAAAAAGGATCTTTGTCTTTGTGTGTGCTTCTGTTTCTAATCTCTTTAAGTACAAAAATTGTTTTAAAGGTTGTTTTTGAAAATTATTAACAAACACAATTCAACCTCCCCCTTCTGTGTTTGCTTGTGTCAATCATCTCCTACCAACCAACTAAATAATTCTCTTATTTTCTACTTTTTTTTATTTCCTTTTCTTTCTTTTCCTTTCACTTTCTTTTCTTTTACTTTCTCCCCTACAACCAAACTGAGTGTTACGAGTTGTCATATAAGTCTTGTCTGCTTGGTGTTAAGATAGTTAGAATTAGTTTTAATGGTTAGTTAGTTTACTTGGATTAGTTGGCTATATAAGCCAAGATTACTCATTGTAATTTTCACTTTTACAACATATCAATATATAACTTTTCATTCTCTCTCAACTTTCTCTTCTCCATAACTCTGAAACCATGAAATTCAACACTTGATTATCACTTTTTTTCAATTTAGTACCGCAGTTTTGTCATTTCTTACCAGTATTTAATCTGATTGCGATATATATATAAACATGTAGGAGTGTCTTAATATGAGAGTGAGAGGAATAAATTTGGACCATTAAACCAACATGTAGGGGCAACTCAAGTGAGATGAGTGTCTTATTGTGCGAGTGAGAGGAATAGATCTGAGTCATTAAACCATACATGGATGGTCAAGATTAGAAGTTAGTAGGTGGTCATGTGATCACTTAAAAAAGTCACGTGATTTTATGTTCCAATCTTAACCATTCATGTATAATCCAAATGTCCAGATTTACTCATCTTATCTCTCATAATAACACACTCCTCTCACTTGAGTTGTTCCTTATATATATATATATATATATATATATATATATATATATATATATATATATATATATCATATATATCAAGTGAGAGGAATGCATTACTGTAAGAGTGAGAGAAACAAATATGGGTCATTAAACCATATATGGATAGTCAAGATTAAAAGTTAATAGGTGGTCGATTTACTCCTCTCATCTTTCATAATAACACAATCCAGATTTACTTGAGTTGTCCCCCCCCCACCCACCACACACACACACACACAAAATGATAGAGATGACCAACCATAAAAATTAAACTTTATTTAACAAATATATACATCTCAGATTTCATAAAAAATATTCATATTCCAAAACTTTAATTACATTAATAATCTATCAAAACACAATTTTCTCCTACACGTTATGATTAAAATCATATATAATCGATATACACTAGATTTTTAAAAATCATTCTTCAATCATGTTGCGAAATGTAATCTTGATTATATTTATTGCAGGAAAAAATGTCGCTCTAAAGTAATTGTAGAAACACGAAGTACATGAGAATAAAAGTTATCGATATTTACAAGGGATAGATTTATGTTTTATTTTTAAAATTTTAACCAACCAATGATATGAATCAAAAATAATTTACAAACCTATTATTAATAACTTTAGAATTAAAATATAGTAATTTTAGTTTTTTTTTTTAAAGTTAGGGGGCCCGAGGTCC
Organism: Sophora flavescens; assembly: GCA_030762895.1. Classification (NCBI taxonomy): domain Eukaryota; kingdom Viridiplantae; phylum Streptophyta; class Magnoliopsida; order Fabales; family Fabaceae; genus Sophora; species Sophora flavescens. The sequence goes on along the minus strand of CM061065.1, from coordinate 80,185,998 downwards.
CTCTAATCAACACTTACCTCCGCCCAAATATGACGATAAATTACACTCCACCTCAATTTCTGGTGTTGACTAACCATAGACTTAACACCGTTAAATCACTAAAAAATAAATAAATAAATAAATAAATTTATAATTAGTTAATTGATATTTATACATTAATTTTTTTTTAAAAGATTAACCGTAGGCTTTCTTGTTTACAAAATAAATCTAATTTTCAGTTTGAAAATCTTATGTAAATAATTATAATTCATTTAAGTGTTTATTTTTAAATTTATTATATATATTTAATTTTCTCAAATGGATGACTTTTTATACAGAAAAATAGATGATTTTTTAGTATATACTCTAACAAACAATAAATATTAAATGTACACCTAAATAACACTAGATGATTTATTTAGTATATATACACTTTTTTTTTGAGTCATTTAGTTCAATAACTTAAAAACAAATATCACACTTTCAATTATTTTGTCTGAAAAATATATGATTTATTATAGTAATTGTAACTAATAAAGTTAATAAAAATATCATTTAAATATTTGAGTACAAGAATGAATATAGATATGTGTCTATCTTCTAAATGGTGATATATATAGAGGTTAGGTTGAAATTTACGTCCTTGTAGATACTTAATATATATAAACTTATAAAAATAACTTTAGTGTAAAAAAATACGGAACATATATGTTCATATTATTATATTTTTTCAAGAATAGATAAAGATATTTGAAGTAAGATTTGCTAAAAAACAACTAAGTTATAGACTCAACGAAATAATAAATCTAAGTAGAAAAAAGGATTATATATATTTTTATTACACAATGAACATAATATATGTTGATTATTTTTAAATTAAAATAATTATATGTAAATAATAATTTTTTTTAAAACAGGTTTGTAATCCGTCTTATACTTGTTATAGACTCAAATATGCTTGTTTAAATAACATTTTTATCATATTTATCAACAACTATTATAAAAACTCATATATTCTACAGATAAAATAATTAAAAGCATGATATTTATTTGAAATTGTGTATCTAAATAACTAAAAAAACAAGAATAGAATGAAAATTAATATTTTTTCATATAATTGATACATGTTTTATATGGATTATTAATTTGTTACAGCGTAATGAAAAATAATATTTTTAATAATATATATATATATAATGGATTTAAAAAATAAATACTTAAATGAATTATATTTTTTTATATATGATTTCCAAATTATATATTTAATTTTTTAAATTAGAAAGCAACTTTCTTTTGTGGACAACAAAGTATAAGATTAATCTTTAAAAATGATTTTTGGTATATAAATATCAAATTGCTTAATATAACTAGTTTTTTACATCTAACGGTGTTAAGTAACTAGTTAATCAACACTCAACAATAAAAATGAGGTGGAGTTTAATTTATAACCAATTTTAAGATTTATTATTATTTTAATAAAATTGAAGGTGGTGAATGTGTGCAATTTATCCTATATTTTTTTATCTTTTGATTCCACATATAAACAATAACTATAAGTAGGGGTGAGCAGTGGTCGGCTTCGGTCGGTTTCGCGCTCAAAAAACTCAATCCGCCATAAACCGACCATTCAATTTTATGGCCCATTTCCGACCAAATGTTGATCGGTTTGGTAGGGTTAAGCGGATGATCGGGCGGGTTGATACGAGTATGGGCCAGATTCACATCACTGTACATTTTTCTTTCGATTTTCCATCAGGCTTAGAAGATGAAGATGAATGCCTCATAGGGTTCCTTGCCACCTGCAAATAGGATGTAATAGAAAATTCTCAAAGGTTTCAACTTTCAAATTTCACGTACAGCGAGAGTAACACATTTTCATATAAAAGATCTGGTATTTGCTACCCGATTACAAATATCTCCCTCAATGAGTCAATACTAAAAATGATCCCATCCGTTGGCACTAACGAGATCAAGGCAAAAAGATTGCATGAATGTATATATATCCAAATAGTGGAGATAATGACCACTCAACAAAAACAGAATAAATTAGGCACAGCAATAGTTGCAAAACATCATTTACCTGAGGGCCTGTAACAAGCCTCGAGCTTCCACTACTGGATGATTGCTGTGAATTATGACGTGGCAGCGGTGGCTGCTGCTCAAAGTCTTCTATGTTCTCACTTCTCAATATCTCTTCGACTCTTTTGTCTGAGTGAGAGTGAGTCAGTGAGTGAATGTGAAGGGTTGGGGTTGGGGTTGGGGTGACTTGGGCCTTGGTGAGTGAATGTGAAGGGTTGGGCCTTGTTAGGAATAATGGGCGAATGGCAGCCCATGGTAGAGAAAGCTGGTTAATTTTTTTTGTTATGAGCGGGTCGGTTCGGATATCGATGGGTGAAATAATTCAGACCCGAAACCGACCGCATATATCCATATCAAACCAGTTCTTTTACCCACCCAACTCGCCAATCCGATTAAACCCGACCATTACATAAAAAATCACAACGGATTGATCGGTTTCGGGCGGGTCGTAAATTTATGATCATCCCTAACTATAAGTTATGATGAACTAATCTAATGACTACTGCGCACTGGATATGCGAAATGTCTTTTGCAATGAGTAACAAATTAATATTGGATCCCATGCGTGAGATGGCTGAGAGTGATCGACAATACTAGAATAAAATATAGGCCCATAACTTCTTCTTTTTTTTTCAACTTGATCCCTTAACTTTTAAAGGTTTCAATTTAATCTCTTAATTCGCCTGTGTTAATACAAGTTTGTCCTCTCCGTCAATGAGTCAATAATCAATAATAATGTTAATATTTGAGTTTAATAACATAAATTAAAACTACTAGAAATTTTCTGATTACCTGCATATTTTCCTATGGATTTTTCTTAAAAATTTGCAGGAAACATGTTTCGTACGGATTTTCCTACGAATTTCTATCTATAGGTAATACCTTTGTGGGTAATTTTTTCTTACGAATTTTAAAATCCGTAGGAAATTTTCTGTAGATTTTCTTTAGAAAAAAATTAAACCTATATAAAAATTCGTTGGAAATATCAAAATTTCCTAAAAAATCTCCAACAAATTTAAATCTATAAAAAAAATCTTATTTCTAAAATAATTGCAGCAAAATTAGCATGAAAGAAGACAAAGACATGCATTTCAAAGTTCCCTGTTCTCCCTCATGCTCCAGCATCCGTGAAGGACGCAGATTCCTCATGCATGCATGACGATGCATAATTCAAGCTCCAACAGTGAAGCTATAGTTTTTTTTTTTTTCACGTGAATAACGTGTGTTTGAATAAGTTTTTGATAAAAATGATTTTGAATGAAATTAATTTTGTAAAATTGATTTGGTTAGGATTGAGTTTGAAGTAAAGTAATTCAGGGGCAGAACCAAAAAATTTATGTGAGGGGGACCAAAATTAATATACATAACATGAAATAACAAACAAAATAATTATAAAATAAATTATATGAATTTTTTATATATATAATTGATAATTTAATAATTTAATTTAATATAATATAAATCATTCAAACTAAACAATCAGCCAACCTACATTTTTATTGTAAACACATTATTGCTAAAATAAAGAAACTAAAAAGATTATTAAAAATATATATTATTCAAATAAAAAATTAAAACAATTGCATCATTCAAATAATATTAGGACAATGGTTAAGGAATTCTAAGATAATTTTTTTTATTGGAAAGTACAATTTTTTAAAGTCCAATACTTCAATGACTTAATATACCACTTTCCAATATAAGTTTTATATATGGAAAATGCTAATAGGTGTCTTTAGGATATTCTTTATGAAACCAATAAAAAAAATGTTTTAGGAAGAATTAATATATTTAATATTTGAAAAGATGAAATAATTAATTTTTTAATAAAAACTTATTTTACTTAATTCCTTAAAAAATATTCTAAAAATACTTGTTAATATGACTCTTTATATATTTGATTCACGATTGTGGCTCACATTCTCCTAATAAATAAAAAAAAGGCCAAATCATCAGATAAATAAGCCATGCCCAAATTCATAAAAAGAGGAATGAGCCATGTCATGAGTAAAATAGTAAAAGGCTGCAATGTAGTTTCCCCCCTACTTGATTTGTCTATGCTGATTGGAACTTGTAATAGGCCTCTTGTTGGACTTCCACCTTCAGACATATTAGCGTTAGACAGAAACAATGGGTATTAAAACAAAGCAAGGTATGAAAAGTACGGCCTCTCCATCCTGAAAAGTGATTTATGTTTGGATATTTTTATTTTAAAAATAATTTTGATATAAAATTTAATGTTAAATTTTCAACCCAACATAAAAGTTACTTTTTTTTGTTTATAGTCAAAATCACTTCCGAAGACAAAATTCATTCTATTTGACAGGAATCAAACACCTCATTTTTTTTTTCTTCTAAAATCACCTTAGGCAGAATCAATTACGAAGGTTTCCAACTTAACCAAATCAAAAGGGCTTTCGAAACGTGAAAGCAGAGAGCAGCGGCGTGCATGGGACGCAAAGACTGCACACTCACCTTTGGTCATCTCACGTGAGGGAAGGAATCGGATTCCCCATGATGATGTATTGTAGACAAAACCGCAGCAGAGAGCTCAAGCATGCGCGAAGAGATGATTTTATTTTGAGTTATTTAGTTTATTTTTATTATTTATTATATTATTTTATATATTAATTAAGGTTTATCTTAAATTATTTTAATATTTCTTAACTAATATTTTTGTTTGATATGCCTATTATTTTTATTATTTTCTCATTATGTTTTATTTTTTATTTTAAATAATGAGTCTTTTCTCTCATATTTATTTTTTTATCATTTTATTATTATGTCAAACAATTTTTTTTTTAAATTTCATCTTCTATCATTTTATTATTTTTTATAGTCACCTTTCTAATTTATGGATCCAATTGAAACTTTTATATAAGTTTAGGAACCCAATTAAAAACTTTTAGTTCAGGGATCCAATTGAAAATTTTATATTTATTCAGGAACCTAATTAGAATTTTTTTAAGTTCAGGAACATATTTAAAAATTCCTAAATAATTGAAGAATCAACTCAATAATTAAACATAAAAAAAATTAATAATAAAAAGTCACTCCTAAGACACTCAGCAATGCATTCACGTCCAAAACATGTTCAAGTGAAGACAACCAACACTCTAAAAGCCTTCCTAAAGTCGTCTGCACAATCTTAAAGTCCATTGCACAACTATGGTGGAATCTTGAATAGCTATGGCCTATGACAAGTCTCGTCTGGTTTCAAGAAGCACATGGAACTCATTAATTTCATATTTGGACACAAACTTGATGTCCAACACGGTATAAAAATATTCTTCAACACTTATTTATTGTCTTTCATCATATATTTCATCAATCACAAAACATCTCATCAGTTGTATGGTATCTATAGATAATGTTCAAATTTGTGTTCAAATATCATTATTCGCTCAATAAAGCTTGACAACGTCCCAAAACCAATAATATACCAGTGAAAGACATGCAACTTGACAGGAGATTCTTCACATGTGAGTAGTATTTTTTTTTTTTTTATTGTTTTCGTGTGCAGCTCAACGAGTTCAAAAGGCAGCCCACTTGTTTTATAATATCACATTTGCTTCCATATTCACTTGAGAGTTGAGAGGAATGGTTGCGTTTTGTAAAAAAGTGTGGTGTCAAGTGTTACTTGAGTTAGTATATAAGGGATATGGTTTGATTCTCATGTTTGCTATTGAATTTTATGAGTGTTAGTGCTAGCGCGCCAACCATCAGGACACCGCATGGTGTTAGCATAATGTTATCGTTTGATATTTAATATTATGGTTGGTCGCATTGTCACTCTTGAAGGGTTATTTTTCTTCATCAAGTGACATGAATTTATCTATAAATAGAATCGTTATGCATGTAGTAAAGGTACTGGAATTTGCTAAGCCTTCCCCACATTCTTTTATTCCTTGTGCTGAGAGAGAGTTAATGAGACTATTACTCTTTAAACTATTGTTAACGATAAGCTTGATTTAGGATATGCAAATCAAATCTAGGTTCTCTATTATATTTTGATCGGGGGTTTCGTTGTTACACATGTTGCATCCAATCTAGAAAAATATTGGTGGGGACGAACCGAGCCTAAAGTCTAGTGTCCTTATATACCTTGGATATTTCACTTGTTGCAGATCCATACCCCAGTTTCTAATCATTCTAAACATTACCAAAACTTGTTCTAAACCTTCATCTAAAGAAGGAGGAGCTCCTGTGCTTTATATTCCACTATCTCTGCAAAACACAATCAATTACCCACCAACTTTCTCTTCTAGTTTTCTTGGCGTAGATATGAACCAGGTTGGACCAAGGTCTAGTGATCAATCACTATTACAACATCAGGATGATCATATTTCAACAAAAATATGGAATGGTGAAGAAAGAATGATTCGGCCAAGGTATCATTATGGCTAAGGCCCCTTGCCAGATGAACGTGTACAAATGCCATTCGTGTAGTTGATTTTGGCCATGTCTTATCGGTCGGACAAGTGCCACTGCCATCTAATTACCGCATTGGTCAACGATGGAGATCTGAAACATACAGTTTTCACTTTCCACATGGAGAGACTACGATAACTCTACAAGATGTAGCTAACTTTGGATTACACCGGTTTGGATTACACTAGTCCATTCCGCATGACCCTCCCAACTTTGACAAACTTCACAAAATTGATATGCGGGGAAAAACAAATGTTTATTGGCCCGAATGTCACCGTAAGTGAATTGAAGTGTGGAACAACCAACATAATCGACTACTTCAAGGTGCTCGCAATTATGGTCTTCTACATAAAAACTCAGCTTATATGAAATATTATATACCTCGAACTCAAAAGTATATTTCGCACGAGGGTGTGTTATCTCGTGATACGGTAAGTTTACTCCTTATTATAATTAGTATCATATTATTTCTTTCACATTATTCTCATGCATCTACATTTTTTTGTTTTCAGGTTTCATTATTGTTGATATTTATGTAAATAATATATATTCTGATTATAGGAATATTTGGTAATTAGGATAATTAGGTTAATCAGATATTGTGAATATCTTGTAATTAATGCACTGATTGTATTTTGATTTATTATTTGCCTATATAATAGAATCTCCATGGTGTAGTTGAAACACATGGGTTATGCCAATATCTCTTATTTTCTCTCATCTTACATGGTATCTAGAGCCTAACAAGAGGCAAAACCCTAATTCTCCAACCTGGTGGACCTACTGTTGATCAGTGAAATTTTTTTCTGCAAAACCGTGTTCTCTTTCAGGTTTTGCACCGTCTTCCATTGCTGTGTCCTCCTTCCGACATCCCCACCAGTCATATACATTGTCGTCAGTCGTCCGCTGCCAGCCAGTCATTGTTCACTATCAGTTTACTGTCCGCCGTCGCCGTCCGACGACTTTTCCGGTCGATGACCACACGGTTAGAATCGCCGTTCGTCGATCTACCCAGTCGTCCCAACCTCACCGCCAACAACTTCGGGATGCGCCGCCACGCGACGGGAACGTCTCTGGCGACCGTTACACACGCCTCCCTTCCAGCTACGCGTGAGGGCGTTTTCGGTGGTCTTTCCGGTTGCCGTTTGGTGCGTCGAACTCGTTCCGGCCTGCTCTACCTGGATCTGGTCTTCTTTTTCTCTTTCGGACTTATTGTGCATCCCTCTATTATGCCGTTACTCCGAGGTACTTTGTGGTTTCAGTTTTTCTGTTTTTGTTTATTGATCCCTGGCTGATTCTGGACCCTCAGATACTCCTGAGGACTCTTCCAAGGCTGACCCTCCTGTTTTCACCAATTATGTGAGTGCCCCTCTTTGCACTGACAAATTGGATGGAAGCAACCATGACACATGGGCCTTTGATATCAAACTTTGGCTTAATGGACAAGAATATGTTGAACACCTACCAAGAAGGCTACTGACATTGCTGAAGCAGAACGCCCACGGTGGAACAAGATTGATGCTCAGTTGTGTAGCATTATCAAGTCCACTATTCACTCTTCTTTGAAGCAGATTTTTCGTGCCCATCTCACTAGCGAGTCCGTTTGGGAGCAAGCCAAGGTTCTTTACACCAATGATACATAACGCCTTTATGGTGTCTGTCAAAATATCATGAATGTCATTGCTCCTCGCCAGATTGATGGTCCTATTTCTGCTTATTTGGGAAAGGTTCATGGTGCTTTACATGATTTCAATGAACTTTTGCCACCGGCCGATACTCCAGCCAGGGAACTTGAGCAGCGTAATAGCTTCTTCATGCTGTTGGCCCTATACGGTTTACCTCCAGAGTACTCCGCCACCCATGATCATATTTTGGGTTCTCCTAATGTCCCATCTCTGAACTCGGCTTGGTCTGCTTTGCTTCGAGTCCCGTCCAAGACATCATTTACCTCTATGCTCCCTGCTGCTCCTAGCCATGAGTTACCTCCTACTGCAGTTGATGCTTCTGGTCTTGTGTCTCAAGGTAGTGGTGGTAGTGGTCGTGGTCGTGGTCGGGGTAAACACCCGAAATGCGATCACTATCACCGCTTAGGCCACATTATTGATAAATGTTGGACTTTACATGGTCGTCCTCCTCGCGCTGCTAATGTTGCCCAGGTTGATCCACCAGCCCCATCCGAGCCATCTCCTCAGTCTACTGCTTCGCCTGTTACTTACGCCGAGATTCTTAAATGGTTTGAAGAACGTCAGGTCACTGGGTCCACTGCCTCTGTTGCACACACGAGTAATTCCTTTGCTTGTCTCTCTCAGTCGTCCCTAGGTCCTTGGGTTCTGGATTCTGGTGCCACCGATCATATCTCTGGTAATAAATCTATTTTTTCCACCCTTTCTACGTCTGGTTATTTACCCATGGTTACATTGGCTAATGGTTCTAAAAGACATTCCCAGGGGGTTGGCACTGTCAATCCCTTTCCTTCCCTCTCGGTTAACAATGTGCTTTATATCCCGGGTTCCCCGTTTAATTTACTTTCTATTAGTCGCTTGACCCGTTCCCTTGATTGCACTATTTGGTTCACTAAAGATTCCGTTTTCCTACAGGACCGGAGTTCGGGACGGATGATTCGCACCGGATGTGAGTTCAATGGCTTGTACCAGCTGTCACCTCCTTCTCGGGTTTGTGCTGTCAAGGATTCCCCTCTTCTCACTCATGCTCAATTGGGACATCCCAGCCTTGCTAAGCTCCAACAGCTGGTGCCGAGCTTGTCTAAGCTTACTTCTTTGTCTTGTGAGTCATGTCAACTAGGGAAACTTACCCGTAGTTCGTTTCCTAGTTGTGTCGTTAATCGCGCTAAGTCTCATTTTTCTTTAGTGCATTCTGATGTTTGGGGTCCTAGTCGGACTGTGTCCACGTTAGGGTCGAAATATTTTGTTACTTTTATTGATGATTTCTCGTGTTGTACTTGGTTATTTTTAATGGAAAATCGGTCTAGGTTATTTTCTATATTCCAACAATTTTATTATGAAATTAAAAATCAATTTGGCATTCCTATTCGTACTATGCGTAGTGATAATGCTAGAGAACCCCTCTCTCAACCATTTCAATCTTTCATGGCTTCTCAGGGTATTCTTCATCAGACTTCTTGTGCTTACACCCCTCAACAAAATGGGGTTGTTGATCGCAAAAATAGACATCTTATTGAAACAACTCGCACCCTCTTACTACATGGCAATGTTCCATTCCGTTTTTGGAGTGATGTTGTTCTCACTGCGTGCTATCTCATTAATAGGATGCCTTCCTCCGTTCTTGATAACCAAGTACCTCACTCTGTTTTGTTCCCGCATTAGTCCCTCCATCCATTAACACCTCGTGTCTTCGGGTCTACATGCTTTGTTCATAACGTACAACCAGGTATTGACAAGCTCTCTGCTCACTCGATAAAGTGTGTCTTCCTTGGTTATCCTCGGTCACAAAAGGGTTACCGGTGTTATTCTCCCACTCTACGCCATTATCTTGTATCGGCTGATGTCACTTTCTTCGAGTATGTTCCTTATTTCGGGCCACCTACATCTCCCAAGTCGGTCACGAATGTCTTTCATCTTCCTCATGTCCCTGTTTCATATACTCCACCCACAGTCCCTACATCCTTTACTCCACCTACTGTCCCTGTTCCTATCCCGGTTGCTCATACCCGTCCCTTACAAGTATATCAGCGTCGCCAACCACCACAAGTTGAGCATGTTCCTCCGGATGATACCGGTACTACCATTGCTGACTCTCCTCCAATGCTGGCTCCTCCGCCTACTCCGGCCTTGCCTCCTGAGCCTGAACTTCTCATAGCCCTTCGAAAAGGTATACGCTCCACCCGTAATCCTTCCCCTCACTATGTTACTTTAAGTTTTCACCGTATTTCTACACCACATTTTGCTTGCCTTTCTTCTTTGTCTTCTGTGTCTATCCCTAAGACTGTAGGTGACGCCTTATCTTATTCTGGGTGGAGACAAGCTATGGTCGATGAAATGAGTGCACTTCATAACAATGGTACTTGGGACCTTGTTCCTCTTATGTCTGGAAAGTGTGTTGTAAGGTGCAGGTGGATATTTACTGTTAAAGTGGGTCCGGATGGCTAGATAGATCGTCTTAAAGCCCGCTTGGTGGTGAAAGGCTATACTCAGGTTTTTGGCTTAGATTATGGATACACATTCTCACCAGCTGCTAAAATGGCATATGTTCGTTTGTTTCTATCCATGGCTGCTATTCGGCATTGGCCTATGTATCAACTGGATATCAAGAATGCTTTTCTACATGGTGATCTAACTGAAGAGGTATATATAGAGCAACCTCCTGGATTTGTTGCTTAGGGGGAGTCTTCTGGTCTTGTTTGTCACATCCGCAAGTCCTTGTATGGCCTCAAGCAATCACCTCAAGCTTGGTTTGGCAGATTTAGCACTGTTGTTCAGGAGTTTGGGATGAAACGGAGTGAGGCAGATCACTCAGTTTTCTATCGTCATTCAGCTCGAGAATGTGTCTACTTGATTGTATATGTCGACGAGATTGTCATTACAGGGAGTGACCACCATGGCATATCACAGGTAAAACAACATCTTTGTCACCATTTCCAGACAAAATATCTTGGAAAACTCTGATACTTCTTGGGCATAGAGGTGGTACAGTCAAAGGCTGGCATTGTTATTTCTCAGAGAAAGTATGCGATGGACATTCTTGAGGAAACATGATTGCTTAATGCAAAACCAATTGATACTCCAATGGATCCAAATACTAAACTTCTACCAAATCAGGGGGAGCCATTTTCAGATTCGGGAAAGTATAGAAGACTGGTTGGGAAACTGAATTATCTCACAATCACTCGTCCAAATATCTCTTTTGCAGTAAGTGTGGTAAGTCAATTCCTAAATTCACCTTGTGAAGATCATTGGGATGCTTTGATTCGTATTCTCAAATATATCAAAGGGGCGCCAGGTAAAGGGCTCATCTATAAGGATAAGGGTCATATACGTATCGTTGGATATTCATATGCTAATTGGGCCAACTCTCCAACTGATAGAATATCCACTTCTAGATTTTGTGCACTCAATGAAAATAATCTAATATCTTGGAAGAGTAAGAAACAGAATGTTGTTGCAAGGTCAAGTGCTAAAGCTGAGTATCAGGCCATGGCATCAGCTACTTGTGGACTCATCTAACTCAGACAGTTGCTTCAAGAACTACGATTTGGGGATGTTTCACAGATGACACTCATTTGTGATAATCAAGCTGCACTACGCATTGCCACAAATCCAGTATTTCATGAGAGGACAAAGCACATCGAGATAGATTGTCACTTCATCAGAGAAAAGATCTTATCTGGGGACATCACCACCAACTTGTTAATTCAAATGATCAACTGGCAGATGTCTTCACTAAGTATTTGAGAGGTCCTCGAATAAATTATATATGTAACAAGCTTGGTGCATATGATTTATATGCTCCAGCTTGAGGGGGAGTGTTGATATTTATGTTAATAATATATATTCTGATTATAGGAATATTTGGTAATTAGGATAATTAGGATAATCAGATATTGTGAATATCTTGTAATTAATGCACTGATTGTATTTTGATTTGTTCTTTGTCTATATAATAGAATCTCCGTGGTATAGTTGAAACACACGGGTTATGCCAATGTCTCTTGTTTTCTCTCATCTTAACAATTATTATGCTCGATTCGGACTTATACTCGCTCACCCACCACCGAAAATGATCCATTCAATACTATACACGGTATTGATTCGGTCTGTGAAGTTATATCGACCACTTTAGAAGATTTGCATCCGGAAGCTTTTTCAACTCACTATGAGGAAGCTGCACCGAGTAAAAAATTTACAGTCCCGCCGAGTCTCCTCTACCACAAACGCAACATGACTCACCTACATCGCAATCACAAGGTTTGTCTAGATATGTGCTCCAATTTTCTTTCCAGCATCCTTCAAGTTCAAATGTTCTTGACTCAACTTCGTCAATGTTTGCCGCCACTTATGCTACACCACCGTCTGCATTCATCAAACAGGTTATCGTCCTACTGCTTGATAAAGTAAAAGAAATGAATGACAACAATAGCAACGATGATGGTGATGACAACGATAGTGACAATTATGATAATGATAATGATAATAATATCAACGAAGAACCCACACCTTTAACACAAAAACATCCAAGAACAAGAGGCGGGCAAACCCGACAAGTGGAACCACCTCAAAGAATTCTTCAGGTGGAATAACCTCGAAGAATTTTACCACCACGCCAGAGAAAGTTACCTCATTGTCGGACATCATCCCACCACCACCAATCTCATAAATACTTCATTTTTTCCCTATCATATTTTGTATAATAATTTTAAATGTGATCAATTATTATTTTTAATTATGTTTAAATTTCCATCATATTATGTATAATAATTTTGTTATTATTTTTTTTAAAATTATGTTGTATAAGAGAATCATACTTGCCCTAATTCTTTTTTTTTTAATTACTTACACATGTCATAGTTTCAACATGTCTTTATTAGTTTTAAAAAAATGGGATCCATGCAGAAGTCGTGTACTTTGGTAACGACTTGTATAAATTTTAAAAAAATAACTTAGTTGGAGTCGTATATTTGACATACGACATGCCTATTTTTTCTAAAAAAATAATAAAGTAGCGAAGTTGTGGTTATCACCTATGACTTGAATATATATTTAAAAAAATATATAGTTGTATGTCACCTATACAACTTATCCCAATTGGGTATTTTCCCCCCCCTAAAACTACACTAGTCCTGCAACTAAATTGCACTAATTATGTAAAACAAACCAATATCAGTATAAATTTATAACCAAAATTTACCCTACCAACCAACTATTAATTGCCACATATTTAAGGGACGTTGTTTCAAGATTAAAACAAAGTTGTTGTTACTCAAAATAATCAAATGACATTGTTTGGTTTTTTTTAACAAAGTATAACTTATTTTATGCTCTGTTGAATTTTTTTTAAAACAACTTATCAAAAAAGGGAAAGAGAAGGTTGTCATTATAAGATTAATCAAATATGATGTGAGGAGTTTTGATTATAAGATTGATTAATATATCGTCTATAGTTTAGATAAGGAGAAGCCTCAGTATATGGAGGGAAGAGGAGGGAATTTAATGGAAGGGAGGGGAAGGATTTTAATTAGACATTATGTTTGGTGGAAGGGGGGGAGGGGAGGAGAGGGGAGAGATTTAAAAAAAAATTACTTTTAAATGCTTATAACTATTTATTTCAAAATCCACGAGTGGGGTTACGTTAGTCAAACTATATAAAATGTTTTAAAATCTCTCTCTCCCCTAAAAAATTGTTTGGTTAGAGGGAAATTGGGGGGGGGGGGGGGGGGGGATATTTTAAATTTTTTGTGTTTGGTTCAAATTTAAAGAGGGGAGGGGAGCAAAATCCCTCCTGGGTCCATTTTTGCTCTCCTCCCATTCCCTCCAACCAAACACTATGTAAGTTCCAAGAGTGTCTAAAATTATACTAAATTATTATTAGAATAACCTATCCAAAAGATGAAAAAAAAAATGGCATTGGCTTACAATTCTATATCCTCAATATCTCATATGGGGAAGGATTTTTATGCTCACCCAAAGTTCATATATTTATTTCCCCAGAGAAAAATTTAATAAAAGAAAAACTGGGGAAAAAAATAAAAGAATTTCATAAATCTATTAAAGGGATGAAGTTTCATTCAAAAGGTGCAGAAAATGAAGTTATAGAGAGGCTACTCAATAAAAGTCACTGCCCCTCCAAGTTAGACCAATGCATAACAGTGTAAGCCATGAGTTCAAGAGACTCAACCTCATTGACTTCTGGCTATCCAACTCTGTTTCCTGACAGAAGCTCCAAGCCTCCAACAATACCACTCCTAAACCATATACATCATTTTTTGTGCTTAACATGTTCAAAAGGTGGCTACTATTGAAGATGGCTGCTAATTTTTTATTTCGCAAAAGTTTGTTTTTGTCTTCTTGCAAGTTTCGGAAAGGTGGTCAAAGTTTGGATTGGAGAGTTGCTCTGTGTTGGTTTTCATTTTTATAACCCTCTCTTTGGCAGAAAATCTGGTTTAGACCTTGCAGCTTGGTTCCCAGGATACATCTTTCGATACAAGACTTTTAGAGTCCACAGGTGTTTCTGCTAGCATTTTGAAACTCCATGGATGTATGCAGTCTTGGTGTACGCTGCTGCTGCTTTCGGTTAGGTATGTGTCCTGGAGTTTGATCGTTACAAAGTAGAGTAAACTTACACGAAGGTTTTCTTGGTCACTACTGCTATAACTCATCTCTGCTGAAGCTGGGGAGTGGACTATTAAGAAGGAGTCTCCTTTTACACAATGCTATTAAACACTGGTTTTCTTGTTTCATGAATAAAGTTGGTTCTGTTGCTGCTGGGTGCTAATGTGGTAGATGTGACTGTGTTGTTGGTTTTTCTTGCTGTTGTTATTTGGTCAGCTGCTGTTATTTTGGTGCAGCATTTAAGATATCAAGTTTCATACCATCTTTGCGCGGCTGATTTATTTGGTGAAGCTTCAGGTCTTAGTCGTGTCATTATGATGCTTCCGCTATGCTACAAAACTTCGGTTTAAGAAAATTCCACTCACTGCAACCATCACGCTTCTGGTTTTTGGTTGGGTGGGAGGTCACGTTTTTTCTGTTCTGTCGGACAATGGACTAATTTTTGGGTGGAGGAGGAGTTAGTTTTTCAATCAATATTGTCTTCTCTTGACTGATGATTGAAGCTGATGGTTGAAGCTCTACCTATTTCATCTTCTTTAAATGTTCATTTGTTTTTCTTTGTACAGGGTTCAGAGTGCCCCTTATACCCTTTTAATAAATAGAATTTGTAACATCCCTGACTGCTCTATGGATTGATGACTGTCCCCACATACCAACACGGGTCTTTTCAGCGTGCTTTGTCCTCACTCACATGCTTCCTGGAAAACTTCCCAGGAGGTCACCCATCCCAGAATTGCTCCAAGTCAAGCATGCTTAACTGTGGAGCTCTTAAGTGACGGGCTTCCGAAAAGAAGATGCATCTTGTTAGTATAGGTAGTACCAATCAATTCATATAAGCCTTCCTCAACTGTATAGTCCCATACCTACACAGTCTCAGGATCCCTCTCATTCGGGTGTGTAATCGGTTCATTCATGTGTCCCTCCGCCTAGAAGCCTGCCAGGAGCCGCTCCTTGTCCGTGCCTTCTTGCACCGGCGATCACTCCCCGCCCTTGTCGGCACCCGGGTGTTACCTGCCCACCAGCTTCCGCTTGGTTCGTCCCCGAACCACACCGTACTGGGAGAGGTGCCGCTCTGATACCATTTGTAACATCCCTGACTGCTCTATGGATTGATGACTGTCCCCACATACCAACACGGGTCTTTTCAGTGTGCTTTGTCCTCACTCACATGCTTCCTGGAAAACTTCCCAGGAGGTCACCCATCCCAGAATTGCTCCAAGTTAAGCACGTTTAACTGTGGAGCTCTTAAGTGATGGGCTTCCGAAAAGAATATGCATCTTGTTAGTATAGGTAGTACCAATCAATTCATATAAGCCTTCCTCAACTGTATAGTCCCATACCTACACAGTCTTAGGATCCCTCTCATTCGGGTGTGTAATCGGTTCATTCATGTGTCCCTCCGCCTAAAAGCCTGCCAGGAGCCGCTCCTTGTCCGTGCCTTCTTGCACCAGCGATCACTCCCCGTCCTCGTCGGCACCCGGGTGTTACATGCCCACTAGCTTCCGCTTGGTTCTTCCCCGAACCACACCGTACTGGGAAAGGTGCCGCTCTGATACCATTTGTAACATCCCCGACTGCTCTATGGATTGATGACTGTCCCCACATACCAACACGGGTCTTTTCAGCGTGCTTTGTCCTCACTCACACGCTTCCTGGAAAACTTCCCAGGAGGTCACCCATCCCAGAATTGCTGCAAGTCAAGCACGCTTAACTGTGGAGCTCTTAAGTAATGGGCTTCCGAAAAGAAGACGCATCTTGTTACTATAGGTAGTACCAATCAATTCATATAAGTCTTCCTCAACTGTATAGTCCCATACCTACACAGTCTTAGGATCCCTCTCATTCGGGTGTGTAATCGGTTCATTCATGTGTCCCTCCGCCTAGAAGCCTGCCAGGAGCCGCTCCTTGTCCGTGCCTTCTTCCACCGGCGATCACTCCCCGCCCTCGTCGGCACCCGGGTGTTACAGAAATGATAATTTGACACATTTTTTAGACACCTACGGTCGACATCGTATTAGCTACAATGTATATGCTGCACTGTGTGACACTGTAGCTGCACAGTGCGGCAAGTCTTTTTAAAAAAAAAATTAAATTTTTTTATAAATAATTTTTTTGTTAAGTATGTGTAAATATCTGGTGAATTGAGTACAAATATCTGGTGAATTCAGTTCATTATCTGGTGAATGGGTTTTTTTGAGAAATAATTTTTTTTGGTTAAGTATATTCAAATATACGGTGAATTCGGTATAAATATCTGGTGAATTCAGTTCATTATCTGGTAAATGTGTTTTTTTTATAAATAAATTTTTTGGTTAAGTATGTGTAAATATCTGGTGAATGAGTTTTTTTGATAAATAAATTTTTTGGTTAAGTATGTACAAATATCTGGTGAATCATGTACAATGAATTCAGTTCATTATCTGGTGAATGAAGTTTTTGGTTAAGTATGTATAAATATCTGGTGAATGGGATTTTTTGAGAAATAAATTTTTTGGTTAAGTACGTGCAAATATCTGGTGAATCATGTACAAATATTTGGTGAATTCAGTTCATTATCTGGTTAATGGTATTTTTTTTAGAAATAAAATTTTTATTTTTTTAAAAAAGTCAATTTTTTTTTTTTTTTAAAAATGGTGCTACAGTAGCACTACAGTGCACTACTGTAGCAAGATGTTGCGTAGATGTCGCAAATTTTGTATCAAATTAGCAGGCCTCTTTAATAAATTTTAGCCTATCGAAAAAAAAAACATGTTCAACACATAGTACTCAGCATATATGTATCAAATTGTTCCAACTGCATTGGTAGTAATTAGTGCTTGCTCAGTCTCAGGACAAATTAGTGACAATCCAAAAGCAGAAACTCTAGCATTCATGGAGTTATAAGGTGGTTTGGTGGTTTCGATGTGGGACAAAGGTGTTGGGACAGCAACAAAATGCATTTTTAACGGTAATTATTATGACTTTTAGCGGCAATTATAAAAAAAGCTGGTAAAGACCCAATTAATTGCTGCCATAAATCAAAAGTTATAGCGGCAATTATTGCCTGCAATTTTAATAGCAACTAAATATGATTCTTGAATTTCTCTATAAGCTCATTTCCTGACTTTTTTTTATTGCTACTAAAAGTTACACCTAATATTTCCCAACAATTACTATTGCCACTAAATGTCAATATTATTTGTCACTCAAACCATGCATGATTTTATCAACAAAAGTTTTTTTCTCCCAAAATCGATATTTTTTTGTATTTAAAAAAAATTGGTTTTGTTATATCAGTTTGCTCACATAATTTTCACACATATGATAGATAAACACAAATAGATTCACATGAATGACTGCAGATACATGTAATACAAAAGGAGCACAAATGGAAAAGAAGAGTCTTTCTCAAGTCCTTCTCTTGAATGGAATGATTCCAATGACTATCTGGTGATACAAAGCAGCAAGGGCTGCTCCAATGAAAGGTCCAACCCAGAAAATCCACTGCAAGTAACAATAAAATTGTATTATTATTTAAGTAATTTTATTTCAGGTAAACAAAAAATGGACAAAATTTCAAGTATTTTTAAGGAAGAAGGCAAAGAAAATACACGGTCATCATCCGAAGCAAGGTCCCTGTCGAAGATGATGGCAGCTCCTAGACTCCTAGCTGGGTTAATGCCAGTTCCTGTGATGGGAATGGTGGCCAAGTGGACCGAGAATATTTCAATAGGCATTAACCAAACATTGAGAATTCCACAAAATCATATGCTAAAATTGGTTCTAAATTATAACATGTCATTTCAATAGGTATTAACAGCATTATTATTATTTTTCTAAATGCTAAATGGAATGCAGAAATTGGAAAAAAACAGCAAAGAATACATACAGGAACATGAGAGTCTCTAGCATTTCTCTTGGCATCAGTGGCAGAGAAAACAACGTACACGAGATAGAACCAAGATAATTTCAACACAAAATAAAAATACCCAAAATCCAAACCAACCATTGTGCACCAAAAAGGAACATAGAACCAAGAAAGAACCCACCAGAAAGATTGAGTAAAAATACATGCTTTGTGAAACGTCATAGATCTCACCCTTGATGGCCATGAGCAAGGATTAAGAGAGGACCATCATATAAAAAAACCATCATATAATTTCTTTTGCTACTTGTGCAGCATCCCTCTGTTCTTCCGTTACTTCAGCCAAAGGATTTCCCATCTACCATTAAATCAAAGATTTCTTTAGATGCGGACAACATGACAATTACTTGCTTTAGCATTATCCAACTCCATTTCAGATTCTTTAAAATAATTAATCATATAAAATAATTAATTAATTATCTTCTTTAGACTCTTGCACTTCATATTTCCAAACAAACATTCAATCAATGCCATCTTTTAGGCTGCCTCTATATTAGTAAAGAATGTAGATATGCATTCTCATGAATGCTAAGAAGCATTCTCTTGCTATAAGTGCTATAAGCATTAATCAAGTACTATCTTCATAGTAAAGAATGTAGATCTGCATTTCTTTTGGAAAATAAATAAGTAAAGCACATATACTTGGAGCATATCTTAGAAAAAGATATATACCATATAGCATCATTGTGAAACCAATCATTTATGTTGACTAGAGGAGTACTTTGAGCCATTTGAAGAGTAATCTGAGCTGCATTCTGAAGAGTCTTCAAAGATCCAATGGAAGTGCAATCCATTCATCTGCCATAATTGAAAATTATGTTTGTGCAACCAGTAAGATCAGCAAAAGTAACTTTTAAAACCATTTTTGTCGTAGTGGACAGGCTTTCAAAATACAGCCATTTCATTCCTTTAAAGCACCCCTACACTGCAAGAGTGATAGCTTAAGCTTTTGCCAGGGAGGTCGTTCGGTTGCATGGAATTCCCACAGCTATTGTTAGTGATCGGGACCCGATTTTTGTTAGTAATTTTTGGAAAGAGCTTTTCCGGTTACAAGGAACTCACCTCAAAACGAGTTCTGCGTACCATCCAGAAACAGATGGACAAATGGAAGTGGTGAATAGGTACCTGGAAACATTTTTGCACTGTTTTATATCAGATCAGTCCTGCACTTGGCTCCAATGGCTGCACTGGGCTGAATACTGGTATAACACTACTTATCATGTCACTACAGGGGTTACACCATTTGAAGTGGTCTATGGCTGAAAACCCCCCATGATCACAATTCACAAGGTACTTAAAAGGGGAAACAAAGGTAGAAGCTGTTCAGCATGATTTGATTGATCGTGATGAGCCCTTAGACAATTGAAACACCATTTACGTCGGGCACAAGGGAGGAAGAAAGACCAGGCTGATAATAAGAGACAAGAAAGGAGTTTCGAAGTGGGAGAATGGGTTTTTCTGAAGCTTCGACCTCATAGACAGCAATCAGTGGTTTCACGGATTAATGCCAAGCTAGCAGCAAGGTACTATGGGCCTTTCCAAGCGTTAGAGCGTTTGGGGGCAGTGGCGTACAAGCTCAAACTCCCTGCTACCTCCAAAATACATCCGGTTTTTCATGCATCTCTGCTGAAGAAAGCTGTGGGAAGTTACAGTGTTGAGAAGGAATTGCCATCAAGAATGGGAGGAGATTACCCGGAGATGTTTGAACCAGCTGCTGTTCTTGCATCCAGAAAAGTCAACAAAGACGGTGACAGTGTTCGACAAGTTCTGTGATGAAAAAAACCAGGGAGGCCCACGTGATAGGGGAATCACACACTTATCCTATCAGGAGCTCATGGAAAGGAAGCAAAAAGGTTTATGTTCCAAGTGTGGGGGGACCTTATCACCCACTCCACCAATGTCCAGATAAACAATTGAGAATA
The DNA here is from genome assembly GCA_030762895.1 of Sophora flavescens. Classification (NCBI taxonomy): domain Eukaryota; kingdom Viridiplantae; phylum Streptophyta; class Magnoliopsida; order Fabales; family Fabaceae; genus Sophora; species Sophora flavescens. Next base: position 80,165,380 of record CM061065.1, on the reverse strand, counting down.
ATGGTGTTGGATGAAGAAGAAGAAGGCGCAACAGAGGGGAACATCTTTTCAGCCTGGGGAGCTTGACCTTTGAGACAAGGGGGCAGCCACAAACCGTGAAACTCAAAGGCAAAATCAAGGGAGTACCTATTTTATAATTTTATATCCAGACAACTAGTGACAAAAATGGGTTGGCAAGTGGAAGAGACTCGAGCTATGAAGATCAAATTGGGTGACGGTTATCAGGTGGTGGCTAAGGGGAAGTGCAAAGGAGTTGAAGTGGAGTTAGAAGAGGTTAAGGTCTCAGTAGATACTTTCCTTTTTGATTTGGAAGGTATTGATGTGGTCTTAGGGATTTCATGGTTAGCAACACTTGGGGAAATGTTAGTTGATTGGGGGAGGCAAACCATGAAGTTTCATTTTGTTAGAATACTAGGTAGTAGGCCCATAAGCCCATTTGTGTATGTTGTAAATATAGCCTTGTAATAACTCTTTTTGACTAAGTAATGAAAGTAAGGAAATACACTTTCTACATGGTATCTAGAGCCAAAAACCCTAGGTCAGGTTAAAACCCAGATTCCGGCGAGCTCAACCCTTTTTCCGGCGACTCCTCCGGCGACTTTTCCGGCGTGTCTCAGCTCTCACCGCCGGTACTGCTGTGTTCGTCTCTTCGCCGTCGGCCCATTCATCCGGACGACACCCCGATCGGAGCCGCCACGCGCCTTCACGCGCCGCCACAAGCTTCGGCCGGTCCATTCTGTTTCCGGCAGATCTCTCCCTCTCTGGCGCGCGTCGGTTGTCACCTCCGCCACCGTTGTGGCCGTCTCATTCCGGCGAGTCTGACCCGGTGGTCAGTTAACTTCACCGCCGCCGGAGCGACTGTCAACCGCCACCGGCCACCACTGTTTGAACTTTCCTGGCCTATTTTTTCATGGGGACTTCATTTCTACTGTTCTGTTCTCCTAATTTCATCTTGGAGATTAGTTTTTTGGATATTTTCAGCCCTTGATTACTTCAAACATGACTAGTTCCTCTCGTCCTAAATGCACTTATTGCCATAGATGGGGGCACACTGAGGAGAGGTGCTTCAAGTTGCATGGTCGTCCTCCTCGGTTTATTCTCACTCACAATGAGGACACCTTGCCTGAGCAACCAAGGGACCCTTCAAATAAGCAGCGATCTGCACCCTTATTGGAACCGATTATGATGATTATTTGAGGTATCGGGCATCACAAATTATCATCCTCATCCATTGCATCATTTGCTCATTACTGTAATTCCTTTGCGTGTGTGTCCCAATCTTCTTTGGGACCATGGATTCTTGATTCTGGTGCCTCTAATCACATCTGTGGCAATTCCCTCTTACTGTCTCACATTACTTATTCCAACTCTCTACCTCCTATTACCTTAGCTAATGGCTCCAAACAGGTTGCTACAACAGTTGGTAATGCGCATTCCTTACCCTCTATTTCTTTGGACTCTGTTCTATATCTTCCTGTGAAGAAGGTTTCTATTTCTCATCATTAATTGAACTTGGGGGGAAAACAAACTATGTAAATACATGTATATGAGTCATGGGCCTTAGCCTAATGGGCCTGACTAGATAACAACAAAATAACTAATAAAGAAAAACCTATATACATTAACACCCCCCCTCAAGCTGGAGCATATAGATTATATGCACCCAGCTTGTTACAAATGAACCTAATACGTGGACCCCTAAGGGGCTTGGTGAAGATGTCCGCTAGTTGGTCATTGGTGTTGATGTAGTTTGTAACAATTCATCCAGAAAGCACCTTTTCTCTAATAAAATGACAGTCCACCTCGATGTGTTTGGTCCTTTCATGAAAAACTGGATTAAAGGCAATATGAAGAGCTGCTTGATTATCACAAAACAACTTCATTTGGGAGACTTACTCAGAATTTTAGTTCTTGAATTAGTTGCCTAATCCAAATGAGTTCACATGTAACTAAGGTCATAGCTCGATACTCCGCCTCAAAGACTAGATCTAGCCACAACCTCCTGCTTCTTACTTTACCAAGAGACAGGATTGCCTCCAACAAGAACACAATATCCTGAGGTAGAACGTCTATCAGAAGGGGACCCGGCCCAATCAGCATCAGAATAACCAATTACTTCAGTGTGACCTTTATTCTCGTATAATAAACCTTGACCAGGGGATCCCTTGACATACCTCGAGAATTCGAATAGTTGCATCCCAATGACTATCACAAGGAGATCGGAGAAATTGGCTCACCATAGAAACAAACAAATGAAATGTCTGGCCGTGTGATGGTAAGATAATTCAACTTGCCAACTAGTCTCCGATAACTTCCAGGATTAGCAAGAGGCTCCCCCTGTCCTGGAAGGAGTTTGACATTAGGATCCATAGGAGTGTCTATCGGCCTGCAATCTAACATGTTAGCCTCTTCAAGAATGTCCAATACATACTTCCGTTGAGACACAACAATACCACAGTCGGATTGAGCAACTTCTATACCCAAAAAGTATTTGAGCAAGCCCAAGTCTTTGGTTCGAAAGTGATGAAAGAGATGTTGCTTCAGTTCATTAATGCCATCCTGATCATCTCCAGTTACAACAATGTCATCCACATAAACAACCAGATAAAGGCATTGTCCTTGAGAATTGTGCCTGTAGAAAACAATATGATCAGATGCACAACGAACCATGCCAAATTCTTGAATGACAGTACCGAATCTTCCAAACCATGCCCGAGGAGATTGCTTTAAGCCATAGAGAGAGTGACGAAGTTTGCAAACTAGATTAGACTCCCCCTGAGCAACAAAACCAGGAGGTTGCTCCATATAGATTTCTTCCTGAAGTTCACCATGAAGAGAGGCATTCTTGATGTCCAATTGATACAAAGGCCAAGAACGCATGGCAGCCACTGAAAGAAATAAACGAACAGAGGACATCTTGGCCACTGGAGAAAATGTGTCATGATAGTCTTGACCATAAATTTGAGTGTACCCTTTAGCAACAAGACGGGCCTTGAGACGATCAACCTGACCATCAGGACCAACCTTCACAGTGTAAATCCAACGACAATCAACAGGAGATTTACCTGGAGGAAGAGGAACTAACTCCCAAGTATCATTAGCATGAAGTGCAGTCATCTCATCCAACATTGCCTGTTGCCATCCTGGATGTGAAAGAGCCTCTCTAGGTGATTTAGGAATAGGAACAACAGACAGAGAGGAGATAAAGGCACAATATGGTGAAGACAAACGATGATAACTAACAAAATTATAAATAGGATGAGGGTTGCGAGTGGAACGAGTACCTTTTCGAATGGCAATGGGAAGTTGATCGCTAGGAGTATGGTCCGCAACGGGTGGAGATGCTGGTGCAGGAAGTGAGTCGGCAGGAGCCACCGGAGAGACCTCGGTAGGAGGCTGAGAGCGGCGACGATAAACCTGCAAAGACTGAAAGTCGGAAAAAGAGGAGAACATGGACAAGGTAAAACTTCTGTCATGGATTGACATGGAGGAGAAGAGGAAGAGGAAAGATAGAAAGGAGAAGACTCAAAAAAATGTAACATCAGCAGAAAGATAGTACCGACGAGTATCTGGAGAGTAACATTTGTAACCTTTTTGAACACGACAGTAGCCAAGAAAGATGCATTTAATGGATTTTGATGACAACTTATCATGTCTAGGAGTCATGTTATGTACAAAGCAAACACATCCAAAGACACGAGGAGTAAGAGCATATAGTGGCTGATCAGGAAATAAAATGGAGTGAGGAACCTGGTTTTGGAGAACAGAAAAGGGCATACGGTTAATAAGATAGCATGTAGTAATAACCGCATCACCCCAAAAGCGAACAGGAACATTATTATGAAGTACGAGGGTACGAGTTGTTTCAATTAAATGTTTGTTCTTACGTTCAACAACTCCATTTTGTTGAGGTGTATAAGCACAAGAGGATTGATGAACAATCCCCTGAGTAGACATAAAATGAGTAAAAGCTGCAGAAAAGTACTCAGGAGCATTGTCACTTTGTAAAACTTGAACATTTGTTTTAAATTGATTTCTAACTTCAGCACAAAAGTTCTCAAACATGGATAACACCTCCGAACGATTTTTCATTGAAAACCAGACACAAACTACACGACTAGGACCCCAAATATCAGAATGAACTAAAGCAAATGGGGACGCAGCCCGATTATTCATACGCCTAGGAAAAGATGTTCTAGACTGTTTCCCTAATTGACAAGACTCACAATTAAAATTTGATAAAGAAGAAAGACCAGGAACCATCTTCTGAAGCTTGGATAAACTTGGATGGCCTAAATGGTTGTGAAGAAGATTAGGGGATGGAGCAGTGGTGCAAGCAACGGACGATGGTGAAAGATGATAAAGGCCTTGTGACTCACATCCTGCGCCAATCACCTGTCCCGTACTGCGATCCTGGATAACAACAGAATTATTAGTGAAGGTGATAGAACAATTTAGGGTACGAGCAAGACGACTCACAGAAACAAGATTAAATGGACAATTAGGAATATACAAAACCGAATCTAAAGGAATGGAAGGTAAAGGTTTTGCACTCCCAACAGCTGTAGCAACTTGTTTAGTGCCATTGGCCAAAGTGACAGGTGGTAAGGAGTTGGAGTGCGTAAAGGTAGAAAGTAAAAGAGAATTACCAGAAATATGATCAGAGGCACCAGAATCAAGGACACAAGGGCCAAGAGGTGATGAGTGGGTAACACAGGCAGTGGGATTACCAGAATGAGCAACTGAGACAACGGATGAGGATGACTGCTGTGATGCACGGAGCCTCAGATACTCATCATAATCAGCACCGGTGAGTGTGACAGAGCGCTGCTGTGGAGGGCCAAGATACTACTCTGAAGGGCCACTAGGCTGAGCAGGCTGAGTCTCATCAGTATGAACAAGGTTGATGCGAGGAGGACGACCATGTAACTTATAACACTTGTCTCTGGTATCTCCCAATCTATGGCAATAGGTACACTTAGGGTGAGATGACCGATTGCCTCCATGGTCACCACCCCGTTCCTCCCGAGGACTCCACTGAAACTGAGAAGAAGCTAATGCGAACTCTCCCCGAAAAAGGATCCTGGTGAAGGTACAGATGTCACCACGAAGAAGACGGAAAAGACCTCCTGTAAGGTAAGAATAGTTGCACTAGCAAGAATCGATCTCTAACAAAGAACGAGGATCGGGCGCATAGAGGCCAAAGTATAGACCATAAAGAACTTATCACGTTTCAACTCCTCACCTACGTTTTACCAACAGGTAAAAGTGCATTAAACTCAGCCCGAATGGAGGATACTTGACCAACAAAATCAGGAACCGTCATGCCCTCCTATTTGTGAAGTCGAATCAACTTATCAACAACAGAATACAATCACTGAATGTCATTGGTATAAAGTGATTTGGCTTGGTTCCACAAGTCATAGCAAGTATCAAAATTAGTGTAGATATCGTGAAGGGAAGGATCAATGGACTACCACAAAAGGGTACACAGTAATGCATCGGCTCTTTCCCAATTATCCTGATCAGTCTTCACATCTTTTAGCTTGGTGGTCAAATGATCCTTAAGGCCTTGGCCCATGCACCATTTCTCAACAGCCTTGGACCATGAAATATAATTAGAGGAACCCACCAATTTTTCTGTTGCAATGGTTGGTGAAGAGGTAAAGGTACCAGAAAAGGTTCCAGACTTCCCTGTAGAGGATGGTGATGTCATGTGTGGAAGAAGAAAGCTCTAAAAGAGTGCAAACTTGACTTTTAGAGGCGGAAGTGGGAGAAACAGACCCCAAAAATAGAACAAACACAGAAAAACAGCCCAGACCAGAAAAGTCAGAAGTGATGGACGGCGGCTGGTGCGGCGGCCGATGGCGGCCAATGGCGGCTGACGACGGCGGAGGAAAAACTGACCACTGGGTCAGACTCGCCGGAGTGAGGCGAGCACAACCGTGGTGGCGGTGAGGACAGATACGTGTCGCAAAGGAGGAAATCTGCCGGAGAGCGAAAATGGCGACCGGAGCTTGTGGCGGCGAGTGGTGACGTGGTTCTGGATGACGTCCACAGGGATGGGCCGGCGGTGAGGAGACGAACACGGCGGTACCGGCGGTGAGAGCGGAGGCACGCCGGAAAAGTCACCGGAGGAGTCACCGGAATCTGGGTTGAGCTCGCCGGAGAGGTCAGTCGCTGGAATCTGAGTTTTAACCCAACCTAGGGTTTTTGGCTCTAGATACCATGTGAATAATGTTTCTATTTCTCATCATTAATTGAACTTAGGGGAAAAACAAACTATGTAAATACATGTCTACGAGTCATGGGCCTTAGCCTATTGGCCTTGACTAGATAACAACAAAATAACTAATAAAGAAAAACCTATATACATTAACACTTCCTAATTGTCCATTTAATCTTGTGTCTGTTAGTCTTTTGACCCGTACCTTAAATTGCAATGTCACCTTTTCTGACAATTCTGTTGTTATTCGGGATCGCGATGCAGGACGGAGTGGTTGACACAGGACATGAGTCACAGAGTTTGTACTATATTTCATCACCATCTGTTGCCTGCACTACTACTTCATCCCCAGAGCTTCTCCACAACCGTTCAGGACATATGAGCTTATCTAAGCTTCAAAAGATGGTTCCTGGTCTTTCATCTTTGTCAAATCTTAATTGTGAGTCGTGTCAACTAGGTAAACAGTCTAGAATGTCTTTTCCTAAGCATGTCAATAATCGGGCTACGTCTCCTTTTGCTTTTGTTCACTCTGATATTTGGGGTCCTAGTCGTGTTGTCTCTATTTCTGGATTTCATGATTTTGTAACTTTCATTGATGATTATTCTCGTTGTACTTGGTTATATTTAATGAAGAGTCGATCTGAAGTTTTATCCGTTTTTGAGACCTTTTGTGCTGAAATTAGAAATCAATTTCATACAAATATTCAAGTACTAAGAAGTGACAATGCACCTGAGTATTTTTCCACAGCTTTCACTCATTTCATGTCTTCTCATGGAATTATACATCAGTCTTCATGTGTTTATACACCTCAAAAAAATGGGGTTGCTAAGCGAAAGAATAGACATCTGATTGAGACAACTCGCACCCTTTTGCTCCATCATAATGTTCCCACTCGCTTTTGGGGGGATGTTGTCATTACTGCCTGTTATCTTATTAATCGCATGCCATCTTCTGTTCTGCAACACAAGACTCCTCATTCCGTACTTTTTCCTGACCAGGCAGCATATTCCCTTACTCCACGTTCATAATATGGCACCTGGAAAGGACAAGTTGTCAACCAAGTCACTCAAATGTATATTCCTTGGGTATTCTCGTGTTCATAAAGGTTACAAATGTTACTCTCCCGATACTAACAAGTATTACCTTTCTGCTGATGTCACCTTCTTTGAGTCTTCTCTTTTTTATCCTTCATCTTCCTCGACTCCACCTCCATCCATGACAGAGATTCTACCACTTCCACAATTTCCTCCTTTGATGTCATTTGACTCCAACAAACCCGGGGAACCTACTGCTCTCGATCCTTCTCCAGCCACTACAGCTCACGATCCTTCTCCAGCCACCACTGCCCCCAGGCCCTTACAGGTTTTTCATCGCAGAGGTCGCATAGTTGGTGATGCTCCCCATACAGTCCCTCCTGACTCATTTCCTGCTCCAAAGACTCCTCTCTCTTCTGCCAGATCCATCGCCTAGTGATCATCTACCCATTGCCATTATAAAAGGTACTCGTTCCACTCGTAATCCTCATCCTATTTATAACTTTCTTAGTTACCATCGCTTGTCCACTCCATATTGTGCTTTTATATCCTCTTTGTCTCCTGTTTCTATTCCTAACACCACTATGGCGTCAGGCAATGGTGGAAGAGATGACTGCACTTCATACTAATGGTACTTGGGAGTTGGTCCATCTCCCTCCAGGTAAAACTCCTGTAGCTTGTCGTTGGATTTTCACTGTTAAAGTTGGTTCTTGCTGGAAATCCGCCTTAATTGCGGTTTATCTAAATTATGTCCAAGTCTTTCAAAATGGTATCAAGAGCCAGGTTGGTTGTCCTTTAAGGTTTTCGCTTCGGTCAAAGAAACCCGGTTTTTAACGAACACATCTCTTTCCATATACCCAAACAGCAAGCTCAAGGTCCCCAAGTCCCCGTCACTGGCCAGCCCAGTATCCACCTCCGCCAGAAAACCACTCAGCAGCCACCGATCGGCCGTCCACCGGAGACTCGTCGCCGGAAACGTCCCCATGCGCCTCCACACGCACTCCTCCCTGTCGGCGCGTGCAAACCATGCGCCACCTTCCTGACGTCGGAGCCACCGCACGCTCGCCCAGATCTGCTCGCCGGCGTCTCCTCTTCCTGTCTAGGGGGTCGGTTCTTCGATTCTCCGACTCTTTGACAAGTGGGTCTTTTTTTTTTCGTTTCTGGTTCCTTGCTGCTGCTGGTCTCTTCTCATTCTCAGGTGTTAAGATGGCTTCTACCTCACAGAAAAATGATGGTCCTGCCTTCTCCATCTCTGGAACGCCTACAATTACTTCAGAGAAATTGAATGGAAAAAATTATTTTGCATGGTCAGCCTCTGTAGAACTTTGGTTTCTTGGTCAAGGATATTATGAACATCTGGAAAAGTCCTCAGAAAATTTCAGAAGAAAATTGTGAGCAATGGAAGAAACTTGACTATCAACTTTGTGCTCTCTTGTGGCAATCTGTGGAGCCAGCCATCCTCACAAATTTCAGAGCCTTCAAAACTTGTCACTCTTTCTGGAAAAAGGCTCAAAGTGTCTTTGCTAATGACATTCAACAATTGTATGATGCTGCCCAAAAATTGGCCACTCTTAAACAAACTGATCATGACATGGTTGCCTATGTTTCGAAAGCCCAATCAGCAGTTGAGGAGTTAAAATTATCCTTGGAAGCTGATAAACTCGAAGACATGAAGAAGAAACTTGAATAACTTGTATATGGTGTTGATTCTACGAGGAATGCATCCGGATTTTGATCATGTTCGCGATTAAGTCTTAAGCGGCCAAGAAGTTCCTTCATTAGAAAATCTGATTACTCGACTCCTTGGGTTCCCTCATCAAGAACAGAAGGAAATTCGGTTGACAGTTTGAAACTTCGCCATGGTTTCCAATCGAGGGGGGAGAGGAGGTCACGCAAAAGCAGAGGAGGACCAAACAGAGGAGGACGAGGTGGAAGAGGAGGTCGCCCTCAGTGTTCCTATTGCAAACGAATGAGCCATTCTCAAGACACTTGCTACTCCCTTCATGGATTCCCCGGAAAATCCGTGAATATTTCTAAGTCTGAAACAAAAGAGAGAAAATTTTCAGAAGCTGATTACCTAGAGTACCTCCAGCCAAAGGCTGCCTAGGAATCTCAAACATCGTCTGCTATAGGAGCTCATAACTCTATTGCTTGTGTTTCTAGATCTGGTAATGATCAAAGTCCATGGATAATTGATTCAGGTGCCTCTGATCACGTTCTTTGGTAATGGTTCTTTATTTTCATCCATTTCTCCTCCTGAAATTCCTCATTTCATTACTCTAGCTGATGGTTCTAGAGTTGCAGCAAAAGGAATTGGTCATGTATCACCCTCTTCTTCTCTGTCTTTAAAATCGGTTTTGTTCATACCTGGTTGTCCTTTCAATTTAATATCTCTCAGCCAACTTACTCGTTCTCATAATTGTTCAGTAACATTTGATGCTAACTCCTTTGTCATACGGGAGCGTGAGTACGGGTCGAACGATTGGCGTGGGACATGAATCTCATGGTCTTTACTACCTTAAGCCTAATCCTTGGGTTTGCGGTCTTTGCCACATCACCAAAACTCCTTCATGAGCGCTTGGGACACCCACATTTAGCTAAATTAAAAATAATGGTTCCAAGCCTTGACAAAATAAAGACTTTCACCTGTGAGTCATGTCAGCTAGGAAAACATGTTCGTTCTTCTTTTGTTAGACATCTTGAAAGTCGTGTTGATTCTCCTTTTTCAATTATTCATTCTGATATATAGGGCCCTAGTCGTGTCTCTTCTATGGGGTATAGATATTTTGTTACCTTCATTGATGAGTTTTCTCGATGTACTTGGGTGTTCTTAATGAAAGAACGTTCTGAAATTTTGTCCATTCTCACTTCTTTTGTTAATGAAATAAAAACTCAATTTGATAAGACAATTAAGATCTTTAGAAGTGATAATGCAAAAGAATATTTTTCTTCTGCTATTTCTTCTTTTTTGTCATCACAGGGCATCCTCCATCAATCCTCTTGTCCTCATACCCCTCAACAGAATGGCATTGCCGAAAGGAAGAACAGACATATTGTTGAGACTGCTCGGACATTATTACTTCATGCAAATACACCTGTCCGACATTGGGGTGATGCTGTTTTGACAGCCTGTTTTCTGATAAATCGGATGCCTTCTTCCTCTATTGAAAATAAAATTCCACATTCCATCTTGTTTGCTAAAGAACCACTATTTCATGTTGCGCCACGTATTTTTGGATGCACTTGTTTTGTTCATGATTTGTCTCCAAGTCTTGATAAGCTTGCTGCTAGAGCCATCAAATGTGTTTTCCTTGGATATTCCAGATTACAGAAAGGCTACCGCTGTTTCTCTCCAGTTCACAATCGTTATTATATCACGGCAGATGTAACTTTTTTTGAAGAAAAGTCATATTTCTCGCCCTCCATCGTTGAGTCTAATACTCTTCATGAAGTTTTTACTATTCCCTATCTCGGTCCATCACCTTTGCAGGAATCAGAGTCAACTGTCGATTCTTCTGTAGATATTCCTGTCAATCCTCCACCTGAACAGACTCACAGATCACCCATCCTATATCGGCGTCGTCCACGAATTCCCAATACAGAACTTGAAGGTGCTGAAAGACCGGTTGAATCATGTCCTACTTGAGCAGACAACCGGGAGCTACGGACCTACCGAGGATAATCATGACTTGCCCATTGCTCTTAGGAAAGGTACTCGGTCCACACGTAATCCCCATCCTATTTATAACTTCTTAAGTTATCATCGTCTCTCTCCTTCTTATCATTCTTTTGTGTCTTCTTTATCTTACATTACTCTTCCTAAAAATTTTTGTGAAGCACTTGATCATCCAGGATGGCGACAAGCCATGATTGATGAAATGCGGCTTTGGAGCATAATGGTACATGGGAGTTAGTTCCTCTTCCTCCGGGCAAGAAACCTGTTGGTTGTCGGTGGGTTTATGCTATAAAAGTTGGGGCGATGGATGATTGATCGTCTCAAAGCTTCGATTGGTAGCCAAAGGTTATACCCCCTGTTATCTATTAGAACTATTTCTTGCCATGGCTATTTGCCATCCGTCATTGGCCTTTATACAGTTGGATATTAAAAATGCATTCCTGCATGGAGAATTAGAAGAGGAGATTTATATGGAGCAACCACCTGGATTTGTTGCTCGGGGGGGGGGGGGGGGTCTAGCTTTGTTTGCAAAATGCGACGGTATCTTTATGGACTCAAAAAAACCCCACGAGCTTGGTTTGGAAAATTCAGCTCGAGTTGTTCAAGCTTTTGGGGTGAAGCGTAGTGAAGGCGACCATTCAGTTTTTTCTTTGCCATACCTCTCCAAGTAAATGTGTTTACTTGGTGGTCTATGTAGATGATATAGTCATCACGGAAATGACCAGAAAAAAATTGCTTGAGCTAAAGCAACACCTATTTAGTCAACTTTCGGACAAAAAGATTTGGGAAAGCTAAAATACTTTCTTGGAATTGAAGTTGCTCGGTCGAGAAGACGGGATTATCATCTCACAAAGGAAGTATGTGTTAGATATACTTAAAGAAACTGGTATGTTGGATTGTCGACCGAGTTGATAGTCCTATGGATCCAAATCAAAAACTGCTACCCAACCGGGGAGCCTTATTCCGATCCGGAAAGATATCGGAGATTGGTTGGGAAGCTCATCTATCTCACTATTACAAGGCCGATATTTCTTTGTTGTTGGAGTGGTGAGTCAATTCATGCAGTCTCCTCATAATGATCATTGGGATGCAGTAATACGGATGCAGAGATACGGAAAAAAGGGGAAAAATGAGAATGGTGAGGGGAGAAGAAACAAGTGGTTGGGTGGATTTGGGCGTGGTGGTTGGCGGGATCACCTATTGGTGGGGGTTCCATTGGGGGGGTAGTGTGTGGGGGGGGGAGCCATTTTCTCGGGGGAGAGTAAAAAACAAAATGTTGTTGCAGGGTGTAGTGGGGAGAGGATGAAAAGCCCCCCAAACGATCACCACCGTGTGAGCTCATTTGGATTAAACAACTTCTTTAGGAATTGAAGTTTGGAGATACTCAACAAATGAAGCTATGTTGTGATAACCAAGCAGCCCTCCATATAGCTTCCAATCCAGTATTTCACGAGAGAACTAAACATATCGAGATCGATTGTCATTTTGTCCGGAAAGTCCTTTCTAAAGAAGTCGTCACCGAATTTGTTAGCTCTAATGATCAGCCCGGTGGCGTCTTTACAAAATCTCTAAGAGGACCAAGAATTCAAAATATTTGCTCTAAGCTTGGAGCATTTGATTTATATGCTCCAGCTTGAGGGGGACTGTTGATATTAGTTGGACGGTGTGGACGGTGAGGACGGTGTGAGCTTAACTATGTTCCTAGGAATTAAATTTCCTTGTAAATTGTAAAGTGTATTTCTTGTTTAGTGTATATATATATCAAGTATGATGAATAGAAGATTCATTCAAGCATTTCACAAATATTGTTATCTAAATTATGTCCAAGTCTTTCAACAGTTCTGATGGTCAGGTTGATCGCCTTAAGGCCCGCCTTGTTGCTAAAGGGTACATTCAGGTTTATGGCCAAGACTACCTGAGATACCTTCTTTCCCATTGCTAAGATGTCATTCGTTTATTCTTGGCAATAACTACCATTCGTTCTTGGCCCTTGTTTCAGCTTGATATTAAGAATGCATTTCTTCATGGTGAGCTTCATGAGGAGATTTATATGGAGCAACCGCCTGGCTTTGTTGCTCGGGGGAGGTTAATCCGGTTTGCAAACTTCGCCGTTCTCTTTATGGTTTGAAGCAATCTCCTCGTGCCTGGTTTGGAAGGTTTAGCACTTTTTATTCAAGAATTTGGAATGTCTCATTGTGATTCGATCATACTGATCTTTTATAGGCACTTTCACATCCAAGAAGGCGTCGAGCAATGGTGGATGAGATGACTGCACTTCATACTAATGGTACTTGGGAGTTGGTCCATCTCCTTCCAGGTAAAACTCTGTAGCTTGTCGTTGGATTTTCACTGGTTAAAGTTGGTTCCGATGGTCGTGTTGATCGCCTTAAGGCCCGCCTTGTTGCTAAAGGGTACACTCAGGTTTATGGCCAAGACTACACAGGTACCTTCTCTCCCATTGCTAAGATGTCATCTATTCGTTTATTCTTGGCAATAGCTGCCATTCGTTCTTGGCCCTTGTTTCAGTTTGATATTAAGAACGTATTTCTTCACGGTGAGCATCATGAGGAGATTTATATGGAGCAACCGCTGCTTTGTTGCTCGGGAGTCTAATCTGGTTTGTAAACTCCCGTTCTCTTTATGGTTTGAAGCAATCTCCTCGTGCCTGGTTTGGAAGGTTTAGCACTGTTATTCAAGAATTTGGAATGTCTTGTTGTGATTCTGATCATACGGTCTTTTATAGGCATAACTCTCAGGGAAGGTGCATCTATTTGGTAGTTTATGTTGATGATATTGTCATAACAGGAGATGATCAAGATGGCATTGAAAAGTTGAAGAAACACTTGTTTCATCATTTTCAGACCAAGGACTTGGGCTTACTCAAATACTTTTTGGGTATTGAAGTGGCTCAATCTAAATGTGATGTCGTTGTCTCTCAAAGGAAATATGTATTGGACATTCTTGAGGAAACTGGCATGTCGGTCAGAACCGATTGACTCGCTATGGATCCTAATGTTAAACTTCTTCTGAGTCGAGGGAGCCATTGAGTGATCCGGGTAGGTAGCGGAGACTAGTGGGTAAGCGAATTCTCTTACCATCATGCATCTAGACATTTCGTTTGTTGTTTCAGTGGTGAGTCAATTCCTTCCATCTCCCCATGATAGTCATTGGAATGCAGTTGTTCGTATTTTGAGGTATGTTAAAGGATCTCCTCGGTCAAGGTTTATTGTATGAAAACAAAGGTCATTCCCATGTGATTGGTTATTCGGATGCTGATTGGGCTGGATCTCCCTCGATAGACGTTCTACCTCGGAATCTTGTGTTCTTGTAGGAGGTAATCTTGTCTCTGGAAAAGTAAGAAGCGGAGGTTGTAGCTAGATCTAGCGCTGAGGCCAGGTATCGTGCTATGGCCTTGGTCACATGTGAGCTTATCTCGGATCAAGCAATTAATTCATGAGCTGAAATTTATAGAGGTCTCTCAAATGGAGTTGTTTTGTGATAATCAGTCGCTCTTCATATTGCTTCCAACCCGGTTTTTCATGAGAGGACCAAAAATATTGAAGTGGATTGTCATTTTATTAGAGAAAAAGTTATATCGGTTTGTATTGTCACTAGTTACATTAGTTCTAATAATCAACTAGCTGATATTTTCACTAAATCTCTTGGGCCCCTGGATTGAGTTTATTTGTAACAAGCTAGATGCATATAATCTACATGCTCCAACTTGAGGGGAGTGTTAGAATGTTAGGTAGTAGGCCCATAAGCCCATTTGTGTATGTTGTACATATAGCCTTGTAATAACTCTTCGACTAAGTAATGAAAGTAAGGAAATACACTTTCTACACATTTAAATGGCAAATGGGTTGAAGTAAGAGGAGAGAGGGGACAAGACACAGCGCAAAACAGCCTTGCAAAGTATCTTGGGGAGGAAAAAAGGGATGATTGGGGGCCTACGTTTTCTCTGAAGTCCAATTTACTAACAATTCAGCAAGGACAGAACACATGGGGGTATTGATGTGAAACAAAGAGGGAGAAATTGAGAGGTTGCTAGCCCAATATGCGAGAGGTGTTCAAGGAACCTAAAGGGTTACCGCGAGGAGAGGAAAAGAGCATGCTATCACATTATTTGAGGACAAGGGCGAGTGAATGTGAGGCCACTATCGCTACCCTCATTATCATAAAAGCGAAATTGAAAAACGGGGTTCAAGAGATGCTGAATTCGAGTAATCGGATACATTGAGTGCTTTCTCGAGCCCGGTCATTTTGGTTTAAAAGAAAGATGAGACGTGGAGAATGAGTGTGGACTACCAAGCTCTAAACAAGGTATACTGCACGACAAATTCCCCATTCTCGTAATTGATGAGTTGTTAGATGAGTTGCATGGCACTCAATTTTTACGTAAGGCGGTCTAAAGTTGGGATATCATCAAGTTAGAGTTAAGGAGGAAGATGTGCACAAACCCGCTTTTAGAACCCCACGAGGGGCATTACGAATATTTGGTGATGCCTTTTGGGTTAATGAACACACCATCAACTTTTCAAGCTCTAATGAATGATATTTTTAGGCCCATGTTAAGGAAGTTTGTACTTGTGTTCTTCGATGACATCCTAGTTTACAGCCGGATTGGGTGACACATCTAATACACTTAGCGAGAGGTGTTAGAGTTGTTCAGAAAGATCGGAAATTGGTGGGCGATCGAGAAAAAATGTCGGTTTGTGCAGTCCCACGGTGGAGTATTGGGGATACCTAATATCTAAGGAAGCGGTCACTATGGATCATAGCAAGATCGGAAGCGTAATTCAAAGGCCAATTCCAAAAATGTTAAAGGAGTCGGGGGTTTCGGGCTTAACCTAGTTACTATCGTAAGTTTATACAAGACTATGGCAAGATTGCGAGGCCTTTAACTGAGCTTACTAAGAAAGAAGGGTTTAAGTGGGGACCAAAAGCACAGGCAGACATTTGAATTGTTGAAAACAAAAATGACTACAGCCCCTGTTCTTGCTCTACCGATTTCACTAAAGAACTTATAATAGAGTGTGATGCCAAGGGACTTGGGGTGGGTGCCATTCGATGCAAAATGGGAGGCCTATCGTATTTTTCAGCAAAGCTTTGGGTGAAAGGAATTTGTCTAAGTCGGATCACGAAAAAGAATTGATGGCGGTAGTGTTGGCCATTCAACATTGGAGGCCTTATTTGTTGGGAAGGCACTTTACGGTTTACTTGAATATGAAAACTGAATACTTTTACTTGTATTGATAATGAATATGAGTGCAAGATATACATACACTTGACTCTAGACTTGATTCCTAGAACAATAAAAGTCTATACTAAGTCCTAGGAGAAATATACAATGAATCATAAGAATACAATGGATAGGACTCCACCGTCCACACAGTCCCACATAAATCCACCATCCATATATTAATTATATTCAACACTCCCCCTCAGTTTGGAGCATATATATACGATGCAATCAGCTTGTCACATATGTATGCTATTCTAGGACCCAAGTAAAGACTTAGTCATCATATCACCAAGCTGATCTCTAGTACCCACAAAGGAAGTCTTAATGATGCTCGAGAGGATCTTTTCCGGGATGAAGGGACAATCAACTTCTATATGCTTGGTTCTTTCATGGAAGATAGGATTTGAAGAAAGATACAATGCTGATTGGTTGTCACAAGCAAGTTCCATAGGACCTATCTCACAAAACTTCAACTCTTGGAGCAAATATTTTAGCCATAGGAGTTCACAAGTAGTATTAGCCATAGCACGATACTACGCTTACGTGCTTGATCTTGCAACAATATTCTGCTTCTTACTTTTCCATGAAATCGGATTACCTCCATAAGCACACAGTAGCCTGAAGTAGACCTCCTATCACTAGCATCGCTGCCCAATTTGCATCTGTATACCCCATGATATTAGTATGACCCCTTGTCCATATAAACAATCCCTTTACCAGGTGATCCCTTGATATATCTTAGGATCCGAACAACAGCATTCCAATTACTGTCACATGGTGAGTTGAGAAACTGACTTACAACACTAACCGAAAAAGCAAGGTCAGGTCGAGTCATGGTGAGATAATTTAACTTCCCAACTAATCTTCTATATCTGCCAGGGTCAGGATGGGGCTCCCCTTCATTAGGTAGAAGCTTTACATTTGGGTGCATAGGAGTATCGACATGTTTACAATCTAGCATCCCTGTTTCATCAAGAATTTCAAGGGCATATTTCCTCTGAGAAATGGCAACACCTGTTCTTGATTGGGCTACTTCAATCCCAATAAAATACCGCAATTGTCCAAGATCTTTGGTTTGAAAATGTTTAAACAAGTGTTGCTTCAATTCCTTAACGCCTTCTTGATCGTCACCTGTAATAACAATATCATCCACATACACCACGAGATAAATACGTTTATTCAAGGATGAGCATTTAAAGAATACGAGATGGTCGCCTCCAAATCGAATCATGCCAAACTGCTGGATGATGTTACTGAACTTCCCAAACCAAGCGCGTGGTGACTGTTTTAAGCCATACAAGGACTTCTGTAACCTGCAAACAAGATCTGAATCCCCCTGAGCAACAAACCCAGGTGGTTGTTCCATATAGATTTCCTCCTCCAGATCACCATGTAAGAATACATTTTTAATATCCAGCTGGTATAATGGCCACTGTCTCATGGCGGCCATCGACAAGAACAAACGAACAGATGCCATCTTAGCAAGGATAAAAAGTATCACCGTAATCCGGACCATAGATCCCGAGTGTACCCATTTGCGACCGATCCGGGATTTCAAGCGATCCACCCGCCCATTAGGACCGACTTTAACAGAAATACCCATCAACAACCAACTACTGATTTCCCAGCAGGAGGGGAAACAAGGGTCCATGTATGATTAGATTCCAAAGCCGTCATCTCATCAATCATTGCCTGTCGCCATCCTGGATGAGATAGTGCTTCCTAAACATTCTTGGGAATGGTAACAGATGACAAGGCAGATACAAAGGCATAATGGTTTAGAGATAATCGATGGTAACTAAGGAAATTGTAAATGGGATGGGGATTAAGAGTAGAATGATTACGTTTGCGAAGTGCAATTGGTAAGTCAGCGAAGCGGCTTGGTTGGACACTTGATGGGAGAAGCGATTGGAGCGGGAGCTGAATCAGGAGGATCAATACTGGGTGTGATCTCAGAAACTTTCAGAGCCCGACGCTCATAAAAAATACCATATCGATGAAACGGGCGGTTATCCTGTGGCTGTGCAAGTTGAGGAATGGGCAGTACCTGAGATGGAGTAGAGTCGGAGGTAGCTGATGTGACAAAGTAAGGGGTATCTTCAAAAAATGCAACATCTGCAGATACATAAAAGCGATGTGTAGAGGGACAATAACATCGATATCCCTTTTGCACTCGAGAATACCCAAGAAAGACACATTTAACAACCCGTGCTGACAACTTATCACGACCAGGAGAAAGATCATAGGCAAAACAGGTAGAACCAAACACACTAGGGGGAACAGTATAAAGAGAATCGTTAAGAAATAAAATAGAGTGAGGGATTTTATTACCCAAAACAGAGGATGGCATTCGTTTACCAAATAACAGGCCGTAAGAACAGCATCACCCCAAAACTTCAAGGGTGCATTGGCATTTATTAAAAGAGTCCGAGCTGTATCAACAAGATGACGATGTTTGCGTTCAGCAACACCATTTTGCTGTGGTGTGTGAGGACAACTGGACTGATGTATGATGCCATGAGAACTCAAAAAGGATTTAAAAGATGCGGAAAAATATTCTTTTGCATTATCACTGTGCAAAATATGAATTGTTTTTCCAAACTGATTCTTTATTTGTAAAGGTTTGAAAGACATCAAATAACTCAGGACGATTTTTCATTAAAAATAACCAAGTGCATCTTGAGAAATCATCAATGAAAGTAACATAATACCTATATCCTCGAACAGTAGGAATACGACTAGGACCCCAAACATCATAGTGGATAATATCAAAAGGAGACATAGTTCGACTACTGGCACTACTAGGAAAAGATACTCTAACATGTTTTCCAAGTTGACATGACTCATAGTTCAAGGTCTTCAAATGTGAAAGATGAGGGACCATCTGCTTTAATTTTTATAGACTTGGATGACCCATACGACGATGTAAGAGATCGACAAACTCTGAAACAGCACATACGGTGGATGAGGAAGATCGAAGATAGTGGAGGCCCTATGATTCAGATTCAGATCCAGATCCAGATCCAATCGTTTGTCCCGTACTCCGGTCCTGTATAACAAAGGAATCAGGATTAAAGGTTATGGAACAATTTAGAGTACGAGTAATTTGGCCAATTGAAATTAAATTAAAGGGACAATCCAGTACAAAGAAGACTGAATTTAAAGGTAAGGATGGAAGAGGTGAAGCTTGACCAATACCAGCGGCTTGTGCTTTAGACCCATCGGCAAGAGTAATACTGTGAGATGTTTCAGGGAATGGCAATTTAGAGAAAAGAGAAGGATTACCAGCTAGGTGATCAGAAGCACCAGAGTCTAAAATCCAAGATCCAACAGATGTAGATTGAGAGAGTCAAACTTTAGAGTCACCAGTGTGAGCAATGGTGGCCGAAGGAAAAACCGAAGAAAAAGCCTGTTGAGTGGCTTTAAATTGAAGATACTCCTTATACTCACTGATCGAAAGTAGATGATCTTCGTCTGACTCGGTAGTAATGGTGGGGGACCCAAAAATCAAACAGGGGCTCAAGATGTTCTTCTTTGCCATGGAAGAAGGGCAACTGTATACAAACAACCTCAAGATTCAAAGAAGGGGTAGCACAACGACAGACCCACAAACCAAACAGGGGCAGAACAGAACCGGGAGGAGACGGCTAGCACGGCAGTGCAAGCGGCGGCGAAAAAGACGGCCGGGAAGGTGGTGCGTGGGTCACACGTGCCGGAGAGTGGAGATTTTGGCGGTGGCGCGTGAGGGAGTGTGGAGGCGAATATGGAGGCGGTGCTCGGTGGGACTTCCGGTCGGCGACTTCTGAAGTGGTTGCCGGTGTTACTCCGGTCACCGGACAACTAAAAAAAACGATGGGTCAGCACTGTAGCCGAACCCCAAACAACACGATGGGTCAGCACTGTAGCTGAACCCCAAACAACACTAACCAGGAACGAAGAGAGCTCTGGTACCAACTTGAATATGAAAACTGAATACTTTTACTTGTATTGATAATGAATAGGAGTGCAAGATATATATACACTAACTCTAGAATTGATTCCTAGAATAATAAAAGTCTATACTAAGTCCTAGGAGAAATATACAATGAATCATAAGAATACAATGGATGAGACTCCACCGTCCACATAAATCCACCGTCCATATATTAATTATATTCAACAGGTTTCTACAGACCAGAAGCCTCAAACAACTACTGCAGCAGCGGATTTCTACTATGGATCAACAAAATTGGGCAGCCAAGTTGTTAGGATACAGGTTTGACATTATATACAAACCGGGTTCAGAAAATAGGGGAGCTGATGCGTTGTCTCGGTTGAGTGAAACAGGGGAGATGTGTGCTTTGGTGTCCTATCCTATATGGGAAGAAAGTGATCAGGTTATGGAGGAGGTACACAAGGATGCCACCTTGCTGAAAATTATTGAAGATTTGAAGAGGGGTACAGGAACCAGACCAGAGTCTGAATATAAAAATGGGGTATTGCATATAACTATAATAGAGTGTCAGAACAAAATGTTAACATTGTAGCATTCATTAGGTAGCGATAGGAAAAAATGAGCAGAAATTGAAGGCTCACATTTGGTTAGAAATGCTAATCAAAGCACTCAAAAAACTTGGTTTTCCGATTCCAGTATCAAGCTCTCCGTGCACCTGGGACACATATAAATTATAATACTCTGAATTGTACAAAGTGAAGTCGTATAGAGAGATAAAAGGTGAGACTGAGAAGCAAGTGAAGACCTGGTGTTGGAGTCAATTGGGAGCTTTTCTTTGGCATGGATCCTTATTGCTTTTGAATTTCCTCCGTATCTCAGATGGAGGGTGAGATAGAGATAATATTTTAATTTTTTTTACAAATTATTTATTTAAAAAAAATATTTTATGGATGGATAAAAGAGATATAAAATTATTTAATTTCTTAAAATAAATTTTAGTGGATGGATTGGATATCCATCCATGAAAAGTTGTTAATGGATGGATCGGATGGATTTTATTTAATGGATCATGGATGGGTTGGATTTTTTTTAATGAATTTTTAATGGATTATAATGGATTAATGGATGGTTTTTAATCCATCCGTTAAAATCCGAATAAAAATTTATTCGATCCATCCATTTGCCACCCTTACTTATCATGTCACTACAGGGGTTACACCCTTTGAAGTGGTCTATGACCGAAAACCCCCCATGATCACAAGGTAAAAGGGGAAACAAAGGTAGAAGCTGTTCAGCGTAATTTGGTTGATCGTGATGAGGCCCTTAGACAATTGAAACACCATTTACGTCGGGCACAAGGGAGGAAGAAAGACCAGGCTGATAATAAGAGACAAGAAAGGAGTTTGAAGTGGGAAAATGGGTTTTTGCAAGCTTGACCTCATAGACAGCAATCGGTGGTTTCACGGATTAATGCCAAGCTAGCGACAGGTACTATGGGCCTTTCCAAGCGTTAGAGCGTTTGGGGGCGAGTGGCGTACAAGCTCAAACTCCCGCTACCTCCAAAATACATCCGGTTTTTCATGCATCTCTGCTGAAGAAAGTCGTGGGAAGTTCTGATGTTGAGAAGGAATTGCCATCAAAAATGGGAGGAGATTACCCGGAGATGTTTGAACAATTGCTTTGTTCTTGCATCCAGAAAAGTCAACAAAGACGGTGACAATGTTCGACAAGTTCCGGTACATTGGAAAGGAAGATCCGCGGAAGAGGCAACTTGGGAGGAGGAATTCACAAATCAAAGTCGGTTCCCACACTTGACCTTGAGGACAAGGCTGATTTTTAAGAGATGGCGGTGTTAGAGCCCAAAACAAAGTAGCAAGCCCACAAGAACAATTGGTTCAACAATTGTCACATGGGCCTAAGGTCTGGAAGGTTTACACTAGAAAAGACAAAGGGAGTCCGGGAAAATATGAGGTCTTGGTGAGAGAGAAAAAGGCGGTGGTAACGGTTTTGCGGAATCACGTAACAAATAGGATGAGGGTGTGTGAGTGGGGTATCTTTTGTGAATCATTAAGTTTGTTATGGAAAGAGAGCACTAACTCTCTATAGGAGGTGAGCTATGTGGCGGAGGAATAGCCTTCCCCTCGTAACTCCCTCTTTTGATCAATAATACAAACACTCTTCTCTTTCATTTTTGTTCTAATTACTGTTTCATTGAGCAGAGTAATTCTGGTTTCTATCACAAATGAGTTCCCTTAATATTATGCAAATCAGAAAAATTAGAAGCATATCTTCACTCCTTAATATTATGCAAATCAGAAAAATTTAGTAAAATAATAAGGTTCCTTTGCAACAAGTGACTGATTTTGCTTAAGCACAAAAATTACCTTCAGTAGGTTTAGTAGAGGTGTTTTCATTTGAAACCACTAGGTCATCCCATTCAAGTGAATTAATCTCGTGAAGCCTCATTTCATGACTTTTGACTGTTAAATTGTCATTAAGCCCTGTTTATCTCCACAAAAAAAGAGAGAGAGATGGTAATATACATACCTAGTCAAGGATAGAAAGCTACAGTATCCATGACAGAAAAAACAGTAACTGAATACATATAGCATCACAATTAATAAACAAGAAGACTCTTATTTAAAGGCTTCCTTTAGAAAGATGGGCAAAAGACACAAATCATGGAGGTGGGCTATTAGGAACCCGTATTGAAAGAGAGAAATGAAACAGTATTAAACTTGAAAATGGTAGTATTAAAGCGAGAAAAGAGAAATTACAGTGGAGGAAACCTCCTACTGCCACAGAGCAAAGCTCCTACAAAGAGCAAGCTCTTTGCCCATATTTACTCACAATGATCTTTCTAGATACCCTTTCTCCCCATATAACAGAAACCCCCTCACACACCTTGCTCTCATCACTCTCTCTCTCCTCCCACCTCAGCAACACACTCTCAGCACTAGATGAATGCTGAGCTATTGGCCCATTTGGACCCAAGTCCACATATGAGGTCCTATCATGGGCGGAATGATAATGTGCTGTATAGATATGCTAATTGCATATTTTCTTTTCTCTCAAGTAACTATCCCGCTTCTCATTTTTTCCTAACAAAACCCACAACATCATCTGTTTTAAAAGATCCCAATGTTTCAAGAGTTTAACTTGTAAGAAGATAGACTGCAATCATCTAAAAGTTGTTTCTCACCATCAGTATAAGCACTGTTGGTCCCAGAATCTAAGTCTTCTAATAAAATCCACGGTGCAGTTGGATCAGAGACAGATCTTGAATTTGAATTTAAAGGCGTGGCAGGAGAACCTTGCAACTGTATCATAAACCACAATCTAACTAATGTTAGAAAGCCAAGTTTAATTCATTAAGTGGTACAGCAGAGTGGCACATATCCAATGTGGGACTTGGGATACTCTCAAACACATGTAATGGTAAGCAACACTATACAAGATGCTTCACAAAACCACCAAAAAAACTCTGCATTTCACACAGAGAATAAATGAAATTTCCAATCATTAATTGGAAAACATGGTTGTTGTGAGACATTTTTCTTATATACATAAATTTGTGTATCTAGACATCTTTGAATGCCTAAAACTACATCACTGATATAAGGATCACAAACTGACTAATGAATATGTGACGGTAAATATATATGGTCTTTCTATCGGGCAAAACAACATGCACATAGCAAACCTTCTTTTGTGCAGTGAAATTAAATTTTTGAAAGGAAAAAGGAAGAAATAAAATGATTAACACAACCTCCCGAGTTTCACGATAACGAACAAGGACTATGTGCTCCAAACTCCTGAAAAGAAAATAATAGCAACAATCGTAAGTCACATTACTATTTGCAGACTTTTTTTTATTGTTGAGTCAAAAATATGTGAGAAAGATAACCATCATTACTAATTCTAAGTTCAGAAATATGGGCATGCATAACATATTGGAATTGGGGCCTTAAGAGTCAAGTTAAACATTGATATACATACTTATCAAGCAACCAATAACATCTACGAATGTCCAAATAAAAGTTGCCATTTCCAAGGCATTCTGCACGAACAGTAGAAAAAATAAGAACAAGAAACAACAATGCAGAATGACCAGACTACAAATAAGGTGTTAATAAATTTTACCTGAAATATCACATTGTATCAGCCATAACGCTATCTGGTTTTTAGAACCAAAAAAGTTCATCACGTGGCTTTACTTGTGTCCTAGCAGATGGACCTGTGTGCTCCATGATTTCAAGTGCTAAAGTGGATACAACATGTTGAAGTTTTGTCCGTATTAACATGACAAGCTTTTACGTGTAGAGAAATCAGATGTGAACGAAAATAATTTCCACTGAACTGTTTCATTTTGATTTATTGAAATATGAAACCAAAATATACATACTAGTGCAGGGATAAATGAGAGCCAGAAGTATATATTCAGACCTGCAAATTTAAAAACATGAATATCTGAGGAAATCAATCAAAGACACTAACAATCAACGCATCTTCAACAGTGAAGAAGGAAAATTACCATGGATGTTCACAAAGGTGCAGACTATGGCATAAATCCAAAGCGGCCAGCTGCAAATCAAAAAAGGTAACTGAGGTTCAAAGTTATTTTCTCCATGCTTTTCTTTAAATTCAATGCATGAAATACAAACTTTAGTAAAAGTATATCATTAGCCTCCTTAGTCCAAGCTTCTTGGTAGGTAGAGTTGATCTTTCTAACTTGAGAAATTTATGGATGCCTCTTCTGAACAGAAAGAAAAATTATAAATAATTAGGCTGATTAAAATAAAATCCATCATTCTATAAGTTGGGCTGACATCAAAATCCAATAATTAAGAATTTAACCATTTTCTAGATTTCCTCTACTTGTGCTAATAATACAAGATACTTGATATATCAGAAAGATTTCTACTTAGCTAGTGACTAAAGTAGGCTGTACTAGAGAAGTAAAGTAATTAACCAAGTGATTGGTCAAATATGCATAGTAATATAAGTATTATAATGATTAATGATCAAATATCACTTATATTTCAAACTTAAGTTATAAATAAAGATAAAAATGATAGTTGTGACAAAAGCTAATCTGTCTTCATTCTTAAAAAAGATCAAGTTAAAAGTCCATGTAATTTATTTAATAGAATTCTATAAAAGGCTCACTTCAAACCATCCATCAAACAAAAGCTATTAGTCAACACCTTTAACTTGAAGATGAACATGCATTAAGACAATAAAGACAGAGGATGAGTTTAGTAACATTAGGACAACAGTTTTAAAGATATATCTAGGCCTTAATAAGCAAGAGGAAATATATTTGTGGAACAATCTACAAAGTACCCTGTACTAATAAGCAAAGTACCCTCTGCAAATTATTTTGTTTACTTCAACATCGATCATGTTTTGCATCACTTCAATTGCTAGAAGCTCTAAGTTCCTATAAGCAATAACTATAATATAGAATCACTATTCTGTCTAGTTTACTAGTCTTAGGCTTCTGTTAACAAATCTATTAAACCCCAGTTGCTTCCTATATCAGTCAAATCGACAAATGCATAACTTCCATCACATAATAACAAAGTTGCTTCCTCCAATTCTTAGCCACAGTCTCAAGAACACCATGAATTTTACACCTAAATTAAAATTACATCTCAGATTATTCTAATTCACTTACACACGGCATTCAAAGGGTTCCTCTTATCATTCTACAATGGAATAAAATTCCTAGTTCAAGATTGCAACATGACATGCATGAATCTGTACATATATAACACCAACCGCAAATAAAATTTTAAAAAAATGGATTAACTCATATGAGAAACCTTCTTGCTAGCTCAAGAAGCAACGAGTCTCCGATACAAACTACGAGTGCCGGTGGCGGTGGTGCAAACAACACTGTCCCTCCGCGAAGCCTAAGAATCGCATTTCGATTTCGAGCTTATATTGAATTGATTACTATTATTGTTAGGGTTTCGTAGCATAAAGGAATGAGGAAAATGATGGAGTTGAAAGTTGCAAAACCTGGTGAGATTGGTCGTGGAGAGAGGGTGAACGATTTCAAATAATTTGAGTCTGATCCTTATCGAAGACCCTTCCATCATCGTTGCCGTCGAGAATCTCCTATTCGCCTGCATACTATTATAAGCAAGTTGAAGTGAAAACATAACTTGCTTTGATATCTAAAATTAGAAAAAACAAAATCAGCTAAAAAGATTAAATCACTGTCATGGTAGGAATTACTCTTGAGAAAATGTGAAAAAGGAGGTAAACTGGCCATGTGTAAGAATTTTTAATCAAATGTAACACTAAAGAAAAACATAACACTAAATTCATAACTAATCAAGAGGCAATAATATGACGTGAAGCCAAAAAAGAGTTATCCTTAAGAAACATGAGGGTGGGACAGTTTGGTAATAATGCAGGCAGAAACATATATAGTTTGTTTTAGGACATTGGATATTGGATTAGTCTCCAACAGGCGCTAGTGGGAAAATAAACTTCTTAACTTTCACAAAGTTTTTAATCAATGATTACTGGCTTATTATAAATACTTTGAAGATTGCTTTCGGGGCTAGCTAAGTAAGTTACAGTATTATATATATATATATATATATATATATATATATATATATATATTATATGTATAGGTGCATATTCTTTCTCATGCAACAGTCAAAATCAAATTATTTGAGACTGTGGAGTCTAAGTCACTGGACTTTAATGCAGTTAGAAACCAATACAATATTATTCAAACACTGATAAAACAAAAACCAAGATTTTATGCTAGAAATGAACACTTGCCGACCAAGTTACAGCTTGGACCACCTTCATCTTCTAGAGGACTTATTCTTATCCACCTAGATGGCAGTAATCACAGTTAGTAGTCTTGGATGTTCTGACTTCAATCTCCATGCTACAAAGCCAATGTGAACCATGTAATCCTGCTAGGCCTAGAAGTGAAGTCTCTTCAAACAAAATCGGTGGAATGTTTGAAATGGAAAAATAAATAAAAAAACATATCAGTGTAAAGCCATAAATAAAAACTACAGCTGTTTCTGCATTTTGAAAAATTATTAAGAGATCAAATTTTTTAGAGTGGTATAAACATGGAAGGATTATGCCATGAAAAAGAGTTGATAGCCATGAAAAGAAGAACCAAAGCTCCTATGTGCTATCATGAGGTCTAATATTCACAAAATGTTATTAGGGGAATAGAAAAAAGGAAGAACAATAGTAGTTATGCAACATAAAATCTAAGAAATTTTTTTCACAAACAGGATAAGTGCACAAAAAGAAATATGCCTATCCCCTTAACATAAAAGATATGGCAAATCACTAAATAACATAATGTAATTGAAAGAAGCAATTCAATGGAAAATCCAGAAATCGGAATTACAAAATATAATAATCTTGTTTCATAATTTATATAATATAAATAGATTGGTTCTTCATCGTGTTGGAACCAAATTGCACACTCACACTCAAAGTCTCTAACAGCAAATCACTCACGCGATAGTAAAGATTGGAATAAAATGCAAGAATAGAATACTGAATATATACTCTGAATTTTATCGATCATGAAGTCTTTATTTATACATCACACAAGAGTTAAGCCCCACATGAACATACTTTTTGATAATTAGATGGATAAGTGGTTCTAACATTTTATTTCATCTCACAACTACTCTTGAATTTTGTCAAAATCCTTACTATATGTTTTCTAGCTATAGCATTAATCTATCAAATATTTTAGTCTGTTTTGGACGTGCAAGAAAATCTGGTTTTGTTTGCTGTCTTTCTTGATTCCAGTAAGTTTGTATTTCATGCAGATAGGGGAGGGGAGGCGATGAAGACATTGTTTTCTATTGGGGTACTACAATGTAGTGAAATGTTCAATGAAATGCAGGGTACCTGTCGTAATAAGGAAAGCAAATTTCCTCCAACACAATACTCTAATACCAACTATAGGTGAGCAGAAGTGTCATACCTAATAAAAGCATAAGTGGACACTTTCCAATTAGAGGATATTCAAGCAAAAGGAAATATAAAAAATTATAGATCATGAAACAGGACCATCCAGAGTGTTATTAAATATTAGTAGGACTATTTGTTGCAGCATTTTGTGTTTATATTATTGAAACTAATGGTGAAGTGGTAGTTAAGTGCCTCCATGGAAATACAAAGCTAGCTGCTATTGATCCTATCATCCTGGACTGTAAGGAAATATTATCTCAAATGCAACCTACTAGAGTGACTAGTATTATGATTGAAATAATAGGATAGCTGAATAATGCTTTTCATTGAAAAATAGTAATATGATACAAGAAGAGTGCTTTATATAGAGAGCAAAAGACCCACATGGCTGCAATACAGAACAAACCAAATCTGCAGCAACTAATTCTTGATAAGAACAGAACAACTACTAACAAAACAGAACTGCAGATCTGATCCTAAACTGATCCTAATTCTTATAAATTCTAATTCTAATTCTTCTGGGGCAGGAAGTAGGAAGAGAAAGAAATGTCATCTTCCTCCATGTGCAACTTGCTGATGGATCCCTGGTTCCAATAGATGAGCAATGCAGGGAACTACTTCTTCTAAGACTCATGGAGATGAGTTCAAAGGGATTGCGTTGCTTGGGTATGGCCTATAAGGATAACTTGGGAGAATTTTCAGACTATTATGCAGATACTCATCCTGCCCACAAGAAGTTGCTTGATCCAGCATGCTACTCATCCATTGAAAGTGATCTAACTTTTGTTGGTCTTGTTGGTTTAAGAGTAAGTTTGCTTGTGCCATTTCTTTTGCTGTACCTATCAAACAATCTTCTGTCATGCAACTTTTTGAGTATACTTAGTTCATATCATGATTACCATGTGATCTCTAGTATCACTAAATCACTTCTTTAACATCTATTTGGATTTTAGATTCCGGTGCTAGTGATCATGTATGCCCCAATCTCCAATATTTTTCTACTTACAAGAAAATATCCCCTATTTCTGTCAAGTTACCCAATGGGGAAATTATTCTTGCACAATATTCAGGAACCATCTTATTCACATCTGATTTTTATTTATGTGATGTATTATATATCCCCAATTTTCATTTTCATTTAATTGTGACATAAGCCAATATTATGATTGAAATAATAGGATAGCTGAATAATGCTTTTCATTGAAAAATAGTAATATGATACAAGAAGATTGCTTTATATAGAGAGCAAAAGACCCACATGGCTGCAATACAGAACAAACCAAATCTGCAGCAACTAACTAATTCTTGATAACAGAACAGCTACTAACAAAACAGAACTGCAGATCTGATCCTAAACTGATCCTAATTCTTATAAATTCTAATTCTAATTCTTCTGGGGCAGGAAGTAGGAAGAGAAAGAAATGTCATCTTCCTCCAGGAATCAATGCTTCTGATTTACATATGGGGCACACATTTTTCACAAGCAACCATTTCCTTAGACAGTCTGCATGATATTCGTGCCCGCATTGAAGAATTCCAATCATCTCATGGTTCTTATATTCATCCTATGAAATTATATAAATATTCTAATTAATAGGGAAAAAAAGATTCAAAGGCAAACTATCCTAGAAAGTTTGGCAGATAAAACATCAATGAATAAAATAAATAACTTGAATGTTCAATAAAACATGCTAAAATGTTCATACCTGGCATATTATGCAAATATCAGTTTCCTGTTCCTCAGAAGCGATGAGCAGGTATCGAATAAGTTTTTGTCTTCATTTGAGTTGTAACCATTTGGTCTGATAAACGTGTGCTTACGTTGCCAATCCGCTCACCCAATGCCAGAAGCTCCTGTGATCAAATAACAAAGAGTAAATAATTTAATTTTGTATCCTAGACTTAACATCTATAGTATAGAGATTGATAGGAAAATGCAATATCCAACTTTGTGCACTTGCCTCATAAGACATGTCCT
Source organism: Sophora flavescens (assembly GCA_030762895.1). Classification (NCBI taxonomy): domain Eukaryota; kingdom Viridiplantae; phylum Streptophyta; class Magnoliopsida; order Fabales; family Fabaceae; genus Sophora; species Sophora flavescens. Next base: position 80,135,306 of record CM061065.1, on the reverse strand, counting down.
CAATGTCCAAGTGCAAATCTGTGTGATGGTCAGGCAGTAAAGCAACATCCTACACAAATAAGCTTTAATTGTTTAATTAATGAAAATGAAAATAAGCATGACTCTGATAAGTAGTTATTAAGAGGAAAAGGAAATATTACATCAAGTTGGATGAAGCCCATAGGAGGAAGATTTCGATGTCCTAGAGTTGCTGGGTGCATGACTCCTCTATCATGTGTAGATGTTGCAGCGCCAACATGCCTAGCAGCACCACATGAAGGAAGTATATATGAAGGTGCAGGAGGATGAAAGTAGACAGAATGACCTCTCATTCCCTGCATAGGCAGTGGCAGTGTTGGATGATTGAAAGGAGGAGAATGAGAAAACATGATGCCACTTGTGTTCCTAGCAACCCCATCATAAGTGTTTCTTGCCGCATTAGGGGGAGCAACTGAAGCTGGAACACCCATATCATAAGCATTTGTCACCACTGTGCCACTTCTGTTCCTAAATGATTCAATATCATCAATAATAGCAACCCCATCAGTGTATCTTGCAGCATTTGGGGGAGCAACTGAAGCCGGAACGCCCGTACGTTGATGCTGAATCACATCCCTCATATTGTCATATGCATCATCTACTACATAATGGGAATCGATGCCAATGAAATCGAAATAGCCATCATGCCGCCTTTGTTCACCCATTGCCAAATTCGATCAATATAATCCTAACCGAAATGATCGATCAAAGATGAAAGAAGAACAGATTGTTTCGTTTGTGGTAAGGCTTTATCAATCCACTATTTATAAAAACCGTTGCGTGATTATTACGTCGCGTGATTATTCCGCCACTAATTTAGTTTTTTTTTTTTTAGGGAGATAATTTTGCTTTTAATTTTTACTTTGTGACAAAAAAAAACTTAATTTTTATACATAAAATTATTTATATTGTAATTATAAATATATTATAATCTATAATTATAATATATTTATTATCAAAGTCAAATATTTTTAAATATATGTTGATATTTTTTTTTGTACAAGATGTGTTAATATATGAATATTTATTTTTAATATCTTTATTTTAATAAAAATATTTAAAAATAAAAAATTATGTATTTGACCCTTGCTAAAAATCTTTAAAAATAAAAATTTATGCATTCGACCCTTTGTTCACCCATTGCCAAATTCGAATTTTGCAAGGATGAATCGTTCGTTTATGAAAGAACAATACTTTCGTTTGTTTGTTCGTTTGTGGTTTGTGGTAAGGCTCGTATCAATCCAATATTTATAAAAACAAACGCGTGATGATTACGCCGAGTAATAATTCCGACCGCGTAGTAATTCCGCCACTAATTTAGATTTTTTTTATGTAATTAAACATTACATAATTCTATATCAATAGAAGAATATTTGAAGCATATCGGTAACCATTTTTAGAAAATATAATTATCTATCATATTTTTTTCTTCCCTCTTGAAAATCTATTTGATTTATTTCAACTTCCGGAGATGTTAACCATATTAAGAAAATATATTTATCTATCATTTTATTATTTTTCTTTTCTATTGAAAAGCTATTTAACTTATTTCACCTTTTTTCCCATGTAACTTAACCATTGTAGAAAATATATTTATTTATCATATTTTTTTTTACTCTATTGATAATTTGTTTGATTTGTTTCTTCTCTTATCCCGTCCAAGTTAACCATTTAGAAAATATATTATCTGTCATTGTATTATTTTTCTTCTCGCATGAAAAATTATTTCATTTATTTCTCTTCGTTCTCTTTTGCAAGTTAAATTTCTTTTGAAAATATTTTTATATATCATATTATTATTATTTTTATCTATTGAAAATCTATTTGTTTTAATTTTCATTTTTTTCCTTTAAAATGTCTCAAACCTACGGCTTACAACATTATTTACTTCCACTATAAAAGAATAAGTCTTATTGAACATAGATTGCAACTCAGTAAAGTATAATATATCAACTATAGACTGTCTTAAATCATTATAAATATAGGCAATTTCTAGGGTGGGGGAGCTCCACATATCTCTCAGGGTGAGAGATGTTAGAGTGACCTATTGTAGTCAGTATTCTTTTAATTTGCAGGTTAATATAGTCTAAAATATTTGCACAATAGGTCCCCCCTAGGCCCTTATATGGAAAAGTGGCAAATTTGTCCCACGTATTTGTCACTCCCACATTTCCACTCCTTTTAACTTTCATCCATTAGTAGAGTCCACATCACTAAACCAGGCTCCACCACTCACTCTCATTCTCACTTCCCAGTCTCAGTCATTATGCATCTTCTTCTTCATAACCCATAATAACCATTAGTTTCTCAAAAGAAGATAGAATCAAGGAAATGGGTAAGGCATCAAAATGGTTGCACGAACTTCTGCGTCTCATCAAACCAGACAACAACTCATCATCGCTGCCTTGCCCCCTCTGCACGCCACCTCAAATCCGTTCCTCGCGCAACCGTCACTCTGCCACAAATCCAAGCCGCTTCCCGTCCCGCACCTCCTGGATCTCCGTCGCGGAATACTGCAGACAAACCAGAACGACCACCACAACACGCTTTAGCCTTCTCCATCGCGTCGTCATGCCGTCCAGCCGCCGTAGCTCCTCCAAACAGCAACACTTAGGTTGCAGGTGTTCTAAGTGAAGAAGATGAAGCTTATTTTGGGCTTGGGTCAATTCCTTATTGGGCCTAGAGTTTTTTAACACCAAAAACTCATGTGATATTATTAAATGGGCTTGGAAGAAAATTTAAAAAAAAGTAAACATTCCTTCTCTTAAACTAAAGAAAATTCATTTAAAAATAATATTAATCTAAAAATCAGAATATCTAAAAAATGAAAAAAAAACTATTAAATAAACAAAATCTTGTTCTTTGAATAAAAAAAGACTTCTAAACCGAGAATTTAACATGTGTGATATACCTAAATATATGTGTCAAATGGCTCCCCCAATTTTTTTACTCAACATCTGCCACTGGTTAGGGTTATGGTATATGTTTATGTACATTACTAACTACAAATAATATAATAAACACGGTTATGATAATGGTATTAAATTAAAAACACCAATCAAATATTGTTAAACAAATACATGAAAGTGTAAATTATAATTAGACATATGAACCAATATTTAAGAAAATTACTTAAATTGTATAATGAATTTATAATAAGATCATATATTAAATACCTAGTATTTAATAGATTATAATTAGACATATGTATTTATATATGTATATATAAATGATATATTCAAATCATTTCTTACTAGCGATTTTTGACTAGTTTTCGTTAGTTTCGGCTCAATTGATTGGTTCTCACTAGCTCTAAAATCAGCCGATCTTTTGGGTTGAATGGACTGGACACCCGACAGGTTCCAAATCCAACCGGTCGAACCGACATATTTAGTTTGATTTTCAAAGAAACTCAAATTTCTTAATATTTTTGTTAATATATGTTAATATTTAGGGGGGGTTAAAATTGTATTGCTAAATTTATGCATTTGACCCTTGTTAAAATATGCCGCATAAACTAAAAATCTTTATTTATTATTTTGACAAGTAAAAATCTTTATTTTTAATAATTTAATTTAAAGAATATTTTAGTATATTAGAATTATTATAAATTTGATGAATAAAACATAATAATTTATACATTTGACCCTTGCTCTTTTGTTGCTTACTTGCTTATATATTCATTTGACCATCGCTCTTTTATTAGAAAATATGGCTACGACTCAAGATAGATGGATGAATTGAGTTTAAAATTTTTTTTTACCAGTTTTGTTATATAAAATGACAGTTTTATATAAAATAACAGCTTATGTTGTATAAGAGAATCATAATTGCCCTAATTCTTTTTTTTTTAAAATTACTTACACATGTCATAGTTTCAACATGTCTTTATTAGTTTTAAAAAAATGGGATCCACGCAGAAGTCGTGTACTTTGGTAACGACTTGTATAAATTTTAAAAAAATAACTTAGTTGGAGTCGTATATTTGACATACGACATGCCTATTTTTTCTAAAAAAATAATAAATTAGCGAAGTTGTAGTTATCACCTATGACTTGAATATATATTTAAAAAATATATATAGTTGTATGTCACCTATACAACTTATCCCAATTGGGTATTTTTTCCCCCTAAAACTACACTAGTCCTGCAACTAAATTGCACTAATTATGTAAAACAAACCGATATCAGTATAAATTTATAACCAAAATTTACCCTACCAACCAACTATTAATTGCCACATATTTAAGGGGCGTTGTTTCAAGATTAAAACAAATCTGTTGTTACTCAAAATAATCAAATGACATTGTTTGGTTTTTTTTAACAAAGTATAACTTACTTTATGCTCTGTTGAATTTTTTTAAAAAAAACTTATCAAAAAAGGGAAGGAGAAGGCTATCATTATAAGATTAATCAAATATGATGTGAGGAGTTTTGATTATAAGATTGATTAATATATCGTCTATGGTTTAGATAAGGAGAAGCCTAAGTATATGGAGGGAAGATGAGGGAATTTAATGGAAGGGAGGGGAAAGATTTTAATTAGACATTATGTTTGGTGAAGGGGATGGGAGGGATTTTAAAAAAAATTACTTTTAAACGCTTATAACTATTTATTTCAAAATCCACGAATGGGGTTACATTAGTCAAACTATGTAAAATATTTTAAAATCTCTCTCTCCCCTAAAAAATTGTTTGGTTGGAGGGGAATGGAGGGGAGGAGATATTTTAAATTTTTTTGTATTTGGTTCAAATTTAAAGAGGGGAGGGGAGCAAAATCCCTCCTGGGTCCATTTTTGCTCTCCTCCCATTCCCTCCAACCAAACACTGTGTAAGTTCCAAGAGTGTCTAAAATTATACTAAATTATTATTAGAATAACCTATCCAAAAGATGAAAAAAAAATGGCATTGGCTTACAATTCTATATCCTCAATATCTCATATTGGGAAGGATTTTTATGCTCACTCAAAGTTCATATATTTATTGCCCCAGAGAAAAATTTAATAAAAGAAAAACTGGGAAAAAAATAAAAGAATTTCATAAATCTATTAAAGGGATGAAGTTTCATTCAAAAGGTGCAGAAAATGAAGTTATAGAGGGGCTACTAGGGGAACCCTCAATAAAAGTCATTGCCCCTCCAAGTTAGAACAATGCATGACAGTGTAAGCCATGAGTTCAAGAGACTCAACCTCATTGACTTCTGGCTCCAAGCCTCCAACAATACCACTCCTAAACCATATACATCATTTTTTGTGCTTAACATGTTCAAAAGGTGGCTACTGGCTACTATTGAAGGTGGCTGCTAATTTTGTATTTCGCAAAAGTTTGTTTTTGTCTTCTTGCAGGTTTCGGAAATGTGGTCAGAGTTTGGCTTAGAGAGTTGCTCTTGGTGTACGTTGCTGCTGCTGCTGCTTTCTGTTAGGTATGTATCCTGGAGTTTGATCGTTACAAAGTAGAGTAAACTTACACAAAGGTTTTCTTGGTCACTACTGCTATAACTCATCTCTGCTGAAGCTGGGGAGTGGACTGTTAAGAAGGAGTCTCCTTTTACAACACTGGTTTTCTTGTTTCATGAATAAAGTTGGTTCTGTTGCCGCTGGGTGCTAATGTGGTAGACGTGGCTGTGTTGTTGGTTTTTCTTGCTGTTGCTATTCGGCCAGCTGCTGTTATTTTGGTGCAGCATTTAAGATATCAAGTTTCATACCATCTTTGCGCGACTGATTTATTTGGTGAAGCTTCAGGTCTTAGTCATGTCATTATGATGCTTCCGCTATGCTACAAAACTTCGGTTTAAGAAATTTCCACTCACTGCAACCATCACGCTTCTGGTTTTTGGATGGCTGGGAGGTCACGTTTTTTCTGTTCTACCGGACAAGGGACTAATTTTTGGGTGGAGGAGGAGTTAGTTTTTCAACCAATATTGTCTTCTCTTGACTGATGGTTGAAGCTCTACCTATTTCATCTTTTTTAAATGTTCATTTGTTTTTCTTTATACACGATTTAGAGTACCCCTTATACCCTTTTAATAAATTTTAGCCTATCGAAAAAAAAAAAACATGTTCAACACATAGTACTCAGCATATATGTATCAAATTGTTCCAACTGCATTGGTAGTACTTAGTGCTTGCTCAGTCTCAGGACAAATTAGTGACAATCCAAAAGCAGAAACTCTAGCATTCATGGAGTTATAAGGTGGTTGGGTGGTTTAGATGTGGGACAAAGGTATTGGGACAACAACAAAATGCATTTTTAACAGCAATTATTATGACTTTTAACGGCAATTATAAAAAAAGCTGGTAAAGACCCAATTAATTGCTGCCAGAAATCAAAAGTTATAGCGGCAATTATTGCCCGCAATTTTAATAGCCACTAAATATGATTCTTGAATTGCTCTATAAGCTCATTTATTGACTTTTTTTTTATTGCTACTGAAAGTTACACCTAACATTTCCCAACAATTACTATTGCCACTAAATGTCAATATTATTTGTCACTCAAACCATGCATGATTTTATCAACAAAAGTTCTTTTGCTCTCAAAACCGATATAATTTTTTTTATTTAAAAAAAATTGGGTTTGTTATATCAGTTTGCTCACATAATTTTCACACACATGATAGATAAACACAAATAGATTCACATGAATGATTGCAGATACATACGTAATACAAAAGGAGCACAGATGGAAAAGAAAAGTCTTTCTCAAGTCCTTCTCTTGAATGGAATGATTCGGATGACTATCTGGTGATACAAAGCAGCAAGGGCTGCTCCAATGTAAGGTCCAACCTAGAAAATCCACTGCAAGTAACAATAAAATTGTATTATTATTTAAGTCATTTTATTTCAGGTAAACAAAAAATGGACAAATTTCAAGTATTTTTAAGGAAGAAGTCAGAGAAAATACACGGTCATCATCCGAAGCAAGGTCCCTGTTGAAGATGATGGCAGCTCCTAGACTCCTAGCTGGGTTAATGCCAGTTCCTGTGATGGGAATGGTGGCCAAGTGGACCGAGAATATTTCAATAGGCATTAACCAAACATTGAGAATTCCACAAAATCATATGCTAAAATTGGTTCTAAATTATAACATGTCATTTCAATAGGTATTAACAGCATTATTATTATTTTTTCTAAATGCTAAATGGAATGCAGAAATTGGAAAAAAACAGCAAAGAATACATACAGGAACATGAGAGTCTCTAGCATTTCTCTTGGCATCAGTGGCAGAGAAAACAACGTACACGAGATAGAACCAAGATAATTTCAACACAAAATAAAAATACCCAAAATCCAAACCAACCATTGTGCACCAAAAAGGAACATAGAACCAAGAAAGAACCCACCAGAAAGATTGAGTAAAAATACATGCTTTGTGAAACGTCATAGATCTCACCCTTGATGGCCATGAGCAAGGATTAAGAGAGGACCATCATATAAAAAAACCATCATATAATTTCTTTTGCTACTTGTGCAGCATCCCTCTGTTCTTCTGTTACTTCAGCCAAAGGATTTCCCATCTACCATTAAATCAAAGATTTCTTTAGATGCGGACAACATGACAATTACTTGCTTTAGCATTATCCAACTCCATTTCAGATTCTTTAAAATAATTAATCATATAAAATAATTAATTAATTATCTTCTTTAGACTCTTGCACTTCATATTTCCAAACAAACATTCAATCAATGCCATTTTTAGGCTGCCTCTATATTAGTAAAGAATGTAGATATGCATTCTCATGAATGCTAAGAAGCATTCTCTTGCTATAAGTGCTATAAGCATTAATCAAGTACTATCTTCATAGTAAAGAATGTAGATCTGCATTTCTTTTGGAAAATAAATAAGTAAAGCATATATACGTGGAGCATATCTTAGAAAAAGATATATACCATATAGCATCATTGTGAAACCAATCATTTATGTTGACTAGAGGAGTACTTTGAGCCGTTTGAAGAGTAATCTGAGCTGCATTCTGAAGAGTCTTCAAAGATCCAATGGAAGTGCAATCCATCCATCTGCCATAATTGAAAATTATGTTTGTGCAACCAGTAAGACCAGCAAAAGTAACTTTTAAAGCCATTTTTGTCGTAGTGGACAGGCTTTCAAAATACAGCCATTTCATTCCTTTAAAGCACCCCTACACTGCAAGAGTGATAGCTTAAGCTTTTGCCAAGGAGGTCGTTCGGTTGCATGGAATTCCCACAGCTATTGTTAGTGATCGGGACCCAATTTTTGTTAGTAATTTTTGGAAAGAGCTTTTCCGGTTACAAGGAACTCACCTCAAAACGAGTTCTGCGTACCATCCAGAAACGGATGGACAAACGGAAGTGGTGAATAGGTACCTGGAAACATTTTTGCGCTGTTTTATATCAGATCAGTCCTGCACTTGGCTCCAATGGCTGCACTGGGCTGAATACTGGTATAACACTACTTATCATGTCACTACAGGGGTTACACCCTTTGAAGTGGTCTATGGCTGAAAACCCCCCATGATCACAATTCACAAGGTACTTAAAAGGGGAAACAAAGGTAGAAGCTGTTCAGCATGATTTGATTGATCGTGATGAGGCCCTTAGACAATTGAAACACCATTTACGTCGGGCACAAGGGAGGAAGAAAGACCAGGCTGATAATAAGAGACAAGAAAGGAGTTTCGAAGTGGGAGAATGGGTTTTTCTGAAGCTTCGACCTCATAGACAGCAATCAGTGGTTTCACGGATTAATGCCAAGCTAGCAGCAAGGTACTATGGGCCTTTCCAAGCGTTAGAGCGTTTGGGGGCAGTGGCGTACAAGCTCAAACTCCCTGCTACCTCCAAAATACATCCGGTTTTTCATGCATCTCTTCTGAAGAAAGCTGTGGGAAGTTACAGTGTTGAGAAGGAATTGCCATCAAGAATGGGAGGAGATTACCCGGAGATGTTTGAACCAGCTGCTGTTCTTGCATCCAGAAAAGTCAACAAAGACGGTGACAGTGTTCGACAAGTTCTGGTACATTGGAAGGGAAGATCCGCGGAAGAGGCTACTTGGGAGGAGGAATTCACAAATCAAAGTCAGTTCCCACACTTCAGCCTTGAGGACAAGGCTGATTTTTAAGAGACTGGCGGTGTTAGAGCCCAAAACAAAGTAGCAAGCCCACAAGAACAATTGGTTCAACAATTGTCACATGGGCCTAAGGTCTGGAAGGTTTACACTAGAAGAGACAAAGGGAGTGCCAGGAAAATATGAGGTGCTGGCAGAGAGAGAAAAAGGGAGTGGTAACGGTTTCAGGAATCACGTAACAAATAGGATGAGGGTGTGTGAGTGGGGTATCTTTTGTGAATCATTATGTTTGTTTTGGATAGAGAGCACTAGCTCTCTATAGGAGCTGAGCTCTGTGGCAGAGGAATAGCCTTCCCCTGTAATTCCCTCTTTTGATCAATAATACAAACACTCTTCCCTTTCATTTTGTTCTAATTACTATTTCATTGAGCTGAGTAATTCTGGTTTCTATCAAACTGGTCCGACCTGCCGGATACGTGAGGGGGATCAGTGAGCTAAGGAGACGGAGAGGTGAATGCCACCGAAGGAAAAAGGAGAAAAGGTGATAGAAGCGAAGGTAGCAGCATTGGAGGCTGAACTGGCCAATGTCGAACGAGCCTTGTCGGTGATGGAGAGCAAGGCCGATGAGAACCAGAGCAAAGTCGATGAGAACCATCAGACTCACATGGCGATGCTTGCAAAGGTCCTAGATAAGACCGGTCAGTCGGATGAGGAAGGGAGCGGTGATGAAGGAAACAAGAATGGCAAAAATAAGAAAGCACTAGAGACAGAGAAGGAGAACGGCAAAAAGAGTTCTTCATCAAAAAAGGGTCCTCGACATCGGGCCTGAAGAACTTACAAGGGGAGGTGTTGGAGGAGTTCCGCCAATCGGTGAAGAAGGTGGAATTGCCGATGTTCGATGGCGATGACCCCACCGGGTGGATTACACAAGCTAAGATTTATTTTCGGGTACAAGAGGCAAGCCCGGAAGTGAGGGTGAATCTAGCTCAGCTGTGTATGGATTGTCCTACCATCCACTTTTTCAATTCATTGCTTGATGAAGAGGTGGAGTTGACGTGGGAACGACTGAAAAAAGAATTGCTCGAGCGATATAGAGGAATGGGCGACGACGACATGTTTGAACAGCTCACCACACTTCGTCAGAGGGGAACCGTCGATGAGTACATTCAGACTTTTAAGAGACTCATAGCTCAGGTGAAAAGGCTTCCTGACAACCAGTATTGTGGGTACTTCCTCCATGGTTTGAAGGAAGAGCTGTGTGGATGTGTGCGGACCCTTCTAACATCGGGTCCTCTGTCGAGGTCGAGGTTGATGAACGTAACTCAGGCGGTAGAGGAGTTACGGGACGGAGAAATCGCGTCAACCCACACACGTGCACTGGGTCCTGGGAATAGATTCGGGTCGAGTGCTCCTTTTCGACCCGGGCCCAACAATTCAGGTCGCACCAATGGGTCTGACTGGGTGATGGTTGGTGGGGGCAGGGAGATGGGATCTAGAGGCGGAAATGTGTCTACAGGAGGGCAGCAATATGGGTCCAAATCAAAGCAGGAGTTCAGTGATGAAAAAAACCAGGGAGGCCCACGTGATAGGGGAATCACACACTTATCCTATCAGGAGCTCATGGAAAGGAAGCAAAAAGGTTTATGTTCAAGTGTGGGGGGACCTTATCACCCACCCCACCAATGTCCAGATAAACAATTGAGAATAATGGTGTTGGATGAAGAAGAAGAAGAAGGCGCAACAGAGGGGAACATCTTTTCAGCCTGGGGAGCTTGACCTTTGAGACAAGGGGGCAGCCACAAACCGTGAAACTCAAAGGCAAAATCAAGGGAGTACCTATTTTATAATTTTATATCCAGACAGTTAGTGACAAAAATGGGTTGGCAAGTGGAAGAGACTCAAGCTATGAAGATCAAATTGGGTGACGATTATCAGGTGGTGGCTAAGGGGAAGTGCAAAGGAGTTGAAGTGGAGTTAGAAGAGGTTAAGGTCTCAGTAGATACTTTCCTTTTTGATTTGGAAGGTATTGATGTGGTCTTAGGGATTTCATGGTTAGCAACACTTGGGGAAATGTTAGTTGATTGGGGGAGGCAAACCATGAAGTTTCATTTTGTTAGAATACTGGGTAGTAGGCCTATAAGCCCATTTGTGTATGTTGTAAATATAGCCTTGTAATAACTCTTTTTGACTAAGTAATGAAAGTAAGGAAATACACTTTCTACATGGTATCTAGAGCCAAAAACCCTAGGTCAGGTTAAAACCCAGATTCCGGCGAGCTCAACCCTTTTTCCGGCGACTCCTCCGGCGACTTTTCCGGCGTGTCTCAGCTCTCACCGCCGGTACTACTGTGTTCGTCTCTTCGCCGTCGGCCAATTCATCCGGACGACACCCCGATCGGAGCCGCCACGCGCCGCCACAAGCTCCGGCCGGTCCATTATGTTTCCGGCAGATCTCTCCTTCTCTGGCGCGCGTCGGTTGTCACCTCCGCCACCGTTGTGGCCGTCTCATTCCGGCGAGTCTGACCCGGTGGTCGATTAACCATCAGCCACCGCCGAGCGACTCGGCCACCGCCACCGGCCACCACTGTTTGAACTTTCCTGGCCTATTTTTTCATGGGGACTTCATTTCTACTGTTCTTTTCTCCTAATTTCATCTTGGAGATTAGTTTTTTGGGTATTTTCACTTCTTGATTACTTCAAACATGACTAGTTCCTCTCGTCCTAAATGCACTTATTGCCATAGATGGGGGCACACTGAGGAGAGGTGCTTCAAGTTGCATGGTCGTCCTCCTCGGTTTATTCTCACCCACAATGAGGACACCTTGCCTGAGCAACCAAGGGACCCTTCAGCGCAGCAGTCTGTCACCCTTATTGGAACCGATTATGATGATTATTTGAGGTATCGGGCATAACAGCAGTCATCCTCATCCATTGCATCTGTTGCTCATTCTGGTAATTCCTTTGCGTGTGTGTCCCAATCTTCTCTGGGACCATGGATTCTTGATTCTGGTGCCTCTAATCACATCTGTGGCAATTCCCTCTTACTGTCTCACATTACTTATTCCAACTCTCTACCTCCTATTACCTTAGCTAATGGCTCCAAACAGGTTGCTACAACAGTTGGTAATGCACATTCCTTACCCTCTATTTCTTTGGACTCTGTTCTATATCTTCCTGTGAAGAAGGTTTCTATTTCTCATCATTAATTGAACTTAGGGGGAAAACAAACTATGTAAATACATGTATATGAGTCATGGGCCTTAGCCTATTGGGCCTGACTAGATAACAACAAAATAACTAACAAAGAAAAACCTATATACATTAACACCCCCCCCTCAAGCTGGAGCATATAGATTATATGCACCCAGCTTGTTACAAATGAACCCAATACGTGGACCCCTAAGGGGCTTGGTGAAGATGTCCGCTAGTTGGTCATTGGTGTTGATGTAGTTTGTAACAATTCATCCAGAAAGCACCTTTTATCTAATAAAATGACAGTCCACCTCGATGTGTTTGGTCCTTTCATGAAAAACTGGATTAAATGCAATATGAAGAGCTGCTTGATTATCACAAAACAACTTCATTTGGGAGACTTCTGTAAATTTTAGTTCTTGAATTAGTTGCCTAATCCAAATGAGTTCACATGTAACTAAGGCCATAGCTCGATACTCTGCCTCAGCACTAGATCTAGCCACAACCTCCTGCTTCTTACTTTACCAAGAGACAGGATTGCCTCCAACAAGAACACAATATCCTGAGGTAGAACGTCTATCAGAAGGGGACCCGGCCCAATCAGCATCAGAATAACCAATTACTTCAGTGTGACCTTTATTCTCATATAATAAACCTTGACCAGGGGATCCCTTGACATACCTCAGAATTCGAATAGTTGCATCCCAATGACTATCACAAGGAGACTGGAGAAATTGGCTCACCACAGAAACAGCAAATGAAATGTCTGGCCGTGTGATGGTAAGATAATTCAACTTGCCAACTAGTCTCCGATAACTTCCAGGATTAGCAAGAGGCTCCCCCTGTCCTGGAAGGAGTTTGACATTAGGATCCATAGGAGTGTCTATCGGCCTGCAATCTAACATGTTAGCCTCTTCAAGAATGTCCAATACATACTTCCGTTGAGACACAACAATACCACAGTCGGATTGAGCAACTTCTATACCCAAAAGGTATTTGAGCAAGCCCAAGTCTTTGGTTCGAAAGTGATGAAAGAGATGTTGCTTCAGTTCATTAATGCCATCCTGATCATCTCCAGTTACAACAATGTCATCCACATAAACAACCAGATAAAGGCATTGTCCTTGAGAATTGTGCCTGTAGAAAACAATATGATCAGATGCACAACGAACCATGCCAAATTCTTGAATGACAGTACTGAATCTTCCAAACCATGCCCGAGGAGATTGCTTTAAGCCATAGAGAGAGTGACGAAGTTTGCAAACTAGATTACACTCTCCTTGAGCAACAAAACCAGGAGGTTGCTCCATATAGATTTCTTCCTGAAGTTCACCATGAAGAGAGGCATTCTTGATGTCCAATTGATACAAAGGCCAAGAACGCATGGCAGCCACTGAAAGAAATAAACGAACAGAGGACATCTTGGCCACTGGAGAAAATGTGTCAGTATAGTCTTGACCATAAATTTGAGTGTACCCTTTAGCAACAAGACGGGCCTTGAGACGATCAACCTGACCATCAGGACCAACCTTCACAGTGTAAATCCAACGACAATCAACAGGAGATTTACCTGGAGGAAGAGGAACTAACTCCCAAGTATCATTAGCATGAAGTGCAGTCATCTCATCCAACATTGCCTGTTGCCATCCTGGATGTGAAAGAGCCTCTCTAGGTGATTTAGGAATAGGAACAACAGACAGAGAGGAGATAAAGGCACAATATGGTGAAGACAAACGATGATAACTAACAAAATTATAAATAGGATGAGGGTTGCGAGTGGAACGAGTACCTTTTCGAATGGCAATGGGAAGTTGATCACTAGGAGTATGGTCCGCAACAGGTGGAGATGCTGGTGCAGGAAGTGAGTCGGCAGGAGCCACCGAAGAGACCTCGGTAGGAGGCTGAGAGCGGCGACGATAAACCTGCAAAGACTGAAAGTCGGAAAAAGAGGAGAACATGGACGAGGTAAAACTTCTGTCATGGATTGACATGGAGGAGAAGAGGAAGAGGAAAGATAGAAAGGAGAAGACTAAAAAAAATGTAACATCAGCAGAAAGATAGTACCGGCGAGTATCTGGAGAGTAACATTTGTAACCTTTTTGAACACGACAGTAGCCAAGAAAGATGCATTTAATGGATTTTGTTGACAACTTATCATGTCCAGGAGTCATGTTATGTACAAAGCAAACACATCCAAAGACACGAGGAGTAAGAGCATATAGTGTCTGATCAGGAAATAAAATGGAGTGAGGAACCTGGTTTTGGAGAATAGAAGAGGGCATACGGTTAATAAGATAGCATGTAGTAATAACCGCATCACCCCAAAAGCGAACAGGAACATTATTATGAAGTACGAGGGTACGAGTTGTTTCAATTAAATGTTTGTTCTTACGTTCAACAACTCCATTTTGTTGAGGTGTATAAGCACAAGAGGATTGATGAACAATCCCCTGAGTAGACATAAAATGAGTAAAAGCTGCAGAAAAGTACTCAGGAGCATTGTCACTTTGTAAAACTTGAACATTTGTTTTAAATTGATTTCTAACGTTAGCACAAAAATTCTCAAACATGGATAACACCTCCGAACGATTTTTCATTAAATACAACCAAGTGCAACGAGAATAGTCATCAATAAAGGTTACAAAGTATTGAAAACCAGACACAAACTACACGACTAGGACCCCAAATATCAGAATGAACTAAAGCAAATGGGGACGCAGCCCGATTATTCATACGCCTAGGAAAAGATGTTCTAGACTGTTTCCCTAATTGACAAGACTCACAATTAAAATTTGATAAAGAAAGACCAGGAACCATCTTCTGAAGCTTGGATAAACTTGGATGGCCTAAATGGTTGTGAAGAAGATCAGGAGATGGAGCAGTGGTGCAAGCAACGGATGATGGTGAAAGATGATAAAGGCCTTGTGACTCACATCCTGCGCCAATCACCTGTCCCGTACTGCGATCCTGGATAACAACAGAATTATTAGTGAAGGTGATGGAACAATTTAGGGTACGAGCAAGACGACTCACAGAAACAAGATTAAATGGACAATTAGGAATATACAAAACCGAATCTAAAGGAATGGAAGGTAAAGGTTTTGCACTCCCAACAGCTGTAGCAACTTGTTTAGTGCCATTGGCCAAAGTGACAGGTGGTAAGGAGTTGGAATGCGTAAAGGTAGAAAGTAAAAGAGAATTACCAGAAATATGATCAGAGGCACCAGAATCAAGGACACAAGGGCCAAGAGGTGATGAGTGGGTAACACAGGCAGTGGGATTACCAGAATGAGCAACTGAGACAACGGATGAGGATGACTGCTGTGATGCACGGAGCCTCAGATACTCATCATAATCAGCACCGGTGAGTGTGACAGAGCGCTGCTGTGGAGGGCCAAGATACTACTCTGAAGGGCCACTAGGTTGAGCAGGCTGAGTCTCATCGGTATGAACAAGGTTGATGCGAGGAGGACGACCATGTAACTTATAACACTTGTCTCTGGTATCTCCCAATCTATGGCAATAGGTACAATTAGGGTGAGATGACCGATTGCCTCCATGGTCACCACCCCGTTCCTCCCGAGGACTCCGCTGAAACTGAGAAGAAGCTAATGCAGAACTCTCCCCAGTATAGGATCCTGGTGAAGGTACAGATGTCACACAAAGAAGACAGGAAAAGACCTCCTGTAAGGTAAGAATAGTTGCACTAGCAAGAATATGATCTCTAACAGCAACAGGATCAGGGCGCATAGAGGCCAAAGTATAGACCATAAAGAACTTATCACGTTTCAACTCCTCAGCCACAGTTTTACCAACAGGTAAAAGTGCATTAAACTCAGCCCGAATGGAGGATACTTGACCAACAAAATCAGGAACCGTCAAGCCCTCCTATTTGTGAAGTCGAATCAACTTATCAACAACAGAATACAATCACTGAATGTCATTGGTATAAAGTGATTTGGCTTGGTTCCACAAGTCATAGCAAGTATCAAAATTAGTGTAGATATCGTGAAGGGAAGGATCAATGGACTGCCACAAAAGGGTACACAGTAATGCATCGGCTCTTTCCCAGTTATCCTGATCAGTCTTCACATCTTTTAGCTTGGTGGTCAAATGATCCTTAAGGCCTTGGCCCATGCACCATTTCTCAACAGCCTTGGACCATGAAATATAATTAGAGGAACCCACCAATTTTTCTGTTGCAATGGTTGGTGAAGAGGTAAAGGTACCAGAAAAGGTTCCAGACTTCCCTGTAGAGGATGGTGATGCCATGTGTGGAAGAAGAAAGCTCTAAAAGAGTGCAAACTTGACTTTGTTAGAGATAGTTCAGTTTCAGTTAATTGTTAGTTATGCTCATTCTGTTAGTTTAGTTCAGCTCAGCAGTGCAATCTGTTATTCAGTTGCAACTGCCTCATTTTGTTATCTTGGCAATAACTGTCTAGTTTCTGCTATATATACAAAGCAGTAGCTCTCTGTAATTGTAACTCAGTTTTCTCAATAATGAAAGTTATCTCCCTTCTATTCTTTCTTTCAATATTCTTGAACTTATAATATGGTATCAAAGAGCTTCTAGATCCTGGAGCTATGGCTTCCGTCAATCCCTTTGCAAACCCTAGTGCACCCTAATTTACTCCCTCGCATCCAATTTCATTAAAACTTGATGATAGTAACTTTTGACAATGGAAACAACAGATTGAAGGAGTGCTTCGTGGCCACAAACTTCAGAAATTCGTCACTGATCCTCGAATTCCGCCAAGCTTCCTCACTGATACTGATCAAGAAAATGATGAAGAAAACCCTGCGTACAGCGATTGGGAACAGCAAGATGCGCTGATCTCCACTTGGCTCCTAGCCTCGATTTCTGATTCTCTTCTTCCTCGCGTGGTTAATTGTGGCCATTCTTGGCAAATTTGGGACGAAATTCATAAGCATTTTCACACACTCTTGAGTACGAAAGCTAGGAAGCTCCGTTCTGAGTTGCGAAACCTATCCAAAGGTAATCGTTCTGTCTCGGAGTTCGTTCTTTATGTTCGCTCTCTCTCTGACTCGCTTCTCTCAATCGGAGACCCCATTCCGCATCGCAATCTTTTGGAAGTTGCCCTTGATGCGCTTCCTGAGGATTATGACCCCATCGTAGCCGCGATCAACAGTAAGACATAATTTGTTTCTCTTGATGAATTGGAATCGATTCTCCTAGCTCATGAAGCTCGCCTTGAAAAGAACAAAAAGAATGCTCTTCCTGACTCAATCTCAATCAATCTCACTCAATCCTCCACTCAAAGTTCGAATAATGGCAATTTCGGTGGTACCTTTCATCCTGTGAACCCCTCTGGTAACAGTTCTTTTCAAGATTCTCAATTTCCAGAAAGTTTTTCTCATGTTACTGGAGGAGAGTCTGGTAGCAGAGGCGAAGTCTATCGCGGAAATCGTGGTGGCGGTCGCTATGGTGGTGGCAGGACCAGAGGTCGTGGTGGTGGACGATCTGGTGGTCGCTCCAATATTCAATGCCAAATTTGCAAAAAGTATGGGCATGATGCTAGTATTTGCTATTATCGACATTCTAACAGTGACCAATTTTATCAAGGACCTTCACAGCATCAGACCTGGAATCCGTTTGTGTACCAGAGACCTCCTTTTCCAATAACTCAACAATTGCCCAGGCCTCATTACTTTGCTCAATCCTCTGCTACACCGTCTAGACCACAGCAGCCTCAGGCTTATCTCACAGGTACTGAGTCTCAGTTTGGCAGCCCCTGGTACCCTGACTCTGGGGCTACTCATCATGTCACTCCCGATCCTTCCAATATAACTGAGACTGCCTCTCTGGCACACCCTGATCAGGTCTTCTTGGGCAATGGCCAAGGTTTGTCTATTAACAAAGTTGGTTCTATGGATTTTAGCACTCCTAACTATCCCTACACCAAATTCACCTTACACAATCTTCTTCTTGTTCCCTCAATTACTAAAAATCTAATTAGTGTTAGTCAATTTGCTCGAGATAACCATGTCTATTTTGAATTTCACCCCTCCTTTTGTCTTGTCAAATCACAGGGCTCTTCTGAAATTCTGCTTCATGGCAGTGTTGGTCCAGATGGCCTTTACAAGTTTGATCACATCTCTCCTTCAGTCATGTCTTCCTCTCCTAGCTGCAATTCTGTTACCACTCATACGCATAATGTACCTGCTTGTAATTCACTTTCTACTTTCAATGTAAATTCCACTCCTAATGTACATGTACCACCAATTACTATGAATAAAAATACTTCTGTTTCTGATATGACTCATTGCTCCTACAAATTGTGGCACTCCCGCTTAGGTCATCCACACCATGATGCACTTAGAGAAGCGCTTAAATCTTCCAATATTCCTGTTCCACATAAAAATCCAATGGAATTTTGTGCTGCATGTTGCTTGGGCAAGGCACATCGTCTCCCAGCACCTTCTTCTAACACCATTTATAATTTTCCCTTTGAACTTGTTGTTTGTGATTTGTGGGGACCTGCCCCAACTCAATCCTCTACTGGATGCTCTTACTTTCTAACCTGTGTGGATGCCTTTAGTCGTTTTACTTGGATCTTTCCTTTAAAACGAAAGTCTGATACCCTTTCTCAATTTATTCAATTCAAAGCTATGGTTGAGTTACAATTTAACACAAAAATCAAAACTGTTCAAAGTGATTGGGGTGGGGAATTTCGTCCTCTGTTCAAGTATCTGTCTGCCTTTGGCATTGTCCATAGGCTTGCTTGTCCTCACACCCATCACCAAAATGGTCTTGTAGAACGCAAACACAGGCATGTAGTTGAGACTGGCCTCACTCTCTTGGCTCATGCATCCATACCCTTCCAATTTTGGGATCATGCTTTTCTAACAGCTACTTACTTGATCAACAGAATGCCTTCGCCTGTTCTCAACTATAAATCTCCTTACTCCACTTTATTACACCAGGAACCTAACCTTCAGTTCCTCAAGACCTTTGGTTGTGCATGCTATCCTTTCATACGCCCTTATCAGCAGCATAAGCTCTCCTATCACTCCAAAGAGTGTGTTTTTCTGGGATATTCCTCCTCCCACAAAGGCTACAAATGCCTTAGTCCTGATGGCAAACTGATTATTTCCAAAGATGTTGTGTTTAATGAAATTCGTTTTCCATACTCGGATTTGTTTCCTTCAAAGAAATGCTTCAGCCTTCATCTCGATCTCCAACTCTCCCAATTTCTTCCATACCACCTACTTTGTCTCCAACAACACCCTCTGTGGCTCCCACTTCTTCTCCAAGTCCTCATGTCAGCACTTCTCCTCTTGCATATGCCAGTCCAGCACATCTCAGTCCCGCCGATCCAGCAAATCTAAGTCCTGCAACCTCCTTTGCCCAACCCTTTGCTCGGTCATCTCGGACTGCAGCTCGGTCCCCTAGTTCTTCCAGTTCTTTGGGGCAGTCCTCTTCTTCTTCGGGAAACTTGTCCGAGCCCTCACCAAATGAGTCCTCTCATCCTCCATCTCTCCCTCAAAACACACATCCTATGCAAACAAGGTCCAAATCGGGTATTGTTATGCCTAGACTTCACCTACCCTTCTTTTAACTTCCACAGAACCAACCTCTTTAAACAGGCCTTAGTTGCTCCCCATTGGGCTGCAGCCATGAAAACTGAATATGATGCCTTACTCAACAACCACACTTGGACTTTGGTTCCCTCTCCACCACACGTAACTCCTATTGGTTGCAAATGGGTGTTCCGGTCAAAGAGAACCCCGATGGCGGTGTTAATAAGTACAAGGCCCGACTTGTTGCCAAGGGTTTTCATCAAAAAACTGGCACCGACTTTACGGAAACCTTTTCCCCCTGTTGTTAAACCAATCCTTTATTATGATCGTGTCTTGACCATTGCGAGTATCTTGTAGGCGCCTATACGGCGAGTTAGATGTGAACAATGCCTTTTTAAATGGCTCCCTACATGAAGAAATCTACATGCAACAACCCCCAGGTTTGAGGTGGCGAGACAAAACACTAGTCTGCCAGATTACACAAGGCCCTATATGGCCTCAAACAGGCACCCAGGGGCTGGTTTGAAAGGTGAAAACTGCTCTTCTACTCAAAGGCTTTGTGGCAAGCAAATGTGATCCTTCACTCTTTTTCCTACACACCGCCACCTACTGCATTCTAATTTTGGTATATGTTGATGACATACTTGTCACAGGAAACTCTCTTTCTCACATTCGAGTCTCATTGAAGCCACGAATTGAAATTTGCCACTGAAACAACTAGGTAACTTGACTATTTTACGGGCATAGAGGTTACTCATCTACCCAATGGTGCTCTACTTCTTTCTCAAACAAAGTACATTCGTGATTTGCTTTGTCCAAAGCTAAGATGGAGTCTGCAAAGAGCATCAATACGCCTATGGTTGCTAATCTGAAACCTGTCTAAACTAGGGGCTGACTATGTCCCCGATCCTTCTTTGTTTCGATCAATTGTTGGAGCCTTGCGGTATGCAACACTTACAAGGCCGTAAATATCCTACTCAGTGAATAAAGTTTGTCAATTCTTATCTCGGCCATTGGAGGAGCATTGGAAAGGCATGAAAACGCATTTTAAGGTACCTAAAGGGTACCTTGCATCATGGACTTCTCATTCACTGCTTTGCCACTCATGCCCCCTTAACCCTAACCGGGTTACGTGATGCTTGATTGGGCATCCGATCCGAGATGATAGGCGATCTACTTACGTGCTGTGTGTACCTTGGTCCCAATCTTATTTCTTGGTGGTCTAAGAAACAGACTCTTGTTGCTAGGTCGATCTTTGAGCCGAGTCACGAAGTATGGCAGCCTTGAGTGCTGAAATCCTTTGCATACAATCTCTCCTTTCGGAATCAAGGTTAAAATTCATACTCCTAGAATCCTATGTGATAATCTAAGCACTTGTATCACCGGCTCACAATCTCGTTCTGCATTCCAGAACCAAACATATGGAGCTAGACATTTTCTTTGTTCGAGAGAAAGTGTTAAATCACGACTTAAGTGTCACTCATGTTCTGCTCAAGATCGGTGGGCTGATTTGCTCACCAAACCTCTCTCATCCTCAAGATTCAGCATACTAAGAGATAAACTCGAGTGTTTGATAAGCACTCCTTTGGAAAACCTCCCTGAACTTATATGGGGAATGTTAGAGATAGTTCGGTTTCGATTAATTGTTAGTTATGCTCATTCTGTTAGTTTAGTTCAGCTTAGCAATGCAATCATTTATTCGATTTGCAACTGCCTCATTTTGTTATCTTGGCAATAACTGTCTAGTTTCTGCTATATATACAAAGCAGTAGCTCTCTGTAATTGTAACTCAGTTTTCTCAATAATGAAAGTTATCTCCCTTCTATTCTTTCTTTCAATATTCTTTCTTTCAATATTCTTGAACTTCTAATAGACTTTTAGAGGTGGAAGTGGGAGAAACAGACCCCAAAAATAGAACAAACACAAAAACAGCCAGACCAGAAAAGTCAGCAGTGATGGACGGCGGCTGGCGCGGCGGCCAATGGCGGCTGACGACGACGGAGGAAAAACTGACCACTGGGTCAGACTCGCCGGAGTGAGGCGAGCACAACCGTGGTGGCGGTGAGGACAGACACGTGCTGCAAAGGAGGAAATCTGCCGGAGAGCGAAAATGGCGACCGGAGCTTGTGGCGGCGAGTGGAGGCGCGTGGTGGCATGGTTCTGGATGACGTCCACAGGGATGGGCCGGCGGTGAGGAGACGAACACGGCGGTACCGGCGGTGAGAGCGGAGGCACGCCGGAAAAGTCACCGGAGGAGTCGCCGGAATCTGGGTTGAGCTCGCCGGAGAGGTCAGTCGCCGGAATCTGAGTTTTAATCCAACCTAGGGTTTTTGGCTCTAGATACCATGTGAATAATGTTTCTATTTCTCATCATTAATTGAACTTAGGGGAAAAACAAACTATGTAAATACATGTCTACGAGTCATGGGCCTTAGCCTATTGGCCCTGACTAGATAACAACAAAATAACTAATAAAGAAAAACCTATATACATTAACACTTCCTAATTGTCCATTTAATCTTGTGTCTGTTAGTCTTTTGACCCGTACCTTAAATTGCAATGTCACCTTTTCTGACAATTCTGTTGTTATTCAGGATCGCAGTACGGGACAGGTGGTTGGCACAGGACATGAGTCACAGAGTTTGTACTATCTTTCATCACCATCTGTTGCCTGCACTACTACTTCATCCCCAGAGCTTCTCCACAACCGTTTAGGACATATGAGCTTATCTAAGCTTCAAAAGATGGTTCCTGGTCTTTCATCTTTGTCAAATCTTAATTGTGAGTCGTGTCAATTTGGTAAACAGTCTAGAATGTCTTTTCCTAAGCGTGTCAATAATCGGGCTACGTCTCCTTTTGCTTTTGTTCACTCTGATATTTGGGGTCCTAGTCGTGTTGTCTCTATATCTGGATTTCAGTACTTTGTAACTTTGATTGATGATTATTCTCGTTGTAATTGGTTATATTTAATGAAGAGTCGATCTGAAGTTTTATCCATTTTTGAGACCTTTTGTACTGAAATTAGAAATCAATTTCATACAAATATTCAAGTACTAAGAAGTGACAATGCACCTGAGTATTTTTCCACAGCTTTCATTCATTCCATGTCTTCTCATGGAATTATACATCAGTCTTCATGTGTTTATACACCTCAAAAAAATGGGGTTGCTGAGCGAAAGAATAGACATCTGATTGAGACAACTTGCACCCTTTTGCTCCATCATAATGTTCCCACTCGCTTTTGGGGGATGTTGTCATTACTGCCTGTTATCTTATTAATCGCATGCCATCTTCTGTTCTGCAACATAAGCCTCCTCATTCCATACTTTTTCCTGACCAGGCAGCATATTCCCTTACTCCACGTTCATAATATGGCACCTGGAAAGGACAAGTTGTCAGCCAAGTCACTCAAATGTATATTCCTTGGGTATTCTCGTGTTCATAAAGGTTACAAATGTTACTCTCCCGATACTAACAGGTATTACCTTTCTGCTGATGTCACCTTCTTCGAGTCTTCTTTTTTTTATCCTTCATCTTCCTCGACTCCTCCTCCATCCATGACAGAGATTCTACCACTTCCACAATTTCCTCCTTTGATGTCATTTGACTCCAACAAACCCGGGGAACCTACTGCTCTCGATCCTTCTCCAGCCACTACAGCTCACGATCCTTCTCCAGCCACCATTGCCCCCAGGCCCTTACAGGTTTTTCATCGCAGAGGTCGCATAGTGGGTGATGCTCCCCATACAATTTATAACCCGACTCATTTCCTGCTCCAGCACCTCCTCTTACTACAGATCCATCGCCTAGTGATCATCTACCCATTGCCATTATAAAAGGTACTCGTTCCACTCGTAATCCTCATCCTATTTATAACTTTCTTAGTTACCATCGCTTGTCCACTCCATATTGTGCTTTTATATCCTCTTTGTCTCCTGTTTCTATTCCTAACACCACTATGGCATCAGGCAATGGTGGATGAGATGACTGCACTTCATACTAATGGTACTTGGGAGTTGGTCCATCTCCCTCCAGGTAAAACTCCTGTAGCTTGTCGTTGGATTTTCACTGTTAAAGTTGGTTCTTGTTGGAAATCCGCCTTAATTGCGGTTTATCTAAATTATGTCCAAGTCTTTCAAAATGGTATCAAGAGCCAAGTTGGTTGTCCTTTAAGGTTTCTGCTTCTGGTCAGCAAAACCCATTTTTTTAACGAACACATCTCTTTCCATATACCTAAACAGCAAGCTCAAGGTCCCAAGTCCCCGTCACTGGCCAGCCCAGTATCCACCTCCGCCAGAAAACCACTCAGCAGCCACCGATCGGCCGTCCACCGGAGACTCGTCACCGGAAACGTCCCCACGCGCCCCCACATGCACTCCTCCCTGTCGACGCGTGCAAACCACGCACCACCTTCCTGACGTCGGAGCCACCGCACGCTCGCCCAGATCTGCTCGCCGGCGTCTCCTCTTCCTGTCTAGGGGGTCGGTTCTTCGATTCTCTGACTCTTTGACAAGTGGGTCTTTTTTTTATTCGTTTCTGGTTCCTTGCTGCTGCTGGTCTCTTCTCATTCTCAGGTGTTAAGATGGCTTCTACCTCACAGAAAAATGACGGTCCTGCCTTCTCCATCTTTGGAACGCCTACAATTACTTCAGAGAAATTGAATGGTAAAAATTATTTTGCATGGTCAGCCTCTGTAGAACTTTGGTTTCTTGGTCAAGGATATTATGAACATCTGGAAAAGTCCTCAGAGAATATTTCAGAAGAAAATTGTAAGCAATGGAAGAAACTTGACTATCAACTTTGTGCTCTCTTGTGGCAATCTGTGGAGCCAGCCATCCTCACAAATTTCAGAGCCTTCAAAACTTGTCACTCTTTCTGGAAAAAGGCTTAAAGTGTCTTTGCTAATGACATTCAACGATTGTATGATGCTGCCCAAAAATTGGCCACTCTTAAACAAACTGATCATGACATGGTTGCCTATGTTTCGAAAGCCCAATCAGCAGTTGAGGAGTTAAAATTATCCTTGGAAGCTGATAAACTCGAAGACATGAAGAAGAAACTTGATAACCTGTATATGGTGTTGATTCTACGAGGAATGCATCCGGATTTTGATCATGTTCGCGATTAAGTCTTAACTGGCCAAGAAGTTCCTTCATTAGAAAATCTGATTACTCGACTCCTTCGGGTTCCCTCATCAAGAACAGAAGGAAATTCAGTTGACAGTTTCGAAACTTCTGACATGGTTTCCAATCGAGGGGGGAGAGGAGGTCATGCAAACAGTGGAGGACGAGTTGGAAGAGGAGGTCGCCCTCAGTGTTCCTATTGCAAACGAATGGGCCATTCTCAAGACACTTGCTACTCCCTTCATGGATTCCCCGGAAAATCTGTGAATATTTCTAAGTCCGAAACACCAGAGAGAAAATTTTCAGAAGCTGATTACCTAGAGTACCTCCAGCTAAAGGCTGCCAAGGAATCTCAAACATCGTCTGCTATAGGAGCTCATAACTCTATTGCTTGTGTTTCTAGATCTGGTAATGATCAAAGTCCATGGATAATTGATTCAGGTGCCTCTGATCACATTGCTGGTAATGGTTCCTTATTTTCATCCATTTCTCCTCCTGAAATTCCTCATTTCATTACTCTAGCTGATGGTTCTAGAGTTGCAGCAAAAGGAATTGGTCATGTATCACCCTCTTCTTCTCTGTCTTTAAAATCGGTTTTGTTCATACCTGGTTGTCCTTTCAATTTAATATCTCTCAGCCAACTTACTCGTTCTCATAATTGTTCAGTAACATTTGATGCTAACTCCTTTGTCATACAGGAACGTGGTACGGGTCGAACGATTGGCGTAGGACATGAATCTCACGGTCTTTACTACCTTAAGCCTAATCCTGCTTGGGTTTGCAGTGCTGCCACATCACCAAAACTCCTTCATGAGCGCTTGGGACACCCACATTTAGCTAAATTAAAAATAATGGTTCCAAGCCTTGACAAAATAAAGACTTTCACCTGTGAGTAATGTCAGCTAGGAAAACATGTTCGTTCTTCTTTTGTTAGACATCTTGAAAGTCGTGTTGATTCTCCTTTTTCAATTATTCATTCTGATATATGGGGCCCTAGTCGTGTCTCTTCTATGGGGTATAGATATTTTGTTACCTTCATTGATGAGTTTTCTCGATGTACTTGGGTGTTCTTAATGAAAGAACGTTCTGAAATTTTGTCCATTCTCACTTCTTTTATTAATGAAATAAAAACTCAATTTGATAAGACAGTTAAGATCTTTAGAAGTGATAATGCAAAAGAATATTTTTCTTCTGCTATTTCTTCTTTTTTGTCAACACAGGGCATTCTCCATCAATCCTCTTGTCCTCATACCCCACATCAGAATGGCATTGCCGAAAGGAAGAACAGACATATTGTTGAGACTGCTCGGACATTATTACTTCATGCAAATACACCTGTCCGACATTGGGGTGATGCTGTTTTGACAGCGTGTTTTCTGATAAATCGGATGCCTTCTTCCTCTATTGAAAATAAAATTCCACATTCCATCTTGTTTCCTAAAGAACCACTATTTCATGTTGCGCCACGTATTTTTGGATGCACTTGTTTTGTTCATGATTTGTCTCCAGGTCTTGATAAGCTTGCTGCTAGAGCCATCAAATGTGTTTTCCTTGGATATTCCAGATTACAGAAAGGCTACCGCTGTTTCTCTCCAGTTCACAATCGTTATTATATCACGGCAGATGTAACTTTTTTTGAAGAAAAGTCATATTTCTCGCCCTCCATCGTTGAGTCTAATACTCTTCATGAAGTTTTTCCTATTCCCTATCTCGGTCCATCACCTTTGCAGGAATCAGAGTCAACGCCGATTCTTCCGTAGATATTCCTGTCAATCCTCCACCGAAGAGACTCACGGATCACCCATCCTATATCGGCGTCGTCCCACGAATTCCCAATACAGAACTTGAAGGTACTTGAAAGACCCGGTTGAATCATGTCCTACTTGACCAGACAACCCGACTACGGACCTACACGAGGATAATCATGACTTGCCCATTGCTCTTAGGAAAGGTACTCGGTCCACACGTAATCCCCATCCTATTTATAACTTCTCAAGTTATCATCGTCTCTCTCCTTCTTATCATTCTTTTGTGTCTTCTTTATCTTCTGTTACTCTTCCTAAAAATTTTTGTGAAGCACTTGATCATCCAGGATGGCGACAAGCCATGATTGATGAAATGCGGGCTTTGGAGCATAATGGTACATGGGAGTTAGTTCCTCTTCCTCCGGCAAGAAACCCGTTGGTTGTCGGTGGGTTTATGCTATAAAAGTTGGGGCCGATGGACAGATTGATCGTCTCAAAGCTCGATTGGTAGCCAAAGGTTATACCCAGATTTATGGCCTTGATTATGGAGATACTTTCTCTCCTGTGGCTAAAATTACTTCTGTTCGACTATTTCTTGCCATAGCCGCCATCCGTCATTGACCACTGTACCAGTTGGATATTAAAAATGCATTCCTGCATGGAGAATTAGAAGAGGAGATTTATATGGAGCAACCACCTGGATTTGTTGCTCAGGGGGAGTCTAGCTTGGTTTGCAAACTGCGACGGTCTCTTTATGGACTCAAACAATCCCCACGAGCTTGGTTTGGAAAATTCAGCTCAGTTGTTCAAGCTTTTGGGGTGAAACGTAGTGAAGCTGACCATTCAGTTTTTTACTGCCATACCTCTCCAAGTAAATGTGTTTACTTGGTGGTCTATGCAGATGATATAGTCATCACGGGAAATGACCAGAAAAAAATTGCTGAGCTAAAGCAACACCTATTTAGTCACTTTCAGACAAAAGATTTGGGAAAGCTAAAATACTTTCTTGGAATTGAAGTTGCTCAGTCAGAAGACGGGATTATCATCTCACAAAGGAAGTATGTGTTAGATATACTTAAAGAAACTGGTATGTTGGATTGTCGACCAGTTGATAGTCCTATGGATCCAAATCAAAAACTGCTACCCAACCAGGGGGAGCCTTATTCCGATCCAGAAAGATATCGGAGATTGGTTGGGAAGCTCATCTATCTCACTATTACAAGGCCAGATATTTCCTTTGCTGTTGGAGTGGTGAGTCAATTCATGCAGTCTCCTCATAATGATCATTGGGATGCGATGTCTGAATCTCGAGATACATTAAAAAGACACCAGGACAAGGACTACTCTATGAAGACAAAGGAAACACTCAAGTAGTTGGATTTTGCGATGCAGATTGGGCAGGATCACCTATTGATAGGCGTTCCACTTCAGGGTATTGTGTGTCTATTGGAGGAAACCTTGTCTCGTGGAAGAGTAAGAAACAAAATGTTGTTGCAAGGTCTAGTGCAGAGGCTGAATATAGAGCCATGGCGATAGCCACGTGTGAGCTCATTTGGATTAAACAACTTCTTCAGGAATTGAAGTTTGGAGATACTCAACAAATGAAGCTATCTTTGTGATAACCAAGCAGCCCTCCATATAGCTTCCAATCCAAGATTTCACGAGAGAACTAAACATATCGAGATCGATTGTCATTTTGTCCGAGAGAAAGTCCTTTCTAAAGAAGTCGTCACCGAATTTGTTAGCTCTAATGATCAACTGGCCGACGTCTTTACAAAATCTCTAAGAGGACCAAGAATTCAAAATATTTGCTCCAAGCTTGGAGCATTTGATTTATATGCTCCAGCTTGAGGGGGACCATTGATATTAGTTGGACGGTGTGGACGGTGTGGGCGGTGTGAGAGCTTAACTATGTTCCTAGGAATTAAATTTCCTTGTAAATTGTAAAGTGTAGTTACTGTTTAGTGTATATATATATCAAGTATGATGAATAGAAGATTCATTCAAGCATTTCACAAATATTGTTATCTACATTATGTCCAAGTCTTTCAACAGTTCTGATGGTCAGGTTGATCGCCTTAAGGCCCGCCTTGTTGCTAAAGGGTACATTCAGGTTTATGGCCAAGACTACACGGGATACCTTCTCTCCCAGTGCGAAGATGTCATTCGTTTATTCTTGGCAATAACTACCATTCGTTCTTGGCCCTTGTTTCAGCTTGATATTAAGAATGCATTTCTTCATGGTGAGCTTCATGAGGAGATTTATATGGAGCAACCGCCTGGCTTTGTTGCTCAGGGGGAGTTTAATCTGGTTTGTAAACTTCGCCGTTCTCTTTATGGTTTGAAGCAATCTCCTCGTGCCTGGTTTGGAAGGTTTAGCACTGTTATTCAAGAATTTGGAATGTCTCGCTGTGATTCTGATCATACAGTCTTTTATAGGCACTTTCACATCCAAGAAGGCGTCAGGCAATGGTGGATGAGATGACTGCACTTCATACTAATGGTACTTGGGAGTTGGTCCATCTCCTTCCAGGTAAAACTCCTGTAGCTTGTCGTTGGATTTTCACTGTTAAAGTTGGTTCCGATGGTCAGGTTGATCGCCTTAAGGCCCGCCTTGTTGCTAAAGGGTACACTCAGTTTTATGGCCAAGACTACACAGATACCTTCTCTCCCATTGCTAAGATGTCATCTATTCGTTTATTCTTAGCAATAGCTGCCATTCGTTCTTGGCCCTTGTTTCAGTTTGATATTAAGAACGCATTTCTTTATGGTGAGCTCCATGAGGAGATTTATATGGAGCAACCGCCTGGCTTTGTTGCTCAGGGGGAGTCTAATCTGGTTTGTAAACTTCGCCGTTTTCTTTATGGTTTGAAGCAATCTCCTCGTGCCTGGTTTGGAAGGTTTAGCACTGTTATTCAAGAATTTGGAATGTCTTGCTGTGATTCTGATCATACAGTCTTTTATAGGCATAACTCTCAGGGAAGGTGCATCTATTTGGTAGTTTATGTTGATGATATTGTCATAACAGGAGATGATCAAGATGGCATTGAAAAGTTGAAGAAACACTTGTTTCATCATTTTCAGACCAAGGACTTGGGCTTACTTAAATACTTTTTGGGTATTGAAGTGGCTCAATCTAAATGTGATGTCGTTGTCTCTCAAAGGAAATATGTATTGGACATTCTTGAGGAAACTGGCATGTCAGACTGTAAACCGATTAACTCTGCTATGGATCCTAATGTTAAACTTCTTCCTGGTCAGGGGGAGCCATTGAGTCATCCGGGTAGGTATTGGAGACTAGTTGGTAAGCTAATTATCTTACCATCATTCATCCAGACATTTCGTTTGTTGTTTCAGTGGTGAGTCAATTCCTTCAGTCTCCCCATGATAGTCATTGGAATGCAGTTGTTCGTATTTTGAGGTATGTTAAAGGATCTCCCGGTCAAGGTTTATTGTATGAAAACAAAGGTCATTCCCATGTGATTGGTTATTCGGATGCTGATTGGGCTGGATCTCCCTCTGATAGACGTTCTACCTCAGGATACTGTGTTCTTGTAGGAGGTAATCTTGTCTCCTAGAAAAGTAAGAAGCAGGAGGTTGTAGCTAGATCTAGCGCTGAGGCTGAGTATCGTGCTATGGCCTTGGTCACATGTGAGCTTATCTGGATCAAGCAATTAATTCATGAGCTGAAATTTATAGAGGTCTCTCAAATGGAGTTGTTTTGTGATAATCAAGCTGCTCTTCATATTGCTTCCAACCCGGTTTTTCATGAGAGGACCAAAAATATTGAAGTGGATTGTCATTTTATTAGAGAAAAAGTTATATATGGTTGTATTGTCACTAGTTACATTAGTTCTAATAATCAACTAGCTGATATTTTCACTAAATCTCTTCGGGCCCCCCGGATTGAGTTTATTTGTAACAAGCTGGATGAATATAATCTACATGCTCCAACTTGAGGGGGAGTGTTAGAATGTTAGGTAGTAGGCCCATAAGCCCATTTGTGTATGTTGTACATATAGCCTTGTAATAACTCTTTTCGACTAAGTAATGAAAGTAAGGAAATACACTTTCTACACATTTAAATGGCAAATGGGTTGAAGTAAGAGGAGAGAGGGGACAGTACACAGCGCAAACAGCCTTGCAAAGTATCTTGGGGAGGAAAAAAGGGATAATTGGGGGCCTACGTTTTTCTACAGAAGTCCATTTTACTAACAATTCAGCAAGGACAGAAACACATGGGGGTATTGATGTGAAACAGCAGGGAGAAATTGAGAGGTTGCTAGCCCAATATGCAGAGGTGTTCAAGGAACCTAAAGGGTTACCGCCGAGGAGAGGAAAAGAGCATGCTATCACATTATTTGAGGGACAAGGGCCAGTGAATGTGAGGCCCTATCGCTACCCTCATTATCATAAAAACGAAATTGGAAAACAGGTTCAAGAGATGCTGAATTCTGGAGTAATCAGATACATTCAGAGTGCTTTCTCCAGCCCGGTCATTTTGGTTAAAAAGAAAGATGAGACGTGGAGAATGAGTGTGGACTACCAAGCTCTAAACAAGGTAACTGTACCCGACAAATTCCCCATTCCTGTAATTGATGAGTTGTTAGATGAGTTGCATGGCACTCAATTTTTCTGTAAGCTGGTCTAAAGTCGGGATATCATCAAGTTAGAGTTAAGGAGGAAGATGTGCACAAACCCGCTTTTAGAACCCATGAGGGGCATTACGAATATTTGGTGATGCCTTTTGGGTTAATGAACACACCATCAACTTTTCAAGCTCTAATGAATGATATTTTTAGGCCCATGTTAAGGAAGTTTGTGCTTGTGTTCTTCGATGACATCCTAGTTTACAGCCCGGATTGGGTGACACATCAAATACACTTAGCAGAGGTGTTAGAGTTGCTGCAGCATCAGAAATTGGTGGCTGATCAGAAAAAATGTCAGTTTGTGAAGTCCACAGTGGAGTATTGGGGATACCTAATATCTAAGGAAGCGGTCACTATGGATCATAGCAAGATCAGAAGCGTAATTCAAAGGCCAATTCCAAAAAATGTTAAAGGAGTCAGGGGGTTTCTGGGCTTAACCGGTTACTATCGTAAGTTTATACAAGACTATGGCAAGATTGCGAGGCCTTTAACTGAGCTTACTAAGAAAGAAGGGTTTAAGTGGGGACCAAAAGCATGGGCAGCATTTGAATTGTTGAAAACAAAAATGACTACAGCCCCTGTTCTTGCTCTACCTGATTTCACTAAAGAACTTATAATAGAGTGTGATGCCAAGGGACTTGGTGTGGGTGCCATTCTGATGCAAAATGGGAGGCCTATCATATTTTTCAGCAAAGCTTTGGGTGAAAGGAATTTGTACAAGTCAGCTTACGAAAAAGAATTGATGGCGGTAGTGTTGGCCATTCAACATTGGAGGCCTTATTTGTTGGGAAGGCACTTTATGGTTTACTTGAATATGAAAACTGAATACTTTTACTTGTATTGATAATGAATATGAGTGCAAGATATACATACACTTGACTCTAGACTTGATTCCTAGAACAATAAAAGTCTATACAAAGTCCTAGGAGAAATATACAATGAATCATAAGAATACAATGGATGGGACTCCACCGTCCACATAAATCCACCGTCCATATATTAATTATATTCAACACTCCCCCTCAGGCTGGAGCATATATGTCTGATGCAATCAGCTTGTCACATATGTATGCTATTCTAGGACCCCGTAAAGACTTGGTCATCATATCTGCAAGCTGATCTCTAGTACCCACAAAGGAAGTCTTAATGATGCTCGAGAGGATCTTTTCCCGGATGAAGGGACAATCAACTTCTATATGCTTGGTTCTTTCATGGAAGATAGGATTTGAAGAAAGATACAATGCTGATTGGTTGTCACAAGCAAGTTCCATAGGACCTATCTCACAAAACTTCAACTCTTGGAGCAAATATTTTAGCCATAGGAGTTCACAAGTAGTATTAGCCATAGCACGATACTCTGCTTCTGTGCTTGATCTTGCAATAATATTCTGCTTCTTACTTTTCCATGAAATCGGATTACCTCCAATAAGCACACAGTAGCCTGAAGTAGACCTCCTATCACTAGCATCGCCTGCCCAATTTGCATCTGTATACCCCATGATATTAGTATGACCCCTGTCCATATAAACAATCCCTTTACCAGGTGATCCCTTGATATATCTTAGGATCCGAACAACATCATTCCAATGACTGTCACATGGTGAGTTGAGAAACTGACTTACAACACTAACCGAAAAAGCAAGGTCAGGTCGAGTCATGGTGAGATAATTTAACTTCCCAACTAATCTTCTATATCTGTCTGGGTCAGGATGGGGCTCCCCCTCATTAGGTAGAAGCTTTACATTTGGGTCCATAGGAGTATCGACATGTTTACAATCTAGCATCCCTGTTTCATCAAGAATTTCAAGGGCATATTTCCTCTGAGAAATGGCAACACCTGTTCTTTATTGGGCTACTTCAATCCCAAGAAAATACCGCAATTGTCCAAGATCTTTGGTTTGAAAATGTTTAAACAAGTGTTGCTTCAATTCCTTAACGCCTTCTTGATCGTCACCTGTAATAACAATATCATCCACATACACCACGAGATAAATACGTTTATTCAAGGATGAGCATTTAAAGAATACAGAATGGTCTGCCTCGCAACGAATCATGCCAAACTGCTGGATGATGTTACTGAACTTCCCAAACCAAGCGCGTGGTGACTGTTTTAAGCCATAGAAGGACTTCTGTAACCTGCAAACAAGATCCGACTCCCCCTGAGCAACAAACCCAGGTGGTTGTTCCATATAGATTTCCTCCTCCAGATCACCATGTAAGAATGCATTTTTAATATCCAGCTGGTATAATGGCTAGTGTCTCATGGCGGCCATCGACAAGAACAAACGAACAGATGCCATCTTAGCAACGGGAGAAAAAGTATCACCGTAATCCAGACCATAGATCTGAGTGTACCCATTTGCGACCAGTCGGGATTTCAAGCGATCCACCTGCCCATTAGGACCAACTTTAACCGTAAATACCCATCAACAACCAACTACTGATTTCCCAGCAGGAGGGGAAACAAGGGTCCATGTATGATTAGATTCCAAAGCCGTCATCTCATCAATCATTGCCTGTCGCCATCCTGGATGAGATAGTGCTTCCTAAACATTCTTGGGAATGGTAACAGATGACAAGGCAGATACAAAGGCATAATGGGAAGGAGATAATCGATGGTAACTAAGGAAATTGTAAATGGGATGGGGATTAAGAGTAGAACGATTACGTTTGCGAAGGGCAATTGGTAAGTCAGCGGAAGCGACTGGTTGGACCGCAGTGGGAGAAGCGATTGGAGCGGGAGCTGAATAAGGAGGATCAATACTGGGTGTGATCTCAGAAACTTTCAAAGCCCGACGCTCATAAAAAATACCATATCGATGAAACGGGCAGTCATCCTGTGGCTGTGCAAGTTGAGGAATGGGCAGTACCTGAGATGGAGTAGAGTCGGAGGTAGCTGATGTGACAAAGTAAGGGGTATCTTCAAAAAATGTAACATCTGCAGATACATAAAAGCGATGTGTAGAGGGACAATAACATCGATATCCCTTTTGCACTCGAGAATACCCAAGAAAGACACATTTAACAGCCCGTTCAGACAACTTATCACGACCAGGAGAAAGATCATGGACAAAACAAGTAGAACAAAACACACTAGGGGGAACAGTATAAAGAGAATCGTTAAGAAATAAAATAGAGTGAGGGATTTTATTACCCAAAACAGAAGATGGCATTCATTTACCAAATAACAGGCCGTAAGAACAGCGCCACCCCAAAACTTCAAGGGTGCATTGGCATTTATTAAAAGAGTCCGAGCTGTATCAACAAGATGACGATGTTTGCGTTCAGCAACACCATTTTGCTGTGGTGTGTGAGGACAACTGGACTGATGTATGATGCCATGAGAACTCAAAAAGGATTTAAAAGATGCAGAAAAATATTCTTTTGCATTATCACTGTGCAAAATATGAATTGTTTTTCCAAACTGATTCTTTATCTGTAAAGGTTTGAAAGACATCAAATAACTCAGGACGATTTTTCATTAAAAATAACCAAGTGCTTCTTGAGAAATCATCAATGAAAGTAACATAATACCTATATCCTCGAACAGTAGGAATACGACTAGGACCCCCAACATCAAAGTGGATAATATCAAAAGGAGACATAGTTCGACTACTGGCACTACTAGGAAAAGATACTCTAACATGTTTTCCAAGTTGACATGACTCATAGTTCAAGGTCTTCAAATGTGAAAGATGAGGGACCATCTGCTTTAATTTTTCTAGACTTGGATAACCCATACGACGATGTAAGAGATCGACAGACTCTGAAACAGCACATACGGTGGATGAGGAAGATCGAAGATAGTAGAGGCCCTGTGATTCAGATCCAGATCCAATCGTTTGTCCCGTACTCCGGTCCTGTATAACAAAGGAATCAGAATTAAAGGTTATGGAGCAATTTAGAGTACGAGTAATTTGGCTAATTGAAATTAAATTAAAGGGACAATCCAGTACAAAGAAGACTGAATTTAAAGGTAAGGATGGAAGAGGTGAAGCTTGACCAATACCAGCGGCTTGTGCTTTAGACCCATCGGCAAGAGTAATACTGTGAGATGTTTCAGGGAATGGCAATTTAGAGAAAAGAGAAGGATTACCAGCTAGGTGATCAGAAGAACCAGAGTCTAAAATTCAAGATCCAACAGATGTAGATTGAGAGAGTCAAACTTTAGAGTTACCAGTGTGAGCAATGGTGGCCGAAGGAAAAGCCGAAGAAAAAGCCTGTTGAGTGGCTTTAAATTGAAGATACTCCTTATACTCGTTGATCGAAAGTAGATGATCTTCGTCTGACTTGGTAGTAATGGTGGGGGACCCAAAAATCAAACAGGGGCTCAAGTTGTTCTTCTTTGCCATGGAAGAAGGGCAACTGTATACAAACAACCTCAAGATTCAAAGAAGGGGTAGCACAACGACAGACCCACAAACCAAACAGGGGCAGAACAGAACCGGGAGGAGACGGCTAACACGGCAGTGCAAGCGGCAGCGAAAAAGACGGCCAGGAAGGTGGTGCGTGGGTCACACGTGCCGGAGAGTGGAGATTTTGGCGGTGGCGCGTGAGGGAGTGTGGAGGCGAATATGGAGGCGACGCTCGGTGGGACTTCCGGTCGGCGACTTCTGAGGTGGTTGCCGGTGTTACTCCGGTCACCGGACAACTAAAAAAAACGATGGGTCAGCATTGTAGCCGAACCCCAAACAACACGATGGGTCAGCACTGTAGCTGAACCCCAAACAACACTAACCAGGAACGAAGAGAGCTCTAGTACCAACTTGAATATGAAAATTGAATACTTTTACTTGTATTGATAATGAATAGGAGTGCAAGATATATATACACTTGACTCTAGAATTGATTCCTAGAACAATAAAAGTCTATACTAAGTCCTAGGAGAAATATACAATGAATCATAAGAATACAATGGATGAGACTCCACCGTCCACATAAATCCACCGTCCATATATTAATTATATTCAACAGGTTTCTACAGACCAGAAGCCTCAAACAACTACTGCAGCAGCGGATTTCTACTATGGATCAACAAAATTGGGCAGCCAAGTTGTTAGGATACAGGTTTGACATTATATACAAACCGGGTTCAGAAAATAGGGGAGCTGATGCGTTGTCTCGGTTGAGTGAAACAGGGGAGATGTGTGCTTTGGTGTCCTATCCTATATGGGAAGAAAGTGATCAGGTTATGGAGGAGGTACACAAGGATGCCACCTTGCTGAAAATTATTGAAGATTTGAAGAGGGGTACAGGAACCAGACCAGAGTCTGAATATAAAAATGGGGTATTGCTGTACAAAAACAGATTGGTCATTTCTGCTCCTTCGTTGTGGATTCCCAAGCTGCTGCAAGAGTTCCATGCCTCTCCTCAAGGAGGACATTCGGGTTTTTACAGAACTTATCGGCGAATTGCGGCTAATGTGTATTGGGTAGGGATAAAGAAGAGAGTGCAAGATTATGTTCGGGAGTGTGATGTGTGCCAAAGGCAGAAATACTTGGCAGCATCTCCTGGGGGTCTTCTCCAACCCCTCATACTTGGCAGTATCTACGAATTTCATAACTGGGTTGCCAAAGTCTAAAGGGTTTGAAGCCATTTTTGTCGTAGTGGACAGGCTTTCAAAATACAGTCATTTCATTCCTTTAAAGCACCCCTACACTGCAAGAGTGATAGCTGAAGTTTTTGCCAAGGAGGTCGTTCGGTTGCATGGAATTCCCACAGCTATTGTTAATGATCGGGACCCGATTTTTGTAAGTAATTTTTGGAAAGGGCTTTTCCGGTTAGAAGGAACTCACCTCAAAATGTGTTCTGCGTACCATCCAGAAACGGACGGACAAACGGAAGTGGTGAATAGGTACCTGGAAACATTTTTGCACTGTTTTATGTCAATAAGGAGAGTGGACCAGGTGGAGGGCAATCCAATCGCTAGAGGCAGAGGTAGGCCAAAAAAAACTATAGGAGAAACTATCAAGAAATATTTAGAGGCCAATGATTTAGCTATTAACATGATTCATGATAGAACATTATGGCGCCGTATGATCCATGTAGCCGACCCCACCTAGTGGGATAAGGCTTGGTTGTTGTTGTTGTTGTTGTTGTTTATATCAGATCAGCCCCGCACTTGGCTCCAATGGCTGCACTGGGCTGAATACTGGTATAACACTACTTATCATGTCACTACAGGGGTTACACCCTTTGAAGTGGTCTATGGCCGAAAACCCCCCATGATCACAAGGTAAAAGGGGAAACAAAGGTAGAAGCTGTTCAGCGTGATTTGGTTGATCGTGATGAGGCCCTTAGACAATTGAAACACCATTTACGTCGGGCACAAGGGAGGAAGAAAGACCAGGCTGATAATAAGAGACAAGAAAGGAGTTTCGAAGTGGGAGAATGGGTTTTTCTGAAGCTTCGACCTCATAGACAGCAATCAGTGGTTTCACGGATTAATGCCAAGCTAGCAGCAAGGTACTATGGGCCTTTCCAAGCGTTAGAGCGTTTGGGGGCAGTGGCGTACAAGCTCAAACTCCCTGCTACCTCCAAAATACATCCGGTTTTTCATGCATCTCTGCTGAAGAAAGCTGTGGGAAGTTACAGTGTTGAGAAGGAATTGCCATCAAGAATGGGAGGAGATTACCCGGAGATGTTTGAACCAGCTGCTGTTCTTGCATCCAGAACTGTCAACAAAGACGGTGACAGTGTTCGCCAAGTGCTGGTACATTGGAAGGGAAGATCCGCGGAAGAGGCTACTTGGGAGGAGGAATTCACAAATCAAAGTCAGTTCCCACAATTCAGCCTTAAGGACAAGGCTGATTTTGAAGAGACTGGCAGTGTTAGAGCCCAAAACAAACTAGCAAGCCCACAAGAACAATTGGTTCAACAATTGTCACATGGGCCTAAGGTCTGGAAGGTTTACACTAGAAAAGACAAAGGGAGTGCCGGGAAAATATGAGGTGCTGGCAGAGAGAGAAAAAGGCAGTGGTAACGGTTTTCAGGAATCACGTAACAAATAGGATGAGGGTGTGTGAGTGGGGTATCTTTTGTGAATCATTAAGTTTGTTATGGAAAGAGAGCACTAGCTCTCTACAGGAGCTGAGCTATGTGGCAAAGGAATAGCCTTCCCCTGTAACTCCCTCTTTTGATCAATAATACAAACACTCTTCTCTTTCATTTTTGTTCTAATTACTGTTTCATT
This sequence comes from Sophora flavescens, assembly GCA_030762895.1. Taxonomy (NCBI): domain Eukaryota; kingdom Viridiplantae; phylum Streptophyta; class Magnoliopsida; order Fabales; family Fabaceae; genus Sophora; species Sophora flavescens. The sequence continues at coordinate 80,096,807 of CM061065.1, read as the reverse complement.
GAGCAGAGTAATTCTGGTTTCTATCACAAATGAGTTCCCTTAATATTATGCAAATCAGAAAAATTAGAAGCATATCTTCACTCCTTAATATTATGCAAATCAGAAAAATTTAGTAAAATAATAAGGTTCCTTTGCAACAAGTGACTGATTTTGCTTAAGCAACACTATACAAGATGCTTCACAAAACCACCAAAAAAACTCTGCATTTCACACAGAGAATAAATGAAATTTCCAATCATTAATTGGAAAACATGGTTGTTGTGAGACATTTTTCTTATAGACATAAATTTGTGTATCTAGACATCTTTGAATGCCTAAAACTACATCACTGATATAAGGACAAACTGACTAATGAATATGTGACGGTAAATATATATGGTCTTTCTATCGGGCAAAGCAACATGCACATAGCAAACCTTCTTTTGTGCAGCGAAATTAAATTTTTGAAAGGAAAAAGGAAGAAATAAAATGATTAACACAACCTCCCGAGTTTCACGATAACGAACAAGGACTATGTGCTCCAAACTCCTGAAAAGAAAATAATAGCAACAATCGTAAGTCACATTACTATTTGCAGACTTTTTTTATTGTCGAGTCAAAAATATGCGAGAAAGATAACCATCATTACTAATTCTAAGTTCAGAAATATGGGCATGCATAACATATTGGAATTGGGGCCTTAAGAGTCAAGTTAAACATTGATATACATACTTATCAAGCAACCAATAACATCTACGAATGTCCAAATAAAAGTTGCCATTTCCAAGGCATTCTGCACGAACAGTAGAAAAAATAAGAACAAGAAACAACAATGCAGAATGACCAGACTACAAATAAGGTGTTAATAAATTTTACCTGAAATATCACATTGTATCAGCCATAACACTATCTGGTTTTTAGAACCAAAAAAGTTCATAACGTGGCTTTACTTGTGTCCTAGCAGATGGACCTGTTTGCTCCATGATTTCAAGTGCTAAAGTGGATACAACATGTTGAAGTTTTGTCCGTATTAACATGACAAGCTTTTACGTGTAGAGAAATCAGATGTGAACGAAAATAATTTCCACTGAACTGTTTCATTTTGATTTATTGAAATATGAAACCAAAATATACATACTAGTGCAGGGATAAATGAGAGCCAGAAGTATATATTCAGACCTGCAAATTTAAAAACATGAATATCTGAGGAAATCAATCAAAGACACCAACAATCAACGCATCTTCAACAGTGAAGAAGGAAAATTACCATGGATGTTCACAAAGGTGCAGACTATGGCATAAATCCAAAGCGGCCAGCTGCAAATCAAAAAAGGTAACTGAGGTTCAAAGTTATTTTCTCCATGCTTTTCTTTAAATTCAATACATGAAATACAAACTTTAGTAAAAGTATATCATTAGCCTCCTTAGTCCAAGCTTCTTGGTAGGTAGAGTTGATCTTTCTAACTTGAGAAATTTATGGATGCCTCTTCTGAATAGAAAGAAAAATTATAAATAATTAGGCTGATTAAAATAAAATCCATCATTCTATAAGTTGGGATGACATCAAAATCCAATAATTAAGAATTTAACCATTTTCTAGATTTCCTCTACTCGTGCTAATAATACAAGATACTTGATATATCAGAAAGATTTCAACTTAGCTAGTGATTAAAGTAGGCTGTACTAGAGAAGTAAAGTAATTAACCAAGTGATTGGTCAAATATGCATAGTAATATAAGTATTAAAATGATTAATGATCAAATATCACTTATATTTCAAACTTAAGTTATAAATAAAGATAAAAATGATAGTTGTGACAAAAGCTAATCTGTCTTCATTCTTAAAAAAGATCAAGTTAAAAGTCCATGTAATTTATTTAATAGAATTCTATAAAAGGCTCACTTCAAACCATCCATCAAACAAAAGCTATTAGTCAACACCTTTAACTTGAAGATGAACATGCATTAAGACAATAAAGACAGAGGATGAGTTTAGTAACATTAGGACAACGGTTTTAAAGATATATCTAGGCCTTAATAAGCAAGAGGAAATATATTTGTGGAACAATCTACAAAGTACCCTGTACTAATAAGCAAAGTACCCTCTGCAAATTATTTTGTTTACTTCAACATCGATCATGTTTTGCATCACTTCAATTGCTAGAAGCTCTAAGTTCCTATAAGCAAATACTATAATATAGAATCACTATTCTGTCTAGTTTACTAGTCTTAGGCTTCTGTTAACAATTCTATTAAACCCCAGTTGCTTCCTATATCAGTCAAATCGACAAATGCATAACTTCCATCACATAATAACAAAGTTGCTTCCTCCAATTCTTAGCCACAGTCTCAAGAACACCATGAATTTTACACCTAAATTAAAATTACATCTCAGATTATTCTAATTCACTTACACACGGCATTCAAAGGGTTCCTCTTATCATTCTACAATGGAATAAAATTCCTAGTTCAAGATTGCAACATGACATGCATGAATCTGTACATATATAACACCAACCGCAAATAAAATTTTAAAAAAATGGATTAACTCATATGAGAAACCTTCTTGCTAGCTCAAGAAGCAACGAGTCTCCGATGCAAACTACGAGTGCCGGTGGCGGTGGTGCAAACAACACTGTCCCTCCGCGAAGCCTAAGAATCGCATTTCGATTTCGAGCTTATATTGAATTGATTACTATTATTGTTAGGGTTTCGTAGCATAAAGGAATGAGGAAAATGATGGAGTTGAAAGTTGCAAAACCTGGTGAGATTGGTCGTGGAGAGAGGGTGAACGATTTCAAATAATTTGAGTCTGATCCTTATCGAAGACCCTTCCATCATCGTTGCCGTCGAGAATCTCCTATTCGCCTGCATCCCCATCACCGCTCCTTCACTTGGGCCACAATCTTCACTGTGTGTGTGTCTGTGTGAATAGAGTGAGAGAGAGGGCTACGAAAATGTGTGAGTCATCATAAGAATAAAACGAAGTGAGCCTTGGCATCTCAGGTGAGTCATCAACAAGGACTTTCCATGTTCCTTGGCATCTCAGGTGTGGATTAGACTTGTTAAGTCATCTGAAATAGATAGCTTCTATGGTGTTGAACCTAACTCACCAATTTAGCAATTTTGAGAAAGATAAGTGGGAAACTATATTTTATGGTAGCTTGTTCCATGCTTTGGCATTGGAGGAATCTGGCTACTTTTGATGCGTCTTTACTCTAAGCCGATGAATCCTACAGCTGAAGTCTTGAAGTAAGTGGCCTATATCTGGGAAACGAAACAAAGAAGATGCTTGGCGCTCAATAGGGGCAGAAAGGAAACTATCTCGGTTAAGTGGACCTTTCCAGAGATGGGTTGGTTCAAATTGAACACCGATGGACCTCCAAAGGAAACCCCGGTGTTGCAGGGTGTGCTGAGGCGGGCTGATTCGTGATGATTCTGGTGAATGGAGTGGTGGATTCATGCACCACATTGGAGTCTGCTCAGCCTTCTTAGCAAAACTCCGGGGCATCTTCAAAGGTTTGAAGTTGGCCTAGAATTTGGGTTTAAGGAAGGTAGTGGTTGAAGCCAGTAACTTCCTTGTTAAAGTCTGGGAATAATGACAATATCAGATTGCTGGATAGAATCAGAGAATTGGTAAAGACTAAAGAGAAACTGGCTGTTGGAATCTACCGTCCAATTATTATCCACCGTCCAAAGGTTCATGGATTGTCATTAATGTTGGTATCCACCGTCCAAAGGTTCATGGACTTTCATTAATAGTTTAGGAAATAGCCATTGTAATTAGGAAATAGGTGCCTCATTTATTTGTCTTGTAATTATCATTTGTATTTAATTCTTCTAATGTATAAATAGAATACCTTTATGCTGTGTGAAAGTAACACAAGCAATTCAGAAAATACTTGTTTTGTTCCTCCTTTCAATTTGGTATCAGAGCTCCCGACCTTGGGAGTCTCTGCCTTTGCTTTTCCGCTGCCTCGACCTTCATTCTTTGAGTGACCTTAGGTGCCTTGCCTTCATTGCAGGACCTGTTTGTCTTGTGCCTTCATTACATGTTCAGCACCTTCATTGTGCTTTATCTTTCTTAGTTACAGTACCCAAAGTCATCTTCACCACAAACCCTCTTCTTTGTTGCTGCCTTCATTGCAGCTTGTGTTTTTTACACCTTCATCGCACTCTTGGTTGTTATCATGCCTAACCATCATGTCTAACACTGAGATTACCAACATCTCAGCTATCACCCATTACTCTAGTAAGCAGTCTTGCACTTCTTCAAATGGTGTAAATGGTAAGAATCTATGTTCTTTATTTTCTCATGCTTCTGGTACTGTCCCCGAGGATTTTTGGATTATTGATTCTGGTGCCACCGATCACATGACCTTTTGTTCTTCTCATTTTTTCATCCTATCAAATCCCCATGGGTAGTCATCACATAACTGTAGCTGATGGCTGTCGTACATCAATTGCAGGATTTGGTAACGTTAAAATTAGTCCTTTTCTAAATTTGCAAAATGTGCTTCATGTTCCTAAACTGTCATCTAACCTTCTTTCTATACATAAACTTACCAAAGACCTTAATTGCGCTGTAACATTTTTCCCTTCTCATTGTGTATTCCAGGACAATACTACGGGGAAGACTATTGGAGTTGCCAAGGAACGGGGAGGGTTGTACTACCTTGAGATGGAAACTTCAGGTGAATATGGTGTGAAGTTGCAACATTCCTGTCATCAATCCAAGTCTTGTTCCTCCCAAATTTGGCTCCAACATAATCGTCTTGGGTATCCCCCATTCACTCTACTTAAGTCCATGTTTCCTTCTTTGTTTTTGAATGAATCGGTTGAGTCCTTTCAATGTGATGTTTGTGAATTTTCCAAACATCATCGGGTAAGTTTTCCTTCAAGTGCTAAGAAAAGTGATGAACCTTTTTCTCTTATTCATACTGATGTTTGGGGTCCAGCTTCTGTTCCTAATATTTCTGGTGCAAAATGGTTTGTGTCATTTATTGATGATTGCACTCGTGTTACTTGGATTTTTCTAATAAAAAATAAATCAGATGTGTACCATTTGTTTATCCAGTTTTATCATATGATTAAAACTCAATTTGATAAAACAATTAAACGTCTGAGGTCTGATAATGGTAGAGAGTATGTGAACCAAAATTTCTCCACCTTTCTTAAACAACATGGCATTGTTCATGAACTTGTGTTGATACCCCCCAACAAAACGGGGTTGCTAAAAGGAAAAATCGACACTTGCTTGAAATTACTAGAGCTTTATTGTTTCAGATGTCTGTTCCAAATTCATATTGGGGGAAGCTGTTTTAACTGCTGCTTATCTAATAAATAGAATACCCTCTAGAATCCTTGGTGGTTTGAGTCCTGTTCATGTCATGAAAACATTTTTTCCATCTGTTCCTATTATGCAAAGTCTTGAATCTCGTGTTTTTGGTTGTGTTGCTTTTGTTCATGTCCATCGTCAGCATCGGGGCAAACTTGACCCTCGTGCCATTAAATGTTTGTTCATTGGTTATGCCCCTGACAAGAAAGGATACAAATGTTATCACCCTTCCTCTCGTCGAGTGTATGTCTCCATGGATGTCACCTTCCAAGAAAATCAATCATTCTTCAGTTCCTCTCGGCCTCGGGGGAGAATAATACTTGATTTGGAAGGCGAGATTTTTTCGGAAAGCGGTATTCCCTTGCTCCAATCTTCGATATGCTCTCGGATACACAGGAATTAGCTCCTCGGACTAGAGCAAGCTCGCCAAAACCGGTCTATCAAAGGAAGAAACACCCTTCCCTCGGTCCAAACAAGAACCCCAAATATCTGAACCCATGGTAAGTATTGAAAACACTAGTCCCATTCATGTTGAATCTATTCCTTTCATTCATTCTGAACCTATTCCTTTGGATAATTGTGATCCTAACATTGATGATGACTTACCTATTGCATTAAGAAAAGGGAAAAGATCTTGTGCTAAGTACCCAATTTCCAACTTTGTTTCCACCACAAACCTTTCTTTGCAGCACCAAAGCTTTATTGCAGCCATTGATTCTATCAGAATCCCTAGAACAGTACAAGAAGCATTGAAGGATAAGAATTGGGTTCAAGCCATGAATGAGGAGATGCAAGCTCTGGAAAGAAATGGAACACGGGAAATTGTTGAGAAACCAAAAGAAAAGAGACCAGTGGGGAGTAGATGGATCTACACTGTAAAGTACCGGTCAGATGGTACCCTAGACAGGTATAAAGCAAGACTAGTGGCAAAGGGATACACTCAGACCTATGGCATTGATTATGAGGAGACATTTGCTCCGGTGGCAAAGATGAACACTGTTCGTATTTTACTCTCTCTTGCTGCCCACTGGGATGGGAACTACACCGGTTTGATGTCAAAAATGCTTTCTTGCATGGAGACTTAGAGGAGGAGGTGTACATGGAGATTCCCCGGGGTTTGGTCCCACAAGTGGAACAAACAAAGTTTACTGATTGAGGAAGGCTTTATATGGGCTAAAACAGTCTCCTCGAGCATGGTTTGGAAGATTTACAAAAGCTATGGTGTTCTTTGGGTTACAAACAAAGCCAAGGAGATCATACACTTTTCTTTAAACATTCACAAGGAGGAAAACTGACTGTACTTCTTGTTTATGTTGATGATATAATTATTACAGGTGATGACCTAGTTGAGAGACAACTGCTTAAGGAAAAATTATTTGCAGAATTTGAGATGAAGGACCTTGGGAAATTGAAGTATTTCTTGGGGATTGAAGTGGCCTACTCAAAACAAGGCATTTTCATCTCTCAAAGGAAGTATGTGCTTGATCTTTTGAAGGAAACAGGGAAACTTGGATGTAAACCTACGGGTGTTCCCATCGAGCAAAATCACAGGATGAGCACTGAAGAGGAGAGTGCCAAGGTTGACAAAATCCAATACCAGAGACTTGTGGGGAAGTTGATTTACTTGGCACACACTAGACCAGATCTAGCATATGCGGTCAATGCTGTGAGTCAGTTCATGCATGATCCGAGGGAGAGACACTTACAGGCTGTAGAACGTATACTGCAGTATCTCAAAGCTACTCCAGGAAGAGGACTCTTGTTCAAAAAAGGTGGAAACTTGACTATGGAGGCTTATACAGATGCTGACTATGCAGGTTCAGTAAGTGATAGAAGATCCACATCAGGCTATTGCATGTTCCTATGTGGGAACCTTGTTACTTGGAGAAGTAAGAAAGAAAATGTAGTGGCTCGATCAAGCGCAGAGGCAGAATTTAGAGCTATGGCACAAGGAATCTGTGAACTGTTGTGGATGAAATTTGTGCTCGATGACTTGAAGATAAAATGTGAAGGTCCTATGAAACTGTTTTGTGATAATAAATCGGTCATTAGTATTGCTCATAATCATGTTCAGCATGACAGGACAAAACACATTGAGATAGATCGACACTTCATCAAAGAAAAGTTGGATAGTGGATTGATAACAACAACCTACATTCCTTCTGGGCAGCAACTTGCAGATGTGTTGACAAAAGGTTTGCCAACGGATCGATTCAACCAACTTACTTGCAAGCTGGGAATGATTGATATCCATTCCCCAGCTTGAGGGGGAGTGTTGGAATCTACCGTCCAATTATTATCCACCGTCCGAAGGTTCATGGACTGTCATTAATGTTGGTATCCACCGTCCAAAGGTTCATGGACTGTGTTGGTATCCACCGTCCAAAGGTTCATGGACTTTCATTAATAGTTTAGGAAATAGCCATTGTAATTAGGAAATAGGTGCCTCATTTATTTGTCTTGTAATTATCATTTGTATTTAATTCTTCTAGTGTATAAATAGAATACCTTTATGCTGTGTGAAAGTAACACAAGCAATTCAGAAAATACTTGTTTTGTTCCTCCTTTCAATTCTGGCAGATTGTTTTTTAGTTATGTTATTCTAACAACCCACATACGACAACTCCGTATATCTTCCGAAAATTAAATTCCGGAGCTATAAAATGAAAATTCATATGTTTTTACACTTCCCGAATTTAAATTCCGGAAGTGTAAACTTTTACACTTCCGGAATTCAATTTCCGAAAGTGTAAAATGAAGGGGGACATGTGAATTTTTACAAGTATGATAAATTGTACCTCCAGAAATTAAATTCCGGAAGCTCTGAGCATATATGACACTTCATTTTACACAAGTCCGGATGTGTAAAATGAAGTGTCATATGCTCAGAGCTTTCGGAATTTAATTTATGGAGGTACAATTTATCAGACCTGTAAAAATTCACATGTCCCCCTTCATTTTACACTTGCAGAATTTAAATTGACCGGAATTTAATTTCCGGAAGAATTTTCATTTTACACCTCCGGAATTTAATTGCCGGTAGATATACGGTTGTCCCGTATAGTTGTCGAAACCGGTTGTCAAAAAATCATTTCTGTTAATGGTCTTTGGAATAGGCCACTGCAAAATGGCCTCAGCCTTTTGGGGATCCATTGAAACCCTTGATTCAGAAATAATATGTCCTAGATATCCCACCTCAGTTTTGCCAAAACTACATTCCTTTAAATTGGCAAAGAAAGAATGCTCTTTGAGTTTAGCCAATACCTCTCTTAAATGACTCAAATGTTCCTCCCACGATTTGCTGTACACCAAAATGTCATCGAAAAACACTAAAACACACCTGCGAAGGAATGGTTTTAGTGTGGAATTCATAGCACATTGGAAAGTAGCCGGAGCGTTGGTTAATCCAAAGGGAATAACCAATGTTTCATAATGTCCTTGATGCGTCCGGAAATTTGTTTTTGGGATATCTGGTTGCGTTCTGATTTCATGATAACCTGCCTTCAAGTCAATTTTGGAAAAGTACTTAGCCCCATTTAATTCATCCAACAATTCTTCTATTACCGGAATGGGGAATATGTCTGGTACGGTGGCTTTGTTGAGCGCCCGATAATCAACACAGAACCTCCAGCTTCCATCTTTCTTTTTCACTGTTGAATTGGAAGGTTTTAGATAGGGAAGGGAAGGGAAGGAGGAAAAGAGAGAAACAAGTTAACAAATAGTAAGACTAATATTGAATTTGATGTAATGATGATGTGATTACAAAAGACGCCCCAATAGTCCTATTTATACTAAAAGTAGAATCCTAATCTTAATCAAATAAAGAATCAAATCATTAAATATAAATAAGAAATAAATCATAAGAGATTATCAAGGATACTCTAAGATATGCTAAGATATGAAAATATATTATCAGATATTTCTCTGATTTTCTAACACTCCCCCTCAAGCTAAAACTTACTAAGCTTTAAGCTTGATACATGAAAACAATGCATTTCCCCTCAAATTAAAATTTAAAATAAAATAAAAAACTGAGCTCCATGAAAATTATGGTTGGAAGGCAACTCAAGAATGTTGGAGAGGCCGGAGAGAGTTGCTGGAAAGATAACTTAGCAAGATAGCTGGAATGATCCAGTCTGACAGAAATTTCCTTGCAAGCAATCTAACAAAGCAAGGTCCGAACTCCTCAAAACCGCATTTGGTAGCTTCAACAACAATATCGGAGACCCAAATTATTTCAAATTGAAATTAAGTTAGACAACTACTTCGGATCGAGACGATGCCGGTGCATCCGGGACAAGGGGCCAAGGCTAGTGCATCCGGGAGAAAGACTGCCGCAGTGCATCTAGGAAAAGAGTCGGGTCAAAGCATCTGGGACAATGAGTTGGGCTAGTGTGAGTCATAGCCAACATAAGTCAATCATCGACGGAAATAGAAGTCACGACTAATATGATTCATATGTGGGAAAAGAGTCACCATCGGAATGATCGTCGGTGGGAACAAAAGTCACCACTAATATGATTCATCCATGGGAAAGGGGTTACCACCGGAATGATCGTCGGTGGGAAGAGAAGCCACACTGGTATGATGGGGAGTCCTTAGGAGTATCTGAGGAGGTAGAACTAGCCATGGGTTAGAACACAAATGCAAAATAATCGAAATCACAGGTACCTGAACCGTTCAACACGCAGGGACGTTGCTCAAAAGAGGTCTGATGAAGGAGGTGAGCACAGATCCAGAGAGACCAGGGAACGGCGAGTTCATCGCTGGAAACGACGGCCGGAACAGTGGCCGGACACGCCGGTGAAAGGGAAGCACGTTGATGAGCCTCTGGTTGACTGGTTTTATAACTAGTAAAGACCATGGCTTTGTGCTAATTTTATATCATTTTCACCCAAATTAGACTTGATTGTCTTTAAGCAGCATTTTGAGTCTGTAAGTATTTTTAGGTAAATTTAGTTGATTTAGAGTTAAATAAAGCACTTATGCTATTTTCTGTTTTCAGGTTAATAAAAAGGAATAATTCTGGAGTGTCTCGCCACGCGAAAGGGCGTTCGCCTCGCGAACCAGAAGGTGACTGTTCCAGAAAATTGCCAACCATTCTGTCTCGCCCCGCGAAGACTTGACTCGCGTCGCGAGTAATCCAACCCTGAAGACCAAAAGTCAACACGGTTTATGCATGTTGAAGGTCACGGACGTTATAGTTTGGAATTTGAAGAGATTCGCCTCGCGAAGATAAGATCGCCTCGCGAGCTAGCCACTCACTGAAGACTGTTCGCATTACTCGCCTCGCGAGTCCGCGTAGTCCAGAAGTTGTATATAAGTCAGTTTTAGACAGAACTGAAGAGTTGGCTAGGAAGCTAGCTAGTTTTAGTCAGAGTAGCTAGTTAGTCAGTAGTTCATTTTCTTTACTTTTGTGTTTATTTCTGTAATGGAGAACTAGTCTCCTAGATTAATCTACTGTGATTGGTTTCCATTTTCACTTGAGGTTCTGTATTTCTGTTTTCATTTGTTATTCTCTTTTCAATGCCATGCTATATATTTATGTTTGTTATTTCAGGAGTGTATAGTATTGTGTTGATTCATTTCGGTGATGCTATGTTCTTATACTTAATCGCGTTTGTTATTTCGCGTGTGTTCATTCATGTTCGTTTAGTTCATGAGGGCTTAACCCCGTTTGTTATTTCGGGAATAGGAACATACATCCGTAGTAGCGAATTTCGTTTGTTATTTGTTGCTACAACCGGGAGGGGATTAGAATCTGCTTAGGGCTTGGATTTATATGAACCAATGATAGTGGGAAACCGAGAACAGTAGGTTGATCGTTCTTTAGCTTATTTGGTAATTACTTCTTATTGTATTGTTTTTCTGTTCTGTTTTCTTTATTTAGTTTTCAATCTCAAAACCCCCCAAATCTGACTTTTATTGATTTTCTGTTAATAATGACAACAACCAAAGAGTCCTTGTGAGACGACATCCGAGTTGTCGCTTCCCTATCTACATTATTTTGTAAACGCTTGTTCTTTTTGGCACGTGGCGACAGCGCGACCAAAAATTGGCGCCGTTGCCGGGGACTCTTGTTTGTTGTGTTATTAGCTGAAAATAATTTTAAAAAAAAAAATTCTTTGCTGAATTAGTTTTGTCTGTTTTGTCTGATTGTGAATTTCAGTACTGCCATGGAGAATTACATGTGTGGGTACATGCCTAATGTTTACTATAAACCACCACCATGCATATCTTATCCTGATTTTGCTGTTTTAAGGCACTGGTTGCCAAGGTTTAGTGGTCTTGCAGGTGAAAATCCCCAGGAGCATCTAAAGAAATTCCAGGCTGTTTGTTCTATAATGTTGAGACCTGAAGAACTAAAAGAAGATCACATCAAGATGGGAGCTTTCCGTCTCTCACTTGAAGGCGCTGCAAGGGATTGGTTGTATAATCTTGAGGCGAATTCCATTCTCAGCTGGTTTGATTTGAAGGAAGCCTTCCTGAGGAGATATTCTCCTGTTTTCGTTTGCATCAATTAGGCACAACATTCCTGACCCTTACACTTATGAGTACCACCCGAGCTGGGGAAACCATCCAAACCCCTGGTATGGGGACTCACAATTGATGTTACCACTGGCACCACCCCAGAATCCTCCCCAAGCGACCACCTCTGCACCTTCCGAACCTTCACTAGAGGACCTGTTCAAACAGATGACTGAACAAATGGAAGCAAGCTTTCAACAAATGGCACAACAAAATCTTGAATTCCAACAGAGGATGGAGGCAAGTAATCTTGAATACCAGAAGGGAGAAGCCGAATCTCGGAAGTTGTCCATTCTAATTGATAAAATTGTCGCCAACTCGGCTGCACCGCTAACTCCATGGCCCCTTGAAGAACATAAAGATTCACAGATGGTTATTCTTGAAGATACTGTTGCTGATGATTGTGATAATGTTTCTATTGATGCACTGTGTGTTGAATCCCCTGATTCTAATGCCTGTACGGATTGTTATTGTACTGACACTGCTTTGTGTATAGACTGTTATGCAGGTTTATTCTGTTCAGGAAATACAGAAAATGAGGATCAGGAGGACATCTGCTTCCCCGTGCTTGAGGATGATGAAGAACCTTTGGAAGTAGATGATTCAATTAAATCAAATGCATGTGTTGAGAGTGATGGGGTGGATGAACTAATTGCCGAATTTCCAGACATTCAGAATTTTACTGATTCAGTTTATTGTGATATATGTACTGACTCTACTAACACTAACCTTTGTGTGGTGTGTGCTGAAATTTCTGCATGTATAGCAGGTGATAACTTTGTTAGTGCAGTGAATGAAGAAAATGCAGAAGTTGAAGCAGCACCAGTAACCCCAGCTAACTGTTTGCCACCTCCCCTGTGGAACCACCAGTGATGGAGTTTAAGCCTTTGGATCTTGCACCATGGCCAGTCCAAGGGATTGAACCCCAATTTTATTGGGAGGACTTTACGGACAAAGTTGAGAAAGAGGTCATCTTTGACCCAAGAGGGAGTGAGAAGTCCGTCGCACTGGAAGGAGTCATCATAATTGTCAAGCACTCACTCCCACATCAAGGCTGCAAGTTATGGAAGCATGGAATGAATTCCCACCCTTTGGCTATCACTTGGGCCTTATGTTACAAGCAATGGGATCCTGGTGGAACCGCCCTCCAATGAGGTTTTCTGAACCTTGCTCTTTTTAATTTTCTTTTCCTTGCTTTATTTCTGCTTTGTTTTCAATAAAGCTCCTAAATAATTTGAGAAGCTCAGGAGTTGTGTTGAGTCTTGTGTTGGCAAGTTTATTGGATTTTATTGATTTTGCATAGATTGATTGCATGTTATGTGTTGACTATTTTCCCCCTAGGATATGAGAAATTTTTGAAAAATGATCCCCATGTGATTGAAAACTGAACTTTGAGATTTTGTTGTGATGGCATGATTTATGATAAGTTTGGGGTGATAGGAAGCACACACTAGGGATAGAATCTCTGTCAAGCAATTTGCAAATAATGTCCAGGTGAGGTTTTGAGCCTCCAACATGTTTTTGACTGTGTGAAATCACTTTTAAGTTGCACTTTCCTGAATTTGCTTGAATCTCTTTTTGGTTTGCATGATTATGTGTTTGCTTCAGATGATTTAGGCGTTTTCTTTGTAAATAGCTACTTAGCCTAAAATAACCACCCTTAATGCATGTTCCTTAGTTAGCCCCATTGAGCCTGATTAGCCTATTGTTAATTCTTGTTAACCTTATGTTACAAGCTAAAATCTGGAAAAAACCCATGTTAACCCGATCTTAGGATTAGGAGAGCATGGAATCTTGATAAGAGAAAGGTTGCAAGAAACTAAGTTTGGGGTGGCTACAAGGTGCAATGTGTTATTTGGGATTGGAAAAAAAAAAAGAAAAAAGAAAAGAAAAAGAAAAAAAAAAAAGAGAGAAAAGTGTAAAAATATTAAAAATAAAAGTATTAGAAAAAAAAAAGAGGTTGTAGTCACCCAGAAGCATAAAGAAAAAAATGATGAAAGGAACTTGAGTTTAATTTCAAAGTGTAAAAAGTTTCATGCTCTCTTAGTTCCTAGGGACTTCAGCCTAGTACCCTTGTATATCCTACCCTTAGCCAGGCCCCATTACAACCTATAAAAGACCTTTTGATGTTGCATGCATGTTTTCTGTGGGAATCATTTGGAGATGAAAATCAAATTTATGGGAAGTGCTCTTAAAAGTGAAACTGAGTGAATTGTTGATGACCTAGACACAAACTGAGTGATTGAGTGAACACTAAATGCCCTTGTGAGGAAGGCAGTTGTTTGAATTTGGTGATCTCCCTCTTGTGTGTGACTTGGATCCCCTGCTTAGATTAATAATTGTTTGAATGATGAAATTCTCAATTGTTTAGAATAAATGATTGTGGGGATTGCTTTGTTTGAAAGGGGGGAATCATTGAAGAAAACTGTTTGTTAAATTGCTTAAAATTTGTGCAAAGTTGATTGAATCCTTAATGTTACCAAGTCTGAGTCTTGTTTAAGTTTTAGTTTGCTTGGGGACAAGCAAAGTTTAAGTTTGGGGTATTTTGATGAGCCTCTGGTTGACTGGTTTTATAACTAGTAAAGACCATGGCTTTGTGCTAATTTTATATCATTTCACCCAAATTAGACTTGATTGTCTTTAAGCAGCATTTTGAGTCTGTAAGTATTTTTAGGTTAATTTAGTTGATTTAGAGTTAAATAAAGCACTTATGCTATTTTCTGTTTTCAGGTTAATAAAAAGGAATAATTCTGGAGTGTCTCGCCAAGCGAAAGGGCGTTCGCCTCGCGAACCAGAAGGTGACTGTTCCAGAAAATTGCCAACCATTCTGTCTCGCCCCGCGAAGACTTGACTCGCGTCATGAGTAATCCAACCCTGAAGACCAAAAGTCAACACGGTTTATGCATGTTGAAGGTCACGGGCGTTACAGTTTGGAATTTGAAGAGATTCGCCTCGCGAAGATAAGATCGCCTCTCGAGCTAGCCACTCACTGAAGACTGTTCGCATTACTCGCCTCGCGAATGTGTGCTCGCCTCGCGAGTCCGCGTAGTCCAGAAGTTGTATATAAGTCAGTTTTAGACAGAACTGAAGAGTTGGCTAGGAAGCTGGCTAGTTTTAGTCAGAGTAGCTAGTTAGTCAGTAGTTCATTTTCTTTACTTTTGTGTTTATTTCTGTAATGGAGAACTAGTCTCCTAGATTAATCTACTATGATTGGTTTCCATTTTCACTTGAGGTTCTGTATTCCTGTTTTCATTTGCTATTCTCTTTTCAATGCCATGCTATATATTTCTGTTTGTTATTTCAGGAGTGTATAGTATTGTGTTGATTCATTTCGGTGATGCTATGTTCTTATACTTAATCGCGTTTGTTATTTCGCGTGTGTTCATTCATGTTCGTTTAGTTCATGAGGGCTTAACCCCGTTTGTTATTTCGGGAATAGGAACATACATCCGTAGTAGCGAATTTCGTTTGTTATTTGTTGCTACAACCGGGAGGGGATTAGAATCTGCTTAGGGCTTGGATTTATATGAACCAATGATAGTGGGAAACCGAGAACAGTAGGTTGATCGTTCTTTAGCTTATTTGGTAATTACTTCTTATTGTATTGTTTTTCTGTTCTGTTTTCTTTATTTAGTTTTCAATCTCAAAACCCCCCAAATCTGACTTTTACTGATTTTCTGTTAATAATGACAACAACCAAAGAGTCCTTGTGAGACGACATCCGAGTTGTCGCTTCCCTATCTACATTATTTTGTAAACGCTCGTTCTTTTTGGCGCGTGGCGACAGCGCGACCACACGTGCGGCTGCGCCCTGATCAGAGGACACGCACGTGCGGGAGCGTCTGGAGGCATACGGCGTTGCTGTCCGAACGGCTGGACAGATCGGCGGCAGGCGAGTCCGGCGGTGGTGTCAGCAGCCAGAGACAACTGCAGACAGAGGTGGACGGCAGCTAACAGCGGCTAACGGGACAGGAACGCAGGTCGGAAAGAAGAAGGACGCGCTGGAAAAGAACACAACGGAGGAGAGAAAAGGATTTATTTATTTTTTTGTTGTATGGCTAAGAAGATGATTAGAGTTCCTTCATACTTATCGGAACTCTGCAGCAGAATAGTGACGGGACATGTCACGGAGGTTGGTACCTTTGTCTAGCTCTAGATACCATGTTGAATTGGCAGGTTTTTGATAGGGAAGGGAAGGAGGAAAAGAGAGAAACAAGTTAACAAATAATAAGACTAATATTGAATTTGATGTAATGATGATGTGATTACAAAAGACAACCCAATAGTCCTATTTATACTAAAAGTAGAATCCTAATCTTAATCAAATAGAGAATCAAATCATAAAATATAAATAAGAAATAAATCCTAAGAGATTATCAATAATACTCTAAGATATGCTAAGATATGAAAAGATATTATCAGATATTTCTCTGATTTTCTAACATTCACCAAGATAACTAGGCTGGAGTATGGACTGTTACTGGGCCTGATAACTCCGGAGGACAGCATTTCTGCTACCTGTGTTTCAATCTCATTTTTCCGCAGATGAGGGTACCGATAAGGTCTTACATTTATTGGATCCATCCCTTCCTTAATGGGTATTGTGTGATCTACTTCTCTAGAAGGAGGCAATCCCTTAGGCTCATTAAAGACTTGGGTAAATTTTGTCAACACTTCCTGCAGCTGATCTTTACATTACTGCTGCTCAATTACAAGTCCCACTCTGTCCTTTTCTATCCCCCACAACATGCACATCATCTCTACTTCTTCATTGGCTATTTTCATCATTGCTCTGGATGTGATTACTGCCTTAGACAAACTAGGGTCTCCCTGTATCAGAATGTTTTGATTTTGATGAGCAAAGGACATACTTAGAGTTCTCCAGTTCACCTTAATCTCTCCCAATGTTTCCAGCCAAAGCCACTCCCAAGATCAAATCTACTCCTCCCAAATCAAACAAAAAGAAATCACCACTCAGTGTAATTTCCCAATTGCAATCTTAGGTTCTTGCAACATCCTTGGGTAGGTTTTCGATTACCATCCCCTAACCTTACACAGTAAGGCTTTGTTGGATCAGCAACTAACCCCAACCTTTGTACCAATTTACTGGATACAAAGTTGTGGCTTGCTCCACTATCGATTAGCACCATAACTTCTTCCCCATTTAGCAAACCCCTTAATTTCATGGTCCGAGGTTGAGTCGGTCCTCCAACAGAACAAACAGACGAGATCTAGCCATTGACATTCCACCTCCTCCTCTGTCTCTCTCTTTTTCTTCCTCGTTCCCCTCTTCATTTTCCATCAAGGTAATCTCTCCCTCGTCATTTATTTGCTCATCTTCTGCAAGAATCACAATTATGAGGCTCTTTTCTGGGCATCGATGCCCTGGTCCGAATGCTAATCCACAGTGGTAGCACCGACCATCATCTCTTCTTCTTACATATTCCGCATAGGGTAAAGTTCGAATTCCCCTATTTCTGGATCCTTGGTACCCGTTTCCTGCTGGTTTGGCCACCGAAGACACTGAAGTCGTTCGAGTCCCACCATTGGACGCTTGGGCATTGTTGCTGCCACCAAACGCCCCTCCTCGAGAGATGTGTGAGTGTACTGTACTTATCATAGACCTGAGTGCAGTGTATCCCACCCCTACACATGCAACTCAGTAATCAGTTACAGGTGTAACTGTTATGTTAGGACAGTTGGCCAGATTCAGTGTAATTAGAAAAATGCAATTCAATGAAATAGAAATTCTCTCTCTCTTTTTCTTCTCTAGTTTCTTTGTATTAACATGGTATCGCGAGCTTGAAGATTCTGATGGCCGATTCTTCCCCTCCACCGCCACCTCCGCATCCATCGCCGCCGCATCGCGTAACTCCTCTACGCTCTGTGTCGTCTTCTCCGGTGACTTTTTCTCATCAAATCAACGATAAACTCGATGACAAGAACTTTGTCTTATGGCGGCAGCAAATCGAACCGGTGATTAAGGCACATCGTCTTCACCGTTTCATCGTTTCTCCGGAAATTTCACCACAGTATCTGAGTGAAGTTGATCGATTAGCAGGTTCGTTGAATCCTGTGTTTGCTGATTGGGAGCAACAGGATCAAATCCTTCTTTCATGGCTCCAGTCGACAATCTCGAGTGCGATCTTGTCTCGATTCCTTGGTTGTTCACATGCGTTTCAGCTTTGGGAGAAAATCCACAATTTCTTCTACAAACAAACTCGCGCAAAGGCACGGCAACTTAGTTCTGAATTGCGATCTACGGTTCTTGCGGATCGCACGGTCTGAGTACCTTCTTCGTATTAAGGCTTTGGTGGATTCTCTTGCATCTATAAGCGATCAAGTTTCCTCTCAAGAACACATTGATGTGATTCTTGAAGGATTGCCTTAAGAATTTGGCCCTATAATTTCGATGATCGAGAGCAAGTTTGAACCCTCACTTGTTGATGAGGTAGAAGCACTTCTATTGGCTCATGAACTCAGACAAAACAAATTTCGCAAGAAGGAACTTGGTGAGTCCAGCTCTATTAACCTAACTCAGAGCTTGACACCTTCTTCTTCTCAACCTAGTGACTCTACTCAGGGTCAAGTTCATCTATCTCATAATTCGGATTCAAGTCAATTCCCTAATTTTCGAGGTTCTAGTCGTGGACGTGGTGGCCGTTCTGACCGTGGCCGTGGTGGCGGCCGCTCGAATATACAATTTCAAGTATGTTACAAATATGGCCATACGGCTGATATATGTTACAATCGATTTAATCAGAACTATCAGCCTCCTGCACATCTTCAGTATAATGGATATCAGCCTAATCCACAGCCTTTCCAGAATTATTTCCAAGGCTATCGGCCTCCAAATTCTCAGTATCAGCAAGGTCCATCCCAATTTCAGTCCTATCAACAAGGAGCTTTGAGTTCAGGTTCCTCTTCTCATTGGACTCCACCACCTTAGTTTCGTCCACCACTGCAGCAATTTTACGGTCACTGTCACAACCAAGTGCCATGGTTATGAACTCGGCACCTCGGGCTACTCAACAATGGTATCCCCGACTGCGGTGCATCCTTCCATGTGACTGCAGATCCTAACAACATCCATCAGCCCACTCCTTTTGAAGGTCATGATCGGATCTTCATTGGGAATGGTCAAGGTTTGCACATTAGTTCTTCTGGTTCCACTTACTTTAAGTCTCCTTTAAACTCCTATGTACCTCTTGTTCTTCACAATCTATTACATGTTCCTCAAATCACTAAGAACTTGATTAGTGTTAGCAAATTTGCTAAGGATAATTGTGTTTACTTTGAGTTTCATGCTAACCACTGTCTTGTCAAATCTCAGGCCAATGATGAAGTCCTCATTCGTGGTCAAGTGGGCTCTGATGGTTTGTATCAGTTTCCAAGTCTGCAGTTCCTGCCATCTAGCTCCAAAGCTATGTCATCCTTGTCTCCTAGTTCTTCCATTCCTCTTGTAAACAACATTTCTTGTAATACTGTACCTACATCACAGACAACTAAAATTGTATCCCCTAGTTCCCAATTTACTTGGCATTTACGCCTAGGTCACCCTAATCCTCAAACTATGAGAATTGTATTGAAGCATTGTAACATCTCAATTTCTAATAAAAATGAAGATAGTTTTTGTGCTGCTTGTTGTGTTGGGAAAGCCCATCAGCTTCATTCCCCTTCCTCTAATACTCAATATACTACTCCTCTTGAACTTGTGTTCAGTGACTTGTGGGGGCCATCCGCCATGCCATCCGCTCAAAATTTTCGTTATTACATTACATTTGTAGATGCCTTTTCTCGCTTCACTTGGATTTACCTTCTAAAAAATAAATCCGATGCCCTAACGGTGTTCAAACAATTTAAGGCTATGGCTGAATTACAATTCGACACTCCATTAAAGTGCCTCCAAACTGATTGGGGGGGGAGAATACCGCCCCTTCACTAAATATCTAAATGAACTTGGAGTTATTCATAGGCTAATTTGCCCTCATACACACCATCAAAATGGTGTGGTTGAGAGAAAACCTAGGCATATTGTGGAGCTTGGCCTTACTCTTTTGATCTGGATTTTCGATCTCAATGAGTGTATTTTCCTTGGCTACTCCACCACTTACAAGGGATACAAGTGTCTCTTACCAAGTGGCCGCCTATACATCTCCCAAGATGTCCTCTTTAATGAAAATAGGTTTCTATATTCTGAAATTTTTCCAGCACCTTCTACTACTGTCACTCCTATTCCACCCACTCTTCCTTTGGCCTCTATTCCTCTAGTTTCCCCCACACCTCAACCTTCCAATTCTTCTCCTACTTCTCCCACTCCTATTCCTAGCCTTGTGTCCACTTCATCCCAATCCCTTACCCATCATGAGTCTAGCCCCTCTTCCTTGAATCCCACCCCAACTAATCCCACTTCTGAACAGTCTACTCAACCAGCCAACTGTCATCCCATGCAAACACGTTCAAAGTCAGGAATTGTATGTCCTAGAGTCAATCCAAGTCTTCTCCTTACTCGTGTGGAACCGAAGAGTGCAAAACAAGCACTTAGTGATCCTAAATGGCATGTTGCAATGCAGGAGGAATTTGCTGCCCTGCAAAATAATAAAACATGGTCCTTAGTTCCCTTGCCTCCTAATAGAATACCCATTGGCTGCAAGTGGGTGTTCCGCATCAAGGAAAACCCAAATGGTTCTATCAATAGGTATAAGGCCCGTTTGGTGGCAAAAGGATTTCATCAATTCCATGGTTTTGATTACAATGAAACCTTCTCTCCGGTGGTGAAACAAGTGACAATTAGACTGATTTTGACTCTTGCTTTCGTAATTGGGCATTACAGCAGTTGGATGTGAATACTGCATTCCTTAATGGATTATTGGAGGAAGAAGTGTATATGCAGCAGCCTCCAGGGTTTGAGGCACCTGATTCAACTCTTGTTTGCAAGCTTCATAAAGCTCTTTATGGCTTAAAACAAGCCCCTAGGCAGTGGTTTGAACGGCTCAAGCACAGCTTGCTTAATCTTGGCTTCAAGGACAGCAAATGTGATCCTTCTTTGTTTGTCTATAATCTCAATGGGGCTGTTGTCTATCTCTTAGTGTACGTTGATGATATTATCATCACTGACAGCAACTCTGTCCTAGTTCATACTCTAATTAAGAAGCTGAATTCTGTGTTTGCACTAAAACAATTGGGGGCTTTGGACTATTTTCTTGGTATAGAGGTTCATAAACAGCAGAATGGCACTCTTTTCCTCACTCAAAGCAAATATATCCGAGACTTATTAGTCAAGACAAACATGGCTGAGGCTAAACCTATCTCTTCCCCAATGAACTCTTCTTGCAAGCTGTCTAAAACTGGTTCTGATGTCTATTCTGATCCTTCCATGTATCGGTCTGTAGTCGGTGCACTACAATATGTGACTATCACATGTCCTGAACTCAGTTTCGCAGTGAATAAAGTCTGCCAATTTATGGCAAGACCTCTAGAATCACATTGGAGTGCTGTCAAAAGAATTCTAAGGTACTTGAAAGGCACTCTTCATCATGGGCTGCAGTTTATCCCTGCCTCTCCACATCACCCTCTTGCCTTAAGGGCCTTTTGTGATGCTGATTGGGCTGCTGATCCTGATGATCGCAGATCCACTTCGGGTGCAGCCATATATCTTGGTCCAAATTTAGTATGTTGGTGGTCTCGCAAGCAACAAGTTATGGCTCGGTCCAGCACCGAAGCTGAGTACCGTAGCCTAGCTCAAGTAACAGCAGATGTTCTTTGGATCCAAACACTTCTCACTGAGCTTGGCATTCACTTCTCAGCTCCCATCATTTACTGTGATAACCAAAGTGCGGTTTCTCTGGCTCATAATCCAGTCCTCCGTGCCCGCACTAAACACATGGAGATTGACCTATTTTTTGTGAGGGAAAAGGTTCTCAATAAGCAGCTGCAAGTTCTCCATGTCCCTTCCCAAGACCAGTGGACTGATGCTCTTACCAAGCCTTTGTCCCCTACTCGGTTTCTCTTCCTGCGTGACAAGTTCAAGGTGGCTGCCATGGCTTCTCCAAGACCTTGTGGAGGGGTGTGTGAGTGTACTGTACTTATCATAGACCTGAGGGCAGTGTATCCCACCCCTACACATGCAACTCAGTAATCAGTTACAGGTGTAACTGTTCTGTTAGGACAGCTAGCAAGAGCCAACTGATATAAATATCAGTTGGCCAGATTCAGTGTAATTAGAAAAATGCAATTCACTGAAATAGAAATTCTTTCTCTCTCTTTTTCTTCTCTAGTTTCTCTGTATTAACAAGAAACGATTCCGCCACCCCCTTGATACCTGAACGATGAATTTACTCCTCTTCCCTGCGAAACCCCGTATCCGCGCACCTGTTTCAGAGCTTCCTCCAAGTCGCGAGCTACCTCCATGGCTCGGGTTAAATCTTTTGGGTCATGGGGGCGCACCTGACTTCGGATTTTTGGGTGCAACCCAGCCAAAAAATATCCGAGCAATTGAACCTCAGCATTGAGTCTTGCTTGAGCAACCAATAGTTCGAATTCTTGGACATATTCTTCCACTCCATTGGTCTGTCTCAATGCTGCCAGCCGCTCGTACACAGTTCCTCTTCCATTCCCTCCAAATCTTCGCATCAAAGCTTCTGAAAAATCCTTCCAAGAATGATTCTTGGATTTCTGGCGCCAATATTGGAGCCAATGTACAGCATTTCCTTCCATACTGATGAAGGACAGCTGCAACTTTTCTGAGGGCTTGACTTGTTGCACCTCAAAGAATTTTTCAGCTCTGGCCAGCCATCCCAGAGGGTCATTCCCTTCAAAGGTAGGTAATTCTACCTTCTTTACCCAAGAACGGAGTGGCATGCTTCCTTCCTCAACAGAACCTTCATCCTCCTCTTCTTCCTCCTTGGATTTATCTTTCTTGTTCACGGAATGGTCTCCCTCCACAGAAGGTGTTTTCTTGTTTTGCATCTGCAGTAACAAATCTTTGATGTAGTCCATATCTGTTTTTAAGTCATCGAGTTTCACGCCGTGCTCAGTGACCATCTTGCTTTGCTCAGCTCAGTGACCATCTTTTCCAAATTTCCAACCCGGTTCTCCATCGTGTTTTGATCCGGCAGGTAAGACCAATTTGTTAGGATCCTCTTTTCAGAGATAGGAAATCAGGACCTAACTATCGCAGATCAGTACACAATAGAGAAAAGATAGGATGAAAGAACTTCTTGATTTATGACTGAAAACAGAAACAGTAAAAAGGAACAAGGTATACAAGTATACCCCCAAAGGAGCACTCTCCTTTCACACTGGAAATTGTCCAGTAAACTGAATATTAATGACTTGCCTCTCTTCATTGGTAGAGGACTTATATAGGTTTACAATTACCCTACTAACAGAAACTATACAGAAATAACTAACTCCAAACTACTTATCAATTAGTTACAAGTTTGACCCTTTCCTTTACAATTTTGACCCTTTCCTTTCCTATAATAGACCTGCAGGGCCTTACCCCCTGTGGGTTGTTGTTCTAAACCGTTCCTAACAGAACCTTAGCATGTCCAATCATCCTCATGGTAGAAAGATCCTGTATTTCACAAAATTCAGGTGAGAAAAGGAGTCTGCAATTAAGAGAAGTTGATAACTTGTGAACATAAATTAGATTAAAATGGAAATCAGGTATGTGCAAGACATCATGTAAATAAAGTGTAGATGTCAATAACCATCAGCATAACCATCAGCATTAACTTATGAACAGAGAGGTTGCAGCTATATATGGAGTTAATCATCAGCATTAACTTTTAGTTTCATACTTCAGAAGCTACCCCTCTTATCCTTAGAATAACCATCAACAGGTGTCATCAAATAGAAATGCCAATACACCATAAGAGGAGATATCATCTATCAAATAGCTAAAAGCATATAATCTATCCATTTCAGAAGGGTTGCAACTATATGTTGAGTTAATCATCAACATTTATTTTCAGTTCTATACTTCAGAAGCTGCCCCTTATCCTTAGAATAACCATAGACTGTGATATACCAACACAAATAAATTTACTACAAAATTGGACATATCAACTTAGTCCCGCCTGCTGCCTTGTACCATACATGTATCCATCAAAATCAAACTAATGGAAAAAAATCCTTATTGTACCCTACTGCCTACAGCCACCCAAGTTTTTCGAGTATTCATATTTCCTAAAATAGCAAAACAACCAACATATATGCGCAGGCACATTACTGTAACTTGTTTATTACCATTCCTGATTCCTAAGATCATGCATGCATTATTATAGTCAAGTACCCTGCACAAAAAATAAATGTCCACCAAAAATTTCGGTAATTGATTCCAATAGTTACTACGTGTCTATGTGAGGCATGAAACACAATTATTACCCAGATACTCTGCCACTTTCCACGTTCCTATTTTCACTCCTATCAAGCAACACATCCAAAATCCAAAAGTACAAGTTATTAAGATTTCATACTATTATAAGCAAGTTGAAGTGAAAACATAACTTGCTTTGATATCTAAAATTTGAAAAAACAAAATCAGCTAAAAAGATTAAATCAGTGTCATGGTAGGAATTACTTTAAGAAAATGTGAAAAAAGAGGTAAACTGGCCATGTGTAAGAATTTTAATCAAATATAACACTAAAGAGAAACACGACGCTAAATTCATAACTAATCAAGAGGCAATAATATGACGTGAAGCAAAAAAAAAAGGGAGTTATCCTTAAGAAACATGAGGGGGGAACAATTTGGTAATAATGCAGGTAGAAACATATATAGTTTGTTTTAGGACATTGGATTAGTCTCCAACAGGCATTAGTGGGAAAATAAACTCCTTAACTTTCACAAGTTTTTAATCAATGATTACTGGCTTATTATAATCTATACTATGAAGATTGCTTTCGGGGCTTGCTAAGTTAGTGTTGAAGTTATGGATTTTAGATAGAGAAGAAAAAGAATGAAGACTATACTTGAAAGTGGCACTGGATGTCTCTTGTGTCTTTGCATTCCAATAGGACTACAATATATAATAGATAAGGGAACATGATTCCTAGAGCATTAATTATATATGCCAAGTCCTAGGAGAATAGATGTAATGAAAATGAGAATACGATGGATGAGTGTCCACCGTCCACACCGTCCAAGTTTAATATAACATTAATCCTAATCTAATTTCAATAAGAGTATTAATTATAAGCTATTTTCAATACTCCCCCTCAAGCTAAAGCTTACTAAGCTTTAAGCTTGTTACAAGTATATCATTTTGAAAGATAAAATCGAACAACCAGACCCCAAAAATATATCTTGAATAAACCAACGGGAAACACCATAACAACCAACCAATAAGGTTCGTGCCCACGAACAAACCATCGAGCAATCAACTGAATAAACCACTACTGACTTCACGAACAGCAGACAAACCAAATATAAATGATAATAAGCCAGCGCTTACAGCAGCTGAAGCTTGAACTGGAAGTTGTAACAACTTCAAACCAAACCAGAATGATATTGGGCCAGCGCTTACAGCAGCTGAAGCCCCAACTTCAAGGTGTCACAACTTCAAACCAACCTGAAACAATAATGAACCAGCGCTTACAGCAGCTGAAGTCCTAACTGAGACTGACAATGGTGTCGGTGGTGTCATGACTTTGAACCAAATCGGAATGATAAATTGTAGTTGAGGTCTGGAAATGATTGTGGTGCAGCCAAACAGTGCTAAATAGCACCAAAGAGACAACTAAAATATACTGCAACATAGGGCGGCTCAAAACGAGAACAACAAAAAACAGAGACTCCACGAAAACAAAGTCGATGAGCGCAAAACTCCAAGGAGGGTAGCAGAAACTTGAGACTCAGAAGCCAAACATGGTCAAAATGGAAGGAGGAATGTTAACAAATAGAATTCTGAATACAAATATTGGAATAGTCCCAAACTTTTGGGGACTCGGCGGAATAGTGACGGGACAGATCACGGAGGATGGTACCGCTCTGATACCATGTTGAAGTTATGGATTTTAGATAGAGAAGAAAAAGAATGAAGACTATACTTGAAAGTGACACTGGATGTCTCTTGTGTCTTTGCATTCCAATAGGACTACAATATATAATAGATAAGGGAACATGATTCCTAGAGCATTAATTATATATGCCAAGTCCTAGGAGAATAGATGTAATGAAAATGAGAATACAATGGATGAGAGTCCACCGTCCATTAATCCTAATCTAATTTCAATAAGAGTATTAATTATAATCTATTTTCAACAGTAAGTTAAAGTATTATATATATTATATATATTATATATGTATAGGTGCATATTCTTTCTCGTGCAAGAGTCAAAATCAAATTATCTGAGTCTGTGGAGTCTAAGTCACTATGACTTGAATGCAGTTAGAAACTAATACAATACCATTCAAACACTATGATAAAACAAAAACCAAGATTTTATGCTAGAAATGAACACTTGCCGACCAAGTTGCAGCTTGGACCACCTTCATCTTCCAGAGGACTCATTCTTATCCACCTAGATGGCAGTAATCACAGTTAGTAGTCTTGGATGTTCGGACTTCAATCTCCATCCTACAAAGCCAATGTGAACCATGTAATCCTGCTAGGCCTAGAAGTGAAGTCTCTTCAAACAAAATCGGTGGAATGTTTGAAATGGAAAAATAAATAAAAAACATATCAGTGTAAAGCCATAAATAAAAACTAAAGTTGTTTTTGCATTTTGAAAAATTATTAAGTGATCAAATTTTTTAGAGTGGTATAAACATGGAAGGATTATGCCATGAAACAGAGTTGATAGCCATGAAAAGAAGAACCAAATCTCCTATGTGCTATCATGAGATCTAATATTCACAAAAAGTTAGTAGGGGAAAAGAAAAAGGAAGAAAAATAGTAGTGAAGAGTTAAGCCCCACATGAACATACTTTTTGATAATTAGATGAATCAGTGGTTCTAACATTTTATTTCATCTCACAACTACTCTTGAATTTTGTCAAAATCCTTACTATATGTTTTCTAGCTATAGCATTAGTCTATCAAATATTTTAGTCTGTTAATATTTTGGGCATGCAAGAAAATCCTGTTTTGTTTGCTGTCTTTCTTGATTCCGATGAAGGTTGTATTTCATGCAGATAGGGGAGGCGATGAAGACATTGTTTTCTATTGGGGTACTACAGTGTAGTGAAATGTTCATCACATCAATACTATGGCATTAATTACTTGATCACAAAATATAGTCAATGATAACAAAGGCTCACAAAATATAGTCAATGAAATGCAGGGTACCTGTCGTAATAAGGAAAGCAAATTTCCTCCAACACAACACTCTAATACCAACCATAGGTGAGCAGAAGTTTCATACCTAATAAAAGCATAAGTGGACGCTTTCCAATTAGAGGAGATTCAAGCAAAAGGAAATAAAAAAAATTATAGATCATAAAACAAGACCATCCAGAGTGTAATTAAATATTAGTAGGACTATTCGTTGCAGCATTTTGTGGTTATATTATTGAAACTGATGGTGAAGTGGTAGTTAAGTGCCTCCATGGAAATACAAAGCTAGCTGCTATTGATCCTATCATCCTGGGCTGTAAGGAAATATTATCTCAAATGCAAAATACTAGAGTGACTAGTATTATGATTGAAATAAGAGGATAGCTGAATAATGCTTTTCATTGAAAAATAGTAATATGATACAAGAAGAGTGCTTTATATAGAGAGCAAAAGACCCACATGGCTGCAATACAGAACAAACCAAATCTGTAGGAACTAATTCTTGATAACAGAACAACTACTAACAAAACAGAACTGCAGATCTGATCCTAAACTGATCCTAACTGATTAACGACTAATTGATATGTGAAATACAATTGACCAAGTGATTTAATTGTGACATAAGCCAATACCCCCCTCAAGATGGAAGGTGTATGGTCTTCATTCCCAGCTTGGTGATGAATTGGTACTTGGAACAGGAAGAAGGTGGAACAATTTGACCTGAAGCTTCTCCCGGACGATATGACAATCTAGTTCTATATGCTTTGCTTTGTGCGTTCATGGAAAGATGAATTGGCTGCGATATGGCATGCCGACTGGTTGTCACAATATAATAGAGCTGGTTTGTAAAATGGAAGATGGAAATCATGAAGTAAGTAAGTGAGCCATTGTAGTTCACAAGCAGTGACTGCCAAGGCTCGATATTCGGCTTCAGAAGAGGATCGGGACACAGTGGCCTGCTTCTTTGACTTCCATGATATTAAAGAGTCCACGAGGAAAACACAAAAACCAGTAACAGATTTTCTAGAGTCGGGGTAACTAGCCCAATCGGAGTCACTGAAAGCTTTGAGTTGAAGAGTGGAGCTGCTAGGGAAGAAAAGTCCATGAGTCGGAGAGTGTTTAAGATACTTAAGAACACGAACAGCTGCTTCGTGATGCAAAGATGTAGGATTCCCCATGAATTGGCTCAACTGTTGCACACAAAACTTATGTTAGGACGTGTGGTAGTTAAATATAAGAGCTTACCAATGAGACGTCTATAGGATGCAGGGTCAGCAAGATGAATTCCTCCTTGCTGTGTCAAATGAGTTCCTTTAGTCATAGGTGTATTGACTGGTTTAGAAGCCAGAAAACCACATTCGGATAGAATGTCTAAAGTATATTTGCGTTGGCATATATGAATTCTTGTTTTTGAGCGAGCAGTTTCTAGACCAAGGAAATACTTTAAGTATCCTATTCCTAGGTCTTTAATCTTAAAACGGTTGTGAAGTTCAGACTTAATTGATGTAATTTCTTGGAGATCATTTCCTGCAAGAATGAGGTCATCCACATAGACTAATAGAGCAGTAAAAGAATGAGCATCGTGTTTAATAAACAAAGAGTAATCTGAGGTGGATTGAATGTAACCCTTAAGTATTAAGAAATTACAAAAACTTGCAGCATACCATTGTCTACTTGATTGCTTAAGTCCGTAAATTGGTTTTAGTAATTTCATTACTTGATTAGGCTTAGTGGAGGTTATTCCAGGAGGAAGAGCCATGTAAACTTCCTCCTCCAAAGTACCATGTAAGAAGGCATTTTGAACATCAAGTTGATGCAAAAACCAATTTTGGGAGGAAGCAAGGGCAACATAAGTAATGGTTATCAAAGAAATCAATGCCCCCAATTTGGGTAAACCCTTTGGCAACAAGGCGTGCTTGGTGTCGTTCAATGCTTCCATTGCATTGTATTTGATTTTAAAAACTCATTTGCAACCAATGGGGGTTTTTCCTGGAGGTAAATCAGTAATAATCCAAGTATCATTTACTTTTAAGGCTTCTAATTCAGAATTCATGGCCGAAATCCATTGAGGATTTTGGATGGACTGTCTATAGGTTCTTAGTTCATCATGTGTAGAAATAGAAAGAGTGTAATGGGAATGGGTAGATGACAGATTAGAATAACCTCAAACAGCAGATAAAGGGTAGAAAACACCTTTAGTGTTGCATGCAGTAGTGGAGACTGCATTACAGTGGAAGTCTTTTGAGGTAAGCGGGCATCTTTGGAGATCTGGAAGACTTTCTTAAGATTGGTGCTGCTGCTGTGGAACTGCAATCAGTGTGAGGAATTGAGGATGCAGGTGCAGAATCGGATTGAACAGCAGGCAGGGTAGGAGATGAAGACTGATCACTGTGTTGCTGATGTTGAACAGCAGGAAACAATGATGGTGTGTCAAAAATAAAGGTGCAGTCTTGTGAGGATGGGAATGTCTCAGAATCTGCAGTGTTAGTAGTGACAGTGCAAGAATAGGGAAAAATAGATTCATAGAAAACATGTCTAGAGAGATAAATATTCCTAGATTGTAACTCATATAATAGGTATCCTTTAGTGCCTGGTTTAAAACCAAGAAACACACATTTCCGGGCTCTTGGATCAAGTTTCTGTCTATGACTGGTTAATGTTGTAGCATAGGACAGACAACCAAAAACTTTTAAATCAATAAAAGTGGGAGGGGTAGCATATAGTAATTCATAAGGGGTCCTGTTTTGAAGCACAGGAGTTGGCAATCGGTTAATTATAAGAACTGCATGACATAAAGCATAAGACCAAAACAATTTGGGTAAGTTAGAATGAAATAATAAAGCCCTAGTGACATTCAATAAGTGTCTATGTTTATTCCATGGTCCTACAACAAGAACGCCCACATCCTGCTACTCCCAACATCGACTCCACTGCTTTTGCAACCAGTTCCTCAATTTATTCTTCACAGCATCTCAGGGAAGGGGCAGAGGGCGTTCCAACAATAGACAGCAGATGCTATGCACTTACTGTAATAGGACCAACCATACAGTTGATAATTGCTATTTCAAACACGGCTTCCCACCTGGTTATCGCACCAAGAATCAAAGCACTGCTCTTCAAATTGGGTCTGCTCAACCTTATCAAACTTCAAAATTTGATACACATTCAGGTTCTGCCAAAGCCCCATCCAATGATTCTTCTTTCAGCATCACTCGTGAAGATTATCAGCATTTGCTTCCCCTCTTACATGCATCTAAAAGTGATCCTGGATCTACTGTCAACACCTTGAGTAAGCCAGGACTCCTATCACTGAAACAGCTCCTCATGTGATCTCTAGTATCACTAATTTGAGGGATATGTTTCAATAGGTAGAAGTAGAAAGATTATCTCGGTGCTTTATTTCATTTCACTTTTCCTTCTTTGTGGTGTTAATGGTAAAATCTCTCCTTGAGTTTGCATAGTTTCCCACTTCAGGATACATTCTAAATGTATAATGAAAGTGATATTGATATTCTCTATTCACAAACTGTGACCTATTTTTATGCCAGGTTTCATCTGGTTCTTTTTAATTTCTGAAGTATCTGAATCACAGGGCGCTGTTGAAAGTTTACTGGAGCGTAGTTCACATGTGCAACTTGCTGATGGATCCCTGGTACCAATAGATGAGCAATGCAGGGAACTACTTCTTCTAAGACTCATGGAGATGAGTTCAAAGGGATTGCGTTGCTTGGGTATGGCCTATAAGGATAACTTGGGAGAATTTTCAGACTATTATGCAGATACTCATCCTGCCCACAAGAAGTTGCTTGATCCAGCATGCTACTCATCCATTGAAAGTGATCTAACTTTTGTTGGTCTTGTTGGTTTAAGAGTAAGTTTGCTTGTGCCATTTCTTTTGCTGTACCTATCAAACAATCTTCTGTCATGCAACTTTTTGAGGATACTTAGTTCATATCATGATTATCATGTGATCTCTAGTATCACTAAATCACTTCTTTAACATCTATTTGGATTTTAGATTCCGGTGCTAGTGATCATGTATGCCCCAATCTCCAATATTTTTCTACTTACAAGAAAATATCCCCTATTTCTGTCAAGTTGCCCAATGGGGAAATTATTCTTGCACAATATTCAGGAACCATCTTATTCACATCTGATTTTTATTTATGTGATGTATTATATATCCCCAATTTTCATTTTCATTTTCATTTAATTGTGACATAAGCCAATATTATGATTGAAATAATAGGATAGCTGAATAATGCTTTTCATTGAAAAATAGTAATATGATACAAGAAGAGTGCTTTATATAGAGAGCAAAAGACCCACATGGCTGCAATACAGAACAAACCAAATCTGCAGCAACTAACTAATTCTTGATAACAGAACAGCTACTAACAAAACAGAACTGCAGATCTGATCCTAAACTGATCCTAATTCTTATAAATTCTAATTCTAATTCTTCTGGGGCAGGAAGTAGGAAGAGAAAGAAATGTCATCTTCCTCCAGGAATCAATGCTTCTGATTTGCATATGGGGCACACATTTTTCACAAGCAACCATTTCCTTAGACAGTCTGCATGATATTCATGCCCGCATTGAAGAATTCCAATCATGTCACGGTTCTTATATTCATCCTATGAAATTATATAAATATTCTAATTAATAGGGAAAAAAAGATTCAAAGGCAAACTATCCTAGAAAGTTTGGCAGATAAAACATCAATGAATAAAATAAATAACTTGAATGTTCAATAAAACATGCTAAAATGTTCATACCTGGCATATTATGCAAATATCAGTTTCCTGTTCCTCAGAAGCAGTAGCAGGTATCGAATAAGTTTTTGTCTTCATTTGAGTTGTAACCATTTCATCTGATAAACGTGTGCTTACGTTGCCAATCCGCTCACCCAATGCCAGAAGCTCCTGTGATCAAATAACAAAGAGTAAATAATTTAATTTTGTATCCTAGACTTAACATCTATAGTATAGAGATTGATAGGAAAATGCAATATCCAACTTTGTGCACTTGCCTCATAAGACATGTCCTCAATGTCCAAGTGCAAATCTGTGTGATGGTCAGGCAGTAAAGCAACATCCTACACAAATAAGCTTTAATTGTTTAATTAATGAAAATGAAAATAAGCATGACTCTGATAAGTAGTTATTAAGAGGAAAAGGAAATATTACATCAAGTTGGATGAAGCGAAGATTTCGATGTCCTAGAGTTGCTGGGTGCATGACTCCTATATGATGTGTAGATGTTGCAGCGCCAACATGCCTAGCAGCACCACATGAAGGAAGCCTAGATGAAGGTGCAGGAGGATGAAAGTAGACAGAATGACCTCTCATTCCCTGCATAGGCAGTGGCAGTGTTGGATGATTGAAAGGAGGAGAATGAGAAAACATGATGCCACTTGTGTTCCTAGCAACCCCATCATAAGTGTTTCTTGCCGCATTAGGGGGAGCAACTGAAGCTGGAACACCCATATCATAAGCATTTGTCACCACTGTGCCACTTCTGTTCCTAAATGATTCAATATCATCAATAATAGCAACCCCATCAGTGTATCTTGCAGCATCAACTGAAGCCGGAACGCCCATACGTTGATGCTGAATCACATCCCTCATATTGTCATATGCATCATCTACTACATAATGGGAATCGATGCCAATGAAATCGAAATAGCCATCATGCCGCCTTTGTTCTCGATCAATATAATCCTAATATGAAACCCCGAAATGATCGATCAAAGATGAAAGAAGAACAGATTGTTTCGTTTGTGGTAAGGCTTTATCAATCCTCTATTTATAAAAACCGTCGCGTGATTATTACGTCGCGTGATTATTCCGCCACTAATTTAGTCTTTTTTTTTTAAGGGAGATAATTTTGCTTTTAATTTTTACTTTGTGACAAAAAAAAAACTTAATTTTTATACATAAATTTATTTATATTGTAATTATAAATATATTATAATCTATAATTATAATATATTTATTATCAAAGTCAAATATTTTTAAATATGTGTTAATATTTTTTTTTGTACAAGATGTATTAATATATGAATATTTATTTTTAATATCTTTATTTTAATAAAAATATTTAAAAATAAAAAATTATGTATTTGACCCTTGCTAAAAATCTTTAAAAATAAAAATTTATGCATTCGACCCTTTGTTCACCCATTGCCAAATTCGAATTTTGTAAGGATGAATCATTCGTTTATGAAAGAACAATACTTTCGTTTGTTTGTTCGTTTGTGGTTTGTGGTAACTCTTTATCAATCCAATATTTATAAAAACAGACGCGTGATTATTACGTCGTCGCGTGATTATTCCGACCGTGTAGTAATTTCGCCACTAATTTAGTCTTTTTTTTTTAAGGGAGATAATTTTGCTTTTAAAAACTTAATTTTTACTTTGTGACAAAAAAAAACTTAATTTTTATACATAAAATTATTTATATTGTAATTATAAATATATTATAATCTATAATTATAATATATTTATTATCAAAATCAAATATTTTTAAATATGTGTTAATATTTTTTTTGTACAAGATGTGTTAATATATAAATATTTATTTTTAATATCTTTATTTTAATAAAAATCTTTTAAAATAAAAATTTATGCATTTGTCCCTTGCTAAATATCTTTTTTTTTTTTGAACCACTTGCTAGAAATCTTTAAAAATAAAAATTTATTTATTTGACCCTTGCTAAAAATCTGCCGTACAGACTCAAAATCTTTATTTTTAATAACTTAATTTTAAGAATACTTTAGTATCTTAGAATTATTAAATTTGATGAATAAAAAAATAATTTATGCATTTGACCCTTGCTCTTTTATTGTTTATACATTCATTTGACCCTTGCTTTTTAATTGGAATAGGTGGCTTCGACTCAAGATTGATGGATGAATTGAGTTGAAAAAAAAAATTGCGAGTTTTTTAAAAATATTATCTTTATTTTTTTTATAAGTTTAGGGATCCAATTAAAACTTTTTTAGTTCAAGCACTCAATTGAAAACTTTATAAAAGTTTGAGGGTCCAATGACAATTTTTTTAGTTTAGGGACCTATTTAAAAATTCTAAAATAGTTCAGGGACCTACTCAATGTTGGATATTATTTCAAATTTTAAAATAATCAATTTTTGATATTTGAGTTTAAAATGTTTAAATCTTATATTTATTATCATTTATTTTCTTTTATGATTATTTATTTACTGTAACATTTTTTGTTAATATATTTTGATTCTACTTTATTGTCATTTAATGCTCTTAATTATTTTTTATCTACATTTCAAATGAAAAAATATAGCATTTAATTTTCTAATCAATTTGCTTCAAGTATTAACGGTGCAATGTGCAAAAGGTGTAATGTGTTTCTGAAAGAGGAGTTACTTCTAAAGAGTATAATATAAGAAAAAACTTCTTCTTTTTGTTTTAAAGGGTTGACCTTTGTGGGAGACTTACAAATTTTCATCTTCTCTATTTTGTTTTCTCTTTTTTGTATATGAGAGTTAATGTAATTCTTGTTGTTTTTGTTACCCAGAATAATATTGTTTGTTATTCTGAAAGAGTATGTTAAATCCTGAGGGAGTTTTATAATTTGAACGATAAAATTTTATTGTGGGTGAAATAATGTTATTGGTGTTCTTCACTCTTTATCTATTTAATTTTTACTTCTCTATTTTATTTTATTTTATTTTATTTATATCAGTTTATTTATTATTTTTACAACAATTTTAAGGATTATTGCCTACGAAAAATCACTACAAATTTGTCAGATTATTATAATAACTTTTTGACAAATTATTATACATTTCAATTGCATTCAAAGTTAGAGAGATGACGTACTCACAGTATATAGAGTTGACTGATTTTGGTAGTGTTAAATCTACCAAGACTACTGGTTTTCTTAACCTATCTCTCTTCTAGTCCTTTTTCTTGGCAGGAAATTTTTATCAGGGCTTAAAAGTTAAAACTTATAATTT
This sequence comes from Sophora flavescens, assembly GCA_030762895.1. NCBI lineage: Eukaryota > Viridiplantae > Streptophyta > Magnoliopsida > Fabales > Fabaceae > Sophora > Sophora flavescens. Next base: position 80,061,686 of record CM061065.1, on the reverse strand, counting down.
ATAAATGAGTATTTTAAGTCTATTGTGACGTGTTTATATAATATTTGGTAGGCATGTCTTATAATTCTTGTTTATTAAGATTTATTCTGTTTTATTAGAACACGTGCTTGGTTCACATTTATATCTTAAGTAGGAATAATTATACCCGTGCAATATACGGGATAACTTTCCTCTAAATGTGTAAATTACAATTAAAGGTAGTTTTTAAATGCAAATTAAAAATAAATAAATTTAGAAGAATAATAATTATTAAATTCTATTTAAGATATTTTTAAAAAATGACATAATAAATTTTTGTTATATAAAATAACAGTTTAAAACAAATTATTGGGTGCAAGTGGTTAACGCACTGCTACTTAAAGGATGAATCGTTCGGGCTGTACTCGAGTTCGATCATTGGGCACGCAACAATATTTGGTCAGGCTTTACTAACCACCCGGCCGACTTGGAGATTAGTCACATAGCGAGTCCAAAGGATCTAAGCCGTAGGGATACTTTGAGGGCTCACTGGATCCCAACGACTAATTAGGATGAGTACCAAACAAAAAAAAAATATAAAATAACAGTTTTAAAAAAAATGCCAAAAGAAATTGGTAATCATTATCTCAAGAAGTTGCAAACATTGTTAATAAAATGTTGGTAGCAGTTTGTGCACTTGTGCGTAGCACGAGAAAAGCAATTATTTAATATTAATGAATAATATACAAATAGTAAAAGAAGTGATATCGAATGATGTCAGGATTGTCAGAAAAAAATGTTGGCGGGAGTTTGTGCACTCGTGCATAGCACGGGGATAACAATGATAGCGACAACGTAAAAACTAAATTAATTTAAAAATTACTTGGGATTCGAGAATTGAAAAAAATGTCTAATGATATAATTTTAAATATAAACATGATTTCTATAAAATTCATATAAAATAAGTCAAATTTGAAGACAATTAAATTATTATAATTATGTAGCAATAAATAAATAAATTATTATAATCATCTTTCATATAACATGATAATTTATATAATTGTTAAACCAAATACGAACTTTGAAAAGAAAATAGCACATGGATTCTTGAGATGACACTTGTTAAAAGTGTAAGCATATTCATATAAGATTTTTAACCACTCATAATATAATATGAATATAATGTAATTAAACATTACATAATTCTATATCAATAGAAGAATATTTGAAGCATATCGGTAACTATTTTTAGAAAATATAATTATCTATCATATTTTTTTATTGTCTCTTGAAAATCTATTTGATTTATTTTACCTTCCGGAGATGTTGATCATATTAAGAAAATATGTTTATCAATCATTTTATTATTTTTCTTCTCTATTGGAAATCTATTTAACTTGTTTGACCTTTTTTCCCATGTAACTTAACCATTGTAGAAAATATATTTACTTATCATATTTTTTTTACTCTATTGATAATCTGTTTGATTTGTTTCTTCTCTTATCCCGTCCAAGTTAACCATTTAGAAAATATATTATCTGTCATTGTATTATTTTTCTTCTCGCATGAAAACTTGTTTCATTTATTTCTCCTCGTTCTCTGACACCCTAAACCCGAGTCATCACATGGTTACCCGTTTGCGGAAATAAAACTTAATTTGCTGGTTGCTTTCGGAAAATAATGTTTTCTCAACGTTTATCTCTTCAAATTATGGTGATAAATTTTTTTTCCTCCTTCTTTAACCTCATAACTTCAGCAACATAATCGAATCACACTTAAATACATAATGTATATAAGTCATATAACTATACTGCCTCATATGTTTTCTCACATAAATCATAATCATCTTTATTCTCAAAACATAATATTACCTAAGCTGGTCGTAACTAACGGACACTACAACCAAAAGGAACAGAACAGCATGCCTCGAACTAGATAGCCTTCGTCTTCTTGTAGGGATCATACCCCTTGTACGACTCTGATATGGTTGTAAGGGTGAGACGTCAATATATGGATTTACCACAATAACCAAATGCGCAACACAAAAGAAGGCACATAAACATATACATGTCTATAACAACGTACCCATTCATATTATATCACATCGTTTATCAATGGGTTTCACACCCCCAAACATCAACGTTGGAAAACCATGCATGAACACTTCAATATATCATCTAAACATTCATACCTAATCTCATGAGATATCTCCAACCTCGTAAACCTCGTGATGAGTTGATCAGACTCGATTGCCACAGGCATACAACCACATGCACGCCCATCGCACACTGTCCAACATCGTGGCACAGTGATAACAATCTGAGATGGGGCCTCATTGTCCAAACCCTGGGCACAATGAGAACATCTTTGTATGATCTACCCTGACGCCGCAAGGTAATCCCTCGTTTTATCATGGCACGTCTGCCAAATGCATGCAAGAAAAACATTTTGTTCTCAACTCTTTTCTTTGTGCTATATCTTTATTTGTCAAAGCTCTCAAAAGCTTACAACCCATCATCGTTTTAAACATCTAATGCTCTCAAAAGCATCATCGTTAAAACATGGAAGCTCTCAAAAGCTTATGACTTAACATCGTTTAAAACATCTTTACATCTTTTATTAACAACACAGGACCTCAAAGTCCGAGTGCTCAATCACGAAGCCCCTAGACCTTGCAATCAGTCTTAGGTTCGTGGTAGTAGAAAACAACTTAAAACGTTTTAACTTCTTTAAATAGATACCCAGATTACAACATAACGAACCTTAATACCCCGGCGTCTCGGTTATTAAGTTCCATATCTTCGTACATCTTTTTACATCTTTCACATCGTATCACATCGTTTTACATCTTTCACATCGTTTTACATCTTTCACATCGTATTACATCTTTCACATCGTTTTACATCTTTCACATCGTATTACATCTTTCACATCGTCTTACATCATTTCACATCTTTCACATCTTTCACATCGTATTACATCTTTTACATCTTTCACATCGTCTTACATCGTTTTACATCTTTCACATCTTTCACATCGTATTACATCTTTCACATCGTATTACATCTTTTACATCGTTTTACATCTTTTACATCTTTTCTGTCTGTAAAAAAACAAATCCAAAATAGGATAACGTCATAAGAACACTAGTACCCTGACATCTCGGTTACTAAGTTCTATATCATCCTTTACGTCATTAAGTAAAACTCACTTACAACAAATCCTTTCTACTTGAAATTCGTTGGTAAAACGTCAAATCATAGAAAATCCACTTTTCCTTTGGAAACTCATTTTTCCAAAATAACGTCAAATCATCAACAACTTCTTTTTATTGAAACTTCAACTCTAATAAATCAATTCAAAATAAATCTCTTTTCAACATAAGTACTGCTGTTTTTAAACTCTCACCGTAAATAATTTCGAAACTTGTCGTCGTTTAGCATTTTCAAAGAAAACGTCTTTAAGTCAAACTTTGACATTTCTTCTAAAATAATTTTCTTATATAATAAATAAGCTCTTTTCGAATATTAATTTCACAAAATCATTTTTTTATAATACTTCAGAATTTCTTGTGTAAAAATTAGCAGTACTAAAAAATTTTCACGGTTACGCTCTCACCGTGACTCATAAACTTCTTTTACACTAATAAATCATTAAAATAATAATATTTCTCAAAACTCATTATTTTTCCAAAATCATATTTTCCTCTACTATTATATTGCAACATTCCCCATAAAACGTTGAATATAACTTTCACAGCTTATTAAATCTTTTATCTCATTGTCGGTTGTGCACTGACCACTGTCAGGCCTCTCAAACAACACTCACAAACAACATTCAACAACATCATCATAATTATATCCCCAGGCAGATCATGCATCATAACAACATAATATACTACTGCAGATAATGAAAAGCAGATCAATCACCGATACACAGATAAGCAACACATCATAAACAACATAAACAATTAATCACAAACCACATATAAATCATATAAGCCACACTAAAAGCAAATAGTTATTGAGAAAATCCCTTAGGTAAGCTCCCCTTACCTCTTGAAGACTCAACCTAACATTTTCAAACAATCTCCCGATTTGATCCAGTTTCCTCCGTCGGCTTAAATCAGTTAACTCGGTTGTTTTCTTCAAACGAATTGCAACCAAAATAAATCAAATCAAACCACAACATACTTAACTCATGAGGGTTAGGTTTCGGTCAAGGGCTGACTTTTTGGGTTCAAAATCCTTAAAATTTCTAATCATGATTAAGTCATAGATTAATGATCCTAATATACTTAAGGAAATGGATTAGGGCTAAACAACAAAGTTAAGAATCAAAATCATCCTAACCCTCTAAATGGTAGATTCGGCCGACACAAGAACATAGGGTTAGGGTTTTTAGTTTGATAAACCAACTTAGATTTATTAAGCATACATACTAATAGCTTGATTACTTAGATCATTTATGAAAACTTTGAACAAAACTCATCTAGTTCCAAGAACTAGGGTTTCGGCCTTGATGAAATCAATAGGTGAGAGTTTGATTTTTGATCTTCTATATACTTAAATACAAGAACTATCAAGATACTAGAAGATTGAATCATGAATCAAGACATGAAAATGAAACAAAACCTATGAACATGATATTGACCTAGGTTCGGCCAAGTCCAGAAATAAGGGAAAGAAATTTCTCATGATCTTATGCTTATAGATTATGAAAATAGAGATGATTATAAGATCATAGCAATTGGTTTCATGTCAAAAGTATTTTTCTAGAATTAGTTATGAATTTTTGAAGTTAGCTTCATGAACTTTGAATCTTATGAAGAACATGATGATCAAAGGCATAAACTCAAGAATCTTGTGAAGAGAAAAGCTTAGAATAGCAAGATTAAGAGAGACTATCTCTTGATGATCAAAGAAAAGGATGATCTTGATGATGTTCTTCACAAATTTCTCATGGTGTTCTTGAGAAACTTAGAGAAGAAGATGAACATGATGAGGGTTTAGAACAGTTTTAGTAATTTGGGTATATCTCTCAACATACTTGTCCGTTTTGGATGATCTTTATGTCGTTGGAAATAAGAGAGAAAGATGAACAACTTTCATGTTGAAAGTTTTTCGAGATTCAGAATATAAAATGGTCAGAATTGCTAGGCAAAATCTGACGAATTATGAACATTTATGAATGTTCTTGAAGTTCTTAAGACAAAAGCTTAACTTTGAGAGAAAAATGGCTTGAAAATGGAAATGAAACTTGCTTAAATGAAGAAGACATGTTGGAGCCGTGGGTTTTGGGTAAGGTTTGGTCAAATTTTCCAATGGTATGGCTTGTAATTGTCATAAAAAGACAAGGGTAAAATGGTCATTTCATAGCAAAAATTCACTTTGTCATAAATGCGCCATTATGGCCATTATGACTCATATAAGCTCGTCATAAATGCTCGTCAAGTCGGTCAAATCCATTATCTCAGCTCCGTTGCCGACTCCGGGTTCATCTGGCGCAAGCTTTTCCTAGAGATATCTCGACGTATACGCCCGCAACAAATATAATATTTTAAATTTTTAACAAAAATTTCAAAACTTCCAGTATCGTAGCAAATACGATAACAACATTTTTCATCTCGTTCACGAATTAAAATTAGGTCTTCTGAGCAGTAAACTTTTACTGTCAGTGAAAACACAGAAAACGGCAGACCGACTTCCGTCTGAAATTTCAACCAAAAACTTCCCCACAACCTTATGAAAATAAGTATAACAAGGAAATGACCTTGGTTTATCCAAAATCATTTTCCAAGTCTCGGATAAAAATATATATTTTTATATATTTATTACCGATATTACAAAGCAACGAAAATCGGGGTGTTACACGTTCTCTTTTGCAAGTTAAATTTTTTTTGAAAATATTTTTATATATCATATTATTATTATTATTATTATTATTATTATTTTATCTAGTGAAAATCTATTTGTTTTACTTTTCATTTTTTCCTTTATAATGTCTCAAACCTACAGCTTACAACATTCTTTACTTCCACTATAAAAGAATAAATCTTATTGACTATAGACTACTACTCAATAAAGTATAACATATCAACTATGGACTGTCTTAAATCATTAGCAATCTCTAGGGTGGGGGAGCTCCCCGTATCTCTCACGGTGAGAGATGTTAGAGTGACATGTTGTAGTGGGTATTCTTTTAATTTACTGGTTAATATAGTCTAAAATATTTGCACAATAGGTCACCCTAGGCCCTTATATGCAAAAGTGGCAAATTTGTCCCATCTATTTGTCACTCCCACATTTCCACTCCTTTCAACTTTCATCCATTAGTAGAGTCCACATCACTAAACCAAGCTCCACCACTCACTCTCATTCTCACTCCCCTCTGCGTGCAGCCTCCGATCCGTTCCTCGTGCAACCGTCGCTCCACCACAGATCCAAGTCGCTTCCCGTCCCGCACCTTCTGGATCTCCGCCGCAGAATACTACAGACAAACTAGAACGACCACCACAACACGCTTTAGCCTTCTCCGTCGCGCCGTCCAGCCGCCGTAACTCCTCCAAACAGCAACACTTAGGTTGCAGGTGTTCTGAGTGAAGAAGATGAAGCTTATTTTGGGCTTGGGTCAACTCCTTGTTGGGCCTAAAGTTTTTTAACACCAAAAACTCATGTGATATTTTTGAATGGACATGGAAGAAATTTTTTTAAAAAGTAAACATTCCTTCTCTTAAACTAAAGGAAATTCATTTAAAAAAATAATATTAATATAAAAATCAGAATATCTAAAAAATGAAAAAAAAACTATTAAATAAACAAAATCTTGTTCTTTGAATAAAAATAGACTTCTAAACAGAGAATTTAACATGTGTGATATACCTAAATATATGTGTCAAATGGCTCCCCCAATTGTTTTACTCAACATCCGCCACTGGTTAGGATTATGGTATATGTTTATGTCCATTATTGACTACAAATAATATAATAAACACGGTTATGATAATGGTATTAAACTAAAAACACCAATCAAATATTGTTAAACAAATACATGACATTATAAATTATAATGAGACATATGAACCAATATTTAGGAAAATTACTTAAATTGTATAATGAATTTATAATAAGATTATATATTAAATACCTAGTATTCAATAGATTATAATTAGACATATGTATTTATATATGTATATATAAATGATAGATTCAAATCAATTCTTACCAGCGATTTTTGACTAGTTTTCATTAGTTTTGGGTCAATTGATCGATTCTCACTACCTCTAAAATCAACTAATCTTTTGGGTTGAATGGACTGGACACTCGACCAGTTCCAAATCCAACCGGTTGAGCCAACATATTTAATTTGATTTTCAAAGAAAGTCAAATTTCTTAATATTTTTGTTAGGTTAAAGTAATGTTTTGGTCCCTATACGTGACATCGATTTTCAATTTGGTCCTTATACGTAAAAAGTTATCAATTTGGTCCCTATACGTGACACTAATTTTCAATTTGGTCATCACCGCTATTTGGTCCCTATATAAGAGGACCAAATTGCAAATTATTGTCACATGTAGGGACCAATTCAACAAAAAAAATTTGAAATCGGTCCCTACATGTGATAATTATTTTCAATTTGGTCCCTACATGTGAGAGGCCAAATCAATGTGCTTAGGGACATATAATTCAGTTTTGGGAAATCAATGTAAAGAGAGTATTTGGTTAAAGTTGTTGGTTGTGAAAGAGTGTGCTAATTTTTATCTATAATTAATTTGTAAAGTTAAAGCAATAGTAGTACCTATAATTTTGTTAAGGGTTTCGGTCTTTAAGAATCTCTTTCAACAAAAGAAGTATTAAAATTTAAAAGAAGAGGTGCTTCAAGTAGGATATGGATTATCTTTTTTGTATTGTTTCTTCATACAGGAGGTAAGTAATGGATTAAGTCAAATTCTTGAAGAGGGATGTGCTTTTGTTTCGACATCAAGCTAACTTTGTGTCATTTTAGTTCACTCTGACATTATGAAATGACAATTGTATATAATTTTTGGTTTAAGGTTTTATGATTTTAGGATGGATTTAAAGTTTTTCTAATGAGGTGATCACTAACTATTTTTTTAAAAAATGATTTTTATTATTGTAAATAAACACAAAATAGCTTCTGCTTTACTTTAAAACCTCTAAAAAAAATATTTAAATTATTAAATGTGAAAGTCATTTTTTTAAATCCATAACAAACGGACCCTTATTATGCCTCAACTACAAAATACAATTTTCTAACTCTATTGTCTTACTATATCAAATGACTATGCTTTTTTTCTATTAACCATTAACAAGAAATGGTTTTAATGGAAATTTTACCGTGCGTTTTACGGATAAACTACACTAGTTATAGCTAGCCGTATGAGCGGTTAGTACGGCTACGTCAAATATCCTCTGTCTCATCATAGGATAAAGATCGGTCCTCCACAAAAAAAAAACCCTACAATAATCGGTTTCAAGTTAAATGCATTTTTATTTATAAAAAATTTCAAACTAATCAGGAGGATTCTAGAATACTCCAAAGTGGGAGTTGAGTTTCCGTACTCCAGGGTTATTCTGGGTATTTTCCATCAAAACTTTTTTTGAAAAATAATAATTATAAACCCCATTCTCCCTCTCTCTCTTTTGCAACCACCTTCACCACCACCCACCTTCGTCCTCGCCCGCCACCACCACCACCCACCTTCACAGCTCCGTTTCGCCACCACCCACCTTCGCAGCTCCGTTTCGCAACCGCTTTCTCCTAGATTCTTCGATTCTCGATTCGTAGAGGTTATCATGTTTAGATTTCACTCTTCAAATCATCTTCAAATCTTCAAGTCCCTTCTCAGATCTCTAGAATTGCTTAAAAAGACTCAGATCTGCATCGAAATTTTCCAGATCTACAATGAACACAGAAGCTCATACCTCCTCCGCCTAGAGCTCGCCCACCGCCTTATTGGGTACATACAAGACGTGTTTGATGGCGCCACCGCTCCTTCCTCTATATATAGCAATGGCGGCGCCTCACCGAAACACCATTAGTGGCGGCACCAAGTAAGGACTCACCTATGTGGTTATGTGAACTTGCCCTGAGTTGACTCGCCTCTGAATCGATGGTACCTAGTTTGCGAGAATCACATGACACGAAAGGGTTGTAATGGTGAAAACCAGGGTTTATTGAATTGGTGATTGGTCGGAACGTTTGGGATTCGAGATAGAAGATCTCGATGTGGCGGAAATCGCTCCCTCTCTGGTGAGTTGTGACGGCGATCCGCTTTCTGTCGTGCATGGCTGCTTGTGTGAAGCAGTGGAGCTCCATTTTGTGTTATCAAATACACCCATTTACTGATTTTGATTCTCGGTGATTAATGATTAAGAGTGGAAGAAGTGATGAAGAGGGAGAAATTGATGATGAGAGGAAGAAGAAGAAGAGAGGGAGAGAGGGGAGACCACTAGTGGAGACGGTGGAGGAGGAGACTGCTGGCGGCGGCACCGTCGTAGGATGGCAGCTCTGCTGCCAATTTATAATACCCAATTTATCCTTTTTAATCTTGATCGTTGAAATATTATATTATTGAATCTATGGTGAAAAAACACGGAGGATGCAAACTCCACCATACAGATGGAGTATTTTAGACAGTGCCAACTAATCATCCACCTCCTTCCTTTGGCATTGTCTAGAATACTCCAACCTCATGGTTGAGTATCAATCCTCCCAGGGTATAATTGGTATTCCAGTAATAAAAAAAAAGAAACAAAAAAAATAACATTTGCGCATCCCACCCCACCCAGCATCGCCCCTTGAACTTCATTCATTCAAACAGCACAGCTACCAGCGAGTCGCCGCCGCCTCCATCCAACCGTCGCCGACAGCGACACCATTGCTTCATCTCTCGTCGTCTTTTCTGGTTCTCTTTTCAAGTCAAGGGGGCAGAAATGGAACCACCGCTTGCCTCTCCCCATTCGCGCTTCCTTCCACCTAGATATGGAACATAGATATGCAAATAACGAATCGTCGGCACGGCGAGCAACAGCATCACGCCGTCACCAGCTCCATCCAGATGTGATCACCGCTCCGTCATCCCTCTTCCGCCTCACCTGCATCTACTTCCACCGCCATTTCCGAGGATCTCTCTGAACCGAGCATCAATGAAGACGACCCTCAATCTCACATTTTGCAACATCCTCCTGTTGTTTCTCCCTCTCTATTCTTCAAACTCGTGGTATAAAACCATGATTTCGGGTTAAATAGGTAGAGCAGGAATTAGTATCCATAACATGAGTTAATCTATGTTTTAGTAAGGTTTAATATAATTTATTTCAGATTAATAAGGTGATTAAGGATTTTGTAAAAATATTTTAGTGCTTAGTCAATGAACCTATGTGTTGATGTGCTAGATACCTCCAACTTCAAGACTCTATACCCCTCAACATACCTCCTCAGATTTGAACATGTTTTCTGCATAATTATGCATAAGTTATACTTAACCATGGTGGTCATCAAGTTTAGTACACATAGAACCAATTGGATATAAAGTGAGGTATTTGTGCTAGATAGTTTTCTTGAAAACGAGTGATAAAAATAAAACTACCTAAAGCATACACTTGTAACTACCCGAGACCAAATTTGTAAGTTTAAGTTAGAATTTGTAAATTTGTTGTCATATAACTCATAAATACTGAGTGAAGGTTGTACACCATTTCTTATGGTCAAATTAGAAGCATAACTCAAAATAACTACATAGGATTCACGTACCAAAACTTGTAAAAGGGTCCAACTTCAGTATAGTATAACTTTCAAACAAAAATAGATTTTAACCTGGGGTTTGCTCCTACAGTTTTCTTAAACCAAATCTGGTATGAATACCAAAAGTTAGCTCAAGTGGATCCTTAGAACTCATATTGGACTCCTAGAACCAACATCACGAGTTTAAGGCTTAAATTAGTGGCTTACAAGGTCAACTTCCAAATCTGATGCCGAAATGACCGAAACCCTTCACCAACAGTTCCTATAGGTTAAAATAAAATTGTAGGCGAAAGGAGGAACCAATCGAAGTAGCTAACTTAGATTTGACCTCTAGGTGCCAAAATCAATCAAGTTTAAGCTTACAAAAGTGGTAGAATGGTACAACTCTTAAACTAGAATTTTTTTTGAATGAAACCTTTTCCCACAGTTTCATAAGACTAAATTAAGTTTACAGAAGTCGTTCTCGGGGGATGAATGACAGATACGATCCTCCCCGAAACAGGGAAGAAAACCTACCCGACCTAGTCTCTTCTTATTTACGGCTAAATCCTTGACTTCTTCAAGAGAAGAAAGGTTATTAAGCTTCGAGTGCATACCCAAAACACTGGGCAGCACCCACCAATATGGCTCCCTCACAATGGCGGTCATAAATGCCTCACGATCCTTCGCCACAGGTGGAGAACTGTCTGCACCATAACTTGTTTCCGCAGTTTCCTTCGCAAGAAAACCCTCTCCCATTTCCACCATGGTAAAAACACAAAGAGAGAAGCAAAAATTACCCAAGCAAAGCAATAAAGAGAAGAAGAGTCTGAAAGACGTACCTGGAATGGAGGAAAATAGACGAAGGGGAAGAATGAAATAAGAAGGCGGAAAAAAAAACAGATGGAACAGAGGAAACCGTCGAAAGTGAAAAAATAGGAAAGTGAAAAGCTGAGAAGGAGAAAATGATTTAAATAAGAGGAGCATCCAACCGTAGATGTGAGGTAAAAAACAATCCAACGGTCAGGAGCAAGGGAGCGTGCGGTAGGGAGTTAATGATGTCGTAGGACACGTGTCACGAATAGACGACACACGAATTACGAAGAACGACGGAAACCATGGGACGTGACTTTCAACAAGATCATTCCCAAAAAACGAGATAACAAAGAAGCAACTAGACATGGAGATTCAAGCCTCTACGCAGAGTACAGCTTGAGACTTAGGGGGCTTCTGTTCCCGCCCGAGATTGCATACGGCCATCTAGGTTTGGTTAGTCCGCAGATTATCACACGGTCACCTAGGTTGGGATGACTTGAAATAAGACAAAGTTATGACGTATAAGAAATAACCCAATTTATTGGATACCAGAGTAAAACATCATGGCTGGTTCATATCCCCCGACATGAGAGGATAAGAAACACCTCAGACATTGAAAGGGTAACCGGAGAGACAACATCTCGATTAGGATGAAGACACCCAAGTCATGAAGAGAAGATATCCATATCGGAAAAAGGTTGCGGTCATAATAATACAAATGCAAAAGGACACGTCATCGTATTTTGGAAGGATCTCCTTATAATTGGAGAGAGAAGAAGATCTCGCACACGTACTCATGAATCATGCCACGGTCCTGTAGGTCCTCTCCGAGTAACCAACTCGCATGAATAGCACGCGTCGAGTAGACTATATATAGAGGAACTTTCATCCTTGATAGGGGGCCGCATCAGAAACTCCCTAGTACTATAAAATTACACACTCTTTGTACTCAAATCACCATTGTTTTGTACTTAACTCCTAATAATCGACACAACAACCCTTCATACTATCCCTTTTATTGTTTTTAGCTTAAACACTAATCATTTAACATAGTATATAGGTTTAACTATTGAGTATGTCCCTGAACTATTTGGGAATTTTCAAATAGGTCCATATACTAAAAAAATTGTAATTAGGTCCTTGAACTTTTATAAAGTTTTCAATTGGGTCCCTATACTAAAAAAGTTTCTAATTGGGTCCTTGAACTTATATAAAATTTTCAATGGAGTCCCTGGGGTAGGGTTCCATGAAGAGGTCTTGCAACTTACTACATCTCATTTCATCTTGTTACATCTTGCTGTATTTTGTTGTGACAATGTCTCAAGGTTCATCTTCCACCCAAACTACTCATAAATGACTGATATGGTTATCCAGCTTGGATGAAATCAGTTATATTTCATCCAATTCAACATATTACTAACAAATTTGACTTACTTCCATCTCAATTTCCCTTACTTCTGGCCTAATTTTACTTACTCCGACCCTAGATGTATTTAAATAAAAATACAAATATTACATTTTATTTATAACTAAATTAAAAAATTAGTAAAAATATTTATATGACTATATTATGAAAATTTAAAATGATTAAATTATTAAAATTATTACGTGTCGTTTGATTGATTGAGATATGGATATCCGGATTTGTCGCAGCCTCATTTTCCTACACATTGCATTGCATTGCATCATGGTGAAGGGTAGAGGAAAATAATATGTTTTCGAGGACGGATGTACATATATACATAGATATGTGGTGATGCATGTTTTGTGTGCGGTTATTGATTAAATGTTACTAAACCATTTCCATGTTGATGTTAAATTTATTATTATCCCCATTTTTCTTTCTTTTGTATTTTGTTTTTCTTTATGGTTTTACTTAGACCCGGATCACACTGATGGCTCATTGGGGGCATCCTTGGATGGAGGCTCCGGTGGGATTCCCCCTCACGGGGACATTTGAGTTTGAGTTTGTAGATGCAAAAGAGTGGCTAGTGGACCTAGTCACTCAGTTTGCTGTATATACGGGTCCCGTTTTGGTGACTTATGGCATAGGGAATGGAGCCCCATTTGGGATGGTGGGGGCTTTGAGTGGGACAATTTTTCTCATTCCCGATTGGATTTCCAGATGCACCTTTACCGCCGATGCCTGATGTGGTACCAGCTCCCGATCCTGTACCAGTTGAGGCACCAGCACAAGAGCCAGCACCGGCACCTGCACCAATGCATGTTATTGCAGCAGTTCCTGAGGAGGACCAGGTTGTACTAGGCATTGATCACATGCTTGCTCCTGAGATACCCACGCTTCCCGATGTTAGAGCGACAGGGCCCGAGTCCTCCAAATTGTCATCCAGAGATAGTTACCGACGACTGTTCCAGAGGCCAGTTGGGAGGAGTTCTTCCAGCAGCAGCAGAGGAGTTGTGGGACCGTCGAGACTCAGGGGTGAGGTGACGGTGAGGGTAGCAATATTGGATAGTATCGGCCAGTGCTATCTAGTTAGGTGTGTATAGGTGTGTGTGAGGATTTTGATGTACTTTAAGAGGGGACCGGGGTGCGGTGAGACATCTTTCTTTCAGACTTTTGTTGTATTTTTTTTATAGATCTCAGTTTGTATATGTATGGGATCCTACTGCTGGGATTCCCTTGACAGTACTAGATGTTATGTTTATATATATATATATATATGGTCCATATCTAGTGAGAAAGTGAGTTTTTATGTGAGAGTGAGAGGGTGATATTTCAGCCATTGGATTAAATTTAATGGTGCAGATTAAATCACTTAAATTAAAAAGTCACGTGCTTCCTTGTTTTTTTCCTCCGTCTCACTCTCGTTTCTTTTATCCTTCTTTCTTACACGTTTCTTCTTCCTCCATTATTCTTTCTTCTTTCATTTCAGCCACCGACGTTTGGAAAATAAAAAGCTGAAAGCTGCTTCAATCTTTGAGACCAGCATCTTTGATAAATTATACCTATGAATCCAAAGATGAAGTCCCAAAATATTTAAGAACCCAACTGGTAATGGTAAAGAAAATAAAAGCTGGGATTTTTCTCTATAGTTGTTCAAAAGAGATCGAAGGGCTTTCATTCTCTTTTATTTTATGTTTGAAAGAGCTTGATTCTATAGGCTAAACAAAGAATTGTTTATGGTTTTTTTCAGTGACCTGAGTTTCCCGACACTTCTCCGTATCATGTTTCCTGTTATCCACTTACTTGTGGCTATTGGATCTTACAATGATCTCTTGTGATGATTGGCCTTTGTAATCAATTTTCTTTTCTAATAAAATCAATCATGCAATTTCTCTTGGTCACTGCTTTTCGGGATAGAGTTTGTTCAATATGATTAGAATGCCACTTTGATATAACCACTGATCTAATATAATGCATTTTCAATAAAGATTAAAGATCTTCGCAATTTTTCCTCATTCGCCCAATTGTTGGTATGGGGTGTATATGAATTATGATAACAATTTCTTCTGCAAACGTTGATTCTTATCCTCCACCGTCCTTCACTGATGACGAACTCCACATCATAAGGTAATCTATAGTACTCCTAGGCTCTCCATAATAGTTATCCCTCATAAGTGTTATTTGTATTATCTTCTATACTATTAAGAACGTAACTTTATCCTCTGCTCTTAGGAAGACATGTTGCTATAAGGATTAAAGCAATTTTCAGTTTTTTATTTTTTAGTTTTTTTTTAATTTTTCAGATGGCGGTGGCCAAAACGAAAAGGATGGAGGACCAAGGATAAAGAAACAAGAGTGAGAGAAAGCACGTGACTTTTTAATTTAAGTGATTTAATCTGCACCCTTAAATTTAATCCAATGGCTGAAATATAATCCTCTCACTCTCACATAAAAAATCCTCTTTCTCACTAGATATGGCCCCTTGTAACATTCTAAAATTCTAATATAATTAATTTAAAAAAAAAGATTAAGTTATAAAAAAAAGTAATAAAATAAATAAACAATAATGATATAATAAAAATAAAATATGATTAAGAGGTTTAGTGGTGAGAATTTATTAGTATAAAATTTATTAGAATTGGTTAGTGAATACAAAAGAAATATTAAATTAAAATAAATATATGAAGAAAAAAAAGAGAATTAATATATATATATATATATATATATATATATATATATATATATATATATATATATATATATATATATATATTTGAACTTGTGCCTGACTCACAAGTTAAAAAAAACGAGAGATCATGAAATGCACACAATATATATATATATATATATATATATATATATATATATATATATATATATATATATATATATATATATATATATATATATATATAAAAAGGATAGTGGCGTGCATGCCTCCTACCCAGTTCCGGATTTTGCTAAGAAAAATAAAAAAATAAAAAAATAGAAATAAATGAAGACCCTAATTCAACATGCGCACAGTATATTTATATATACTCTAGTCGCACTTGGAAAAAGGAGACGTCGCCGCACAATGAGGGAGTATAGCGAGGGAGAGAATTCCTTTCATTGTCAGTGCAATCGTAACAACACGGATCCAAGAACGCCACCAAACGGGAGAAGAATTTTTATGGAAGCGCAAATCCCTATCCTAAATAATTTTTAGAGCACATTGGAGGTCTTCGAGAGGTGAGTAACAGTACCTTTTAATAACCCTTTCCATGGTACATGTGTTTATTGTGTTGAGCGATTTACCTATGATTTTGAGAGATTTTAATTGAATGATGCATGTTATTAATAAACAAATTTTTTTAGGGGTTTTGAATTAAAATAAAAAAGATTATTAAATTGGGTATTTATTCTTGTTATTGATGGCATGAAATATATGACTGGTATTGGTATTAGTTGAATGACGTGCTTATTGGTGTATGCTACGCCATGTGAGTTTATTTGACATGCATGATGAGATCAAATATTTAATTTTTGGTAAATGAATTGTTACACGTATGAGACATGAAATTGTGCTTTATGATGAATTGTATGATGTTTGCCGTAATACCACCTATGATAGGGGTATCGAAAGTAGCATCGCCATGTGAATGAGATGTCGAAAATGAGTAATACTACCTAAAAAGGAGTATCGAAAGTAACACCGCCACAGGTTGGGGTGTCGAAAAAGGAGAAATACCACCATGTGCACATGGGAGGTATCGAAATGGAAATGTCCCCGACAGGAGGGTGACATCGAAACACTCCTCATGAGTAGGGGTGGGCAATGAGACGTCATTGTCGTGTGATGTGTGAATTTATGGCATGTCGGCAAGAGGCCAATTTAATTAGGAGGTCTTCGGTCCGCTTGAGTCAAGCTAGAATTTATCTGGTATATGAAATATGATGCATGGAGATGAGATTATTATTGATATTAAAAGTATTTTCTTTTATATATAATATTTTGGAAAATTAGCGGGTGCCATGGACAACTTTTCCGGTTACCGCGCCGGCTGAGAACAATGCTATTTTCGAAAATATTTTTTTAAAACTGTATTGTTGATCACTGAGATTTTATATCTCATTATAAGCATTGTTTTCAGAGCACGAGGAGGACGTCATTGAAACCGAAGAGGCGTGAAGACTTAGTGGATTCCATTAGTTATTCTTTCTAGTTTGGTTAGTATTTTCTTAAATAAGGAGCCGTGTGTGGCTAGACACATTTATTTATCGTTGGGATTATAATTAGACGCCCGGTTTTGAGGCTTTTGATTTTCATTTATATTTATATTCATTACATGGATTTTTTTTTACTATTTTATTTAATATGAGGTATTTTCCTACTTAGTTATTTGAGAAATACAGTATGTGTCATTAGAAGTATTAAGTGTGTGATCTGTGTGAGATGGGATGCGATGCAGTGGTAGGGCATGAAGTTCTGTGTTATTAGAAGTATTAAGTGTGTGATATGTGTTATGTTGTGACATAACAAGAGGTAAATCAAATAAAAATATGGAATCTAATTGAGATATGATGAGGGTTCGAAGCAACCATATCGTGAGAGGCATGTTGATCATATGGGAAAATTGACTCATAAAAGATAGCATGCCTGGATACAAAAGTGTCTCGGGTGTGAAAGTCATAGGGGAGATAGCCTTTTGTACCGGGTTTAAAACCAAGGAAGAGGCATTTTCTGGCCCGAGGATCCACTTTGTGTCTATGGTTGGTCAAGGTAGTGGCATAAGAGAGACAGTCAAACACCATTAATTCCATAAATGTTGGAGGTGACTGATACAACATTTCATAAGGAGATTTCTGATTGAGAACTGGTGTTGGTAATCGGTTGATGATGTGAACAGAATGGCAGAGGGCATAGGACCAGCAAATCTTGGGCAATTTGGATTGGAAGAGGAGTGCTCGTGTAACATTCAAGAGTTGCCAATGTTTCCTTTCAACTGTAGAGTTTTGTTGAGGTGTCTCAATGCAAGATGTCTGGTGTAAAATGCCGAGAGAAGAATAATAAGATGGCATGTTAAATTCGGTGGCATTATCTGTCCTAATCGTCTTTACCTTAGCTGAAAAATGAGTAGACATGTAAGTGATAAAAGATTGAATAAAAGTGCGAGTTTCAGACTTAGATCTCGTAAGAAAAAACCAAGTATATCTGCTGTAGTCATCAACAATGGTTAAAAAGTATTGATGCCTTTGAAAAGAAACAATATTGATAGGACCCCATATGTCCATATGCAATAGATCAAAGGGTGTGAGGTGTGTATTGTGCTACTGGGTATCAAACCAAATTTTTATTAGAGACAATATAAGGGAAAGCAGTACACAATGTTAGCTCAAGACCTCCTATATACAAGACTTATATTAGAAAGAAGAAACAAACCAAAGTCACTGGGCCTACGGCTAATAACTAGCTTGCTGAAACAATGTATTAGAAACCAATTACTGCATAGTATAAATAAATAAAAGGGAGGGAAGTTAGGTATTCTGTTAGTTGGTTGGGAAATTGGTTGGGAGAGACTAGGCTCTCAAACTCCTAGCTATCATCTCTCTCTCTCTCTCGTATCTTCTTTATTCTTTCTCTGGTTTAGGGCACGTTGCCCTCAGAGATTTCTGCAATATACATGATAGTGAACCGTACTTCACTGATCCAGTAGCCAGTTCTATCAACTGATATCAAAGCTTTCTTTTCTGGGAGTGGTACATGGTCCATACGCGAAGAATGGATGCAAGAATTGAGACACTTGAGCGCAGTTTCGATGATTTCAGGAGGAGTCGTGACGATGATCAGCGAGAATGCCAGGAACTGAAACGGATCTTGGAAGAAGAAAAGGCTGAGAATCGAAGGCAGTTTGATGAGAATTGGAAGCAATTGGAAACAATTGTAGCGATTCTCCAAAGAAATTCGAACAGCCACAGTAACAATGGCGGCGATAGCCATAGGAGTAATGAATAAGAGATGGTGGCAGGGCACGAAGGTAATCGGAACGAAGACAAGTGGAGGAAACTCGAGATTCCGCTATTCTCAGGCGACGATGCGTATGGATGGGTGAATAAGATCGAACGTTATTTTGCGATGAAGAGAGTCTCTGATCGTGAGAAATTGCAGGCTTCAATGGTGGCGATGGAAGGTAAAGCCCTAAATTGGTACCAATGGTGGGAGTTCTGTGTGGTAGACCCATCGTGGGAGGATTTTCGAACGGCCTTACTCGAGAGATTCCAACCATCACTTACTCAGAATCCCTTTGAGTTGTTGATGAGTCTCAAGCAGACCGGGTCGGTAGCGGAGTATCGGGAGAGGTTCGAACTGTACTCGGGGCCACTGAAAGGAGCTGATCCAGAGTATGTGAAGGGGATTTTCTTGAATGGACTCAATGATCTAGTTAAGGCCGAACTGAAACTGCACTCATTGAAAACCCTACCGAAAATGATGAAATTTGCCCAATAGGTTGATGAAAGGAACGAGTTGTTGAGTAAGGGAGGGATCGGAGGAAGTAGAGGGGGAGGACCCAATCGGAGCTATGCCAATACCCGAACAGTGACATGGGAATCAGGAAATAGAAGCAATACACACAACTCAGTGGTCAATAGGAGTACGAATTCGATCAATGATTCCACTAGTTTGAAAACCACAGGATCGATCAGAGGAAGAGAGTTCAAGATATTGACCCAGGCTGAGAAGCAAGACATAAGGGAGAAGGGGTTATGCTATAGATGTGATGGGAAATTTGGCCCTGGGCATGTTTGTGCTAACAAACAATTACAACTTTTGGTGTTAGAGGAGGAGGATAAGGGAAACGAGGAGGAAGAGGAAGTGATACCCCATGAGATAGAACTCAAGAACTTGCAGCTATCATTATACAGCATTACAGGAATCACTTCAAAAAAGTCTATCAAGCTGTGGGGAGAACTAGCAGGAAGGGAGGTGGTGGTGCTGATTGATTGTGGGGCTTCCCACAACTTCATCTACTCAATGTTAGTGGAAGAGGAGTCAATACATGTGGCTGAAACCGTTCCCTATACTGTGGAGGTCGGGGATGGTAGGAAGATTCGATGTAAAGGAGTTTGTCCTAAACTCACACTGAAGATTCAAGGATTAGAAGTGCAACAAGACTTCTATATCTTTGAACTAGGAGCGGTGGATATTGTTTTGGGGATGGAGTGGTTGGCTGGTCTGGGAGAGATTAGAGCGAATTTTCAGGGGCTGACACTTAAGGTGCTTACAACTAATGGCACCCAGGTCATAAAAGGTGAGCCAGCCTTGTCTAGGGCAGCAGCTTCATTCAAATCTGTGATGAAGGCCATTCAAGCAGAGGGGCAAGGATTTATCCTGGATTATCATGGCATGCAAGCCATTTTGGGTGAGGAATCAGCAGAAACACAATGGTTAGCTGGGGTATTGAACAGTTTCGTAGAGGTTTTTAAGGAACCCCAGGGATTACCACCATCCAGGAGACATGATCATGCAATTGCTCTCAAGGAAGGAGCTGATATCCCCAACCTACGTCCCTACAGGTACCCTCATTACCAAAAAAATGAAATAGAAAAGCTTGTCAATGATATGTTGAAATCAGGAGTCATAAGGCCTAGTGTTAGTCCATATTCTAGCCCTATTATCCTAGTGAAAAAGAAGGATGGGAGTTGACATTTTTGTGTGGACTATAGGGCCCTAAACAAGGTAACAGTGCCTGACAAATTCCTTATACCTATTATTGATGAATTGCTAGATGAGTTGGGAAGAGCAAAGGTGTTTTCTAAACCAGACTTACGATCCGGATATCATCAAATTAGAATGAAGGAGGGAGATATTGCCAAAACTGCATTTAGGACTCACGAAGGTCATTATGAGTTTGTTGTAATGCCCTTCGGTCTCACAAATGCACCCTCTACATTTCAGTCCCTCATGAACGAAGTCCTAAAACCATATCTCAGGAAATTTGCTCTGGTATTCTTCGATGACATTTTAGTGTACAGCAAGAGCAGGGAAAACCATATTGAACACTTGCAAGCTGTCCTATTACTGCTCACGCAATGTAACCAAATGTATGCCAATAAGAAAAAGTGTACGTTTGGGCGGGAACAAATTGAATATCTAGGCCACATCATCTCAGGGAAGGGCGTAGCTGCAGACCCAAGGAAAATAGAAGTCATGAAGCAATGGCCTACTCCCAAAGATGTCAAGGCTTTGAGAGGGTTTCTAGGTCTCACAGGGTACTACAGAAGATTTGTGTAGGATTTTGGTAAGATTGCCCGACCCCTAACCATGTTACTAAGGAAAGATGGGTTCCTTTGGAGTGAAGAAGCTCAGACAGCTTTTGATTCACTAAAGAATGCCATGGCAGAGCTCCCAATATCGATGTTCCGGACTTTGACAAATCATTTATAATTGAGACGGATGCATCTAATAAAGGATTGGGAGCATGTCTTGTTACAAGAAAAGGCAGACCTGTAGCATTCTTGAGCCAAACTTTATCTGATAGAGCACAAAAAAAATCTGTATATGAGAGGGAGTTGATGGCCATTGTCATAGCAGTGCAAAAGTGGAGGCATTACTTGATGGGCAGGCATTTCATTATTCATACAGACCAACAAAGTCTGAAGTTTTTAACAGAACAGAGGGTTTTGGGTGAGGAACAATTTAAGTGGACTTCTAAGCTAATGGGGTTTGATTTGAAATAAAATACAAGCCCTAAGTGATAATAGAGTAACAGATGCCCTCTCCGGAAGGATGACTTATCTTTGCCATATCGCTGGTTCAATTTTCAGAAATGGAAGAATGGGAGGAAGAAGCTCACAAGGACAGCAAGCTGCAGAGTATTATTCACGACCTCATTAGAGACCCTAACTCTCATCCGGGATACTCATTTGTGAGTAAGAAGTTATTGTATAAAGGGAAGTTGGTGCTGCCCAAAACTTCCTCAAAGATCCCTATACTACTTAAGGAGTTTCATAGCTCTGCCATTGGGGGTCACTCAGGATTTTTCAGATCCTATAAAAGGATAGCTGCCCTGGTGTATTGGGAGGGAATGAGAAAGGATATTCATCAGTATGTGGCCACTTGTGAGAATTGTCAACTCAATAAGTATCAAACCCTGTCTCCTGCGGGTCTTTTGAAACCTCTTCCAATCCCAACTCAGGTTTGGGCAGATGTCTCAATGGATTTTATAGAAGGGTTACCCAAGGCACAAGGGAAAAATGTAATATTAGTGGTGGTGGATCGCCTTACAAAATATGCTCACTTTATCTCACTCAGCCACCCATTCACTGCAAGGGATGTGGCAGAAATATTCATCCGAGAAATGGTCAAATTGCATGGCTTCCCCTCTACAATAGTCTCGGACAGAGATAAGGTATTCCTTAGCAATTTCTGGACTGAACTTTTCAGATTAGCAGGGACAAAATTGAAGTTCAGTTCTGCCTATCATCCCCAATCGGATGGGCAAACAAAAAGTGTTAATAGGTGTTTAGAAACCTATTTGAGATGTTTGACTGGATCCAAACCCAAGCAGTGGCCAAAATGGCTCCGTTGGGCTGAGTTTTGGTTCAACACCAATTACAATAGCTCAACCAAACTAACTCCATTTAGGGCCCTTTATGGTCGAGACCCACCTCACCTCCTTAAAGGAACTACTATACCCTCTGCTGTGGAAGAAGTTACTCTAA
Source organism: Sophora flavescens (assembly GCA_030762895.1). Classification (NCBI taxonomy): domain Eukaryota; kingdom Viridiplantae; phylum Streptophyta; class Magnoliopsida; order Fabales; family Fabaceae; genus Sophora; species Sophora flavescens. The sequence continues at coordinate 80,039,058 of CM061065.1, read as the reverse complement.
TGACTCAAGAAAGAGATGTGATTCTGCATGATCTCAAAGGTAACCTCCTCAAGGCTCACGGACAAATGAATACTACAACATATAAATCCAGAAGGGATGTTACATATGTTGTGGGAGATTGGGTCTACTTAAAATTGCAGCCATATCGGTTGCGATCTTTAGCCAAAAAGATGAATGAGAAGTTGCAGCCTAGGTTCTATGGACCCTACCAGATTTGTAAGCGAGTGGGGCAGGTTGCATATCAGCTAGAACTCCCCACAGAAAGTCGTATCCACCCTATTTTCCACGTTTCGCTCCTCAAGAAGGCCTTGGGGCCATCAGTGGTACCACAACCTCTACCTCAAGCAATCAGTGAAGATCTTGAGCTGCTGGTTGAGTCGGAACAAGTGCTGAATGTCAAGACGGGAGATGCAGGGCATGTAGAGGTGCTAATCCAGTGGAAGGACCTACCCGAGTTTGCAGCCACATGGGAGTCTTATGATGTGATTAATGGGCAGTTAGGTATTCTGTTAGTTGGTTGGGAAATTGGTTGGGAGAGACTAGTCTCTCTCTCTCTCTCTCTCTCTCTCTCTCTCTCTCTTATCTTCTTGATTCTTTCTCTGGTTTAGGGCACATTGCCCTCAGAGATTTCTGCAATATCTCTCTCTCTCTCTCTCGCGTATTTCTTGATTCTTTCTCTGGTTTAGGGCACATTGCCCTCAGAGATTTCTGCAATATACATGATAGTGAACCGTAGTTTACTGATCCAGTAGCCAGTTCTATCACACAATTGTTGTAAAATGGGATACTCCCTCCCTCCCTCCCTCATTCTTTCTCTGGTTTAGGGCGCATTGCCCTCAGAGATTTCTGCAATATACATGATAGTGAACCATAGTTCACTGATCCAGTAGCTAGTTCTATCACACAATTGCTGTAAAATGGGATCTCTCTCTCTCTCATTCTTTCTCTGGTTTAGGACGCATTGCCCTCAGAGATTTCTGCAATATACATGATAGTGAAACATAGTTCACTAATCCAGTAGCCAGTTCTATCACACAATTGCTGTAAAATGGGATAAGAAAGGGTGGTCTAATCGGTAATGCCACAAATCAAAATTACTATATGAAGTGAGATTGTTGTTAACAATATTTACAATAGATGGGAAGGGAGTGTTTCATCATTCCTGTTACAAAGAAAGGGTTTGGGGATTCTTGGAGAATGTAGAGGTTGTTGTGAACCTTAGCATGTCCAATCATCCTCATGATAGAAAGATCATGTATTTCACAAAATTTAGGTGAGAAAAGGAGTCTGCAATTAAGAGAAGTTGATAACTTGTGAACAGAAATTAGATTAAAATGGAAATCAGGTATGTGCAAGACATCATGTAAATAAAGTGTAGATGTGAAATGCACTGTGCCAGAATAAGATGCAGATGTGAAAGTGCCATTAGGTGATTTAACCAAAATTGGAGAAATCTTATTGAAATTGGAAAAACAATGAATAATGGGACAAACATGGTCACTAACACCCGAGACTAAAATCCAAACAGAGTGAAGAGTACAAGAGTTACATGACTTGGTTACACTGGAAACCACATGAGAGTTGGGATCAGAAGATGATGGCTTACTTATTGTGCTAGCAGTAGGTGGAGAATCATTCGTAGTAGCATGGAGAAGAGAGACAAGATACTGATAATCTTCTCGAGATAGGGAAAAGGATTGATCAGTCGCAGCCTGTGGTGGAAAGCCAGTCTTGATTGTGGAAGGAGTTGGTGTAGTTGCAATCTGCAAAGTAGTATTCTGATTTTGATTCTTGGTGCGGTATCCTGGGGGAAAACCATGTTTGAAATAACATGTGTCTACTGTCTACCACCGTGTGATTAGTGCGGTTGCTATGGGTGCAAAGCATTTCTTGTTTGGAATTGGATCTGCCTCGACCCCTTCCCTGAGAATAATTGCCCATGCTTGGAGTGAAGTTATTGGAAGAATTGACAGTGAAAGCAATGGAGTCAAAGGCTGCACTATTTGATGGTCTCCTTTCTTGTTGAAGAGCCAAAGCATAAGCTTGACTGATAGATGGCAGGGGGTTCAACATGAGAATTTGAGTGCGCACAGAAGAATAGGAGTCATTAAGACCCTGAAGAAAGCAGATGACATATTCCTTTTCGTTGAAGGTTTTAATTAAAGAGATGAGAGATCAAGTGCAAGAAACATATTAGCATATGACCGTTCTGTTTTTCTTTTATTGATAAATCTGTTTTGTTACCAATGATAGGCTACTGATAATTGAAAAGATGAATACGGAAGCTTGGGAAAAAAAACTATTAATCTGATACCATATTAGGAACACAGAGAGAAAATAAACGGAATGAATTCATTGATTCTAATTAGGGATACATGAAGGCTTATATAGAATACAAGATAGAGAGCTCAAGCTAGAAACTGACTTTAACAGTCATGATCTTTATTATGAATCTGCCCAAGTGCCCAGTATCTTTATCTCATCAAAAAAAAAAATATATATCTTCATTTATTCTCAACACTGTTTCATCTTTCTTTTATCTCTACCTTTTCTAGCATGATACGGTGGTTATCCTTTGCATAGGATGTTTGCTAGTTTTCTATCCAAATTAGCTTATAATCAAAAGCTTAATTATGAAGATTTAGAAAAAGAAAGTGATTATTCTCCTAAAGTTAATCAAACTAACATAATCCGATTGTCATGAAACCTATGGGTTTTTCTAAGTAGGTTTTCTTATACTAAGGGAATTATGAAATCCTATTATTTAGTATAGATCCTGGAAAATCTAACACTAATGTCTTCATGAATCTGAAGCCAAGGAGTTTGTCCATGACCTTTTAAGCAGGCAATTATAATCATCTGGCTAGACCATTTAACAACTGAACATTGACAAACAAAGTGCTATTTGTTTGACATCACAAATTTGTTGAATTCATGATTCCAGTTCTACATCAAAGTGGATTGCATGCCACATCAAAGAGAAGATGCTTCAATGTATAAAAGACAAAAATAAATGAAAAAATGTTCTTTAAAATAAAAGAATAATGACATAATTCTATGAAGCTAATATATCACAGAATAAAGTCCGATACCATATTAGGAACACATAAGAGAAAATAAACTGAATGAAATGCCATAAATGATGCCAGTAGAAGAAAAATAACACCCAAGATAAACCAAATTGAAGTGATAAAGAAAATATAAGCAAAAAAATTTGAGATATAGAGGAAAGTTTATTACAAACTTTGGAGGTTTACATCTGATGTCATGAAGCAAAAGCGAAGCAAAAGGGATTAAGATGATACCTGTGAGAGTGATAGGTCATGTAAGATTTCAATATTGTCAGGGATCTATTGAGTGCATTTTAATAGCACTTGATTGCTTCCCCATATTCTCTGTCTGACCAATAAAGGAGTCCATAAACATGCCAACAAACATGACTTTTAAGGTCATTCTGCACCGGAATGAAAACAAAGCTTGGATCATAGACAAACTAAATGAATGGAAGACTGATTGATAAATGGTTCATTTACAAATTTGAAATTTCAAAACCAATGCACCATGAGAGGCGGTGTCATCTATGAAATAGCTAAAAGCTAATAATCTATCCATTTTAGAGGAGTTGCAGCTATATATGGTGTTAATCATCAGCATTAACTTTTAGTTTTATACTTCAGAAGCTACCCCTCTTATCCTTAGAATAACCATCAACAGGTGTCATCAAATAGAAATGCCAATTCACCATAAGAGGAGATATCATCTATCAAATAGCTAAAAGCATATAATCTATCCATTTCAGAAGGGTTGCAGCTATATGTTGAGTTAATCATCAACATTTATTTTCAGTTCTATACTTCAGAAGCTGCCCCTTATCCTTAGAATAACCACAGACTGTAATATACCAACACAAATAAATTTACGACAAAATTGGACATATCAACTTAGTCCCGCCTGCTGCCTTGTTAACTAACCTCAACCATACATGTATCCATCAAAATCAAACTAATGGAAAAAATCCTTATTGTACCCTACTGCCTACAGCCACCCAAGTTTTTCGAGTATTCATATTTCGTAAAAGAGCAAACCAACCAACATATATGCACAGGCACATTACTGTAACTTGTTTATTACCATTCCTAATTCCTAAGATAATGCATGCTTTATTATAGTCAAGTACCTGCACAAAAAATAAATGTCCAACAAAAATTTCGGTAATTACTTCCAATAGTTACTACGTGAGGCATGAAAAACAATTACTACCCAGATACTCTGCCACTTTCCACGTTCCTATTTTCACTCCTATCAAGCAACACATCCAAAATCCAAAAGTACAAGTGATTAAGATTCCATACTATTATAAGCAAGTTGAAGTGAAAACATAACTTGCTTTGATATCTAAAATTAGAAAACACAAAATCAGCTAAAAAGATTAAATCACTGTCATGGTAGGAATTACTCTTGAGAAAATGTGAAAAAGGAGGTAAACTGGCCATGTGTAAGAATTTTTAATCAAATGTAACACTAAAGAAAAACATAACACTAAATTCATAACTAATCAAGAGGCAATAATATGACGTGAAGCCAAAAAAGAGTTATCCTTAAGAAACATGAGGGTGGGACAGTTTGGTAATAATGCAGGCGAGAAACATATATAGTTTGTTTTAGGACATTGGATATTGGATTAGTCTCCAACAGCGCTGCTAGTGAGAAAATAAACTTCTTAACTTTAACAAAGTTTTTAATCAATGATTACTGGCTTATTATAAATACTTTGAAGATTGCTTTCGGGGCTAGCTAAGTAGGTTACTGATATATATATATATATATATATATATATATATATATATATATATATATATATATATATATATATATATATTATAGGTGCATATTCTTTCTCATGCAACAGTCAAAATCAAATTATTTGAGTCCGTGGAGTCTAAGTCACTGGACTTTAATGCAGTTAGAAACCAATACAATATTATTCAAACACTATGATAAAACAAAAACCAAGATTTTATGCTAGAAATGAACACTTGCCGACCAAGTTACAGCTTGGACCACCTTCATCTTCTAGAGGACTTATTCTTATCCACCTAGATGGCAGTAATCACAGTTAGTAGTCTTCGATGTTCTGACTTCAATCTCCATGCTACAAAGCCAATGTGAACCATGTAATCCTGCTAGGCCTAGAAGTGAATTCTCTTCAAACAAAATCGGTGGAATGTTTGAAATGGAAAAATAAATAAAAAAACATATCAGTGTAAAGCCATAAATAAAAACTACAGCTGTTTCTGCATTTTGAAAAATTATTAAGTGATCAAATTTTTTAGAGTGGTATAAACATGGAAGGATTATGCCATGAAAAAGAGTTGATAGCCATGAAAAGAAGAACCAAATCTCCTATGTGCTATCATGAGGTCTAATATTCACAAAAAGTTATTAGGGGAATAGAAAAAAGGAAGAACAATAATAGTGATGCAACATAAAATCTAAGAAAATTTTTCACAAACCGGATAAGTGCACAAAAAGAAATATGCCTATCCCCTTAACATAAAATATATGGCAAATCACTAAATAACATAATGTAATTGAAAGAAGCAATTCAATGGAAAATCCAGAAATCGGAATTACAAAATATAATAATCTTGTTTCATAATTTATATAATATAAATAGATTGGTTCTTCATCGTGTTGGAACCAAATTGCACACTCACACTCAAAGTCTCTAACAGCAAATCACTCACGCGATAGTAAAGGTTGGAATAAAATGCAAGAATAGAATACTGAATATATACTCTGAATTTTATCGATCATGAAGTCTTTATTTATACATCACACAAGAGTTAAGCCCCACATGAACATACTTTTTGATAATTAGATGGATAAGTGGTTCTAACATTTTATTTCATCTCACAACTACTCTTGAATTTTGTCAAAATCCTTACTATATGTTTTTTAGCTATAGCATTAATCTATCAAATATTTTAGTCTGTTTTGGACGTGCAAGAAAATATGGTTTTGTTTGCTGTCTTTCTTGATTCCAGTAAGTTTGTATTTCATGCAGATAGGGGAGGGGAGGCGATGAAGACATTGTTTTCTATTGGGGTACTACAATGTAGTGAAATGTTCATCACATCAAAAGTCAAAACTATAGCATTAATTACTTGATCACAAAATATAGTCAATGAAATGCAGGGTACCTGTCGTAATAAGGAAAGCAAATTTCCTCCAACACAATACTCTAATACCAACCATAGGTGAGCATAAGTGTCATACCTAATAAAAGCATAAGTGGACACTTTCCAATTAGAGGATATTCAAGCAAAAGGAAATAAAAAAAAAATTATAGATCATGAAACAGGACCATCCAGAGTGTTATTAAATATTAGTAGGTCTATTTGTTGCAGCATTTTGTGTTTATATTATTGAAACTAATGGTGAAGTGGTTGTTAAGTGCCTCCATGGAAATACAAAGCTAGCTACTATTGATCTTATCATCCTGGACTGTAAGGAAATATTATCTCAAATGCAACCTACTAGAGTGACTAGTATTATGATTGAAATAATAGGATAGCTGAATAATGCTTTTCATTGAAAAATAGTAATATGATACAAGAAGAGTGCTTTATATAGAGAGCAAAAGATCCACATGGCTGCAATACAGAACAAACCAAATCTGCAGCAACTAACTAATTCTTGATAACAGAACAGCTACTAACAAAACAGAACTGCAGATCTGATCCTAAACTGATCCTAATTCTTATAAATTCTAATTCTAATTCTTCTGGGGCAGGAAGTAGGAAGAGAAAGAAATGTCATCTTCCTCCAGGAATCAATGCTTCTGATTTACATATGGGGCACACATTTTTCACAAGCAACCATTTCCTTAGACAGTCTGCATGATATTCGTGCCCGCATTGAAGAATTCCAATAATCTCATGGTTCTTATATTCATCCTATGAAATTATATAAATATTCTAATTAATAGGTAAAAAAAGATTCAAAGGCAAACTATCCTAGAAAGTTTGGCAGATAAAACATCAATGAATAAAATAAATAACTTGAATGTTCAATAAAACATGCTAAAATGTTCATACCTGGCATATTATGCAAATATCAGTTTCCTGTTCCTCAGAAGCAATAGCAGATATCGAATAAGTTTTTGTCTTCATTTGAGTTGTAACCATTTCGTCTGATAAATGTGTGCTTACGTTGCCAATCCGCTCACCCAACGCCAGAAGCTCCTGTGATCAAATAACAAAGAGTAAATAATTTAATTTTGTATCATAGACTTAACATCTATAGTATAGAGATTGATAGGAAAATGCAATATCCAACTTTGTGCACTTGCCTTATAAGACATGTCCTCAATGTCCAAGTGCAAATCTGTGTGATGGTCAGGCAGTAAAGCAACATCCTACACAAATAAGCTTTAATTGTTTAATTAATGAAAATGAAAATAAGCATGACTCTGAATGTAGCTATATAAAGAAAAGTATGAAAAGTAGTTATTATGAGGAAAAGGAAATATTACATCAAGTTGGATGAAGCCCATAGGAGGAAGATTTCGATGTCCTAGAGTTGCTGGGTGCATGACTCCTCTATCATGTGTAGATGTTGCAGCGCCAACATGCCTAGCAGCACCACATGAAGGAAGTATATAAAGGTGCGGGAGGATGAAAGTAGGCAGAATGACCTCTCATTCCCCTGCATAGGCGAGCGTGGCAGTGTTGGATGATTGAAAGGAGGAGAACGAGAAAACATGATGCCACTTGTGTTCCTAGCAACCCCATCATAAGTGTTTCTTGCCGCATTAGGGGGAGCAACCGGAAGTGGTGAACACCCATATCATAAGCATTTGTCACCACCGTGCCTCTCGATGCCACTTTGTTCCTAAATGATTCAATATCATCAATAATAGCAACCCCATCAGTGTATCTTGCAGCATTTGGGGGAGCAACTGAAGCCGGAACGCCCGTACGTTGATGCTGAATCACATCCCTCGTATTGTCATATGCATCATCTACTACATAATGGGAATCGATGCCACTGAAATCGAAATAGCCATCATGCCGCCTTTGTTCACCCATTGCCAAATTCGATCAATATAAACCCCGAAATGATCGATCAAAGATGAAAGAAGAATAGATTGTTTCGTTTGTGGTTTGTGGTAAGACTCGTATCAATCCAATATTTATAAAAAAAGACGCGTGATGATTACGTCGCGTAATAATTCCGACCGCGTAGTAATTCTGCTACTAATTTAGACTTTTTTTTTAAGGGAGATAATTTTGCTTTTAAAAACTTAATTTTGACTTTTTGACCAAAAAAACTTAATTTTGATACATAAAATTATTTATATTGTAATTATATTATAAATATATTATAATCTATAATTATAATATATTTATTATCAAAGTCAAATATTTTTAAATATGTGTTAATATTTTTTTTGTACAAGACGTGTTAATATATGAATATTTATTTTTAATATCTTTATTTTAATAAAAATATTTAAAAATAAAAAATTATGTATTTGACCCTTGCTAAAAATCTTTAAAAATAAAAATTTATTCACTCGACCCTTTGTTCACCCATTGCCAAATTCGAATCTTGCAAGTATGAATCGTTCATTTATGAAAGAACAACACTTTCGTTTGTTTGTTTGTTTGTTGTGCTTATGATCAATCGAATATATATATATATATATATATATATATATATATATATATATATATATATATATATAATTAAGAGTAGCGTGATAATTCCGCTGCTCTCCACGTGATAATTCCGCCACTAATTTAGACATTTTATTTTATTTTACTTTTAAAAACTTAATTTTGATACATAAAATTATTTATATTGTAATTATAATTATTTAATTATATTATATTTATTATCAAAGTCAAATATTTTGAAATATGTGTTAATATAATTTTTTTTGAACAAGATGTGTTTTTTATTAAGCAAACAAGATGTGTTAATATAAGAATATTTATTCTTAATATCTTTATTTTAATAAAAATTTATGCATTTGACCCTTGCTAAAAATCTGCTGCATAAACTAAAAATATTTATTTATTTATTTTGACAAGTAAAAATATTTAATTTTAATAACTTAATTTTAAGAATATTTTAGTATCGTAGAATTAATATAAATTTGATGAATAAAAAATAATAATTTATGCATTTGACCGTTGCTCTTTTATTGCTTATATATTCATTTGACCCTTGTTCTTTTATTGGAAAATATGGTTTCGACTCAAGATAGATAGATGAATTGAGTTTTTAAAAAAAATTGTGAGTTTTGTTATATAAAATAACAGTTTTATATATGGGTGAATTGTGTAAATTACAATTAAAGGTATTTTTTAAATGCAAATTAAAAATAAATAAATTTAGAAGAATAATAATTATTGAATTCTATTTCTGATTTTTTTAAAATGACATAGTAAATTTTTGTTATATAAAATAACAGTTTTTAAAAAAATGCCAAAAGAAATTGGTAATTATTATCTCAAGAAGTTGCAAACATTGTTGATAAAATGTTGGTAGCAGTTTGAGAACTTGTGCATGGCGGGGGGGAAAGCAATTATTTAATATTAATGAACAATATACAAATAGTAAAAGAAGTGATATCAAATGTTGGCAGGAATGTCAAAAAAAAATGTTGGCAGGAGTTTGTGTACTCGTGCCAAGCACGGGGATAACAATGATAGCGACAACGTAAAAACTAAATTAATTTAAAAATTACTTGAGATTTGAGAATTAGAAAAAAAGTCTAATGATATAATTTTAAATATAAACATTATTTCTATAAAAGTCATATAAAATAAGTCAAATTTGAATACAATTAAATTATTATAATTATGTAGAAAAAAATAAATAAATTATTATAATCATCTTTCATATAACATGACAGTTTATATAATAGTTAAACCAAATACGAACTTTGAAAAGAAAATAGCACATAGATTCTTGGGATGACACTTGTTAAAAGTTTAAGCATAGTCATATAAGATTTTCAACCACGTATAATATAATATGAACATAATATAATTAAACATTACATAATTCTACATCAATAGAAGAATATTTGAAGCATATCGGTAACCATTTTTAGAAAATATAATTATCTATCATATTTTTTCTTGTCTCTTGAAAATCTATTTGATTTATTTCAACTCCCGGAGATGTTAACCATATTAAGAAAATATATTTATCTATCATTTTATAATTTTTCTTCTCTATTGAAAAGCTAGTTAACTTATTTCACATTTTTTCCCATGTAACTTAACCATTGTAGAAAATATATTTACTTATCATATTTTTTTTACTCTATTGATAATCTGTTTGATTTGTTTCTTCTCTTATCCTGTGCAAGTTAACCATTTAGAAAATATATTATCCGTCATTGTATTATTTTTCTTCTCGCATGAAAAATTATTTCATTTATTTCTCCTCGTTCTCTTTTGCAAGTTAAATTTCTTTTGAAAATATTTTTATATATCATATTATTTTTATTATTTTTATCTATTGAAAATCTATTTGTTTTACTTTTCATTTTTTTCCTTTAAAATGTCTCAAACCTCTGACTTACAACATTCTTTACTTCCACTATAAAAGAATAAGTCTTATTGAATATAGACCGCAACTCAGTAAAGTATAATATATCAACTATAGACTGTCTTAAGTCATTAAAAATACAGGCAATTTCTAGGGTGGGGGAGCTCCACATATCTCTCACGGTGAGAGATGTTAGAGTGACTTTGTTGTAGTCAGTATTCTTTTAATTTGCAGGTTAATATAGTCTAAAATATTTGCACAATAGGTCCCCCCTAGGCCCTTATATGGAAAAGTGGCAAATTTGTCCCACGTATTTGTCACTCCCACATTTCCACTCCTTTCAACTTTCATCCATTAGTAGAGTCCACATCACTAAACCAAGCTCAACCACTCACTCTCATTCTCACTTCCCAGTCTCAGTCATTATGCATCTTCTTCTTCATAACCCATAATAACCATTAGTTTCTCACAAGAAGAAGAAGATAGAATCAAGGAAATGGGTAAGGCATCAAAATGGTTGCACGAACTTCTGCGTCTCATCAAACCAGACAACAAATCATCATTGCTGACTTGCCCCCTCCGCGCGATACCTCAGATCCGTTCCTCGCTCAACCGTCACTCCGCCACATATCCAAGCCACTTCCCGTCCCGCACCTTCTGGATCTCCGCCGTGGAATACTGCAGACAAACCAGAACGACCACCACAACACGCTTTAGCCTTTTCCATCGCGTCGTCACGTCGTCCAGCCGTCGTAGCTCCTCCAAACAGAAACACTTAGGTTGCAGGTGTTCTAAGTGAGAAGATGAAGCTTATTTTGGGCTTGGGTCAACTCCTTATTGGGCTTAGAGTTTTTTAACACCAAAAACTCATGTGATATTATTTAATGGGCTTGGAAGAAAATTTTAAAAAAAGTAAACATTCCTTCTCTTAAACTAAAGAAAATTCATTTAAAAATAATATTAATCTAAAAATCAGAATATCTAAAAAATGAAAAAAAAAACTATTAAATAAACAAAATCTTGTTCTTTGAATAAAAAAAGACTTCTAAACCGAGAATTTAACATGTGTGATATACCTAAATATATGTGTCAAATGGCTCCCCCAATTTTTTTACTCAACATCTGCCACTGGTTAGAGTTATGGTATATGTTTATGTCCATTACTAACTACAAATAATTTAATAAACACGGTTATGATAATGGTATTAAATTAAAAACACCAATCAAATATTGTTAAACAAATACATGAAAGTATAAATTATAATTAGACATATGAACCAATATTTAAGAAAATTACTTAAATTGTATAATGAATTTATAATAAGATTATATCTTAAATACCTAGTATTTAATAGATTATAATTAGACATATGTATTTATATATGCATATATAAATGATATATTCAAATCAGTTCTTACTAGCGATTTTTGACTAGTTTTCGTTAGTTTTGGCTCAATTGGTTGATTCTCACTAGCTCTAAAATCAGCTGATCTATTGGGTTGAATGGACTGGACACCTGACCAGTTCCAAATCCAACCGGTCGAACCGACATATTTAGTTTGATTTTCAAAGAAACTCAAATTTCTTAATATTTTTGTTAATATATGTTAATATTTAGGGGGGTTAAAATTTTATTGCTAAATTTATGCATTTGACCCTTGTTAAAATATGCCGCATAAACTAAAAATCTTTATTTATTTATTTAGACAAGTAAAAATCTTTATTTTTAATAACTTAATTTTAAGAATATTTTAGTATATTAGAATTATTATAAATTTGATGAATAAAACATAATAATTTATGCATTTGACCCTTGCTCTTTTGCTGCTTACTTGCTTATATATTCATTTGACCATTGCTCTTTTATTGGAAAATGTGGCTTCGACTCAAGATAGATGGGTGAATTGAGTTTAATTTTTTTTTACCAGTTTTGTTATATAAAATAATAGTTTTATATATGGATGGATTGTGTAAATTACAATTAAAGGTAATTTTTAAATGCAAATTAAAAAGAAATAAATTTAGAATAATACTTATTATTAAATTCTATTTAATATATTTTTAAAAAAATGACATAATAAAGTTTCGTTATATAAAATAAAAGTTTTTAATAAAATGCCAAAAGAAATCGGTAATCATTATCTCAAGAAGTTGCAAACATTGTTAATAAAATGTTGGTAGCAGTTTGTGCACTTGTGCATGACAGGGGAAAAGCAATTATTTAATATTAATGAACAATATACAAATAGTAAAAGAAGTGACATCAAATGTTGGCAGTATTGTCAAAATTAAAACATGTTGGCAGGAGTTTGTGCCCTCGTGCCTAGCACGGGGATAACAATGATAGCAACAACGTAAAAACTAAATTAATTTAAAAATTACTTGGGATTTGAGAATTGAAAAAAAATGTCTAATGATATAATTTTAAATATAAACATGATTTCTATAAACTTCATATAAAATAAGTCAAATTTGAATACAATTAAATTATTATAATTATGTAGCAAAAAATAAATAAATTATTATAACCATCTTTCATATAACATGACAGTTTATATAATAGTTAAACCAAATACGAACTTTGAAAAGAAAATAGCACATAGATCCTTGGGATGACAATTGTAACACCCCGATTTTTACTGTTTTTCAATAACAGTAAATATATATATATATATATATATATATATATATATTATATTTTTATCCGAGACCTAGAAAATGATTTTGGACAAACCAAAGTCATATTTGTACTCTACTTTGTCGTAGAGAGTTACGGTTAAATTTTGGGTTAAAAATTCAGACGAAACCCAGTCTTTGTTTTTACTGATCAGAAAACCTAATTTTTTTCTCGTGAACGAAATGGTTAGGTTTTATATCGCATTTCCAACAACTTTAGTTATTTTGATGTTTTTACCGCTTAAAAAGGAATTGTTATATTTTATTCGAGCGATATATTAAATCGAGTGAACGACGGAGCTGAAATACGGGATTTCCGGGACCCGCTAACGGATGAGAACCATGAGTCACCCATGATGACTCATGTGGGGAGTCACCATGGTGAGTCATGGTGTGGCTCACAATGTGATGATTGCCTTAGACTTGAAATGTCTTAAATGTCCTTAATTCTTTAATAAATGCCAAAATTGTCCCCAAGTGAAATTACTCCTTTGTCCTTAAGTGAATCAATTTTTGGCCCTCCTTGCCCTTGAAACCCACGGCCTCAACACCCCCACACTTAACCATTACACTCATTTTCTTCACTTGCTCTTCATCTTCTCCATTTTCTCTCAAATTCGCAAGAACACATCAACAAAATTTGTGAAGGACTTGATCCATTTCTTTCAATTATTCAACATCCAAGAGGTATACCTTACTCCCCTTGATCAATAAACACCATGTGCTTCATTCATTTTCTTGATTCAAGCCATGATCAACATGTTTTAAATTCTTAGATCCAGAACTAAAAACTTTCTAGAAAATCATAGAAAAATCATTTTAATGTGATTTCAATTTCTATGAACTCTCTATGACTCCTATGTTGATTATCCAAGAGCACGAGAGCAAAGAAAATTTCTTCCCTATTTTTATTAAGTGGGCCGAATCTATGCTAAGAGGGAGTTGATGAGTTTTGTTTCAATTTTTGAAATAGAACACTTGATTTCATATTTCTAATACATATTGTTGTTGAATATAGAAGCTTGAGAATTTTGAAAATCTCTAGCCTATTTTATTGACCAAGGCCGAAACCCTAACCTTTGGTGTTAGAGGGTTTTGTTTCAATTCTTTTAGTTATGATCATTGATCTTGTCTTTCTAATACTTAAGGATCACTAATCCAAGAGATTGTAAATTTTTGAAGTCTCTAGCCAAATTAATCACTCATGGTCGAAACCTAACTATAGAGATTAGGTAATTTTTAGTTGTTTGATGTTGATTAATTAATTTTGTTGTGGTTTGTTGAAGGATAAGTGTTTTGTGAATTGTTGTACGCTGTGCTAAGGAACCAGAATCAAATCGAGGAGACCCTTGAGAAAGAATCGGAAAGGAAACTTAAAGAGGTAAAGGGAGTTTACACGAGGCTTTTGATAGCCACGTGCTATCTGTGAGTCTATATGATTATTGGTGATTTCATTGTGGTTGTTGATTTTAATTTACGTAGTGTTTTTATCTAATTTATTATTCTATGTGATGTATGTTTATATGTGGTGTATGTGTTATATATGTTGTATGTTGATTTTGAATGCATGTTATAAATGTGATGTGCATTTTCGTGTTGATTGGTTGTTTGACTGAAAAACCTGACATTGGTCAGTGCTAAAAATTTAGATAAAGGATAAAAGCTTGGAAAAATGTTGAATAAGTTGAAAACGTTGAAGAAGATGTTGTTTAAGTTAATTTTTGCGAAATTTGAAGAAAAGTTGAAAATAATATTATTTTAATGATTTTAAGGTGTAAAAGTGATTTACGAGCAATAGTGAGGGCGAAGCGTGAAATTTTTTTAGTAACGTTAATTTTTACAAAATAAATTCTAAAATAAAATAAAAAGTTATTATCAAAAGTTATTTTTCAAAAATAACTTAATTTCCATGTTGAGAAAATTATTTTAAGAGAAAAAGTCAATTTTTGACTTAAAAATGATTTTAAATTTTAAACAACGAGTAATTCATAAAATAGATTTATGCCAATGTTTTTAAAAATAGTTTCATTTTCTTTGGACCGAAATGGGTCATGAATGGGTTCTTTTACAAAAATTAAAGTTTTCGGGAAAAGACTTTTAAGAGGAAAAACATTGGAGAAAAATGAATTTCTCTGTAATTTAACGTTTTGTAAACGAATTTCAAATGGAAAAGATTTTCTGCAAAAGAGTTTTTACTCAGCGAAATCATTTCCAACAACTTGGATAAGTTGTGTTGGTTTTGTTTCGTATTTGTATTTCACCGAACAAAAAATGATGTTAACGATGAAAACGCGGACCTAGTGACCGAGACGTGGGGATTCTAGTGTTTTATCTTGAACTCTTCGGATATTTGATCCATTTTCGTTGTTGTGGACTTTATGTCCTATATATGGTGTGGTGAACGTTGTTAAAGGTGAATGTTGTTTTCTATAACCACGAACCTAAGACTGAGGCATCGGTCTAAGGCTTTGTGATTGAGCACTCGGACTTCATGTCCTGTGTTGACGATGAACAATCTTAAACGTTGAAAATTTTGAATGATCGTGAGCCTTTGAGCCTCAACAAGGAAAGAATGAACAAAATGAAAAATGACGAGAATAAAATGTTATACATGCATTATTTGGAGGCGTGCCTCATGTTGTTTTGACGTGGTGCCTTGATGGTCAAGGTGACATGTAACGTTATAAATTGTGTCTTGATGGACAATGAATCCTATATACGTTGAGCAATCGTGCCTTGTGTTGGGCAAGGTGCCTTATTTGGCAATCGAGCTTCATCAACTCATTTTTTTAAACACGTTGTGCCTTATTTGGCAATCGAACTTAATTAGCACATTAAGGCGAAGTTGGGATCTTTGAAGATTAAGTACAAAATTTAGACGTTGAATATTGAAGTGCCATGCATTTTTTTATGACGATGATTGTCGGGTTTGAAACCCATTGATCAACTATTGTGTTTATGTTGAGAATTTTATATGTTGTGAATATATATATA